>QXTE01000007.1:9420401-10082698 GCA_003942145.1 Platysternon megacephalum | reverse complement strand
CATTCTGTGAGTTTTTAAAATCAAATTAGTCTTTTTGGTTTGTTCAAAATATACATCATTATACAAATGGCAGTAGAAAAGGCAATGGAATTTTGAATGCTGTAATTTGATTCTGAGCTCAGTATAAAAAAGCGTAAAAGTAATTACCTATACACCTCTCAAGTTATTGTTGTCTATGTTCAAAGGGATAAATGCTTATATATATTTTTTCACTGAATTTATTGCTCATGGAAGTTATTGGATTAACAGCCCTGGAGATTCAACAGAGCAGCAGGACTTCCCATACTGCCACAGGCCTGGTCTTGCAGGAACTGTTTTTAATGCTCCTCAATTTCCTATGAACTTGATTCTAATCTTGCTCACACTGTCTTTATGTTGACTTCAGGGGGGTTACTCCTGGTACCTCTTTCACAGTTCTCATTTCTTGGCTCAGACCCTTTTCCTCCAATTACTGTACAAAATGTCAGTAATTCAGTTTACAACTATAAGTGCCACATAAAGACTGAGGCTCTATGATAGTAAACAAGGAAATTAATTTCCTGATAATAAATTGTTAGGATTATTACTACAGAATACCTCAGAGGAGGCTGCGGGCATCAACAACCCTCAAGAATTCATCATACCGTGCCTTTAAAAGCATTATAGTGTGGATTTCTGGCAAGCCTGCTAGCACCATGTTCCCTTTAGGAAATAAAGCACTGGTGGCCACATTGTGCCAGCTTCACTTACAATTGGCTCCTGTGCAAATATTTGAGGAGTGGTAGGGTAAACCTCTCTGCACCATGCATTCACTTGGCAGATGATAATTAGACCCAAAGAATGAAAAATTGCTTTATCATTAGCTTGATATCTATATGAACTACTACACAGTGGCACATGTTGAAAGGTTAAGGAGGTTACATTTTACAAGAAAACAGTGCTGAGAAGTCATAACTAAGCAGTCCTAACTCTTTTGAGGTGTTATAAATATTACTATATGACATTCTGAAAGAAAGGCAGGCACAAAGCAGTTCTCAAGTCTCTAACTTCTCTGAAAGATCTTAGAGTAAAATATTTTGCAGCGTGTTCTTTCTGTTTGAAACCAGTGGAGATAAGTGTGCCACATGTACTCTGTATGTTGTATTTTGATGGATACAATTATACTATTCTTAAACCAAATTTATTCATACATATTTGAGATACTAGTCCTCTCTCAGGACTAGTTACAGTCCAAGTCTGTTACAGTCCAAGTCTGAAGCTTTAAAACCATACCACATGCCAATAAAGAGCCAAAAATTGTTCTTAGAAAGTGAAAATGCTTTTTTCCCTCCCACAGTAAATAGAGCCACAAGTTTCTCTGAAACTTGCAAAAACAATTATCTTCTGAGCTGAAATTATGCATGAGATATTTCAATTCAAAAGTATGAATGGCTGAAAATAGGAGGTGAGAATGGAAGTGTCATCCCAGCTGCAAAGCCATTATTATGCTACTTGTGTGTGTGTGTGTATGTATATGTGTTTCTGTATACATAAATGCATATACTGAGTACACCTACAGAAACAGATCTTTTCAAAATTAAAAAAATATTCTTAACTCTGTGTTTATTAATGTAAAATATGTCTAAAATTGCTTTATGACACATTTCAGTTCTAGAAAGGATCAAAACCAGGAACAGTTTTAGCACAGAAACTACTATTTCTCTTAATTTTTAAAAAATTGCAAAGCTCTCTGAATTAATTAGAACTGTTGCCATAGAAACAGACCGGACAAAGTAATATTTATAGTTGCTGCAAGCAATCATTTTTCAGTTTAATACTTTAAAATGTCAAGCAACACATAATCTCTAAAATGAAATGAAATGTGTGGTGGGTTTTTCCCCCCACCTGGTATATTCTTTAATTTTATGTTAGAATACATTTTCACTCTTTTTGCCTCCAGAAGAAATAAAATAGTTTTATGTTTGGGCCAAATAAATTTGCCAAATATAAAGACAAATAATTTGTCTAAATTAGACATGCTATCGTTAATGTGTGGTCATTATAGATCTGCTTTTGTGATTTTTTTCATCGCTAATTAAATTAATCAGCTTCTTAGTCTAAATTACTATATGATGCTACTACAATATCTACCAAAAATTATAATTGGTACTTACAAGTGTAATGAAATGAAATATGATTTTAGTCCATAATTGGTCCTATTTCGGTAATAATAAATTCATAATAGTTTCCATTATTAAGGTGAAAGAACAAAATATAGACAAGCACTGGACAAACATCTCCTTATAAATCAGCTAGTATAACTCTGTGCTGAATTCCAATATCTCTGCTTTTCCAGTTTTGAGCGGAGACTGGGAATCATGCCAAATAGTTTATTTGGAACATGAGCAAACATACACTGGGCATTAGCTTCAGACTGAGGACTACATTTATTGAGGCCCTGACTATGCTGAATGCTGTGGAGAGCCCAAGTTCTGGTGCTAAGCTCTGTAACAGACATGATCCCATATAGGCCAGAAAAATGTACACTGTTGGAAAGAGCAAATTGTTATGTTCATACCAACTAGGAGTGTGTGGGGATAGAACTTATTTCACCCCAGTTTCTACTGAGTTTCTCAGGGAAATTCAGGCACCCATTCAGGAGCCTATGAAAGAACATGGATGAGCATGGTTGATGATGAGGACAAGTAGATGGTGTGAAGGGCAAGAAGCAGATGCAGTCATAGACTTGCATGTCCTTAAGACTTCCCTTAGGAGCTATTGAGAGCAGAGTCATCCAGGAGGGCCAGCTACTGACAGAAATGCATCCGGAGTTCTTCCTGAAATTCTCTCTCACAGTCAGCTGAAGAAACCTCACGACATTCTGGGCACAGTGTTCTTACCAGCCCATGATCCTGCAGCATCCACTTTTCTCATCTTATTTAAACTTATTTGATTGTGTGTAACAAAGCACCATGCTCGACAACTGTGGCAATAGCCATTGTTGCCTTATCACAAACCTCTGCACTCTTGCAGTATAGAGCCCTAAAACCACTAAGTGTGATTCCAGCCAATGCAAGAAGCTAAATTTCCTTCCTCCTTCCCCTTTACATTTCAAAATAAGTATTACCACCATGCCTATAATAGATTGTATGTGATGAAGACAACAAGAGGAGATAGTCTGTATAATACATTGGGGTAAATAAGTACATGAGATTTTCCATTTTTCTGCTCTGAATAATCACAGTGTATTGTAGTTAATGGGAATGGGCTATGAGGATTTTAAAGTTGACCAAAGCTTCCTCTTTGCTCATTGCTGAATATGTCCAGAGGAATATCACTTAGAAGACAAGCCATTTCTTGATTTCATCATTTGCATATTTAGGATCCAGACCTGTGAAATCACCAATTTTCCATGGGAGACTCCTGATTTTGAATGTTCCTTCACAGGTTTCTGAGCCAGTGTTTGAATCTCCCTGGGAAACAGGGAAAGTCAGCAGAAAGTGGGGGTGAGATGTTCTATCCCCACACACTCCCAGTCTCTATGGTATCAGCGAGGTTCATAGAATCATAGAATATGATACTTTATGATACTTTAGGTTGCTCCACTCTATGGTTGCAACAACTTAGTTGAGCCTTAGAGACTTGGAGCATGAGTGGATAAAACCTTTCTCCCCATGTCTCATCTCTGACAGCATATGCAAATAAAGTGATGCACATAGTGTGACGGTACCTCCCATAAGGCTTTGTGGGAATATGACATAACTGGAATATGTTTTGTACTGCCTGTGCCAGGTACATATCTATGTAAAGGTTATGATCTACTAGTTATGTTCACCCTAGTTGTATGCAGGCACCATTTGTGTGTTCAAAGTTATGAACATTGGCTGTGTAATTGCTTGATTCCTAAGGGGCCTCAGTTAGAACATTTGATGACGTCTTGGGAAAGGAATGTGCAAATTAGGTGTTCAGTCAGGGGGCACTTAACAGACAAAAGAGCTTGGAAGATTCCAATCCACATCAGAAGTCTACCTGAGGACGTTCAAGGCAGCATGTGGGTAATGGCTGCTACCTGCAGTCCTGAGTCATGCATGGGCATGTGACCTGCCCATGTGATTTTCGAATCTCCATTCTGTGACAGGATTCTACAGAGGGAGAGGAGGGGGTCTCCACCCACAAGAGACAGTCTATTTAAACCTGTGGGAGACCCCTCCATTTTGTCTTCAGCTGGCTAAAGAAGGAGCCTCTCCACCCCCACAGGACACTTGAAGGAAACTGAAAACTACAGGGGGTGTGAGTGATTGCTGGACCCAGGCTAAAAGAAGATTAGCCTGTAAAAGGGAACATTTTGGAACTGGTGAGGATCTTATCTGTATTTAGTGCAATTAGACATAGATTTGCGTATTTTATTTTATTTTGCTTGGTAACTTCTTTTGTTCTGTCTGTTACTACTTGAAATCACTTAAATCCTACTATCTGTATTTAATAAAATCACTTTCTACTTATTAATTAACTCAGAGTATGTATTAATACCTGGGGGAGCAAACAGCTGTGCATATCTCTCTATCAGTGTTATAGAGGGCGAACAATTTATGAGTTTACCCTGTATAAAGTTTATACAGGGTAAAACGGATTTATCTGGGTTTAGACCCCATTGGGAATTGGGCATCTGAGTGTTAAAGGCAAGCAGACTTCTGTGAGCTGTTCTCAGGTAAACCTGCAGCTGGTTATTCAGACTCCTGGGTCTGTGTCTGGAGCAGACGGGCGTGTCTGGCTTCAGCAGCAAGACGGGCGTGCTGAAAACACTGAGCTGGCAGGGGAGAATAGAAACAGAGGTAGCCTTTGCACATCAGCTGGCAGCTCCCAAGTGGGTTTCTGTGAACCAACCCGTCACACATAGTCAATGTGCAAATTACTGCAATGAATCCCCAGATTTCTAGACTTTAGCAGGTATTAGGATATGATCTGAGAGATGCCAAGTAGCTACCATTCTTATTCACTTATGTCTGCTCAGCACCTCTTAGAATTAGGCTAATAAGGCTCAAGTCCATTCACATATATGCAATATACACACATTTTAAAGACCTTTATATTACCACAGCAGCATAAAGGGGCCTTGGTCTAAATAATCAGGACTGAGGCATTTAAGAGATATATTTTTACTTTAGACTCAGCTCCGAGCTACAGATGGGGCATAAACTTGTGGGAAGTACAGATTTATTATAAAGAATTAGTCAGACTTTAGATTGACCAGCTGGTATCCTCCATCCGTAGCCAGCAAAGATTCTGGAACACATGTTGCTTATTGAAAGGAATGATCAATACATAAATCAACTTTCCTTCAAAAACTATCAGTGTTTCTGTTCAGACACTAGTTACAGGAGGATTATGAGGAGTTGCCTTTTCCATCTATCCCAGGACTCCTCAGGTCCAAATCTCTGATGTCTTGTGAAGAAACATCCAGACTACACAGGTTTCCCAATTTTATATATTTTATTAACCAAACTAAATGACCAAGCAAAAGCATAAAATACCTATAACAAATCAAATTAGAGTAAGTGGTTAATATCAAATCATGACATTAATCTAATTGTTAGGGTTGATTAAACCATAGCCAATAAACTAACAATTCCTTATAGGCTTTGTCTAATAATTTGGGAAGGCAGAAGTCTTATTTTGCTGTCAGCCTCAAAAGTAAGAGGACATTATCAATCTCACTGCCAATTGACATATTTATGTTTCAGCCAAATAGCTGATACAGGGAGGGTCAAATCACTCCCAGGTTGAAGCTAAGACTGAGACTATAACTCTGATGCTAGTTAAGGCAGCCTGCCCAATTATTGGTGGTTAGGTAATAGCTAATGTCTTCCTGCCCCCCACAAGCATAATGTTACATAAAACATTGCAATACAATTCAAGATGACCCAGCTTGTTACATGTAAAATACAAATATCAAATTAAGGTGAAGTAACATGATTTCTAAACATAGGACTCCTAATGCATGAAATATGTATGGGTCTGATCTTTCAGACACCAATGTTGTTTAACGAAGGGGCTGTTTTAGGTAGTTGAGGCACCATTCCATAGGCTCTGTAGTGAGGCAGATTCTGTGGATTCTATCCTCATGCACACTCTCCCACTCACCGTGGATGCCTTTGACTCCGGGGTTCCCTTCTTCTACTTTGATTTTCAACCTTTAACCTCACTCCCTGTCCTGTTTTCTCCCTTGTTGTCCCCTGTAATCAGTTGGAGCCTGGACTTAGTGGTTCCTCCCCAGTAGTTGAGGGAGAGAGCCTTTAGTTATGAGCAGGTTTAGAGCCACCTGCACCAGTACTTCACATAGTACACTCACATGCTCACTGCCAGCACTTAGACTTCTCTAAGGAAATCCCAGGTTGATCAGGGGATGGATCCATAATGAGTGGCTAGACTCCTGCTGCATCCCTTTTTACCTAAAACCAAACATCAAAACCCTGTAAAGGGAACACTGCATAGTAAAGATGGAAGGTTTGTCACTAGGTGCCTGGAATGGGGAGAGAATCTCACAGAAGCAACCCCCTCCCTCCCAGGAGGCTAGAAGAAAAATCTACCTGTGTAGAAGTTTCTTTGCTCATGTAAAGGGGGCAGGAACTGTCTGGGCCACTGTAAATAACAAGCAAGTAAAAACAGTAGATTTAACTCTGTTTTATTTTCTTTAACAATCTGGATTTTTTCTTTGCAAACAGCAGTTATTCCTGTTGTCAGCTGGAATAAAATTTGCTGGCACAGGAATGCAAAAAGCTCAAATGTACAGTTGCATTAGATACATTTATCTGCATGTAAATAAAACCACACCTTCTCAAAGCCCATCTCCTCCCATTTGGCAATGCAGATGCCTATGTATGAAGCACATTACTCAGAAATGGTTGCAAAATACTGAGCAGAACTGAGAAAAGCACATACTTCCTCTGAAAAGGGAAAACTTGCTATCCCTTTCAGAAGGTTGGGCCTGTAATTTCCCTGGCTATCATAGCAACAAATGATAACATTTTCATTGTCTGCTGAATCGGAACTGATTGTTTTATGTTTTAGTTTATGATTTTCAGCCTGAAAATGAAGGTGACATTTCAGTTTGCATGCTGAAAGGTGAAATTTCTGAATGATGAATGTGTAATAATAACAGAAAAGCTTGATGTTAAAATATGACTGTCTCTTTATGCTTATTATAGTTCTCTGTTAGGTTGTTTCAGAAAATGCTTTCTTATTTTCATCATCATTGTTCCTACTGTCTTGCAATTATTTGCCCCAATGTTCCTCTGTTAGAAAAATGGCTATTGTACAATATTTCTGCAGATATGTCTATTTCCTTTACTTTTTCCATTATGAAATAAAATAGATGATATGCTTATAATTAAAGGTTTCCAGAAATAAATAATCTCTTCAACAAAATGTTAGAGTATCTCAGGTTCTGTGTTATAATTCATAATGATGAAACAGCTATTGGTTTTAGTCACCATTAGTGTCAACTGAATAGTTTAAAATGTGTGTTGAGTATTTTTTTTAAATAATGTGATTATTTTAATGTGCATCTAATGCAAAGCTCAATGTGCGATATGTCAACAATGTATTCAAGGTAACTATATAGCATTACTAATGTGTGACTGACTCAGAGAACTGTAACATTCTTTAATGCAGCAGCAAACCCCAGCAATAATAAGATGTATTCAAGGAGCATCACAGAAGCCATTTTTGAAAAATAAATTGCATCTTAACTAATGTTCTGTGAAGCAAAGGGCAGAAGAGGAATTGTGCAGTGTTACCTCTGATCTTCAAAAGAATCTAGAGAAAGAAACCCAGTATCACACTTATTTACATCTCAGCCTCCAGCAAGATGAAGCTTGACCTCAGGTTGACTCTAAAGTCACAAGCTAAAAGGAACAGTTATGTAAGGGAGAATGGCTAAAATTAACCATAACAAAAGAGAAGGCTGGGATGAAGGTATCCAGGAAAAAAAGCATATGAGTTTATTAAATTATATCTCCCTATTTAATTGCTCTCACTGCTAGACTGCTAGCAGCAGCAGCAGCAACAACAACAAAAAAAAGGCAGAAATTTTGTCCTGACAAAAGTCTTATTCTTTGTAAGCACTGGAAGCACTGATTAAAGTTACTGTTGTTTTAATGTCCATCTTTATTGTGTTTATAGATTTAAAAAAAATATTGGTAATTTATTTCTATTTTGCATTTCATTTATTGCAAATTATAATTAACAACCCTTCAAATAAGAATTGTTTAGTGTAAGACTAGTTTTTAATGGTTTTTCACCATTCTTTAGGTTAAAAAAAATATTAGGCTGGCAACTGCTTTAATAATTTCACCTTTTATATTATTGCTTAGAAAGAGGATGTTCATATTCTCCCCTCTGCTAATCCAGATGGAATAGCGAGAGTACAATGGAAGATGGCTGTAAAACACAGAGGGTGAGAGCAGCAGCTCCATAGCATTTTCCTCACTTCCCATTTCCCTGAAGCCTCAAAAGGGGTAGGGTGTGCCGATCATGTGGGGCATGGCTGAGTTTGGAGGGGGTGAGGATCAGAGGGATTGCCACTTTCCACAGTATCATTCCTTCTTCACAACTGTGGGAATCCCCATGGTAGATCATGCTGAGCCTGGTCAGTAATATCTTCTGCAGGGAACTATATATAGTTCTACGATAATCTGAAACATTCCAGAGCACCAAATGAAGGGAAATCATGGCATTATGGCTCCTGAGAAAGCTCCATGGGAAAGGGAAGCAAAGGCAATAATGTTGAGGCACTGGGTCGTCATGCAAAT
Source organism: Platysternon megacephalum (assembly GCA_003942145.1). Taxonomy (NCBI): domain Eukaryota; kingdom Metazoa; phylum Chordata; order Testudines; family Platysternidae; genus Platysternon; species Platysternon megacephalum. The sequence continues at coordinate 10,073,930 of QXTE01000007.1, read as the reverse complement.
ATAACTTCCTTCTGTAAATGCCCTGATCCATATGATATCCCAGCACATCTCCAGATAGCAACAAATTTGCTATGTCTTGACACTGCAGCCTATTCTATGAAGAGCAAATGTCATTTCCACAAAATGAATAATCCCAAAGAAAATTCCTACCCAAGGAGTAATTTTTAGTGTATTTAAATGCTGACTGTGAGCTCAGTGTTCTACAGAACATAAACTATACCCCAGTCCCAAGGATTTTATAATCTAAATAGACAATTCAGTTATGTAATACACCATGTGGAAGTGCAGGTGCAATTTAACTTACAGTAGCAGTATAGGATTTGTGCAGATTTTTTTCCCTTTTAAATAAATAACATTTCTGTGCGTGTTGGGTTAAAAGTGGTGGGTGCTAAATTGAGAATAGAGAAAAGTTACAAATTATACTTAAATTTTTTTCAAGATATTAGACAAATACAAAATCGAGCCCAGCTTTTTTTCTGCAAGGCCACAGGAAATGAGGCCTTCTCTTTATTGTGGACATCTTTGCTCGTTTGTTACTAGTTACCTGTTGCAGACACAATTAAACTGCATGTCTACCTCCAAAAACATCATCTCTAGGAAAGATGGCTGCAGAGGGAATGCTGCTGGAATAGCATTCTCAGAAGTACCACCTATGAGTGATATCAGCATGCACAGATGAGTGTGCTGTATTTCCTTGAATGGAATCCTTGTATGACTGTTTTGAAATAATCACCTGGATCACCTCAATCAATCGGTCTTCAGCTGTCGTTAAGACTGCGCTGATCACAACACGTCCGCCATTCTTCTCGCATTCTTGTCTTTCTTCTCCATGTTCGTCCGAAATGTTTAACAATGTCATCTTCCCATCTTCTTGGAGGCCAACCAGGTGGTCTTTTCTGTTCTCGCGGGTACCACTCAGTAATGATTGCGGTCCACCTATTGTCCGTGAACCGTGCTATGTGGCCCGCCCATCGTATCTTATTATATCTGCTTTCCACGACAATATCTTTCACACCCCTGCGTTCTCTAATCATTTCATTTGGGATACGATCCAGAAGGGAAATTCCTAACATAGCTCGTTCCATTGCCCTTTCAGCTACCGACAGCCGCTGTTCTTCTCTCTTCGTCAGTGCCCACGTTTCACTGCCATACAGCATGGCTGGCAGCACTGTTGAATTGAAGATATTTGTACATGTGGTCTTGTCAATTTTTCCTTTGAGGATCAGCTTGATGGAATTAAACACACACCATCCTGCCCGAATCCTTCAGGAGAGTTCTCCGTTCATGTCTTGGCACATATTAACTTCTTGGCCCAAATATACGTACTGTTCTACTTCTTCAATTTCTTCTCCTGTAACCGTTATTCGGGATTTTCGTAAGACATCTGATCACATGTATTTCGTTTTGCAGCGGTTCATTTTCAGACCGACCTGACTGCTTTTATTGTTGAGTCTTCGTAGCATGCTCTGCAGTTGGTTGGTGCTTTCGGCAATTAGTATAATGTCGTCTGCGAATCTTTGAAATAATAGTGTATGCATTCTCCCACAGAAATTCAATAAATATTACAGCTACTCAAGACTCTTAGAGCTGCACCATGGTGAAAAGCTTTTTGAGTCACACAATGTGGTCACTTCCCGTACTTGTCCCGGTTTGGAACAACAATATCATAAGAATAAACTTGGTAATAGACTATAACTCTGCACTCAAATCAGGAATCATCTTATAAGGAGTTGATGTAAGCAACTTCAGCATCAGGGGCTCAAGGCAGCAAGGTGCTGATCTACCAAAGGCCTTAAACATGTGCTTAACTTGTATGTTAAGAATGTGAGTAGTGCCATTGACTTCATGGTGCTATAAAAGGGCCTGATCCCACCAGGTGCTGAGTTCCCTAAACTCCTACGTTAGATTACTACTTTTATGAACAGCTCTGAGCATGGAGTGATATGTAGGCTGCCCACCCCAGGAACAGACCCCAGAAGGCAATATAACTAAGAGATACGCTCCTAAGTTACAGATCCTCCCATTTCATCCTTGATCCAGGTGATGGCACAGGGAATGGTAATTTACTGACAAACTATAAAAGCAGTAAACGACTAGCTTTTCCTCCCTCCACAGAGATACACTGGCTCATCTATACTAGCCAGCAGTTGTGGGGCAAGTAAAGCTGAAGCTCTGCCATTCTACACCCATCCCTGCCCACTCGCAGTCCACCTGGGTGCCCATAGCATCACTTGCTCCTGCACTAGGTAGCCCATTTAGGTGTCTTACTCCTCTTACTCTCTTGGGTGAACACATAGCGCAAATCACAATCTAGCCTGTAATGACTTTTCTTTGACACCAGTAGTGTCTGTGATGTTAATAAACTCCAGAAAATCTACTAAGTATTTTGTTGAAGCCATTACCACAACATGGAGGTACTATATCTGTGTCAGGTGGCATGCCTTAATCAGCCCTGCCATACAGAACTGCCAAAATGAATTATTGCTAATCATTCATTGACGACTCCAGAGAGAACTAAACTGTATTAATGATTTTGGGGACTGAACATGGAAAAGATCCTCTACCATTTACACAGTCAATGGGAGAAACACTTGGCAGCGCAATTCGTATGTGAACAGTAGAATGGCAGTGCACAATTTTGTTTAAAACACTGTATTGCATAATGTGTCTGAGAAGTGATGAATACTGGACAGGTAATTAGGCAGGCTGGGATTTAATTCATATACTATGGCTACATAGAAAGAATAAGTTAAGTTTTGTATGTATTTAATAGTATATGTACTGTAGCTGTGCCTTACTCCTCATGCCATAGATTGGGGTAGTCAATAGGCAGACCCCAGGCCAAATCCGGAGTTCCAGATGTTTTTGAATGAACCGCAATACCTTTTTATTTAGTTATTATTATCATTATTGTTATTGTGGTGTGAAAAATGTTTATCTGGAGTCTGGACCTTAACTATACCTTGACCAAGAAATTTGGACCTTGACAAAAAATAATTGACTACCCTTGCCATAGGTAATATTTCAATAGCTCTGCCCCCACCAGAACTGGCCAGCCAGCCCAGCAAATTCACACTTATTAGGCTAGGAAGATAATCAGACTATTTCCTGAAGTCCATTAGGGACTTTATTATGCAGATCTCATTTACCTAGGAGGCATTTATATTCTACGGTGATAGGCACTGTAGAAAAATCTTAGATAGACAGACCAATAAATTAATGATCCTTATTCCAGCCAGCATAGTAAGATCTGCAATTGTCTATATCTTTACCTGACACTATTTATCCAGCTGATGTTCCTTCTTTTGAAATAATAACTTATAAAAGATAGAAAGGGTCAGATCTTCAGCTGGAGTAAATCAGCATAGTTCTACTGAAATTAATTGAGCTATGACAATTTACTGCAGTTCAGAATCTGCCAAGACTAGAGCTTAATAGGACTTGTGGAACATTTCTTAGAGCACATCAAAAGAAACGCTGATAAAATAAAAATATCTGAAAACTCATAAGAGGCTCTTGCATGTACTTTTTCTGTCTGTACAGTTCCTTTAGAAATCAGATAGGAATATAATTAAGATAATAATGTCTAATACTGTAGGCATTTATGACTTGAGGCAAAATTGGTATTATTTTGTGATTGGTTTGTTATGATACATAGATACTGAGATTGGATTGGGTTTTGTTTCCACTGCATTTACCTTATATGTTTTATATTATATATCTATAAGGAATTGTGTCAAGTAGAATTTGTTTCTCACTGACATTGTTCATTTAACACTTTTTCTTGCATTTTGTTAATAACATTACTGTTAAAATGTAGCTGTAGATGTTTTTGCAAGCATATTGCATGTTGTGTTAAATTCAGTTGTTGGTATTTGCATTACATGAATATACTGGTACTATTTTTTGTTAATCCATGTTAGTGTTTTGTTAATGGTAAAGGGCCAAATGCTCCCCTCTCTTCCTGAAAGCGGATATGGGTGCAGGAAAGCTGATGTACAAAGGGATATTGTTTGCCCTGCAGCACTGTCCCCCTGCCTTCAACTCCCTGGAAGGCCCTCTACAAGTGCTCCATGGAAACAAGCTGAGATGGGCTGTCTAGTTATTTACATAACTTCAGGGATTTAAGAAGTAACTAACATCAGTTCCCCACCTCACAGTGAAACCCAGTGTCCCCCAGAGTTAGTGGGTCCGCAGTAAGAAGTGAATGTGTGTGTGTGTAACTCTATAGGAGCCATATTGCCAGGGTTGGGAGCTTGGAGACAGTGCAGCAGCTCAGGGCCACCACACAAATGGTCCTGGCTATAGTGGACTTCAGAAGAGCTATAGGTTTTAAGGGTTGAACCCCCCTCTTGTTCTGGCAGGAGGGATTGGAGAAAAACAAATCATGATGGCTACAGACCATGGGCAAAATTCTGGTTGGCACTTCTTGCTGCGTGCACCCAACAAGAAAAACATGGGCCTATAGGAAGAGTGTGGGCCAGAGAATTTCCATTGAGCACTGGCTATCCTTCTTATCCATGGAGAAACTACACTATAGGCTCTCTGTGACCAGAGCTAAGGAAGAGAAATCCAGTGCAGGGCCCAGGAATCAGCAGCATGGTCCATGTGTTTCAGCTCAGATTCCCCATCACCCACAAGTGGGCTGTATACACCTTCAACCCAGGGGACTGGTAGTGATTCTGCAGCAAGTCAGGCATTCACTGATGCTGCTTTTTCAGTGTTAATATGTGCCCATTTGGAGGGAAGGAATATAGTTCTTTAAATGTACTGTGTAAATGTAAATGTACTTGACTGAATGAGCATTCACAATAATATTTTGATTTTCCTTTATTCTTGAGTTATCCATTAAATTCCTTTCGAAGTTTGGATAAGCAGCTAGAAAGAGGATAGAAGAAGAATGGTTGCATCTAATCAGTAATTTTTATCTGGTAATCACAGAAGTAAATCAGTCTTAATCTGAATGGTGGCACTGCAGAGATCCATTTCAAATCCAGAGTGAATAAATTCATATTCAGTATATACTTTTATATATAGATGAGTATAACATGAGCCAACCAGTTTGGATTACATTTGGTTTCCAAGCCAATTACTCACATACAAAACTCTTGCTTTATACCACATTATTTAGAAAGTTTGAAAAGTTTGGATGAATAATTTCCCATAATTTTAATTTTTCGAAATCTTGGCTTGCCTGGTTTGTGGAGGAAGAAGTATTGAACCTACCATGACAGATAGGATGGTTTTGGGGGCATTTCCAGCTAATCAGAAGCAGGGGGTACTGGAATTGTCATGAGAGAATTATTCAGAGACTTCCAGCCCACTTCTGTAGACCCCAAGAGCCAGATCCTCAGCAGCTGTAAATTACATCGCTCCTTAACTGTAGTGGAATTATGCTGATATACACCAGCTGATGATCTGGCCCAAGATTTTCAGATAATGTTTGGTGAAGCATCTGACCTGTTGGGTGCTTATCCAAATGTACTTCCAAACTATTTGGGGTTTCACTCAATGACTAGCATTTCTTCATTTGAGGCTAAACTGCAGTCAATCTAGGTCAAAAACATTGTGGCACCAGCAGACAGAATCCTCAGCCTCAGTGTGCTTTAGCAGTCATACATCACAGTCCTGGGCACGACTGTTTGACATAGTGGGGTGCAGTAACCATGGCCTCTTCCTGCTCCCAGTGTGGGTTGTTGAGCTATGGTCCCCTCTTTCTCTCCCCCAGTGAAGGAATAGTCCCCACATATGGAGCAGCTGGTACGGGAACCCACAAGGGGAGAGGCAACTCTAGATTTAGTCCTGAGTGGAGTGCAGGAGCTGGTCCAAGAGGTAATAATAACAGGACCGCTTGATGACCATAATATAATAACGTTTAACATCCCTGTGGTGGGAAGAACATCTCAACAGCCCAACACTGTGGCATTTAATTTCAAAAAAGGGAACTATGCAAAAATGAGGGGGTTAGTTAAACAGAAATTAAAAGGTACAGTGACTAAAGTGAAATCCCTGCAAGCTGCATGGGCGCTTTTTAAAGACACCATAGAGGCCCAACTTAAATGTATACCCCAAATTAAGAAACACAGTAAAAGAACTAAAAAAGAGCCACCATGGCTTAACAACCATGTAAAAGAAGCAGTGAGAGATAAAAAGACTTCCTTTAAAAAGTGGAAGACAAATCCTAGCGAGGTAAATAGAAAGGAGCATAAACACTGCCAAATTAAGTGTAAAAATTTAATAAGAAAAGCCAAAGAGGAGTTTGAAGAACGGCTAGCCAAAAACTCAAAAGGTAATAACAAAATGTTTTTTAAATACATCAGAAGCAGGAAGCCTGCTAAACAACCAGTGGGGCCCCTCGATGATAGAGATAGAAAAGGAGCGCTTAAAGACAATAAAGTCATTGTGGAGAAACTAAATGGATTCTTTGCTTCAGTCTTCATGGCTGAGGATGTTAGGGAGATTCCCAAACCTGAGCCGGCTCTTTTGTAGGTGACAAATCTGAGGAACTGTCACAGATTGAAGTGTCACTAGAGGAGGTTTTGGAATTAATTGATAAACTTAACATTAACAAGTCACCGGGACCAGATGGCATTCACCCAAGAGTTCTGAAAGAACTCAAATGTGAAGTTGCGGAACTATTAACTATGGTTTGTAACCTGTCCTTTAAATCGGCTTCTGTACCCAATGACTGGAAGATAGCTAATGTAACGCCAATATTTAAAAAGGGCTCTAGAGGTGATCCCGGCAATTACAGACCGGTAAGTCTAACGTCAGTACCGGGCAAATTAGTCGAAACAATAGTAAAGAATAAAATTGTCAGACACATAGAAGAACATAAATTGTTGGGCAAAAGTCAACATGGTTTCTGTAAAGGGAAATCGTGTCTTACTAATCTATTAGAGTTCTTTGAAGGGGTCAACAAACATGTGGACAAGGGGGATCCAGTGGACATAGTGTACTTAGATTTCCAGAAAGCCTTTGACAAGGTCCCTCACCAAAGGCTCTTACGTAAATTAAGTTGTCATGGGATAAAAGGGAAGGTCCTTTCATGGATTGAGAACTGGTTAAAAGACAGGGAACAAAGGGTAGGAATTAATGGTAAATTCTCAGAATGGAGAGGGGTAACTAGTGGTGTTCCCCAAGGGTCAGTCCTAGGACCGATCCTATTTAACTTATTCATAAATGATCTGGAGAAAGGGGTAAAAAGTGAGGTGGCAAAGTTTGCAGATGATACTAAACTGCTCAAGATAGTTAAGACCAAAGCAGACTGTGAGGAACTTCAAAAAGATCTCACAAAACTACGTGATTGGGCAACAAAATGGCAAATGAAATTTAATGTGGATAAATGTAAAGTAATGCACATTGGAAAAAATAACCCCAACTATACATACAATATGATGGGGGCTAATTTAGCTACAACAAATCAGGAAAGAGATCTTGGAGTCATCGTGGATAGTTCTCTGAAGATGTCCACACAGTGTGCAGAGCCAGTCAAAAATGCAAACAGGATGTTAGGAATCATTAAAAAGGGGATAGAGAATAAGACATAGAATATATTATTGCCCTTATATAAATCGATGGTACGCCCACATCTTGAATACTGCGTACAGATGTGGTCTCCTCATCTCAAAAAAGATATACTGGCACTAGAAAAGGTTCAGAGAAGGGCAACTAAAATGATCATCTCCCATTGCTTATCATTGTTCCACCAAGTTTATGTGATGCCTATTATATCAATATCCTCATTTAATACCAGGCACTCAAATTCACACATGTTAGTATTTAGACTTTTAGCATTTGTATATAAACAGTTATAAAATTTGTCAATATTTGGTTGTCTGCCTTCATGTGATGTAATTGAATGAGACTTTTTTCATTTGACTGTTTCTCTTCAGTTTCTTCTTGTACTTTATGAACTATTATCCTCTCCTTTTTCCTAGGATATAGAGTATCCCTTTAATAAATCCTTCCCGAGGGACGCCTCTGTCCAAACTGTGTGCCTCTCCACACCTGTTGGCTTTCCCCCAGCCCTGGGTTTAGTGTATGCAAGAATGTGTGTGGAAAGACAAAATGTGAATACGTATGTGTATATGTATTTTTCACTGGAAGTGTTGCAAATATTCATGCAAAGCTGTGTTTGCATGAAAGCCCGCACCGCTTTCAAGGCCTCCTCTTACTCATAAATATTTAATTCAACCAATCAGGGAGCAGAAATAGTACCATGTGATTTGGGTGATGCCATGTAAAGCACTTAACAAATACTAAATACTCAAAGTAATTCCATGAATAATTGATATAAACTGGAATTTGTTTGCATAAAACAATTGTAGAATATTTTCATATAAAATGAATTAATAAAAATCAAAATCTGCCCTGGGATTAGCCACAAAGAGAAAAAGGAGATAATTTTATAAATGTATCAGCAAGTAGTTTGTCCTGCTGTGCTGGTAGAATCAGGTAGGGAAGTGCTGTTATCCCCATTTTACAGATGGGGAATTTAGGCATAAAGAGACTAAATTACTTGCCCAATTTCACACACAGGATGTCTACGGCAATGCAGGGATTTGAAACCTGGCTCTCTGAGTCCCTGGCAAGAGCTCTAAGCACTGGACGGTCCTTCATTTCTGTCCTTTGGGCGGACATGTTGGGAACTGGAAGGTTGCACTGACAGCAGAATTTAATCCAAGGTATCCACAAGTGCTTTCCATTGAAGTGCCTTAGATTCTGATAATGAAATAACTGTAGCATAGCATCACTGCTCATAAATGATTGCCTCTCTAAATACCTAGGCCTCAAGGAGGATTAGGAGAAAAAGGTGAAGAAACTGGTCCACACGCTGCTCTTAGTTGCACTGATGCAAATCTAGAGTAACTTCATTAAGGGCTTGATGAACAGCCCATGGAAATATTCACTTTGGTTTCAATGGGTTTGAATCAGGCCCTTCATGGGGAAACTCTGGTTTAGCCTGCCCCACTTTATGAATATTTCGGGTGGGATTTTCTAAAGACTCAGAACTGGCTTAACTGTGCTCCCATTGAAGTCAATGGGAGTTTCAGTAGGAGCAGAGTTAGGCCAACACTTCTGAAATGCATAAGGAAGTGGGGGCGGGGCCTGGGGCTGAGCGGGGGTTGAGCACCCCCAGGGAAAGGAAGAAGCCAGCACCTGTGTCCACAGACATTATTGCTACCAAACTTATTTATACTACAGAAAGTGAATATAGCTGAAGGATGGCATCTTAAATAGTGTATCAGCCTCCTGCAGCTGCAATGCAGTGTTAGCATTGGGAATGTGTCTTCCCTTAGAGAGAAATTGAGAACAAAATGTTCTTTGAGTTGAGGTTTTGAAACAAGTCTTTTTGTTTTATATAAATTCTACAGGGATTCAGAAATGTAAGGGGTCAGATGGTAATAATACTACTTTACACTTATGTATAGTGGCTTCCCGCTGAGAACCCCATCATGCTTCAGAAATATTATTTAATTTAGCTTCACAACACATCTGTGTTGTAGATATTAGTGTCCCCATTATTTTGGCTATTGAGGCATAAAGACATCAACAAGTAAATTATTAGAAGGGCAGCTTTCCTTTGCAGGTGCAAGTTAAATCCACAAAATGTGTTGCAACCGTTTTGCAACTGTAATTGGATTGTGGGAGTAAATCTGACTTTCTACCTCTGTCTACATAACTATGGGTACAAATATGGTAGTTAAAGGCATAAGTTCTCAAATATGCACCTGAAAAATCAATATGCAGTTCAGGCACACATTTTGCAGATGTTACTTGAAGCTACAAAAAGGAAGACCAGAACTTTAGTTCCTCTTAAAAGATACCCCTTACTTATTTGCTGAAGGCAGGGCCGGTGCTCCCATTAGGCGACCTAGCCGGTCGCCTAGGGCGCTGCTATTTTGGGGGCGGCTGCGCCCCCACCCCCCGTAGAATTTGGGGGGCGGGACCTTCCGTCGCGGCTGTGGGGGGGGGGATTTGGGGGGCGGGACCTTCCGTGGCCGCTGTGGGGGGCGGGTTTTCGGGGGCGGGACCTTCCGCCGCCTAGGGCGCCGGCAAAGCTGGCGCCGCTACTGGCTGAAGGTGACAAAGAGTCTGTAAAGAGCAATGGATAATCCCTAACATCCACTCTTAGGACCCCACCCTTGGTTATACGGAAATATTTTTCAATCTGCAGTATCCTTCCTTCCTTCTCTCCTCTACTTAATGTATTCTAAATTAAAATATATAGCTAATTTTTATTTTGCCTCTTCATCCCTCAATTTTTAATAAGTTAATCAATGCCCTAAGATCAAGAAAGGTGACTTTGTAATAGTAGATCATCATGTCCTAATTCTGTAAATTTGGATGACACAATCTGTGCCAGCACAAAACCTATGGCCAGATTCTCTTATTCTTGACTTTAGGTCCATATGACACCCAAACTCCACTTGTTTTCCTTCTTCAAGAGTAGGGCATTTTGCATCTCTTGAGATGTTCAGTCAGCACCCATTCACCAGAAAGTATCCTTTTATAAAAATAAAACAATCTTCACTTAAGAAAGAGAGATTAGAACTTCCGAAAATAAATTAAAAACCAGGAACTGAATATCATCTAGATGTAGGCTAATGAAAAGTCTTGCTAAAATAAGTAATTACAAAGGGTAAATTTGAACTCTTACATGTCATAAGCAATCCACAATGTAGCTCAAATTCTGTTGATGTCCAATAGACTCTCGAACCAAACAGATCTTTCTCTCAGTTACATACTCATCCATTTTTCTAACAAGATATCTGTGAAAGCCTTTATTTTTCAGTGAGTCCCCAACTTTTTTTATAGACCTTGCCTTGGGGGATCATAGGTATTATTTTCTCATTTCCATGTTTAGCTAGGACATCATTTTACTGGTTCATACTCAATACACAACTAAAGTGGTATTTCCCAATTTACGCTCGGTTGATATATAATCTTTTGGCTTCCTTCCATATTTCTATATGTGTTTTAAATACTTTTTTTGGTCCTTTGTTATTTTAAATGAACATCAACACCACCCCTGGACTCCCATGGCTGAAGCCTGGTTTATTAGCATTTTAATTTTTTTTTTTCTTCTCAGAAAAAATGATTCTCTTCTGATTGCTTTTTCTGAGTTATGAGTTATCCGGTAACAACAGTTTCTTTGTAATAGTGAGTAAATGAACAAGAACATTTAGATTTCCTAAAAAAGCAACATTTAGGTGTCACAGATATGTTTTCTCATATTCCTGTTACAGTATATTTTCTATATGATCTTTGTGATTTGGTAAAAGCATGATTATAATAGCTTAGTGAAATTTCACACACTATTTGCTAATTATTTCTGACTTGTGGTATATTGGATTAGTCATCACAATTCCTGGCTGTTAATTATTACTCAAGGATCTATACTTTCTCTTGTGGTAACAAACTAAGTTGCTGATTGCTGTGTTCATTTTTTAAATCATTTGTATGTTATTAATCTTTAGTGTTCTTTAATGGGCTGTGGTGCAGAAAGCTCTCTTGAAGCTGAAGCCTAATAGGTACAGAAACAGTCTTCATCTGAACTAGCCTTTTCATTTTCTATCTATGAAAAAGATGAATGAGTTTGGGGTTTTGTGGGGTTTTCGCATTTTCAAAGAAGTGCCTAATCTACACTCTAATTATTACCAAAAAATCAATCTTCTGAAAGATCTAAAATCCTCTGGGATACCAGACAATATCAACACAGTTAAAGTACTGATTTGTTATAGGACCAGTGTGATTTTTTAATGCCATCTATGGATGTTGGTTTCCTGCAGATTGAGTTATAATTTCATCTTTGACATCTTCTGAATCAAATCATTTTATTTTAATTGTTCCATTGAAAATGCCTCCTGGTGGGTAACTGGGTTATTGATGTTTATGTAAGACTGGTAGAATGTGTCTTTGGTGTTCAAAATACCACCCTACCTTCTCCCTTTCCACACTTACTTGCATATGCAGATTTACCAATAAGCATATTAACTGTGCGCGCACACACACACACACACACATATTAGCACACAAATGCTGATACATTCACAATGCTAACACATCCGTAAACACACATACTCAAGGCTCTAGGAAAAAGTAAAAGAAAACTGAGGAAAGACTTGAAAGTTGTGGAGGACTGGCTTGGATGAATCACTAAAGCTTTGGGGCTAAATTCTAAGGGCCTCTAAAGGCTAAATTGTAATGCCTTCCATGGAAAGGAACTCTGCACTGCTGTCACTGTTCTTGGACAGGCTAGAAGCTCGTACAAATAATATGAGCTGCCCACTCCTTCTATGAGGCTTCTGTGAATCCTCAGCTCTTTTCCACCCCCATCACAAATGGCATCTACTGCTGCCTGTTTGATGGCTTACCTTATGCTCCAGTCATCACCCCTCCCTCCCTAGACACATCCTTGGCATATTGCCTAACTGAGGGCCTGGCGGGAGTGGTGTAAAGCCAGCTATTCTGGGGGAATAGCATGCTGAGGGAGTCCTCCACCCTTTGAGGGTAGCTTTATAGTCTCTGTGAGCTGCCAGATTGGTGAAGAGGTGTCATGGACTGGGCCAAGGCCTAGCCCAAGTTAACTAAGGCATTGGCCTTATAGGCAGAGATGTCAAAAAATAGTCCCAATAAAAATGTTTAAACTCTCTAAAGAATTCCTAAAGTACTTGTCCTGTTCCATATGGGGTATATACGGAACACTGTATACGATCGCTTGGTGTTGCATATAGCTTTTATCAGCACTCACTTGAGATGACCTGTGTATAGGAGATCTACTTGAGATCTGCTGATGAAAAGTTGCTATATAAGAGCTACGTATTATGTATATTAAGCAGAGGACATGGAGATATTGCCTTACAGTAGAGCCCTGGTGTTATTGGCACAGCTGGTGACAAACATTCCAATACTGTATTCAGATTGTGGGAAGTAAGAACAGATATCCACAGATAAAGAACAGAATTATTCCATCTGTTCCAGCCCTTTCTACCAGGGTGGCCCAGCTAGGTTATCTAGGAAGGAAGATAGGAATAATTTAGTATATTATTGGATCATATGCCGCGGATTAAATGACTCCACTACCTGAGATGCTACTGTAACTTGATTTCATTATACTATTTTATGATGGAGATAATGATCTAGGATAAACAGGGCCATGATGAGATTGCTTATTGTACAAATAGGAAGCCCATATTTCCAAGAGCTGATAACCACATCAATTCAAGCACAATTATTTCATCTGTGATTGGAATAGGCAAGGAGGGTTTGATAGATCATTTGTTAGACTTAGCAAGAAATGATTCCTCAACCATCAATTGTTTTTTGTGGAATGAAATCAATATTCTAGTTGCAACAGCAGCACATCTCAAAGAGAGAATGACATGAAATCAGTCACACAAGTTGATAGCAGAACTAGAACCAAAACACAAACTTCTGAATATCTACTATTTCACTGTCACTTGTTAGCATTATGCCATGAACATGTTGTAGGTATCTGAGGAGAACACTTTTCCTTAGGTATAATTTTTCTGATCCCTGGTCAGGCTTACTTCACAGCACCTCTACTTCAGTTTACATGCCCCACAGTAATGCATTAATATACAGTAAAAGAGCTAAGGATTTTCAATAGGGCATGGAACACATTTGCAGTGACAATTGTGGCAGACATTGTGGGGAATATGAAAGAAAACATTTAAGTTTTTTTGGAGGGTGGTGAAATATGTTTCTTCATTTAATAAGACTAAACATAAAGGACCAAATTCACTTCTGAAATAATTACATTGTTTACTTAGAGATGTCTCACCCTATTATTTTTAGCCTTATATATACACAACTAACTGAACAAATCTATGTCAATGTAACTTCCTTGTTGCACAGTCAAAAATCAATAAGCATTCAGAAATGCAAGAGTTAAGCAATGTTATGTTGCAAAAGTTAGTATTTTCTATTCCTGTTTTTCTTGTTTAAGATGTAGTTCAGTATATTACTGTTTGCAGTTGAAGACCTTTTTAAATTGAAGGCCAGATTTCAAGAAACAGCTCTTCCTTGGGGCCAAATTAAAGCAATACGAAGCCCTAGGTACAACCCACAACAACCATGACATTGTCCCTCCCCTGTTATTGACCCCACCTCTCCTTTGTGTGTCAGCAGCCTTCAGAGTCAAGATGAACAGGGCAGTTCACAGCTCTTGAAGCTATTGTTTCAGGGTCTCTGCAGGCTCAGACAGTCATCACTCAGGTCATGTCTTCAAGCTTTTCTCTCCATCGATGAGGGCTAGATATATTATTTTAATATTAAAAAAGTAGATTCTGGTGTAATCACATGATGTCAGGAGCTGGGACCCTAGGCTAGGGCCTATAGTACCTGTGCATTAATCCAGCTTTTCTTCTACCTGTGCAGGCATAACTTTGTACTCACAGTGACTTATAGGCACAAGTATTGCTAGATGGCCAACTAACCAACCATCTGTACCCACAAGTCAAGTAGTTAGATGTCATCTAACTTAGATGTCATCAGTATTTGTGCCTACATTTCATTACAAGAGTAGTTTATTATAAGCACAATATTGCACCAGCACAACAGTGACCAGATTTGGATAAAAATTTGGTCTTAAATGTACGACCATGCAGAGCTCATTCCAGGATCAGGGTCTTATTGTTGTCATATGGATACATAGATGTAAAAAGAGAAGATAACCTGTCTGTGCTTAGCCATCGTCCCAGTGTTGTGTATGTTATGTTATTTAAATGGTCCAGTGGTCCCAGTTAGGCCGCAGGTGGAGCGTTGGTGGGGGATGTGGCACTGGATTTACATATCAGCTACTGTACAATTAGACTAGACAATGAAGTCAGTTCTAATGGCCTATCAGCCCATTTAGGTCTCACAAACCGTCCTGCCCGTATTTATGTATGTTTATTCCTCCCTTATGACTGTTCCTTATGCTTCCCATCTGAACTCCCTGTTCTCCCTCCCTGATTCCAGTCCTGGCAGGCAATCAGCCACAGACTCTGAAGCGCTGCCTCAAAAATGTAATTTACCGTGGTAAGTCTGTGCAGGCTGCAGGCAGCCAAGCCAGTGACTTAAAGGTCTTTGAGGGTTATAGAAAATATGTTTTTTTAAATGATTTTAACAACTGTGGCAGTGTGACACTGGAGAGTTTTTTCTCTCTCCAAACACCCTGCACAAAACGGCCTTAAGCACACTCAGAGAGAAGCAAGCTGCTCTCTGGCACAAACCACCTGATTTCCATTCTGCTTCCTGTATCCTGATCAGTCTGACATTTGACATGACTTTAGCTGCAAGTGAAACTGCTAGCCGGAAAGTTTGCGTTTCTGCTTTTTATTGGGCCTCCTATCCCAGATGCAAGTCTAAGTATTGTTCTGCTTGGTTGCTGGACTGTTACCTGGTTCTCTCAACCCAAAGCTCTTGGTAACTATTACTCTTGGTGAGGCGGTGGCAGGAAATAAATCAATGGAGACAAGGCCTTCTGACCAATAGGTGGCTGGCACAAACAGTACAATACAAGAGTGCTTTCTCTTAAAGCTTCACTTTATTCTAGTCACAAGCACTTACACACCTCCACAACAGGTTAGTAAAACACCCCAAAAATCAAAAATTACCGAAGTTTGGTATGGCTCTCGAGTGGTACAACAATAGCCATCCAATTGGCCCATCTCTCAGCTGCCATTGGGGACCCTTAAATTGTGTTGATGTAGTGTCTCTAAAGAGTCTGCCATACTTTCTCCCCTTATTTATTGGATTAACGTAACAAAAACACGTCAATAAAACAAAACTTGTTAAGCAAACAACTTCAGTGTTTAAGCAAGAGGTTTTGCCAAATCATTAATTAGACAGATGTGTTTTTGCAGAGCCCACATGTCTTGAGGGCCCTGACAAACACATCTCAAAAGGTAGATATAGATAAGCTTCCTGTTTTTCCAAAACATGTACCTCAGCAATTTCAACAGAGATCTTATCCGGAAAGACACATCTCTTGACCCCCTCCCTTCCCCTCCTGGCTTTTTGCTTAGATATGCTAAGGCTGTTGCAGAGGCCTGATAAATCTACTGATTTAGCAGCTTTTGGCAATAAGCATGATAATCGATATTCCAGTTATTGGTAGTAGTCCAGATTTTTCTGCTGGTCTGCCAAGATCTCCCCATATAGGACCAGCTTCTACCATCTTCAACTAGGTCATGCTTTCCTGAATCAGCAGCAAAAGCAACAAGACTCAATGGGAGAAACAATAAATATTCTTTGTTCTCTAGTAATTTGGCTCTAGTTAATTTTATTTTAAATTTGATTTGAGACTAATGTTGCAGGGGAAAGAACAGCTCCAGCAGGGGTTCTGGAGAAGAGTTTAGAGGTAGATTAGGCTCCAAAATCTGAAAGAAGAGTGCAAATTTAAATTGAAAGGTTTAAAATACATATTTTTGTAACAAAAGATTAAAGATATCAAAATCACTTTCTTCTAGGTTTGCACATTTTTTTCTCTGTATTCTAGAGGGGAAGAGGTCTAGTTAAGT
Source organism: Platysternon megacephalum (assembly GCA_003942145.1). NCBI lineage: Eukaryota > Metazoa > Chordata > Testudines > Platysternidae > Platysternon > Platysternon megacephalum. The sequence goes on along the minus strand of QXTE01000007.1, from coordinate 10,057,398 downwards.
GTTGCTGAGGGAGAGGAAGCCACAGAAATTATTATTTACCCTTAATTTTCAGAGTGGCATTCTTAGATTTAACCATGTGATGCCCCTTAAAGCCAGGGGAAGCTGCCTGGCTGAATCTCTGCAGAAGTCTTTGAAAAATGTATGTAAAAATAACACAATAAATCTAATGTTGCATAATAAAGAGGCTTTATTAACAGGTTATCTCTTTGTCTCTTAAATAATAAATAAAATGTCAGGGTTTTTAGAATGATGTAATTTTTGTGAAGCAAAACAAATTAATAGGCGTTTACCTAGTCACACAACATTTAGTTTTGTATTTACTCCAAAGTGTAATAAAATAAATAAATAATGGGATATCTTTTACCTGAGGAGAACGGACCTTTCTTTTAGTACACTATTTCTATAGTGCTTCATTGCAGGTCAGTCTGTTAAAACTAAAACTAATAGAACTGACATTGCAAATAATCATTAGACAAGAAGCAAGACCTGTGTTCTGAAACATGAATATAAGAGAAACAGTCCCATCTTGTACCATATACTGTATAGCTGTCATTTTCCATAAGAAGCTATGATTTAAATTGGCAACTACCATATATCTGTAATTAGAACTCCCATGGGCATCGATGGATATAGACCAAGGCCTGTATGTGGCTCTTAAAGATAAATTAAGCATTTTTAATACTTGTAGTATTCAGTCTTTAGGCCTGGAAGTCAAACTGGGATGGACCAGTCCTCCTGAATCATCGTGTTGATGTTCTTAAATAACAAAGCAAGTCTTGCCACCATTTCTACCCATGTTTGATCAGAATTCATTTTACTTCATTACAGTCTATGAATTTGCAGAGAACTCCAGAGAGATGAAAAATTTGTTTGGCTAACTTTGTGAGCCTTTGAACAGTGATGTTAGAAAAGCTGTACCTAGATGTGGGGAATTGATTGCTAAATCTGCTGTACCACTGAAATGGTTAATGACACCATTTTCCCCATAGATTCATAGATTCCAAGGCCAGAAGGGACCACTATGATCATCTAGTTTGACCTCCTCTATAACACAAGCTATCTTCTCATTCTTGGAAGAATTGTCCCTAGAACTGGGAATTCCAAGATTGAAATGATGTTATTAGATGAAGTTGACTAAATTCTCATTGGTTAAAGCAACAACCTTAATGTTTTCTGAGGCAGTAATTAAAAAGGAAATATGGAGTCATAACTCCCTGGGTTATGCTCTTCTCAGCTATGTAGAGTCACATCAGGCTTGTACTTGGATGCGAAATCTCAAAGGAAAAAACAACCAAGTTCCATAGGATGTTGCACTCATGATTCACTATTTGTCTGTCTTCGTTCTAGTCAGTACTGAACCTGTGGCCCAGCAGCAAAGTCTTGACCACATTTTTAAAGATTCAATGGTATTTTCAGAAGGCTGGGATGCTACTCCTAAAATTTTGACCGTATTATAATTTGGTGAACTATGTTCTGCTGATTCAAGTTTACCTCTGTAGTTTCAAATGGAGAAAGGTGTAATTATTTATACAGTTCCACGGGTGGAAGGCTAACCACAAAAATAAGCTTGTAAGAGGAGGGAGAGCAAGGTAGCTTGGTATATTGGAGGAGGGAAGCTGTTCTAAGCATAAGTGACAAGCAAAACGGTGTGAGTTTGAAGAAGGGATTAAGGGTTCAGTAAATTAAGTAGTATTGCCAGAGTGTAGTGATAAGCAGAGGTGTCACTAAAAATGAGGGCCAAGATGAATGGAAGGGTAGTACTCTGTAGAGCCTTGAAAGCAAGTACAAGGAGTTAGAACTTGATGCAGACAACCAGAAATGGATCCCAGGAAGAATGTGACATGATCAGAGCATTGAGCAAGGAAGATAACTTTTGCTGAATTATAATGAATGGTTTGGGAAAGGGAGCAATGAGCAGAGATGCTGAAAAGGAGGTGATGGTTATTATAGCACAGGTAAAAGACAATGGAAAGAAAGGAAGGTGTAGGTTTCAGAAGTGTTATCTGGCAAAGAAACTAGAGGTGGTGAGAAAGTGGATGTAAGGGGAGAGGAACAGGAAGGAATATGACACCCAGGTCTCAAGCTTTGGTGATTGTGAGAATGGTGGAATAGTCAATGGAGATGGACTAAGGGGCAGGGAAGATGGCTTAGGAAGTTCAGTTTTAAACATGTTTAATTTGAAGAGGTCCTAGGGAATTCATGAAAAGATAATGTGGAGAGAAGCAATGACATGAGACTGGACAGAGAGCCAGGGAGTGATGACAGAAGTCAGCAGATGGTTGTAGAGTGGTTTATTCCCTCTAATTCCCCCAGGGAGCAGAGAGTGTACACAGGAAATACAAAGGTTATATTTGCTGGAATGGACAGACACTGAGGAACTTGCCAATAGTTTGATTATTGCTATGTATCAAGGGCATCAGACCACAGATCATCAAGGTATTGTCTCTGCTCCTGGACATGCAAATTGATATACGCCCTTCTTCCATCTCTAACCAGTCAGAAAACTGCACAGCCTCCTTTTGGATGAGGAGTTTGCCAATCTGATTCGGGGTTTTGTCAACTCCAGGTGTGCTGCTATGCAGCTGCCAGTAAAAAGGCTGATGTTTGTGCAGTGCATAGCAGCACACCTCAAAAGTACCAGAGAGCAATGTAGGCATAGAATCATAGAAGATTAGGATTGGAAGAGCCTTTAGGAGGTCATCTAGTCCAACCCCCTGCTCAAAGCAGGACCAACCCCAACTAAATCAAGTTGAGTGGAGAGGATCAGTCTAACTCCTCCAGCCTGGCTTGCTAGACTGGAGGAATGAGCGAAGAAGATTAGGCCATGTATTTGCTCCCTAGTCATTGTGGAAGGCTGTTCTTATATGCTGCTATACAGTTGCCATGTTTCACTCCAGAGGTGGTTGCATTTCAATGGTGGATAAAATGATTCATATATAGTGTGTGTAAAGTTCTTTGGGATAATTCAGGGAAAAAGGTGATATAGTATAAAATCATTGTCATTACTATTAATAATATTTGTAATGGTGACTTCCATCAGTTGGAACTGCATGGGGAGAGTTATCCATGGTCCCCTACAGTAAGTATTCATGATATGTATCCTCAGTTTGCGCTCTCTCTCTGATTCAGCTGCTGCCAGTGTATATTTCTAGTTCATCATTTCTCAAAAAGGCAAAAAGCTACTTCTCTCTAACAGCTAATGCAGTTAGAACAGTTTAGACATTGATCAGGAGAAATGGCTGCTCCTTTTGGGTGATTCTTGCCCTGCAGATTCATTGTTTTATGTCTGTGTTTTTACATGAGGACTCCAACAGCGATCAGAGAAAGCTGCTGACTTGCCTTGGGCATATGACATAATCCAAAATTATTTGGGAGGAATATTTTCACAGAACAGCCTCCTTAGTGGCCAGAGCAGTTGAAGGGCTGCATTGTCATTGTCATTCCATTAGCTGTAACAGGAGTTGTACTTGTAACTCCCTCGGTAGTTCAAGGAAATGCAGCAAGAACTGTAAACAAGCTACTAGTTCTACCTGCCTATTAACACACCATGTATTCTGCTCAGCTTCGCTAGGTTTTAACTGGGAATTTTAGCTTTTCATATTTCTTTGCTGGAAAAAAAAGGGAGTTATTTCTCCACAGACAAATTGAAAAGACCAACTTCATACTAACTGAGCTTAACTAACTTTTTGTCTTTACAGTGGTAAGAATGATTTTATGTGTGGGCAAGTCTAAAAAATAATAGTTTAAATAATCAGAAAGCCATAATATTAATCAAAGCTACAACAAATGTGACTCTCTCAACTTGCTAGCTGGAACGGCTCAGCTTCTTGCCATTCTCTGCTGACCTGCATATCAAGCTTGCTGTATCCCATCGAATGTATAACTGTTCAGTTATGTTCATTATAGTACTTCCTATGATACGATACATGCAGCAATGTGAAACCAGTAAACCCTCCAGCCATTTCCGCACAGCCTGCAGTCTCAGCAGCTCTCACAAGTTAAAATAGTTTAGATCTAGTTGTCATTTGGATGGGAGTTGTCAAAGCTGGAAAAGTGCTGCTGGTGTAAGAGGTCATGTTGGTGAGTCAGTTGGTGGCTAGCTTCACTGCAAGTCATTACCTAACCTATGCCCTTAGCATGGCATTAACAGGCACTATACACAGCAGGAGGTGCCGACTCTTTTGGGTGAGATCTAAAATCAAAGCTTATCCATGGTGGTTGTAAAGCTGTCCTGCAATGACTCAAGAGCATGAGTACCAATCTCAGGGCAGACTGTTAAGAACCAGGGCACAAACCCCAAATTGGCTGTGAATTCTATACGTAGGTGTCACCAACCAAGTGTAAACTTCTCAGGCACTATAACAGCCTAACCATGGAGTCACAGACATTCCCCTTCGGTACTCCAATCTATCTTGCCACCCAGAGTGAGCATACCTTTGTGATAGATGGTCCCTTAATCAATAATCACAACAATATTCAGTCCCAAAGGACCAGTCACTTATGTCAGGTCAATTGCACCTTAGATCTCACACCAAAGACAATGTTTGTAGCCAATCCTATAATAAACTCTATACATATTTACTAAATAGGGAAAAGATACAGGAGAGTTATTTACAAGGTTAAAGCAGGTAAACATATATACACAAATGAGTTACAAGAAGCTTTTGTAATAAACAAGCTCTATATGTCCTTTAGGGATAATCCAGGGTAGCAGCTGACGATCTCTTCTTGCCTAGTAACCCTTGCCCCCCAGAGTCCAAGGAGCATAGAGATCCAGTTCCTCCTTGTTAGGGGTTTTTATTCCCCTCCTGCCTTGTGCGCTGAGCTGCAAACTCAGCTGACGGGAGGAATCCACTTGCATGACTCATCTTCACAGTGGGAGGAGGGAAAAAATCTTTTGTCTTCTTTCATGCCCCACAATAGTCCATCCGGTGTTGCTGAACCTTTTCTGTTGGGCAGGATGTTACACCTTCTGTTGGAGATTGGGGGGCACGTCACAGTAGTAAATGTCTCTCTCCTGTCTGGTGATTTACATAGTCCCAGAGGCTTGCAACACAACCACTCAAATATTACCTTATAATAGGGATATAGATGTTATAAGTGAGCTTAATGCATGCTCAACTCACCAGCATTCAATAAAATCTAAACACTAAACACATTCTTGTAATTCTAATACCTATTTTAACAATAGTAACATACAAATGAGCCAGACTGATTCCAGCTATGTATTTGTTAGTGTTCAGCTGAGACATGGGGAGCTTGGCATGACCTGGCACCTGGTCTGCCAGTGTCACAGTGCTATTAAAAATCTTGCATTTTTGCAAGAGTAGCACCACTACATGGAAAAAGGGAACAGTGCTAGCTACGAGAGCCTTCAGCTAGCTGTGTGTTGATTGCTGGCTAAGAGGGAGTTGCAGTTTTGCTGTGCAAATTAGTGAATACCCAGCTGACTAGAGCTCTTAGCTAAGTGGAACCCTCAACTACTGTTAACTAGCCTGCACATTTTAGAACAGCTAAATGCTCTTTTGTTTTAAGCATTCAAATGTAGAAATCTAAGAGTAGATTCACAAAGTGCTTAGGCACCTAAATCTGGATTTAGGCATCTAAGTCCCAGTTTTAGGCTCCTCTGAGATCCAACTCCTGCCAAATAATGTAGGCATCTAAACTCACTTCCTGCCTACATTTTCAGGGTAAAAGTTCCCTAGGTGCTTAAGTTTCTGCCTCTGGGCACACACATTGCTGCTTCACTATAGGTGCCCACACCCCTACCTCCCACCTTATGAGTGATTCATAAACTGGGGAACCATAGGTATTTGCCTGCCGATCTCACATGGGGGTCTGATGTACTACATGTGCTTAGAGAGCACCTAGTTGATTAGGTCCCATTCAAAATCTGGCCAGATAAGGGGGAGGTGTAGTTGTGCCCACCTTATAACTTTTAGACCAGGGGTTAGGGTACGCATCTGGGGAACCTGGGTTCAGTTCCCCTTCTGCGTGAGGGGGAGAAAGAATTTGGTGAGGAATTTCCTACACCTCTCAGGAGCATGTCCTAACCACTGCGCTATGGGATAGTCTGATGAAGGGGTCCCTCCATCTTGCCTGTTCCACTGTATGGTCTGCATGATCAGTTAATAGAGCTATGATCATTTACCCCAGTTATGGATCTGGCTCTCCATTTCTTTATCATTACATTTAAAAGTGCTAATTACATTTCTTTCATCAAAGGAATCATACATTATCAAATAAATTTACCTACATAAATGAATACAGAAATAGGCATGAATGTTTTGCATGTAGTAACATTATGGATGTGCAATATCCTGATATCCAGGAAAAAATATCAACATTTTATGAATCTGAAACTTGGTATTCCCCCAGTAGTGTCAGGTGTGGATATTAGCAATCCTGAAGGGTCATTGCTAATGGTCATCCTTGTATCGACAGGAGGAGGTTGGTTCATTCCACCATATAAGGGTAATTTGAAACTCCACTATTTTGTGATGTCCTTATGTGAAGTAGAGTTGTTTCTTCTTTCTCTGCTCTGATATGTTGCAGCAGATTGGTTTGCAGTCTAATCCCCACTTCTGTTTTCCCCTCACTTACACTAGTGTAAATAATGAGTAATTCACTTATTCATGTGCTTAAAATTATGAGAGTGCTTAAATATTTTGCTGGATCAGTACTTAGTGACTCTACCTGCTCTGATCCTTGTAAGTTCTAAAATCTACTCTATTTTTATTATGATCCTTCTTACCAAGGCACCTGATTGTCCTCCTTCTGCATATGACAAGACCCTCAATGCTACTGAAGACCTAAGACCAAGCAACACGAATGGGAAGAAATGACTTTGCACTCCTCTGAATTCTTTCTGAGTTCAATGGAACAGATCCTAAGAGAAGAAAATTAAAATACCTCTGTTTTCTGGTGCTAAACTCAGGCTACCTGGCAAATAAAGATTGCATCCTATTGATACTTTTGTGGAATTTTATTACATTGACGTCAATGGGAGTACTCATGTGCGTAAAGTTACATGGGCATTTAAGTGCTTTGCTATATTAGAGCCTAAAAAGAAGCAAATATAAAAGCAACAGTAACCAGTCAGGGAGGTAACAACCAGAAGAGCTCTAGAAAAAAATTGTTGTATCACATTTTCTTTTCTTTCGTGTCCCAAAGCTGATTTTGTTTAAATTAATGGAGTTAGAGCTGAACTTTGAGGTTCTCTCTCTGCTTGCACTTGCAATTCACATATTTGTACACACAGGTAAGAGCAAAGGAATAATTATATTTTAATCACCTTGAGCTTCACTATTGCTTCAGAGATTTTTTTTTTAAACTTTGTTCCTTTGGACATAAAATTCATACTTGACTGCAGGAAACATGGGTTTGCCATATAACAGGGACAGTGTCAATTTAAAAAATAATTGGTGTAAAAACATGTTTGCTTATCTATGTTACTAATAATACCTTAGATTATGACAAATGAAATAATTTAAATTCTGATGGACAGTTCTGTATGCTTTTTTCTCCTTACCACTCTCATCTTGGAAATTAAGAAAATTAGTTTCACTTTTGTTGTTAGTTTCATTTTCAAGTTATGTAATATTTAGCGTGCATACACAGGAAGGGAATGTTTATTTGTTAAAAGACCATTTCCATTGGGATTATTTTTAGTGGAGACTTTTTACATTGGTTTAGGACAATTTTAAACAGTCCTATCCAAATTTGAATTGACAGTGTCTCTCTAAAGTTTACACTATAGCAGTTCTCTATGATAAGTTTGATTTATATATCTCCCTTTGAAGTGTCACCAAAACCATAGCAATCTGTCTGGAAATTCACAGGAGTGAGTTTATTGCAGGGCAGAAATATTCTGGAACAGGGTTTAAATTCTCAACGATTATTTCCTAGAGGCCCCCAATTTGGGGCTTAGAGCTTTAGCCCCGTGGGGGTGGAGGGGCTCCGGGGCTTGGGGCTTCTGCCCTGCAGGGGATGTGTGTGTGTGTGTGTGCTGGGCTCCTGGAGATTTGAAAATATTTACTGGAGCTCTGCTCTGGTGGGCTCCGGCTTAATATAAGCCTTGTTCTAGAAAGTCTGAGGCAAATTGGACACAAAAAAGAATGAACACAGATCAAAATTATTTACAAACTTGGATGGATATTTGGAAAATATGATTTTCAATATTCACTCTTTTTTTGTTTACACACTATATTCACCCACTTCATCACTGACTGGTAGCCATCTATGACCTGCATAACCTTTGGTTTTGGCTGAAGGCTTCCACTTAGTGGAAAGGAACTGGAAATTTACTGAGTCAACCGGGGATATTCAAAACCAGAAGTTTGTTGGTTGGATCTCTGCCTAGCAGCATGTAAGCTAAAAATATGCAATCCACTCTGGACATGGAGAAAAGAAAAACTATTTCCCATATGAGATACTCCATTTTATATTCATGTGCCCAACTGGTATTTGCACAGTTCTCTGTTCATTTATATTTTAATAGCATATTGTAAATACTATCATTAATATTAATCCTGGTATTAATATTAATCGCCTGCTGCTTTCAAAAAAATGCCACACCCAGTATTTAAAATCACAAATACCAATACTTTATTTTGTAATGCAGCCTCCTAGCCTCCCTCAGGATACTGTGCCTGCTGGATAGAACAGGCTTTAAGCTTTTAACATTAATTTTAAAAGAATCCTTAGAGCTTTGTGCCTCTTGAGTTGTGTTCTGCTACTGTATCTATCCGGATGTTTTGTTGTTGAAGTCTGGTGTGAGCTAGCCATGCTCCATGCACATCTCTCATTGTACACTGAGCTGTGTTAGTCCTTCTGTTCATTCTGATTAACATACAATTGCTGCCATTAGAAGAGTCAGCATTTTCCAAGAGATAGTTGTGACGTTGCACTCCATATGTTTATGGAAATATGCTTATGAGTATAAACATAATGTAACTGGAATATGCTTTATGCAAAAGGTCTCTGAACATAAGAACATAAGAACGGCCGTACTGGGTCAGACCAAAGGTCCATCTAGCCCAGTATCCTGTCTACTGATAGTGGCCAATGCCTGGTGCCCCAGAGGGAGTGAACCTAACAGGTAATGATCAAATGATCTCTCTCCTGCCATCCATCTCCACCCTCTGACAAACAGAGTCTAGGGACACCATTCCTTACCCGTCGTGGCTAATAGCCATTAATGGACTTAACCTCCATGAATTTATCCAGTTCTCTTTTAAACGCTGTTATAGTCCTAGCCTTCACAACCTCCTCAGGCAAAGAGTTCCACAAGTTGACTGTGCGTTGTGTGAAGAAGAACTTCCTTTTATTTGTTTTAAACCCAGTAAGGTATCATTTTAAACTCTGGTAAGGTATCATTACAAAGCTTATAATCTACTGAGCTTGTTCATCCTATTTGTATGAATGTATCATTCTTGTATCTGAAGCTAGAAATACGAAGTATAACTCTGAAGTCCTATTGTAACTATGCAAAGTGTGGGCCATTAATGGTGTCTTGGAATCTTGATGGCTCCCATTAACTAGGACAATTGGTTGTAAATGGCTCTGTTTACTTGCAAACATTCCTGGGTACCTGCAGGCCAGCCCTGAAAGAGTGGAGAATGAGGTCTTACAGTGACCTGTGATCATGTCACTTGGTACTGGAATCCATCTTAAAGCTGGTGATTTTCTATTTCGAAGGGGGGGTGGGGACCCAGAGAGACAAAGATTTCCGCCTTGTGCCAAAGCTATAAAAGGGGGTGGAACAGAACAAAGGGGACTGCCAGTCATGAAAAATCCTCTAGTTACCACCTTAGCTGGAACTAACAAGAACTGTACCAGGGGAAAGGATTGGGCCCAGACTAGAAAGGAGTCTAGTCTGTGAAAGAAGCTTATTGGAACATCTCTGAGGATGAGATTTACCTGTATTCAGTTTCTTAACGTATTAGGCTTAGACTTGCGTGTTTTGTTTTATTTTTCTTGGTAACTTACTTTGTTCTGTCTGTTATTACTTGAAACCACATAAATCCTACTTTTTATTCTTAATAAAATCACTTTTGTTTATTAATTAACCCAGAGTAAGTGATTAATACCTGGGGGAGCAAACAGCTGTGCATAGCTCTCTATCAGTGTTATAGAGGATGGACAATTTATGAGTTTACCCTGTATAAGCTTTATACAGAGTAAAACAGATTTATTTGGGGTTTGGATCCCATTGGGAACTGGGTGTCTGGGTGCTGGAGATAGGTGACTTGCTGAGCAGTTTTTGGTTAAAATCTGCAGCTTTGGGGGCGTGGACAAAACCTGGGTCTGTGCTGCAGCAGACTAGCGTGTCTGGCTCAACAAGGCAGGGTTCTGGAGTCCCAAGCTGGCAGTGGAAAACGGGCTCAGAGGTAATTCCAGCACGTCAGGTGACAGTCCCAAGGGGGTCAGTGTGACCGAATCCGTCACAATATTGCAGAGTTATTTTTCTATTAGAAGAAAAGACTGTCATATCTGATAAAACTGTCATATCTGATATCATTTGGCTAATACTGCCATTTAATGGTACTAGATAATGCCAAATAAGGATTGCATGCACTTTTTGATCAGAGACACTATTCCCATTGACATCAGTATGTCCCCAAGTGTGTCCAGCTCTTTAAGGTTGTAGTATATTTTTTTCTTAACAATACTCATATCCTACCCGTATATATCACTTTCCATCCCTTTATATAGCACCAAACTATAGGCCCACACTGATCACTGATATACAGCCCGCTCTCTGTGGAATGCCAGCAGCCAGCCTACTACACAACAGTGTGGGGAGGGGAAATCACCAGGACATCAAAGCAAAGCTTAATCTTGCCAGGGGGTCTTTAAAGTTCACACATTCTGTTTTTACAGCCTAATCTAAATACCTAACCCAAACCTAAGTACTCTGAGGATCTCCGGCTGCAGAATGGTCCCAAAGAATCAAAGCTTCATTTTAAAACTCATTTCTAGCCCTCATGGTTGCATGGAAGACTTTGAATATGTGAACCAAACATATACCGATGCAGTGGCATCTTCATATGTTTGAAGAAAGCCTGAAAAATTTGCTCAGAGAGTTGTGAACTGCCCTGTCCTTCCCAAAGCATTAACTCTGAAAGCTAAATTTATCAATATAAATTCAGCACTGTTAGTTATTGATTATTTTAGCAGACATAGCTAGTTAATGTGCTTATCCCATAATCTCAGACTTCTTCCCATGCCACTCCAGGCACCAACAGCCCCAACTATCCCATATACAGATGCCAAAACCTCCAGTTGCCCTCTGATAACTTTTACAATGCATTCACTGCCTAAAATGGTGGCATATCAAATTCTGAAATCTAGGTAATTCAAACCAAATTCAGTTTATTGATGAGTGAAAAAATGTTGTTCTTAGCAGTGAGAAATGAACTATTGTATTAATTAAATTAAGCACTGATTCTGCAGTCAGCTCTAGGCAGGGAGATGCCTGCACCATTTGGAGCCCTGTTAATGTCATGGTTTCATCGATGTGACTCAGATTGCAGAATCGAGCCTCTTTCAATTAACACAGCAGCTCGGTTCTCACTCCAAAGAGAAAATGTGTTGCCTGAATGTGTAAAAAGGAATCCTTACCAATAAACTCTACAATATTTAACTCAAATTTAAAAGGTTCCCTTTTAGTCATTGTGATTCTGTATGATTGAAATGTGACCCTGTATATCACTATTATACAATTGCAACAAATCTTATACAAAGTATGTCATGTAAGGTGTCAATGGAAAAGTTATAACTTGCTCATGTGACTCTATACTCCATCTTGTGCCTGTACTTTTCCACAAACTGTGCTGTGGGCTTTGTCTGGGACAGTAAAATTCCATCCACATGGGAGAGGGTATAAAAGACCCTGGAAACATCTCCATTTTGTCTTCATTTTCTGCCTCATTTCTCTAGATTGGATTTCTAACAAGGAAGCTCTAAACAAGGACTGATGACCCACAAGCTGTTGGGATAATTTCCTGAGAGACGTTTGCACACTAACAGTTTATTCCATCACTGCTTCAAACCTGATGTAAGAACTTTGCAATCGTTTGCATGCATATGATTTCCTTAACCATTTTAACTCTATTTCTTTTCTTTTATAAATAAACCTTTAGATTTAGTTACTAAAGGATAGGCAGCAGTGTGATTATTGGGTAAAATCTGAGTTATATATTGACCTGGCTATGTGGCTGGTCTCTTGAGATCAGAAGAACCCTTTGTGTGATTAAACTGGTTTTCAGTTACCACTCATAAGTAACACTCATCAAGTCTAGTGTCTGGGTGGTGATATAAGTGCTGGAATGCTTAAGGAGACTGCATTTTTGACTTCTTGTTAACCAGTGTGATGAAACAGATGCTTTGTTTTGTGACTGGCTGGGTATAGCTAATGATAGAATAACCACTGATTTGGGGTGAGACTGCCCTATTTCTCAGCAATTTGTCCTGAATCTGGCATCCTCAGCTGTGACCCACTGAGGCACGGTGACACTCATCCTAATCAGATTGCGTTGGAATACCTTTCTATATTTATTAACAAAGAATGATGGCATTTGAACTGTGTCCAGCATTCTTTGTGGTTCCGAGGAAGCCTCCATGACTGAAGCAGAAACACTGCCACTCTGGGGACTGAATGGTATAAGGAACTTCCATCATCAGCGGGACTAGTCGTATTTACAAAAAAAAATCAAAAACCATCCCACCTTTCTTGACATAGTTTGGATCTTCTGTTGTGAAGCATCCAAAGTCTACCCAGTCCTTAAGAAACCATCCCTGGATGATAATGATCTATGATGTTATCACCTGGCCTCAACTTTCCTTTCCTAGGCAAATGCATAGAAAAAGTGGCAACAACCATACACTACAAAGATGGCCGACCTCCTTATCACTAAGATCAAATCTCAGTGCATATATTGCTTGACCTGCTGGCAAATATTGACATCGTTGATCTAAAGATGATGCCAGCCTACAGTCAAGAGCTAGCAAGGGTAGAGAGTATCATTAGCTCTACACTCACTATGTGATTTTTAAGAGATGGCCATGCAGGCACTTCCACTGTGAGCTTAAAATTTGCTGTCTGTGATTACTCAAGCATGCAAGCTGAGCATTAGCTTCCCATGACGAACTGTGTGAGTAAATCTTGATAATTTGAATCTTCAGAGAGGGCAAGTACAAAATAGGGTGTAAACACAGCTAAGTGAACTCATTTGAAACTCAGTCAAAAGCTGGTGGAAAATTATAGTAGTAATTATTTACCTACCCTTTTGGTCATCAAATCAAGGGTTTCAAGAGGTCTGTCAGCTTTCTCAGGGAGTCTTGATTTATGAACAGTTTTTCTACTGGCAGCACTCAGCCGAAATCCAATTTACTGCCTGGACGGTGAATGGGTAAACTACACCAGCATCTAAGAGCAGTGGACATTACTGAAGCCACAAAAAGTTTAATATTTCTCCAGAACCAATCATACTGCCACATCCTTACATACTGTTCGTACAACAGTGGCAGTGATGTAGGATGTATGAATTATCCATCTGACTATCTTAAGGTTTAATACTGCTGGCCATCAGTGTAGGATCTGAGAGCCTTCCATTTAAAATCAATAGCAATTGTGAAGACTCCACTGGACTTTATGGAGTTTCTGGTTCTTCTCCTTTTTTGGGGTAGGGAATTTTTTATTTATAAAATAGATTTTATTAATTTCTTCTTCTTTGGCATGAATTTAGGCACAAGGGATGATTTAGGGGTAGCAGTTAGTTCTGCTTTAATGGTGACCCTAAAAGCCTCCTGTAGGGGTCCCTCGCTCTCCCACTCGGAGGGAGGCCACTCCGGCTGGCCCACTCTGGTCCAGACCAGAGTCTGCAGGGTAGCCTGGGGCCCACAATAGGGCTGGGTGATCAACTGTCACTGCCAGGCTTCGGCCTGGGCTGGGGTAGCTCAAGTGGTCAGCCCCTCAACACAGTCTATCAGGGGAGGCTCCGGCCTGGGCAGGCCCCAAGGAGCCCACAAACAACCAGTCTTCAAGGGTGGCCCCTGGCCTGGATGGAACCCAGGCAGCCAATGAGCAAACAGTCTTTACAGGGCTGGCTTTAGCCTGGGCGGGGCCCCAGTAGCCAGCAAACAAACAGTCTCTCCAGGTGAGTGATAAGGGAGCTCCTGTCCTGGGCTAGAGCCTCCTTGCACCGTATAGGGGGTCAGCCACCCGGGGTGGGTTGGCAGGGGGACGCAGGCCCACCCTACTCCACCACGTCCTAGCCCAGGGCCCTGGCAGGGGCAGGATTGGCTGCCCCTGCATCGGTGGGGATCCAGCCGCAACACGCCAACTGAGCCATGCCGGGCTCTGCAGCTGGCTGCTCCGGGGCCCCTAGGGTGACCAGACAGCAAATGTGAAAAATCAGGACGGGGGTGGGGGGGTAATAGGAGCCTATATAAGAAAAAGACCCCAAAAATTAGGATTGTCCCTATAAAATTGGGACATCTGGTCACCCTAAGGGCTGCCCCTGGGCTACTTCCTGCCTCCCCAGCATTTGGTACCTGTGGCCTCTTCTGGCTCCTCGGGGTAAACCGCAGCGGGTACTCCTGGCCAGTCCTCATCCACACCTGGGGATCGGGAACCACCAGGCACAGGTTCCTCTCGGGGCCTCTGGAGAACAGGCCAAGCATCCTCCTCCATTGCAGACTCTCCCCCAACTGTGCTGCAGGGCCGGCCTTTTATACTTCTGGCCACGCCCTGGTCCTTCTGGCGAGGGGGGCGGGGCGATCTAGGTTCCGCCCTCCAAGGGGCATGTAGTGGTCCCTCGCTCTCCCGCTCGGAGGGAGACCACTCAGCCTCACTACACCTCCCATTTACTTTAGCGCCCTTTAAACACTTAGAGTTCAATAATTTAAACAGGAGTTAGTGATTGACATGTGAACATGACACTGTCTAATGATATGGAGATAACCTGGTGGCCAGGGAAGAAAATACCTACTCTATGGTCTTAAATATTCTTATGCTCTAAAAGCTGTTTACAAAAACTGTGGATTTTTAAAAAATACAATAATTTATTTATGAAACCAGAGTTTTAAGAAACTACCTTGTCTTTCCAGTGCTTTGACCCAATTTGCCAGTTACCACACTGTCTGATGGTTCCACGAGTCATCTGGCATTATATCATATCAGACAAGACAGTATCATGGGTGACTACAAAATCCCTCATATTCTGGGGGTCACAAAATGACATTAAGTTAAAAAAAAAAGGGGGGGGGGGAAAACAAAAGCAAATCTTTAATTTATAAAGCTACCTTTTTATTTAAAAAAAATATTTTTCCCCAAAAATGTTGTTTTAGGCCCCAGTCCTACAAATACTTAAGCACACAGCGTAAATTGTTCGGAAGGAATATTTAGTGGGCCTCTTAAAATAAAGGTATTCATCACCATAAGTTTCCAGTTCATAATACAAATAATATGAATGATGGAACTGTACATCTTGTTCCAAATCCGTGGCTTTCACTTTTCTTTTAATCCACTTTCAAGATTCAAAGTCAAGCAGCAACTGTGTTTAAAACCTTCTACATCAGTAACTGAAGATGACTTCATCTAGTAGTAAGCATTGTCCAAGACAGAGTGAGTAAAATCCTGTCCCCACTGAAGTCAAGAGCAAAACTCCCATTGACTTAACTGGGACCAGGATTTCACCCTATATTTTTAAGAACATCAGAAGGTAGCGACATTGCAGTGCTGTTAACAGATAACAAAGAAGGTAACTGCAATTTTCTTTTTCTGATGGAAGCCCACTCTGTGCTGATGAATGCTTGTTGATTTAAGAACTGCATCACCAGCTGCACTACCCGGCTAAAATCTGGTAATCTGATCAAGGGAAAATCCTGCCCTTACTGTTGAGGAAATATGAAGTGGGGGAGTGGAGCGGTGCGTGTTGTGAGTGTACTCTCAAGGCCAGCTGCTGGTGCAGGGCAATATGGTTAAGTGTAACTAAAAGGTAATGTGTGATGGGAGGCACCTTAGTACTCCTCAACGAAGCAGGAGTGAACATTCAGCTCTTATTCATACGACTGATCCTAGCATATTCTGTGGGTGGCTGAGGGTATTGCCATATGCATACAGCTTGCCAGAGATGAGATCTATTTACGCCATGGTGTATCAGCAGCCATGGTAGCAAAGCCCCTGCCTATCATTCTCTTACTTTCCTGAACACTAGGTAATTCTCCTGCTGCATGCATGCATGCACGCACTAGGCATGGGGGTGAAAGATCCTTGCATTCACTTCCCTTCATAGTCCACCTGCCCAGTTGAGGACAGGATTTATCTCCATGACATACCTGGTAAAACCTTACTTATGTGTTTTACAAAATGTTGGCAATGTTGTGCTTTCATCTGTAATACCTTTCAAAATGTCATGTTTCATTCTGAATGCACTGGCAACAAAAAGCAGTGCAGGTATAGAATAAACTTGTGACCTGAAATGCACTAAAGCTCAGCCGTCCATCAACTGATATTCCTTTTGTTTGCTTTTCTACTGGCAGTCTGATTTCTTAGTGTATGACAATGTGATTCTTTCTATGAAAAAATGTTCTATGTACTTTGAATATAAGAATTTAAATAGGATCCTCTAGAAAGTCCATTTAGTGGAAATTATTCCTGTTTTCTATTGTTTATTCACTGTCATAAGAACATAAGAATGGCCATACTGGGTCAGGCCAAAGGTCCATCTAGCCCAGTATCCTGTCTTCCGACAGTGGCCAATGCCAGGTGCCCCAGAGAGAATGAACAGAACAGGTAATTATCAAGTGATCCATCCCCTGTCGCCCATTCCCAGCTTCTGGCAAACAGAGGCTATGGACACCATCCCTGTCCATTCTAGCTATCCTCCATGAACTTATCCTCCTGATGGACCTATCCTCCATGAACTTATCTAGTTCTTTTTTGAACACTGTTACAGTCTTGGCCTTCACAACATCTTCTGGCAAGGAGTTCCACAGGTTGACTGTGCGTTGTGTGAAAAAATACTTCCTTTTGTTTGTTTTAAACCTGCTGCCTATTAATTTCATTTGGTGACCCCTAGTTCTTGTGTTATGAAAATGAGTAAATAACACTTCCTTATTTACTTTCTCCACACCGGTCATGATTTTACAGACCTCTATAATATCCCCCCTTAGTCATCTCTTTTCCAAGCTGAAAAGTCTCAGTCTTATTAATCTCTCCTCATAGGGCAGCCGTTCAAAACCCCTAATCATTTTTGTTGCCCTTTTCTGAACCTTTTCCAATTCCAATATATCTTTTTTAAGATGGGGCGACCACATCTGCGCACAGTATTCAAGATGTGGGTGTACCATGGATTTATATAGAGGCAATATGATATTTTCTGTCTTATCTCTCCATTTCTTAATGATTCCCAACATTCTGTTCACTTTTTTGACTGTTGCAGCATTGAGTGGATGTTTTCAGAAACTATCCACAAATGACTCCAAGATCTCTTTCTAGAGTGGTAACAGCTAATTTAGACCCCATCATTTTATATGTATAGTTGGGATTATGTTTTCCAATGTGCATTACTTTACATTTATCAACATTGAATTTCATCTGCCATTTTGTAGCCCAGTCACCCAGTTTTGTGAGGTCCTTTTCTAGCTCTTCGCAGTCTGCTTGGGACATAAATCATTTTGAGGAGTTTTGTATCATCTGCAAATTTTGCCACCTCACTGTTTACCCCTTTTTCCAGATCACTTATGAATATGTTGAATAAGACTAGTCCCAGTATAGACCCTGGGGAGACACCACTATTTACCTCTCTCCATTCTGAAAACTGACCGTTTATTCCTACCCTTTGTTTCCTGTCTTTTACCCAGTTACAATCCATGATAGGACCTTCCTTCTTATCCCATGACAGCTTATTTTGCTTAAGAGCCTTTGGTGAGGGACCTTGTCAAAGGCTTTCTGAAAACCAAAGTTCACTGTTCCCTGGGTAGCCTTGTATGACGATGACAGAAATCATATGCATTTTAATTAATACTGGTAATAATCAGGGGGTAGCCGTGTTAGTCTGTAGCCACAAAAACAACAAGGAGTCCAGTGGCACCTTAAAGACTAACAGATTTATTTGGGCATAAGCTTTCGTGGGTAAAAAACCCACTTCTTCAGATGCATGGAGTGCAAATTACTCTGTCACTCCATGCATCTGAAGAAGTGGGTTTTTTACCCACGAAAGCTTATGCCCAAATAAATCTGTTAGTATTTAAGGTGCCACCGGACCCCTTGTTGTTTTAGTGGTAATAATATTAAGCATATCAACTAGTACAGACTTCAACCCCCCGATATAGTGAACTCCTAACATGTCAAATGGCATCAGACAATTTCTGTTTTTTCACAGAGAGTAAATTAACATTAGACTGGGTAATAGTAACAGCTGTTTTAGATAAAATAATCCATCTGCTGTTGAGTCATAATAAGGTAATTTCTTCTTTTTATATAATATGCTCAGGAGGTCATAATATATATTAATCCAGCGATTCTCAATTTGTTATAATTTGTATAGTATGGTAGAAATAAATAAATGTTTATCAGCAGGGATAAATGAAAAGTGTTGATTAAACTTAAGAAACTATGTTGAAGATTAAAGCTATATAAAGTATTCTATAACATGCTCCTTCAATGTGAGGAAATTCTATTGCTAATGCACCTTGAATACAAATTGCCTGAATTGAATTTTCTTCTACCTATATACCTATATAATAAGATTGAGTCAGAGAACTTTGATCAATTAATTGTATTTTTATCTCTTGATAAATTTCAGCATCAATGCTAAATTAGTTTGTTTGAACTTTCCAGCACTATCACATAACTATTTTTGTTTTGATTTCTATGGTTGCTTATTTCTTTTTTAATTCAATTCTTGCTGATAAAATTCATGTTTACAATAATTCCCAAATGTGCACTTTAGCTAAGGAAGAGAGAAAAAGGTGAGGAATAGGGTGTGGATGATTGGTTAATTAAAACAATTAAACAATTTCTGTTTTATAATCTATCTGACATCAACATGGAATAATCAAATATCCATTTTACTTCACACCATGTGGATCAATAGCTTCTTTTCCTAATAAAGGTCAAGATCATATTTCTTTTCACAAATTATGTAAGGTATAGGATACACAAAGAATATTTTTCAGCTAAAACAAGCTTAGCATGTTTTGTACTGACAGGCTAGGGAGATTCCCTTTCCGGTTACTTCAGAGTACAGGAACTGATGGGTCTGATGAGACCTGGGGGTCTGAAGAGAGCCCTCTAACAAAGACTTCTTTGATTTACTTCACTGTAATCCATGAGGGAATTAACATCTGTGATTACTCTCAACAGCATGAGTAAGGCAAACATTTAGGGTAAATTAAAAAAAAAATGTGAGGCCATTTTTGTCTTAAAGAAGTGACCTGGACTATCCAGAATGTAATGTAATTAATCCTTCTCCTTTTAAAGTCAATACCAAATTTCCCATTGATTTCAAAAGTGGGTTGGTTAAGACACATAGTAAGGAACATCATGGTAAGTAACATAAAAATGGGACAAAATCCCTAATAAACCGTTTCACTCATTGTGATCCTGTATGTTTGAAATATGACCATGTATAGCACTGATATTGCCATTGTTGGACAATTGCAATACATTTTGTACAAAGTATGTCATGTAAGGTGTTAATGGAAAAGTTATGATTTGCTAAATAAAATTACCCTGTTTAAATCCATGTATCATCATTGTATCTGAAGTTATAAATATTGACTATATGCATGTATCACAAATGTATTTGTTTCTGGGGAAACACCCAGAAAGTAGTTTACATCCAGTCTAGCCAGCACAGTTGTGAATGGACTATTCAAATTTGATGGTCCATCAAAGACACTAGTGCTCGCAATGGGCCACAGAAAAAACTCCTTCCCTCCAGATGGCTCTTTCTGCAGATGCCTCCTCCTCCAGGGGGCCAATGGCTACCTGCTGTGAGTCATCAAGCCATGTAAGGAAATGCGATATGCTCATGTGACCCTGAACTCCATCTTTTGCCAGTAACTTTCAAAAAAATGGGCTTTGAGCTTTGTTTGAAAAAGAAAATTTCTAGGAAAAGGGTATAAAAGACCCCTGAATGACTCCATTTTGCTTCTTTCCCACCCTGATTGTCTGGACTGTAGATTTACAACTAAAAGGAGCACATTGAACTATGGACTGAAGACCTTCCAATCTTTTGGAAATTACCAGAGACTTTACAAGCCAACAGTCTATAACATCACTGCTACAAACCTGATATAAGGACATTGCAATTATTGTATGTATATGACTTATCCAACATTTCCTCTTCTTTTATTAATAAACCTTTAGATTTTAGTTACTAAAGGATTGGCAACAACATGATTATTGGGTAAGATCTGAGTTATATATTGACCTGGCTAAGTGGCAGATCTCTTGAGATTGGAAGGACCCTACATTTGATTAAATTGGTTTTCAGTAACCACTCATCATAGAGTCCAGTGTCTGGATGGTGAGATGAGGGCTGGGATGCCTAAGGAGCCTGCATTTTGACTTCTTGTTAACCAGTGTAATGAGACAGATGTTTACTTTTATTACTGGTTGGGTATAATCTAATGAAAGAATAACTAGTTATTCTGCCCTATTTTTCAGTAAGTCTGCCCTATTTCTCAGTAGTTTGTCCTAAATCCGGCATTCTCGGCAGTGCCTCGGTGAGGCACAGTGACACTAAGGCTTGCAATTACTTTATATATTCTGAGCCAAATAATGCTGTGAGTTGCATACATTTAAAGCATGAATAACTCCATTACAGTCAATGGAGCTATAGTAGTGTACAGCTATTCTATCAGATTCAGGCTTTGTGTATCTAGAAAGGGAATTCCCAATATGCAAACCTTTCCACTGGAAATGTAGACTTAGAAGCATAGAATCAAGGAAATATAGGGTTGGAAGGGACCTCAAGAGGTCATCTAGTCCAGTGCCCTGTGCTGAGGCAGGACCAATTATACCTAGACCATCCCAGACAGATGTTTGTCTAACCTGTTCTTAAAAACCTCGAGTGATGGAGATTCCTTGGAAGTCTTTCCAATACTTAACTACCCTGATAGTTGGAAAGGTTTTCCTAATATATAATATAATTTCCTTTCTTGCAGATTAAGCCCATTACTACCTATCCTACCTTCAGTGGACATGGAGAACAACTGATCACCGTCCTCTTTATAACAACCCTTAACATATTTGATGACTTACAAGGTCCCCACTCAGTCTTCTTTCCTCAAGACTAAACATGCCCAGTTTTTTTAATCTTTCCTCATAGGTCAGGTTTTCTAAACCTTGTATCATTTATGTTGCTCTTCTCTGCACTCTCTCCAATTTGTCCACATATTACTTCATAGATTATGTAAATATGAAGCAAAACTGGTCAAAGAATACATCAGATTTAAGATTCAGAGATTTGTAGATAGTAAGGCCATAAGGGACCATTGTGATAATCTAATCTGACTACCTGAATAACACAGACCATAGGACTTCCCTGAATTAATTTCTTCTTCAAGTCCAATAGCTCTGATTGAACCAAATGATATCTGTCAGAAAACCGTCCAATCTTGATTTAAAAATTTCTGTGATAGAAAATCCACCACAACCCTAGCTAAATGGTTCCAATGGTTAATTACCTTCACTATTAAAAATCAGTGCCTTATTCCTACTCTGAATTTGTTTAGCTCCAACTTTCAGCCATTGGACCTCATTATACTTTTATCTGTTAGAAGAGTGTCAAATTTCTGTTCCCTATGAAGGAAAAATGATCCAGCCCACTTCTTAATCTTCTTTTGATCAGCTAAATATATTGCGCTTCTTGAGTCTCTCAATATAAGGCATGTTTTCCAATATTTTAATAATTCTTATGACTGTTCTTTGAATGCTCTCCAATTTGTCAACATCCTTCCTCAAGTGTTGACACCAAAACTTGACACAGTATTCCAGTAGTGATTTCACCAGTGCAAAATGCAGAGGTAATATCACCTCCCTGCTCCTACTCATGTTCCCCTGTTTATACATCCAAGGATCTTATTAGCACTTTTGGCTATAGTCTCACATATAGTGTTGTCCACTGTGACCCCTCAATCATTTACAGAGTCACTGCTTCACAGAATACAGTCTCCAATCCCCTTATTCCTAGATGTATGACCTTACATTTGACCATACTGAAATGCATATTGTTTGATTGTACTCACTCTACCAACCAGTCCATATTGTTCAATATCTCTGATCAGTCCTCTTCATTATTTACCACTCCAGCAATCTTTGTATCATCTGCAAACTTTATCAATTTACTTTGTTTTCTTGCAGATCATTGATAAATGTATTAAATAGCATAGGGCCATGAACCAATCCTTGTGGGACCTCACTAAAATATAGCTGCTTGATGATTATTCCCTGTTTACACTTACCTTTTGAGACCTATTATTTAGCCAGTTTTAATCCGTCTAATATGTGCCATGTTGATTCTGTACCATTCTATCTTCTCAATTAATATGTAGGGCAATACCAAGTCAATTGCCTACAGAAATGTAAGTATAATACATCCCTACTATTGCTTTAGCAACTAAATGTGTAATTTCATAAAAATGATATCAAGTTAGTTTGACAAGATCTATTTTCCATAAACCCCATATATTATATAACTGTCTTTTAGTTACATATTAATCAAATCACATATCAGCCATTGTATTTTTTGCTAAGGATCAGTGTCAGGCTCACAGACCTATAATTACCTGGGTCCTCCCATTTACCTTTTTCAGATATTGGCACAAAATTAGATTTCTTCTAGTCTTCTGGAATTTCCCTGGTGCTCCAAGACTTATTGAAAATCAACATTAATGATCCAGAGAACTCCTTGATCAGGTCTTTTAAAATTCTTGGTTGCAAATGTCACCAGTTGGTTTGCCCTTTGAAGCAAATTGGGCTCAGCCTTGTCTGTGACTTAGTAGTTATTCTTTGGCTTCACTGATGAGCTGGCAATATAAGGACTAATTAGTCATCCCAGCTGGGTATAATGCAGCTTACTTAGAAAGACTGACCTCAGCTGTGGTGGTGAAGCAGGGAGATCACTACTTAAATAGAGGATGGAACTGAGTAAAGGAAAGAAGACCCCGGAGAAAGGAATAATGTGAGTTTTCCTCTAGGAAGAGCCTGAGGAAATCAGGAAGAGTCACCTATAGGGAGCAATGTAGGCTTCTCTGGGGGATCCCTTAGATAAGGCTTACAAGGAGCAGGGAGATTCTCAGAGGTAAACTGCTGGAGTCATTGCTGAAGGGAAACAGTGGTTCAAGAGAATCTCTGCAGACAGCAGGAAGCAATGGGTTTCTGTCAAGCCCAAGACAGATTGAAAAACTACCAGTTTGGATGTTTTTGTTGAACTTTAAGTTGGACCTTTACTTGCCCTGGAAAGGGAATGAACTGTAATGTGACTTGGCCAGAAGGCTGAGCCAGCGAACACTCAGAGAGGGAGTTGAGAGAAGATGTCAGCTGGGATGGGCCAAGGAAGTGGCTATCAGAGGTATATGTGGGGTGTATCCCCCTGCAATGCCATGTCTGTGGATGAGAGGGCACCCTATGGGTGAGGGTGCTCTTACAGCAAATTATCCAGACCTGTTGATTTAAAAATGTTTAACTTTAGTTGCTGTGACTTAATAGCCCCCTTAATTACTATTGGAAAGGAATTATAATATAGCATGGATACATCATATGGCTTTTTCCCAAATACAGAACAGAAATATTTATTGAAGACTTCTGCCTTATCTTCATTATTATTGACAATGCTACTGTGTCCATGTAGTAATGGACCAGTACCCATTGTTAAGGGTTTTTTCTTTATTTTGTTTCTAATCTACTCAAATTCCTGATTTTCCTTAACTCTGCTGTCCATAGATTTCTCTGTTCTTTTTCTTCCCTTATCATCTTTCTACAATTTCTAGCTTCTAATTTATAGTCCTTGCTCTCAACTTTAATTTCCATTTGTTTTATATAAAAGCTGCTTTCAGTTTTCCTCTAAGCCTAATTTGGTGTTTTTAGCTGGTTTGGGGTGAAAACTACCACACACTCAGAGCCAAGACACTGGTATTTTAATTCAAACCTTTATTAGAATCAAATGCATGGCCTTATATTTATAATGACTATAAAAGCAATGAATGACCTATAGGAGGGTTATGATGGATTTTTCCTATGAATCTGACTCTATTCTTGTACTTTACCATAATTATACTTTCCCATATTATCTATCCAATAACTTGTACAATATGCATGCATAGGCTTCAGTTTATATACATTTTACTGTCCATGCTATTTTCATGTCACCATGTCTTTTTCCACCATGTCTCTGATCATACCACTGAATGTAAGTACTTTCCTGGTTTTTTTTCTGGTACAGGGGCTTTTTGTCAGTACCTTTTGTGTTTTACTGACTAACTTCCTTTTATATAAGCCCTTCCACACAGTACAAAACACCATCTTCATCCAACATAGCTGTAAGCATTATTTAAGCAAGTCACATGAGGTTGAATTCAGCAAGCATCACTCATGTCAAGCAATGACTAAGTAAAGTCAGTTACACTAAGCTAAGTATTATCTTAGCCTCTCCAAACTCATACACTATACATGACCCCTGCTTATAATATTTCTAATACCAGTGTAGCCCTCTTTCTTGATTGTGGGAATTTGGGGCATCTAGTAAAATGTTCTTAAACAGTTCCCAATAATTTTTTTGTTTAAATTCATTCTTCCAGCTGATTTAGTTTATTATTTTCAGCTTTGTGAAACTGGCCCTCTTAAAGAACAAGGGCCAGATTTTAAAAGGCATTTAGGTGCCTAAAGATGCAGATAGGTGCCTAACTCCCATTGATGTCAAAGGTTGGAACTTCAGTATGTTTGCATGTAACAAATGTAATCCAGTCATGATCACTTGCACCCAGCAGCCACCAACTTTTCGTTCTGAGATCAATTCCTCTTTTTATCTCTCAAGATGAGACCGAATGTAGAATTCCTCCATGTTAGATGGGACACTTTTTGAGTTAAGAAACTGTCATCTATAACTTTTACAAATTCCAAGGATACTTTAGTACTGGCAGCATGAGATATCCAGCATGTGTCACTCAAATTTAAGTCCCTCGTAATAACCGTTTTCCCCCTACACATTATAGATAGGCACCTAAGGAGCCGGTGACCCTGTTCTCTAGTGTGGTTTGGCTGCTTGTAGCAGACACCAACTAATACCCCATTTTGTGCTTTATCTCTTAGGACATTGTTCCATAAGTGTTCAAGATCATTTGTTTCTGAGCTGTCAAACAGGTAGCACTATTTTTGACACACAGTGTCTGTAACAGGGGTTCCGTCTCCACTCCTGTCTTCCTCTGTGCACAGAGACGCTTGGAGACTTGCAGCTTGTAAACACCATGTGTGGTTTATTTACGGCATTCCCCCATCATCTTTCCAGCACTGTGCAGCACCTTATCTACAACAACATAATTCCTCAGCCCCTTAGACCAACGGTAGGGAGAAGAGCTCTCCCTCCAAGATCTTTCTTGGTTCTGGCTCTCAAAGCCTGCCTTACTCTGGCTTGCTCTCCCCCTTCCACTTCCTTCCCCGTCTTCTACTCTAACTCTCCCCTGAGCATTCTAATCTGTCAATTAAGCACAACTTTTCCCCTCAGATTTACTCCAGGATGATGTTGCCCAGCACTGTCACAGTGCCACTCCCCCTCCCCTTTTTCCCACTCAATCCTTCAAAAATAGATTATAACCATTGATTTTAACATTCCAATCATGCAAATCTTCCCATCAGGCTAGTTCAACTAGGTGAACTTATGTTCATAAAGGAACAATTCCTGTTCTTCTTGCTGATTACCTAGACACCTAGCATGGGTGTGTAGGCAATTTAAATAATTTCTTCTCTTCATGTCCCTTTGTTCCTTGAATAATTTTGTTCTTAACATCTTGATTTTTTTTCACTAAATGAGTGTTCATTTGTATCCTCATTTCACCCTATCATCTTGTTTTTAGTTTAAACCCTCCTGAGTTGCCTAGTTAGCCCCTCCCCTAGGAGATTAATTTCTCTTGTACCGAGATGAAGTCCATCCAAACTATGCAGCCCTGTTGCCCCTGAGAAGGTGGCAATCCTCTATCTCACGTCAGTGACCTACCCAGTGGTTCTCTTCCAGAATCTTCTGTCTTCCTATGCTTTCAGGACAGGAAGGATCTCTGAGAAGATCACTTGGGCATTCCTTCCTTTCAGCACCCTTACACGTTCCCTGAATTGTCTATAATCTGCGAGGCATTGTGTGAAAGTGTTGTTAGTGCAGTTATGCACCCTCACCAGTGGATCCTTTCCTGGTGACTTAAGAAGCCTATCCAGTCTTAGAGTGATGACTTGTGTATTGGTTCAGGGAAGACTGCATACCATCCTGTTGCCCACCTGTTTCTTGGAAGACATTCTTTCCATTCTTCTTAGCACAGAATTCTTGGCATGAAGGTCTGTCTTTGGATGGTAGGAGATCTTTGTGGGCACACTTCCTAGTCTTATGGATTGGACTGAGTAGCCATCCACAGGCGTGTCCTGTTCAGCTCTCAATTCCATTCAACTAGCTGGATCTTCAGATATATTTTCTGTAGTTTTTATGATAACAAACTGATAATTATAGCTTTGTAAATTCCTCCTGGTCCTCTCCTCTCTGATAGTCACAGCCTGTCTTTCATCATTTTCTTCCAGCTGTGTTGAATGCTGTTTGCTCCCCTTGCCTCTGACAAGAAACTGCAAGTCCTCCTCTCTTGTTTCCACTGTCTGGTTTCTTACATCTGGGGTAGTGATGCTTTCTGAACCTGGTTGTCCAAGTACTCCTCACCCTCTCTGATGCACCACAGTGTCAGTTGTTGTCCTTCCAAACCACAAATCTTTTCTTCCCCTAAGCCTACCAAGTTAAATTTAATACAGATGTCGCTTGTGGCTTCAGGCAGAAAAGAAAACATGGCATATCTGTTTCAAGTCATAATCGCTGTTCTGCTGCTGGCCATTATGGTAGAACTGCACCTAGGAAATAAAGCTGCTTCTACTCTCTAACACCTCCGTTTGTTGGTCATTCCTGTTTGCTGTAAGAAGAAGATGTTCACTAATGGATTTCAAACCACTCATAAATAGCCAATTTCCTATTCCTATAAATTGTATGTCAGTGTGAATAAAATGAAATGAGTAGTCAGGTGTTAAATGAATGAATTGCTATACAAAGCCATGAACCCATACATTTCATTCTTTTCCATTATAGAAAGGAATTGAAGAAATTGTATTACCAGCATGCATGATTTTAGCATAGAATTGTAGGACCTTGAGAGGTCACCTAGTCCAGTCCCCTGTTCTCAAGGAAGGACCAAGTAATATCTAGACCATTCCTGACAGGTGTTTGTCTAACCTGTCATTAAAAACCTCCAATGATTCCACAACCTCCCTAGGCAATTTATTCCAGTGCTTAACTACCCTGACAGTTAGGAAGTTTTCCTAATGTCCAACCTAAACCTCCCTTGCTGCAATTTAAGCCCATTGTCCATTGTCCTATCCTCAGAAGTTGAGAACAGTTTTTCTTCCTCCCTTGTAACAACCTTTTATGTACTTGAAAACTGTTGTCATGTCTCCTCTCAGTCTTCTCTTCTCTAGACTAAACAAACCCAATTTTTTCAATCTTTCCTCATAGGTGATGTTTTCTAGACCTTTAATAATTTTTGCTGCTCTTCTTTGAACTTTCTCCAATTTGTCCACACCTTTCCTGAAATGTGGCGCCCAGAACTCGACACAATACTCCAGTTGAGGCCTAATCAGCACAGAGTAGAGCAGAAGAATTACTTCTCATGTCTTGCTTTCAACACTCTTGCTAATAAATCCCAGAATTATGTTTGCTTTTTTTGCAATGGTGTTACACTGTTGGCTCATATTTAGCTTGTGATCCACTATGACCCCCAGATCCCTTTCCACAGTACTCCTTCATAGGCAGTCATTTCCCATTTTGTATGTGTGCAACTGATTGTTCCTTCCTAAATTGAGTACTTTGCATTTGTCCTTACTGAATTTCATAAAATTTACTTCATTTCTCCAGTTTCTCCAGATCATTTTGAATTTTATTTGTATCCTCCAAAGCACTTGCAACCTCTCCCAGCTTGGAATCAAACTTTATGCTACTAAGAAACTGTCCTAGTACAGTGGTTCTCAAAATATGGACTATTAGCTGCCAGTGTTATGAAATCCATTCCTGGTAGTCTGCAGTATACAGAACTGGGGTAGTGGGAAGGGGGATGGTACAAGTGAGGTATTCCTTCCCCCCCTCCCCCCATTGATATGCACAATGAAAAAGCTGAAGTACCATCGTTCTACGTACAACCACACTGGGTCAGATTGCATACCCCTCACTCACAATGAGCACCATCTCACTCAACGAGAAGTCTTATTGAAGTCAGTGGAACTGCTCCTGGAGTAAGGTGCTTTTCAACAAGAGGAAGGGGATCAGAATCTGGCCTACTGAGAATAAGTGCTTGTCTGTGCTACCTCTTGAGTCGATGTAACATACATCACTCAGAGATGTGAAAAAGCCACCTCCTGAGTGACGTAAGTTACATCGACTTAAAACTGTGTCTACACCGCACTATATTGGCGGGAGAGCGCTCTCCCATCGACATAGTGCATCTTCACCAGATGCACTACATTGGTACTGCTGCAGCATGGTAGTGAAGACAAGCTCTGAGTCAGCAATTGCTATGTTTGCTAGCCATGAATTGTATAAGATTCCTTCTCTTCAAATAGCTTCAATGGAATACATAGCTACAAAAACTGTTGGACTATGATAACTTCTTTTAAAGGTCAATCTAATGTACCTTTCAGGGTGTGGAAAACAAATATATGCACTTCAGCAATTTCTTAAATTAAAGCTTTTTAGATCCCAGTCTGCAAAAATGAATTGCCTTTGAAACAAGAATCAATTTGTATCAGATGCAAAGATATTGCCTAAAACTACAAATCAATACGGTAATGTGGCATAATTTTAACACTTTTTTTGAGAGGTGTACTGTTAGAGGTACCAAAGCTTTAATTAGTCTTCATGAAACAACTGATTTTAACGTGTAATCTTGGCACACCATTCAGTGTGTTGAAAATAAAGTAAGACATTCATATATGAAATGTATACAATTAAGAGTCAAGAGCTTCAGGCATCTCTGTCTCTTGATATCAACAGGGGGAAGAGTCTGTGTCTAAAATAAAAGCCAGATTCTCAGCTAATGTAAATTGGTGTAGCTACCTCAAAGTCAACAGAACTATACCAATGTACAGCAGTTCAGAATTTGGCTTTAATTTTTTAATACTATAATTCAGTCACTTAGCATCGGAGTATTCATTCCTAGGGTTTCTTCAGTGCACAATATAGTACATTGGTTTGCACAGTGCATCAATATTTGTACACATTGATAGAACAATTACAATTTAGTTTTATTGCTGAAGATGGAATATCTTTGTTTGACAGATGCAATTGTGCTTGGGTTTCGAAAGACATTTATTTTGCATTTTTAACTTCAAGACTGACAAGGGAATTGCTAATGAAAACAAAATTTAGCAAGGACAGAATGTGGTTCAGTATAAACAAGGGAAAAGTGCACCTCTGCTTTATTTTCCTACAGTACATTGAACATTGTTCATGATGCTATTTTAAAAGGAATGAGATGCACAGGGTGTTGCTAGAAAGAAATTGGTTTATTTCTATATTTTAGAGGCTGTCAGCGTTTGTCTTAATTTTCTGGGTAAGACCAGAATACAAAACTGATCCCATAACTTACTGTATAAATACAACAGGGCAATTAAAGGTACTGTGACTCTTTGAAGTTATTAAAGCAAATCACTAAAATCAAATTATGAATACAAGAATTTATATAATGTTGCTGCAAAGATATAATTGTTTCTGTATCTTCAGAAAACAGAGATTTGATCATTTTATTAATGCTGCAACTCAGTCTCTTTTTACACTAGTGTAATAAATACAGTAGAACCTCAGAGTTATGAACACCTCGGGAATGGAGGTTATTCGTAACTCTGAACAAAACATTATGGTTGTTCTTTTCAAAAGTTTACAACTGATCATTGACTTAATACAGTTTTGAAACTTTAAAATGCAGAAGAAAAATGCCGCTTTCCCTTCATTTTTAGTAGTTTATGTTTAGCACAGTACTGTAGTGTATTTGCTTTTTATTAATTATTATTTGTCTCTGCTGCTGCCTGATTGCATACTTCCAGTTCCAAATGAGGTGTGTGGTTGACTGGTCAGTTCGTAACTCTGGTGTTCGTAATTTTGAGGTTCTACAGTAGAATTTTTTTCTTCTGTTAATAATGGGATTAATTCTAATCTCACTTGTGTGCTGATCCTGTAGTGTTCAAGTCTGTGGGAACTTTATTGCCTTTACTGGGAATAGGATCATGATCCCATACTGGTGTTAATAAGGAGTAACTCGTCTAAATTGAATGGAGTTATACCAGTGTAAAGCCAGTATATGTAAGAATCAGAATCAAGCCCACTATCCACTGTCACAGACAGGGACCTCATTTCTACTTTGCTTACTCTTGATTTACCCCGGTGTCATTCTGAAGCAAATGGTGTATACTGGAATGGTGTATACTGGCATCCTACTCCATGAGTAAGGATCCTCAGTGTTTTGATAATATAAATAATAATGTCAAATTGTGCTTTCAGACACGCCACTGTAAATTCAGAGTAACTCCTTTGAAGAATTTTTTTAAATTGCGATTAATCACAGTTTTAATCGCACTGTTAAATAATAGAATACCAGTTGAAATGTATTAAATATTTTGGATTTTTTTTTACATTTTCATATATATTGTATTCTGTGTTGTAATTGAAATCAAAGTATGTTATTTTTTATTATAAATATTTGCACAAAAGAAATAGTATTTTTCAATTCACCTCATAAGTACTGTAGTGCAATTTCTTTGTCATGAAAGGCAGCTTACAAATGTAGATGTTTTGTTGTTGTTACATAACTGCACTCAAAAACAAAACAATGTAAAACTTCAGCACCTACAAGTCCACTCAGTCCTACTGCCAATTGCTAAGATAAGCAAGTTTACATTTACAGGAAATAATGCTGTTCTCTTCTTCTTTACAATGTCACCAGAAAGTGAACAGGCATTTGCATGGCACTTTTATAGCCAGGATTGCAAGGTATTTACATGCCAAATACACTAAACATTCGTATGCCCCTTCATACTTCAGCCACCATTCCAGAGGACATGCTTCCATACTGATAACACATTTTTTTTAAACGTGTGTCAATTAAATTTGTGACTGAACTCCTTGGGGGAGAATTGTATGTCCCATGCTCTGTATTACCTGCAATATATTTCATGTTATAGCAGTCTCGGATGATGACCCAGCACATGTTGGTCATTTTAAGAACACTTTCACTGCAGATTTGACAAAATGCAAAGAAGGGACCAATGTGAGATTTCTAAAGATAGCTACAGCATTTGACCCAAGGTCAAGAATCTGAAGTGCCTTCCAAAATCTGAGAGGGACGAGGTGTGGAACATGCTTTCAGAAATCGTAAAAGAGCAACACTCTGATGTGGAAACTGCAGAACCTGAAAAGAAAATCAACCTTCTGCTGGTGGCATCTGACTCAGATAATGAAAATGAACATGTCAGTCCGCACTGCTTTGGATTGTTATCAAGCAGAACCCATCATCAGTGTGGACGCATGTCCTCTAGAATGGTGGTTGAAGCACGAAGGAACATATGAATCTTTAGTGCATCTGGCACATAAATATCTACAACAGTGCCATGAGAGTGCCTGTTCTCATTTTCAGGTGACATTGTAAACAAGAAGCAGGCAGCATTATCTCCCATAAATGTAAACAAACTTGTTTGTCTGAGCGATTGGCTGAACAATAAGTAAGACTGAGTGGACTTGCAGGCTCTAAAATTTTACATTGTTTGTTTGGTTTTTTTGAATGCAGTTTTTTATGTACATACCCCTACATTTGTAAGTTCAACTTTCATAGTAGAGATTGAACTACAGTACTTGTATTAAGTCAGTGGTCACCAACTGGTAGATCATGATCGACCGGTCGATTGTGGAGCCTCTAACAGTCAATCTCAGTCTCAGTCTAGGGTTGCCTACCCTCCTGCAGCCAAATTGGAAGATAGGCTGCTAACAGACCAGCAGCTCCTTGCCTGCCCTGACCGTGTGCTGCTCCCAGAAGCAGCCGGCATGTCTGACTGCGGCTCCTGGGGAGGGGAAGGGAAGAGGGTCTCTGCACGCTACCCTTGCCTGCAGGCACCTCCTCCGCAGCTCCCATTGGCTGGGAATGGGGTACCGCAGCCAATGGGAGCTGTGGGGGTGGTGCCTGCAGATGGGGGCAGCACATGGAGCCACCTGCCTTTCCCTGCCCCAGGAGCTGCTGCTGGACATGCCGGCTACTTCCGGGAGGAGTGTGGGGCCAAGCCAGGCAGGGATCCTGCTTTAGCCCTGCTGTGCTGCCACCCGGAGCCACCTGAAGTAAGCAGCATCTGGCCGGAGCCTGCACCCCAAACCCTCCCGCACCCCCGACCCCCTGCCCTGAACCCTCTACTGCACCCCAACCTCCTGACCTAGCTCTGAGCCCCCCGCACCCAGTGAGTGAGCAGAGTGTGCCCTCAGAAGGGGTGGGGCTGGGATATGGCCTCGGGAAGGGGAGGGGCAAGAGTATTTGGGTTTGTGATTACTATTATTTCTACATTTTTCTTTGAGGTAGATCCTGGGTTGCACTTAAATTCAAAAAGTGATCTTGTGCTTAAAAAGGTTTGAGACCACTGTATTAGGTGAATTGAAAAATACTATTTCTTTGTGTTTTTACAGTGCAAATATAAAGTGAGCACTGTACACTTTTTATTGTGTTGTAATTGAAATCAATATATTTAAAAATGTAGAAAACATCCCAAAATATTGAAATGGTATTCTATTCTAGTTTAAGCATGCGATTAGTTTAAGCGCGCGACAGCCCTAGTTGCTTCACATTTCAATGAGTTCTTTTCATCAGTGTATACAAGGATTGTCCAAGAGTGAAAATGTGCCAACATAAACATAGTAAATGTCTCTAGTGAATAAGAAATATATACATGTTATATAAGTGGGCTGGGGAGGCTATGAATATTGAGACTGCCCCTGAGTAGACAATATGACGTGTAAGCATCATACCAGACCAGAAGATTTAGAGTGATGAAATAATCTGCTCCCTCTATTGGGGAGAGGGAATAGCCAGTGCTGGTCATGTTTCATTTATAAGAATTATTATAATGCTTACCCATAAGTCCATGCACTGAGTTTGTTGCTTCAGTTGGAACTTTTTTTGATTGTGTAAGTGAGAACAGATTGTTTACTGTACTCATGAAAGGCAATAGGAATTGTGCAGGATATTCCCTGGTATGAGTGGGTCACACTGACATTGAGTGCTGGCATACCAAACTTCAGTTTAGTAAAAAAACAAGCCCAACAATGGAAGGGGAAAAGGCTGTGCCCTCAGGGCCGGCTCTAGCTTTTTTGCCGCCCCAAGCGCAAAAACAAACACACACAAAAAAAAAACCTGCGGGGGGCGGAGCGGCGAAGCAAAAAAAACCAAACCACCTGCGGGGCCACCAGAGCGGCAAAGCAGGGAAAAACAAAAACAAAAACCTGCAGGGCGGCCAGAGCCAGGGTGCAGGGGGACTCCCTGTGCTGCAGACGTGCAGCGGAGTGCGCGCCCGGTCTAGCGGGGGGGGAGGGGGAAGGAGTGGGGGGAAGAGAGAGAAGGGGGGCAGCCAGGTCTTCAGCGGGGCACTCACCACGCGGCCCCTCCTGCCGCACTGCCTGCCAGGAGGGCTCTGCGCCGCTCCGGTCGGCTTGGAGGGAAGGACATGGGCTGCCCTGCCAAGTTTGCTGCAGGGCGCTCCCCTCCTCCACGCCGCTGCCCCCTACAGGGCAGCCAGAGCGGCAAACCAAAAGGAAAAATGGGGAAAAAAAGGGCGACCAGAATACCGCCCCTTGGAATCTGCCGCCCCAAGCATGAGCTTGCTCGGCTGGTGCCTGGAGCCGGCCCTGTGTGCCCTAAAGCCTAGAAGCTCTATTCTAAGGAGCAGGGACTCTATCCATAGGTTATATTTTGCTTTGGGTTCCCTATTCTGGAAATTCTCTACCACATGTGGACTGAATCTGAGGGATTCAACCAGATAGTATCCAGTGGCAGTGCAGAGGTAATTAGGTATGTGCAGAGGGTGGAAGTTTTTGTTAAATGAAGGATTTTGAGATTTCAAAATTTGGCCATATTTCAAATCAGAGTAAAAGCTGGGTATTTTTAAATTCTCAGTGAATATAAATTTTAAAAATAAACTCTGTTCAAAACATTTGTTATAGATTTTGACCCTTTAAATATATATCTAAATTATATATATATACACACACACACACACAAAATGTATTATATAGTAAAGTAAAAAAAACCTTTTTCAAAACAAAAAATTAATATTTTGTTCCAAAATTGTTGAAACATCCCACTTGGATATTGCTGGAACTCTTTTCCCCAAACAAGTCTAGCAAACTATCTGCATTCACAAAGCAATTATATTTTGACAGAAAGAATATGGTTCTGTCAAAGTTTCTCCCACCACCTCTAGAGGTGAGTTTGCAGTTTCCCAAATGGCCACACTTTCTTCTCCCGCCCCCTCAAATTCTATGAGCCCATTTTAGATATTCTGCAAATACACTATTTTTTGATCAAAACAAAGGGCAGATATCATGTCCTCAGACATCAATGGAAGTGCTTCAGTTTACACCTGCAGAGAATTTAGCCCAAAGGCTTATGGAGGACAATACATTTCTCTGCATAGGAAGTTTCTGATCTTAGTTCCATCAGTCTAAATCTATTGACTTCAATGAAGATATACTGGTATCACTGAGATTAAAATCAGACCCATAATCATCACCGAAGAATCCAAAAGAACACAGAGTAAAAGAAACTACATGAAATCTTGCTATGACTCAAAATGGGAGAATTTTTAAGAAGTAACTTGCATGCATGAAAATAACAACCTATCTGATATAAGTTCCATGTCATGTTATGTTCCTTCCCTCAGACGTGATTCAGATAATTTGATATGACATGATCCTGATCACCACAATGAGATGAGTCACATAGGATATTAAATACATTCAGATGGTTCTGAAATATTTTATTTTAGCCATTTATTTTTACATTTATAATTTCCTGTCACTGAGTAATGGAGAAATTTAAAAATTACATTAATACACTCCTTGATATTAATATAAATATATTCCTTAAACTATGTACAGAACCCACACCAACTCCTTCCAGTCAAAAGCTTGGAATTAACAAACAAAAATAGATATATTATGCCCTAATCAGATATTAGGTAACATTTTCAAAAGTGCCTGGATGACCTAGGAGTCTAAGTGCTACTGAAAGTAAATGGGATTTAGACTCCTAATTCCCTTAGGCAGTTGTGAAATTTGTATTCATTGACTTCAACTGAAGATAACACCAAAATTTGTTTTGGGTCAGTATTTACCTCAAAAGGACAATTAAATTAAAAAAAGAGGAACATAACTAATGCCACTCATAATAGGTCTTGTCAAACAAACATTTCATTCTTCAAGGTGATTAAAAGTTTAGCTCATAAAAGTAACTATGTAGATGCAATGTCCATAAGCTTTTGTAAGGCACTTGATTTAGTAGCACACAAGAGTCTGATTAAAAATTAACACTCTACAATATCAATAAAGCACACATTAAATGGATTGGGTGGCTAACAGATCTCAAAGTAGCTGTCAATGGGAATCAATGAGTGGGGGTGTTTCTAGTAGGGTTTTTCAGGGATCAGTAGGGTTCCTCAGGCCTGCAGCTATTCAACATTTTCATCAATGCTCTGGACATAAAGATAAAATGACTGCTGATAAATCGATGAATAGCACAAAGATTGGTAGAATGGTTAAAAAATGCTCTGACAGTGCAGTGATACAGAGTAATATGGATACTTGGTAAACTGGATCCATCTACTAGGAACAAGGAATGCAGGCGACACCTACAGAATGAGACTGTGTCCTGGAAGGCAGTGACTCTGAAGAGGATTTAGGGGTCAGAGGGAGAAACAACTCCACACGAGCTTCCAGTGGGATGCTGTGGGAAAAAGGCTAATGTGATCCTTGGGTGTATAAACAGGGAGTAGTGAGTAGGAGTAAAGACGTGATTTTTACCTCTATATACAGAATAGGTGAGAACAATGCTAGAAAACTCCATACAGTTCTGGTGTTCACATTTTAAAAAGGAGGCTGAAAAATTGGAGAGGGTGCAGAAGAGAGCCACACAGATGATTTGAGAGTTGGAGGACATGCTTGTCAGTTGGAGGCTTAAAAAGGGCAATAAGTTTAGCTTATCAAAAAAAATTGAGAGATGACTTGCTTACAATGTAGAAGTACTTTCAAGGGGAGAAAATATTCTAATTTAGTGGGAAAAGGTGTAACAAGAACCTGTGCCTGGAAACTGAATTTAGACAAGTCCAAAGTGGAAATAGGGCCCAGATTTTTAACAGCAAGGGCGATTTAGCACTGGGATAAACTATGAAGAGAAGTGATGTATTCTCCATATCTTGATGTCTTCAGATCAAGATAGGAAGCCTTTCTGGAAGATATGCTTTACTCAAATACAAGTTATTGTGATTGGTACCCTCTGGGGGGTGGTGTTGGGCCGTGACCACCGCTCAGACGACCCTGGCCTCCGTTGGGCTCATTTCCACCGAGGCGGTGTGTTGCGACCAGCTCTGTCTCAGCTGGGAAGGCCTAGCAGGCAGGTGGCTCGCTGCTTCATGGCAGGGAGTGTTACAGCCCCCAGGCAGCAGCTCTCACCACATCCCAGGGCCAAGGAAGATGACTGCTGCTGCACCTTCTCCCGTGGTCCCCTGCCCCACCCTCATGGGGGTGCAGTACGAGGGCCGTAATGGGGATGGGTCCCCCTCGTGTGACTGTCAACTGGGGCAGACAGTCCTCAGTGCACCCCGACCATGTCACGCTCCTTATAGCAGAACCAGGAAAAGTCCAGATAACTTAGTGATCACAATTTTAACAGTTTTCAGTATACTACAACATACAAAACTATTAAAACTCAGAACATATTGTCACAGCATTTACTTTTCCCCAGATAATATAATGGTTATTTCCTTAACTGTAATAGTAATATTACATGAGTTTTGGACCTACTTTAATTCCAGTAATTATTGTAAGAAATCAAAATTGGAATCAAGTCATCCATATGTTTAATATGATGAGGTCCTAATCTCTCTCTTCACTCTTGGCACCATCATGGTTCACTGTTGTTCTTATCAGAGCAGGGGGCTAATATCTGATCTCCCAAGTTTGGTAAACTGATGTACAGCTGGTTGGCATACACATGTTTGATATGTGCTCTTTAACAGCCTTCATTTATGATGTGATTTCCCTCTTTCCCCTCCCCCCACCCCAAATAAAATAAAACAAACATACCTCTTTTCTAGTTTATTATTCACTTAAGACTCGATCTGAAATCCATGGTAGTGAAAGGAGACTCCCACCAACTTCAAAGGAGACTCCCACCAACTTCAGGCCCACTGACGACAATCCTGCACTGAATTCCAGTCTGTGTACCCCTGCGTGGAGCAACACTGAATTGTGCATTGTGACTTGTGTTGTGAAGGCCAAGACTATAATGGGGTTCAAAAAAGAACTAGATAAGTTAATGGAGGACAGGCCCATCAATGGCTATTAGCCAGGATGGGCAGAAGCTGGGAATGGGCGACAGGGGATGGATCATAGAATGAACAGAACATGCAATTATTGTATCTGAAGCACCTGGCTTTGGCCACTGTTGGAAGACAGGATACTGGGCTAGATGCACCATTGGTTTGACCCCGTATTGCAGTTCTTAGCAATTCAATCTGGCTCTGTGTGAGTGGATCTCTGTCTGTGTAAAGCTCAGTGCAGGATCTGATCTGGACCTCTAATAGTCATAAAAAACTTCCAGCTAAATTGAATATCAATTAAACATAATGAATGAGCATTGCCATAAATAATTCAGCTCTTTTTTTCTGCAAGAGCCAATACTGATTGAATAATTTATTCAGCCAATGCTGAAGCTGTTTGAATAAAAATATTAATTGAATAAACTATTTGGCAAAATATCTCAAAATTTAGCAGTCGGTAAATAGTTTTTGAGCAGCTCTACCAACCAAATGACCTCATTAATAGAGCCAAAGAAATATAAAAAATGAATGTGCAAATATTCATTTATATAAATTATACACTCCAATCTACTTATATATACACTCTGTATTTGCTTGTATTTGTGCAGGTGCAGCACTGTCCTTTGAGATGGCATCTCAGTTATTTTTAATATTCCAGTACTGCATCTCAGGTTCCAACTGAGATTTAAAGTCCAGTTATGCTAGGCAATGTACAAATACATAGTAAGAGCCAGTCCCTGCACCAAAAAGCTTACAGTCTACGTAGACAAGACAGACAAATGTTAGGAGGGGATAAGAGAGGCAGAAGAACTGGGACTATAATTCTCATTTCTCTTGAGTGCCACACTCATTCCCTATCTATTAAGCGATACTGGTTTTCCTTCTCCCTACTCTTTCTGGAGTGCTTTATACTTCATGTATCAGGAGGAAACAGTTCTTGTGCTTCTGAGTGCAGACACGGTGAAGATGCCTGAACCTTGCACAAGGTGGTGGCATGTAAGGGGAACTCTTCCTGAATCCTTCCTTCTAGATTCCCCACCACACCACCAAGGACCAGGTATGGTAAAGTATCCCTCTAATCCCTTGCTGCTCAGCATTTCAGTGCTGGTTTATCCTTTGAGTGACATTTCTGAAGTTATTGTTAGAGATAAAAATTACTCTCCACAGTAAATTAACATCTTTTAAAACTTTTAACTCACCTTTGAAATTTTTGCAGTCTCACATGAAAGTGTGCTTCCATGTGTACTAGGTAATGCTTTATCTACATTTGCCTCTGCCTTTTTCATTGGTTTATTTAACTTTAGCTTTATCTTAAAATCCTTATTCAGTTTTTACTCAAGCAAAACTAGTGCTTTGCCCAGGGAATGAGTAAGAACCCCTTGTGACATTCTATACCTTCGGGGAGCATCCTGTAACCCCCATATTCCTCATCTGTATATAATTGTGATATTGCAGATATTGTGGTTTGACAGAACAAGGAGCAATGGTCTCAAGTTGCAGTGGGGGAGATCTAGGTTGGATATTAGGAAACACTATTTCACCAGGAGGGTGGTGAAGCACTTGAATGGGTTACCTAAGGAGGTGGTGGAATCTCCATCCTTAAAGGTTTTTAAGGCCTGGCTTGAAAAAGCCCTGTCTGGGATGATTTAGTTGGTGTTGGTCCTGCTTTGAGTAGGGGATTGGACTAGATGACCTCCTGAGGTCTCTTCCAACCCTAATAGTCTATGATTCTATGATTGCATATAAAGCAGGTTAGGTATCAGGGAAAAGGTTATGATCAGCTGAAAGTCGCTGTTATATATATATATATATATATTGCATATGAAGTTATGAGATTGTGTTGTATGGTTGTCACTAAAACATGCTGTAAGCTGGGGAATCAGCCAAATATTAGCTCCCCAGAGACAACAGCAAGGAAATTAATCAATGCCCGGGCGAGATGTCAAACAACCCATCAACAGCCATTGTCCAGTGCAGGAGCTACAATTCAATGACTCACCTGCATGAGGCCACACCAGGGGAATTGCTCAACCTTGCCTGGGGACTCAGGAATGTCCACCAGACAGGCCTGGATTTGTTTTCTCCCAGGACATGGAACTGAGGGTATAAAACCGAACACAGGGGCCCGATGCTTGGCCTTTCTCCTTCCCCGACCTATGCTGCAAGCAACAAAGACACTCAGAAGAAGACTCCAACAGGAGGCTGGCCCAGGTTTAAGGGACAAACCTGTATATTAAGGACTGCAATATCCAGTGGGGTGAGAAAAACTGCTTAATCTAGATGTTACCCAGTCTAATAGGGTTGAGAGGTTAGACTGCATACTTATATTTTATTTCATTTTGGTAACCACTCTGACTTTTTGCCTATCACTTAAAAATTCTTAATCTATCTTTTGTATCCAATAAACTTCTTTTACTGTTTATCTTTACCAATGAGTTTGCCTGGAGTGTGGTAAATTTACTCAGGTTTTACAAAGGCTGGTGTATATCCGCTTACCGTTGATGAAGTGGTGAACCAATTAATAAATCTGCTCTAATCATCTTGAACAGTGCAAGACGGTATATTCCTGAGGTACATGGCTGGGAGTTGGAGGTGGGTGGGGGAATTGGCTGGTGCTTGTCTCTGTGTGATTCATGAGTGGCTCTGGGAGCATTCATGCAATCTAGCTGGGCGTGGGGCTCCACATGTGGTTGTGCTGAGTGATAGCTGCTTGTCACTAGCAAAGCATTGTGAGAGAGAGCCCAGGCTTGAGAGCTGAGGGGGTACAATGGTCCCACAATTCCAGGCTGCACCCTGAGGTTCCTGTCACACCCCTAACCTAAGCTTCTCTGGCCTGGTCACACTAAAAGTTTCTGCTGGCATAGTCATGTTGGTTAGGAGCAACATAGGTGTGCCAGCAAAAATCCTAGTGTAGACACACTTATACTAGCAAAAAAAGTCATTTGGCTGGTACACTGTTTTATTTGGGCAATGTTGGATATATCACAACAGCAAAAGAGTTATTTTGTCAGCATGTCCATTAGGAAGGCTAAAGTTTTATCAGCAAACTTCTAGTGGCCTCTATTTCAGTTTTTATACTATACACATCAATGGCATCTGAGCTCCCAAGTGTGAATAGTAGTACACTAATGTTTCAGGCAACATTAGCTAAAGGGAACATGTTGCACCAATTCTGTAAGGAATGCATTGCTTTCTTATTACCTAATAGGTACAATTTAACATGCCCAACCTTTTCTTTGTTTTTATTTTTCATGCCAAGTTACAGATTTGTAAAGGCTACTGATAGACTTGGTTGAGAATTTTTCAACAAGGTGTTTTTCATAGAAAAAATGTTGATTAGTTAAAAATCAAATCTTTTTGAGGAAAAGGGTCAGTTCTGACAAATTTCTCAACTTGAATTTTTTTTCTCAAAATTGTCAATGTCCCGTTTTTACATTTTCAAAATATAAAATTCTAGGTTTGAAATGAAAAGTTGCTTCAAAATGTAGGCTAATTAGAGTAAAAAAATAAGTGGTCAAAATTGAAATTAAACATTTCAAATGACTTCATGCAAAAATTCAGATTTTTAGTGTGAAATTGTTCAAGATTTTAACTTTGTTCCATTCAGGGCAAACCTGAATTATCAAAATTGAAATGTCAAATTTTGCTGGGATGGGAAAACCATTTCTCATCCCACTCTAGCTACTGAACCTAACACCCATGTTCCCTGAGTTCAACTATGTATCCCAGAAAACTGCCTGATTACCAGAATCTGTTTCTGCAACAGGGGAAGACCATCCTATCTGAGAATTAAGGCAAACTGGGCCTTGTCTTCTTATCCAGCCCCATCTATCCCCCTAAGGACCAAGGACTGCACGAGAACTGAACCATTTCTTAGATTTGAAGCTGACAAAAACACCCACCTATTACCAGTCCATTTAAAAAAAAAAACGTTTCTGTTCTCCTGTCTTCTTGTCTCCATTTATCTGTCTAAGTTTTGTCAAACCAATATCTCCAAAGTTTAATACCTTGTAAATAACTGGAGGTTTTTTGTTTTGTTTTATAATGTAGTTAATACTTAGTTTCATAACACTTTTAAAACTGGTTCTGTAATCTGAAGTTTTCCTATCATGTCTAAGTAAATAAAGACAGAGGGTCAGGTTGTCAGCCTCTGTTGCTTTTACACCAATTCACAAAACAGAGTCAGGAAGCTACAGTTTAAATAGACAACTGGAGATTTCCCCTTGCATCGAGGAATCCCAATGTAGTGCAAAGCCACCATATCTAATTCTATGCCACCTACTCTTAGAGCCCTGACAAGGGGGATATCTGAGATGGGGAACAGATGCCCTCTGGATCATAGCAGTATAACT
The DNA here is from genome assembly GCA_003942145.1 of Platysternon megacephalum. Classification (NCBI taxonomy): domain Eukaryota; kingdom Metazoa; phylum Chordata; order Testudines; family Platysternidae; genus Platysternon; species Platysternon megacephalum. Next base: position 10,015,179 of record QXTE01000007.1, on the reverse strand, counting down.
CCATTTCTGTTGTCCAGCCTTATGTCCTGCACCAAAATAATCAAGCCTGATGATCTGACCTGGTAGGTTTAATATCCTGTGTGTAATTATTAAGGAGTTAAACTGGAAACCATGAGGAAGAACCCTGAAGTTCTCAGCAATAGACAGTCTGCACTAAATTACATCTAATAGATTAATAAGCCACAACAGCATCTTTGCCTATAACTAAATAGTAATGGATACTATACTATTTAGCTCAGGGGTGGGCAAACTTTTTGGCCTGAGGGCCACATCGGGAAATAGAAATTGTATGGTGGGCCATGAATGCTCACAACATTGGGGTTGGGGTGTGGGAGGGGGTGAGGGCTCTAGTTGGGGGTGCAGGCTCTGGGGCGAGTCTAAGGATGAGGAATTTGGGGTGTAGGAGGGTGGTCTGGGCTGGGCCTGAGGGGTTTGGAGGGGGATCAGGGCAGGGGTGCAGGTTCCAGCTGGGGGTGTGGGCTCTGGGGTGGGGCTGGGGATGAGAGGTTTGGGGTGCTGGAGGGTGCTCCGGGCTGGGATTGAGGGGTTTGGAGAGCGGGAAGAGGATTGGGGCTGGGGCAGAGGGTTGGGGCATGGGGAGAGGCTCAGGGTTGCAGGCTTCGAGTGGTGCTTACCTCAAGCGTCTCCTGGAAGCAGTGGCATGTCCCTTCTCTGACTCCTAGGTGTGGAGCAGCCTGCAACCCTTGGAGCGGGGCCATTCCGCGGCTTCCAGGAGACACATGGTGCGGCCCCCGACCCGGCGCCAGCTCGCAGGCCAACTTAAAACGGCTCACGGGCCATAGTTTGCCCACCTGATTTAGCACATATCCCTGGCCACATAGCAGAAAGCGGAGGGACATTTATCTCCTTTTATTTCCATAACAGTGTTGGAGTCTCATTTTCTTGTGTAACAGAAGACATGTTGGGCTACGTTTCTGACTTTCAGACTAAAGAGGAATAAAATGAGGTTTTTTCTTTTGTTTGGTATTTGAGCACAAACAGCTTGCCCTCCTGAGGGAGAACATCACTGGCACCAAACACATTAATAGCTTTGACAGTTACTATAGAACAACTATCTGCAGTTGACAGGTTGCTCACTCTCACTAATGGCTGCGCTGGTGACCAGTTTTAGCAGAGTATTAAACTGAATGAGGAGTCTGGGGACCCCAGTGGCAACTCTCCTTTTATGCTTCAAGTATTTGCAGTCAGGATGGTGATAGTACAGCTAGGAAAGGTAAATCTGGGAAATGGAAAATATGGCTTCCCTAGTGATACTGACAAGATTAGCCACAGGTTCTTTTCATAGTTATTTCTTACTGTAACTTGTTTCATTTTTATTTCCATCAGTCAACATTCAGACTGTTCACCTTGCATGCAGTGTATTTCCATCACAGTGTTGTTAGACTGCAGACAGCACCCATCATCAGATGCATTATTGTTGGGCTGCAGGCTCACTTCCAGAAGCATACATCAGTTACTATCACAGTCCTAAGCATACATGTTTCTAGAGAACAGAGGGGGTATCATGGGGTTCAGTCACCACTAGGAGCACCTTCTTGTGGTGCTGTCTGAGGATTAGCTCTACTCAGGCCTGTTGCCCCCATCCTCACACCACGGTAATTATCGATGTTAAGGTCAGAAGGGACCATCATGATGATCTAGTCTGACCTCCTGCGCATTGCAGACATTAGAACCTCACCCACCCACTCTAGTAATTCATGTGCCAGTTCCTTTAATATTCTTAGATGGAGATTATCTGGGCCCCTTGATTCAGTCCCATTAAGATGTTTGAACTTGACTTCCATCTTAGATGTGGTAATTTCTACCTCCATATCCTCATTTGCCACCCTCTCACTACTTCTAAACTCATCATTAGCCTTATTAAAAACTGAGGCAAAGCATTTGTTTAGGTGTTGGGCCGTGCCTAGGTTATCGTTAATCTCTACCCCATCCTCAGTGCTAAGAGGTCCCACTTCTTCTTTCCTTACTTTATTTTTACTTATATGGCTATAGAACCTTTTACTATTGATTTTAATTCCCTTTGCAAGGTCCAACTCTGCTTGTTTTTGGCTTGTCTCACTTTATCCCTACATTTTCTGACCTCCAAGTGGTAGCTTTCCTTGCTCATCCATACCATCTTCCATAACTTGTAGGCTTTTTGCTTTCTCTTAATCTGTTTGACATGCTTGCTCATCCAGGTTGGTCTGCAACCCTTCCCTACAAATTTCCCCCCTTTCTTGGGATACAGGCTTCAGATAGTTTCTGAAACTTTGACTTAAAGTAATTACAAGCCTCCTCCACATTCAGATCCTTGAATTCTTCAGTCCAGTCCACTTCCCTAACTAATTCCCTTAATTTTGTAGTTAGCCCTTTTGAAATCAAGGACCCTAGTTGTAGATTTATTTTTGTTTAGCTTTCATTTAGTTTAAATAGAATTAGCTCAAGATTATTTGAACCAAGTTTGTCCCTTACAACTAGTTCTTCTATGAGGTCCTTACTACTCACCAATACCAAATCTAAAATGGCATTACCTCTTGTTGGTTCAGTGACTATTTGGTAAAGAAATCTGTCAGCTATCACAGCCAGGAAAATCTGGACCCTACTATTATTGGTAGCTCTTGTCCTCTAATCTATATCTGGGAAGTTAAAGTATCCCATAATCACACTATTACCAGTAGTATTTATTTCATTAAAAACAGTAAGGAGGTCTCCATCCATATCCAAATCAGATCCTACGGAATCTATAGCATACCCCAAGCACTAGCCCAAGAGAACCTCAACTAGCTTTCTTCTCTAGGACCCAGGGTGCTCCTTCTTCATGACTCACCCTCCAGCCAAGTCACTGTAGTTCTCCCCTTTGGGTAACAAAGTCTCTCCAGACCAGCTGTCCATTTGGCATCTCCAAAACTCTTGTGCCACTTCTCACTGGCTGGCAGGGGATGCCAGGCCCACCCTCTACACTGGATTACAGACCAGGAACCCTATAACAAGCAGTCAAGGTCTGCACCATCCTATCCCTTGCTGCTGTTTCCTTGGACTTCTTCCTAAATAGCCCTGTTAGGTTTCCTTTTCCCACAACTTCTCTGGGGTTGACCCTTTTTCTAGGTCTAGAAACTCAGGGCTCATTCTCCCTCATGAGGTCTCACATCCTATTCTCTCTTCTCCCAGAGAATGACTGCAGAATTTCTCCCTGCAGCCCTTTCTGCTGCAAACTTCCTGTCTCTATAATCCAGCCTACTCTGGCCCAGCTGAGCCTCTTGTTCAGTTAAACCTGGCTTTCCCTCCAGGTGCACTCAGGTACACTAATTAGCCCCTCAGGCCCATATTAACCCCTTAAGGGCCTGTGGCGTACATACCCCATCACAGGAGAATAAAAAGACAGACCTCAAATAGCTGTCGATGAATGCCTGCTGACTAGGTTCAGCGGTGGCCTAGAAGAACTGCATCACGCTACTGAAGATGCCATCGATTGGCTAGACGACTGTGCACACGCTAAATAAATAACTCCTGGTTTACAGAGGTGTAAATAAGAGCAGACTCAGGCCTCAGTTAGTTTTATTAAATGAAAAAAATGTTGCTTGTAAAGTTATGTCAGCTATGTATTGAATGAATATTCAGTTACATCTGCATATGTATTCTTTAGCACAATATGCTGTATAAACTATTGCTTTATTTTTCCATACTTGTCTTCAAGTTCCTGAGTGCCAAAACCCAGTTTTTCTTCCTTTATATTTATCTCCTGCTTGCCCTAGAGGACACTGTTGAATTAGAAACAGAATTATGCTATTTACTGTATCCTCTGGGGACTGAACTATCAACAACTCACTGCATTCAGAAATCTTTACAGCTGTGAGTCAGTGATGACCTTTTCTAAGATGGACTAAGGGCTCCAGCAGGGAATGAATTTGTCCTTGAATTGTGAACCAAACTTTTTTCACTTTGATCCTTTGTGACATTTCTCACTAGGATTATAGTTTTATTTGTGACATGCTGTGGCAATGAGATTGTATGTAGCTTTAATAAAATACAATACTTGCATGTGATGATGATTATTTTCATCATGTAATATACCTCCTGTGAAGACTATACAAATGGAGTTAATTGTTTCCTATTGCCTTGAGCCAAACCCTTAGCTTCCTCAGCCAAAATTGACGGGAATTTCACCTGAGCAAGGACTGAGTAACAGCTGCATAAGGAACTGAGAACACAGTCCATAATCTACTGGAAAAAAACAATGCTAACAATTATAAAGATCATCATTGCAATCTGGCTTGTTTGGATCTGTCTTTCTATACATGAGTACAGTCTCAACTGTGTGAGAGCTCAACTCAGGGCAAAGTGGGTGTGGGTGGCAACAAGGAGTTGGTTTCAATTCCCTGATCCTTAGGGCTAGATCCAGCTTCGATGCCATGTAAAGCTGCTGGTAGGCATCTCTGAATTGTGCCTTCACTGATGTAGGGTCCTTAATGGATCCTATATCAGTAGAGGACTGGTGTAGTAGAACATTGCCCCAGTATGAGCCCTCTCTTCCCAACACACTGTGTACCCCAGCTGCAGTACAGCTACACACTTAGGGGAACTCTGATGCTGGGGGAATTCATTGCTGAGGATGTGCAGATAGATTATGGCCCCTTTCAAAATGACTGATAGGCCCAAAGGCCTGATGCATAGTTGTTTCCATTGATAATTAATTCCTTCCTCAGGGCAAGATTGTACCATCCTCACTCACTTTGTGAGTATCCCCATTGAAATCTATTCAATTTGTGAATCACAGAATCGTAGGACTGGAAGGGACCTCAATAGGTCATCTAGTCCAGTGCCCTGCACTCAAGGCAGGACTAAGACCATTAACTGACAGGTGTTTGTCTAACCTGTCCTTAAAAACCTCCAATGATGGAGATTCCACAACGTCCCTAAGCAATTTGTTCCTGTGACGTATGTTAAGGCTCCATGTAAAACGCTGCACAGAGGAAGCCATTTGTGATGCACAACAACATGTTTTATTGGTCCTGCAAAACCCAGGAACTATGCTGAGTGTTCTTCAGAGTAATTTACTGGCTCTTTATTAATTCTTTATTATATGTAACCACATAAAGTTCTCTGTTAACAGAATAAAATGCTACTCAATATGCATGAAAGCATCAGAATCTGGCCCACTGAAATCTATGGAACTGCTCACAGAATCAGATATTTGTTCAACATGATTTTACTTACAGGTGGTAAAATCTGACCCTGCAGTAAATTAATGAGCTCATTCACCAGCACCTTAAAAAGATATTGTCACTTTAAGAATGACATTGGAAGTGAAGTGAGAAATCTGGGAGCTAGGCACTGGAGGTATGCATTACCATAGCAGTTGAATAAAACAGCTGTGATTTAAAAAGCCTTTATAACATCATCTGTGGACAAGACTCCTAGGAGTAATTTGCCCATGAAACTACTTAATGCATAAAGCTTGCATTTATTCATGTTAATAGGTAACGATGCATGCAAAATGGATAATTCTATAAATCGGTAGATCTACTATTACTAGCTTGGCACATGTACATGTAAGGCTGGTACACCTAAGAGCTGGGTGTGAAAGCTTTGCAAGTACAATTCTATGCCCACATTTCAAAATGTGACCCACATAGTGTATAGAATATAATTTGTATTGACTTACTCTAGAAATGCCCAAACTTTGTCCAGTTTCAGGTCATTCACCCATAATAGTGGAAAGCTGCAAGTTTTGTAAAGTTTACCCAACTCAAGATTGTATTGGCAATTGGCCAGTTACCTGAGCGCTGGACCTAATTTGCATAACTGAGTAAATCATACACAACTTTATCTGTAATATAGAGGCATGGAGTGTGGAGATTATACTTTCCAGCATGCAATTATCTCTCTTGATCCTAATGCCCAGGCCTCTATTCCTTTCCTGCAGTCTTACTGAAACTGAAAAGTGTCTTATTTTTTTGGCAACAAATGACATTCTTCAAACCAGTCCACTTTTGCTGAAATTAACTGATCTTTTTTTGGAAGAGGGGTTCTGAATGTGAATTAGAATGACTTATTCTCAGAGTATTTCTACACTAGTTACTCTACTGGAGCCTGTTGGTAAGAAATGAGATATGATTTCTAGTCAATTACAGATCAGGAAGCAGACATTAGCACTTGAAGTGTTTTCTTAATAACATGACATAGAATTTACACATGGAAATAAAGAAAAAAAATCCCCATACATTAAATGGTCATTTATAGCCTGGGTATTAAAGCATTGACAGCCAGTGTGTAAGCTGCATCCAGTGTTGTCAACAAATCTTTACAAAATTTCTTTATATAGAATGATGTAATAAGCCTGAGTTTAAAATGCAATTATATATTCAAATGTTGTAAAATGGGCTGTTCATATTCAGCTGGCATAGAGTGCTACTTTATTGAGATTATATCCAGAGTTAGATGAAAGACACGTTACTATTAAAGAAGAAAATTCACATCTTTAGAGGTTATTTCTACAAGAAGATATAGCTTCCAGGCATTCAACTTCTTAAGAAAGGATTATTATACTTACCTTCTTATTGTATCTGACCCCTTCTGTACTGAGCTGTCATTAGTGATCATCAGAAGGCAACACAGAATATTAATGAGAACTTTTCATACCATTCTGAATGTGTCAATGTTTTTCCAGTGACAGCATAATATTCTAAGAACAATTTGCAAATGTAGTCCTAAAACATAACAGCACATTTTCTTATCTGTCTCCACACAGGACAATATAAAGAATCAAAAGTGTTTGATTTCAATGACTTTGCAAAGTAAAAGACAGAACCTTGGGTAATAGAATTCAAATTACCGAAAGTTGATGAATTATTGGTGAGAAAAGAGTTGAAGAAAGATGTCTACTTTTAGTCTGTCAAGCTTGAAACAACACATGATATAGTTAATGTATCAACCTTCATATGCTCATTCTAGTGATTTAGCATAAATTACCTGTTATGATTTGTGATACTGTTGTTCCTGAAGCTTTTTTTCCCTGAATGCATTCATATAAAATATCATTAGTTGCTAGTAAAACAAATTTTCTATCTGAAAGAATGAGATATACTATGTTAAACCTAAGAGGTGTGAAATATAGTTGTTGGCGACTTGCTGTTTTCTGCTTGGTAGACAATTTCTTCATTTTCCAGAGAAACTGGTCACCCAAATTGACATGGCAATTTTCTGACTGGGTAACCGAGGACAACTTATTTGAGCACAGCATGACATTTCAATGCTCATTAGTTTAAAAAAAAGATAATCTGAAATGAAATCACCTAATGTTTGGCATTAGCAAAATTTTGGTGGTTATTGGCAATGTGTCTTTATTCATTTTATTCTCTTCTTAGTTCTAGAAAAATTAAGACACCTATTGAAACTAACTTGAATATAAAATAGGGTCACACACATTTATACCCAAGACAGCAAACTAGGAACATCACTTATCCTCGTGTGTATTATCTAGCAAAAACCCTGCAGTCTGGACAACCCCCTAACGAGCTCTCTTGATAGTCTTTAGGACAGCATGGAATCATCTACTATGCCTGGGAGTAAAGGACACATAACCTTGTATTACTGCATTTTGGGGGTCAGGAGTGGGCCCAATGAAATATCATTTTAAATTTTCACAGTTGCGAGAAATTATTGGAGCGGGATCAGACATAGCAGAGGTCAGACAATAATTATTTAATTACATTAGATGTTGAGATTCAAAAAGTTAAAGCTTTATAACCATTAAAACAGAAACGGTCAAAATCACATGCAAAATATATAAAATAAATACTGCTAAACTAAGTTCTCAAGCAGAATTATTTTTTTACTTTGTCTGTGTGTATATTTTGATTATTATTGGTGGAAATATGTTTTTGCTAATCCTTGCAAACCCAATCATAACCTATCCAGCTTTCATATTAAAATGACAACAGATTATTATGAAGGATGAACTTGTCATAATAGCAGTCAACTGGGCTCTAAGGGCCATATTTAATAATAGCATAAGTGGTATGATCTATTACTTATTTTAAATACAGACCGTACCACCTACCGGCAAAAAGGAATCAATCTAATTTGCATATGCAGGGATCTCTTGATCCTGCTAGTCTTGGTGGCGTTAGTGTAGGTTTTGAGGATGTGTGTTTCACAGGGTGATTGTCCTAACTTGTGGAGGACTCGATGACAATGAAATCCTTGGGAAAGCAGCAAGTGAAGACTCTCTGTTAAAGTGTACTATAGCTAGTTAACATTGCTTAACACAAATTGCAGGTGGTGGTCTCCTAGAAGATTCCAGACTGGAGTAAACCTGTTGGAATTCTGGACCAAACCTGCCCAGAAGAGAACACCCTGATCAGATTTACCTGGAGAAGGGGAGCTGGAATGGACAAGACCTTCCTGAAGAGGAGCCAGAGTGGGTCAGATAAATTGGACAACAGTGAATTTGGGAGTACCCAGGATAAGATTGCAAAGAGGCCAAATGCACCCTCTTTCTTGAATAGAAGAATAGGTTTTTAATGATAAATCCTGCTTGATTTTATAGTTCAAAGCTTTGCAGATTCCAGTAGGTCTGAGGGTTATCTGCCTGCATGGTAAGGGTTTACCTAGACATCTGGAGCACTCTGCAGTGTAACTGTAATCATCAACATCATCATTTGATGCCAGAGCATCTTTGCAGACATGGGAAATTGACATTCATTCCTATCTATAACTTGTTCCTTCATTAAGCCCAGCCTGGTCACATCTCTGCTTATGGTGTGCCACCATCTATTTGATTAGCCTATGTGTTGGACTGATCTTGGTTGTGTTTGCATGCACCTTGCATGCAGACAAGGGTGGAACTGCTGATACCTGTTCCTACAAGGTTAACAGACTATGACATGGCATTCCCATGAGCTGGATAGTGTGGACAGGCCTAACAAGCCATTACATCTGAAACTCATGTGTTATAGAAACAGTGCAGCAAACCAAGCTGTAATTTTAATGCATTCCTGAAATTTCCAGTGGTTTACTGTAACTCACAGTAGGTGTATCTATATATTCTGGAGATGCTTTAGGATAAATGGCAATGGTAAGTTCAATAGTACCTTATTTTTTCTTATAATAGCTATTTCCAGCTTCTATCTTACAGCAATATTCATTTTGTGTGTGTGATTTCTCTAGTGCCTTCCTTTATGTGATTCCTCCTCTTCAGTTTTATATCAAGTTAGCAAGTCTTATAGCTTTGAGCTGTTTACACTCCATTGGGTCTGAAGAGCTTGATATTGACGTCTTTTCTAATGGCCTAAAAATAGACAAACAAAATAAATGAACACACTCCAAACATAGATTGTGCAAGCAAGCTCTCAGAAATTGGATTATTTTTTCTGAAAGGCAAGAAACTTACATTCAAATAAGAGAGGCAGCATGGTTTAGGAAGAGAACGCTAGAATGGGAGTCAGGAGGCCTAGGTTCTATTCCCAGCTATGTCACTGACCTGCTGGGTGACAATGGGCAAATGACTTAATCTCTGTCTGTCTGTTTCCCTTTCCATTATGTTCACAGCGTACACACTTAATTTGGATTAAAAACAGAAAATACTCTTGTTGGACGGTTTCAGCACAATTCCACTTTATTTCCTAGAATTCAGAGAACCAAAACCAAAATACTCCACACCAAACAGAGAAACAAAATAGGCTGCTCCCTAAAACAGAGACACAACTCATGCCACTTTGCTTTCAGCTGGCTTTTTTCAGACTGACTGCATGCTTTGCTACACAGCCTCCTAGCCTACAAGCAGGACTAGACCCAGGAGCACCGCCAGCTTTTTCGGCGCCCTAGGCGGTGGAAGGTCCCGCCCCCGAAATGCCGCCCCTGACAGCGGCGGCGGAAGGTCCCGCCCCCAAAATTCCACGGACTGCCGGGGCGCCGGCGCCCCCCAAATAGTAGCACCCTAGGCGACTGCCTAGGTTGCCTAATGGGTTGCGCCGGCCCTGACTAGACCCCACCCCCACTCTTAAAATGATAGCTTGCAATTCCAGCATAGTTCTCAATACACCAGACTGCTCAGTCTTCCCCTGTAAAGTCCATAATTAATAAAAACGAACCACAAGTCTAGCCTTAAGGGAGGTCTGCGATTTCTCTATGAATGGTGGTGCCTGGCAGGGAGAGAAAGTGACACTTGAGTTTGTCCTGTTCCTTATTGATACTGTCTGAATCACCCCCCACAGGAGCACTCTTGCTCGCCCTCTCTTGGTTACCACCTCCTGGCACTATCACCACCTCTTCTATTGGCCAACAAAATCTGTAACGATGTCTTCTAATAACAGAACCCATACTGTAACCATACTCAGCTTTTATCTGGCAACAACTGATCAATGTGCCTCTTTATTGTCTCCCCTTTTACCTCTATTGAATATGTTACTGGTCCCAATATCTGCTTTACCACACCTTTTTCCTGCTTTATCCATCCCCTGTAACTTTGTGCCAACCAACATAGGCAGAAAAATCTGGGAGTCTTAGGTTGTAGGTTTTCCACTTGTGCTCTCTTTCACTGAGTGTTGGTTTAAGTCTGATTTAAGTAAATAAAATCTAGTATGTAACAATTCCACTGGAGTCTGCTGAGTTGTAGACTGTGGGGTATGCCTATATGCAAACAATTCTGCAATGCAATGTGGCAGGGGTCTTCAATCCTTTTTGTCTAATGCTCATTTCAGTGTTTGCACAAAATGCTCTGCCAGTTCATATGATGCTGAGTGATGGGAAGCCAACCTCGTGTGTTTTACAAAATTTTGCCATAGAAATATCTGAATCCTCAGAAATAAATTGTGGACCAATAACTGAAATGAGCTTCTCAGGTAACCATAGACGGCAAACATATTTTGAAGCAAATTAATTGTTTTTACAGAAGAGGTTGTTAAGTGCACTCTGGATGCTGAGAATAAGCATCAACCACTACTATGTACATTCTCTTTTTTTTCCTGCAAGGTCAATGTGAAGTCGCTGCCATGTCTTCAAATTATAGACTACACCCATGCATGATATGGTGCTGTTTCTGGCATATTTCAATGGCTATTACAGGAGTCATGCTAGCTACTTTCCATTTCTATATGTTTCTCTAAATCTAGCCACCAAAAATAACTTCTGGCCACCCCTTTCATTTTTTTACTTCTCCTTGGTGCCTCTCATGTAATTCCTCTAGCATCCTTTTTGTGTAAACACTTTGGTAATGTTACTTATAGTCCCCATAGCAAACAACCTTTCTCCATGGATGGCCCTATTTCAGGAAATTGGAGTTAGGTTGATCTTTGGTTATTTGGCCACCCTGAAAGTGTATAGGGCATCACCGTAACCAAATGGAGGTTTTTCCTTGTTTTAAGGCTAATTTCTTAACTGTAATAGGGAGGGCATTTAGGAAAGTGATTCTGTGACAGAATTTTCCTCTGTATGTTCCCTTTGTAAAGAGGCAAATGGGACAGTGCATCTGCATTAGCATTAGTTTTTCTGGTGGTCTATAGTAAAAGTAATACTGGCAGGCAGCTAAAATCAAAGCCCATTTCTGTAGCCTAGCTGCTGCTAGCAGTGGAACACCCCCCTTTGGGCCCAGTATTTTTACAAGTGGTTTATGATCACTGATGTGAACAACTTTTTTTCCCCCAAACAAGTACTCGTGGAATTTAACAACCTCCAAAATGATGCCTAAAGCCTCTTTTTCTATTTGTGAAGTGTTTCTTTCAGCATTTTCTTCCAGAACATTATCAAAGGCTTTCATTTTTTTATTCATAGCTACAGGAGAGAACTCACAGGCTAGTGTTATGAGAGGCTCTGGATTAAAATGTATCAATAGGCTGGAACTGCTCAGTTTCTTTTGCTTCCTAACAACACTTATTATTCTTTTCTGTTCAAACCCACTTCATATTTTTCCATAACACAGCAGACATCAGACTGACTAATGTGGATAAATTTGGAATGAATATTCCATAATTAACAGCCAGAAAAGATCTAAACTCGGAGACATTCTGTGGTATGGGGGCATTCTCAATGGCTTTGTTGTCTTCTCTTTTAGTGGTTGTGCCTCTGTTGCATCTATACAATGTCATAAGTAAGAGACCTGATTTTGAAAAAAGCACATTTGTTTTTGTGAACCTTAAAACCATATTTTTTTGCAATCTCTTTAGAACATCTTCTAGGTTTTTTGAAGTTTCTCTGAATTCCCCCCATTTACTAATATGTCATCCAAATAACAGACAATCCCATTTACCCCCTGCAGTACCTGATCCATTATTCTTGGAAACACAGCAGTGCACTGGCTACCTCCTCGATTTTTCATTCCTAATTACACCCTGGTGTGTGTTCACTGCCATAAATTGTTTTGAATCTGGCGCCATACAGCACCTGCTGCTAGACTTGGGACAGTTCTAGTTTGTTAAACTTCACTCCCCCGGCCAGTTTTCCAAATAAATCTTGCAGTTTAAGAATTGGAAGTTTGTCCATTTCCAGCCAGGGGTTTATGATGACTCTAGCATCTCCCCCTACCCCACCCCCAATACTTACCTTTTGGCATACACACAATTGGTACAGCTCATTCACTGAACTCCACAGGTGAAATTATGCCCTGCTTTTGCAGTTTATCCAATTGCTCTGCCATAGGCTTTTGCAGAGCATATTGCACAAGTCTACCCTTCTGGAATTTAGCAATGGCCTTGACAGAGACAGACAGCCTCACTGTTCTGTCTTTTACCAAACCTATGTCTGTACTAAATACAGCTTTGTACTGTTGTTTCAATTTCCCCACTTGGTCTGGCATCCAATTTAAGCTTTTATAGCCAGTGACTGCCTTTTGGAGGGGGCCCATTTCTTTCAGTTACAATGAACTCTAATGGTAAACAGATACATTTATAGGTTACACTGACAGGGAGCCTGATACTCGTACATGCCCCTTATTGAAATTCTGTAAAAGAACATTACTTCTCTTACTCATACCTCAAGAACTGTTTTTTTGTAAAGTCCCTCAGAAATCATGGATACTGCCACTCCTGTATCTATTTTCATTTGCAATATCACATCATTTACCTTTCCATTAACAAAGTAAGTGATAATATATCTGATCATCTTCTACCACATACACTTCTGTGAAATGGTACATCTCACACATGCTTTCATCCAGGAGACAACTTGCTTCCAAGCCTGACTCCACAGTCAGATAACTAGTTCTGTGGCTCCCACTTATAGGCACTGACAGCTTCTTCTCAGCATAACCTTTGGTGTGCCCTGGTGTGCTGTGGCAAGCCCAGGTGGCATCTTCCCCTCTGATCAGATTTCTTCCGCAGCATCTTATTAAAGGCATACTGCTCCTGGCAGTGTGGTGTCCCTAAACAGTAGAAACATGGCTCCCTCCATTTTGTTTGGATCCTGTCAGAGATGACAACCTGTTTCGTCATCCTTTTCATCCCTGTTGAGGCCCTTCTTCCCAGGCCTGGCACAATGCATCCAGTTTATTTTCAAATGTTGATGCATTTTTTCTTTGCTCTGTTGTTTGAATCCACAATCTCTGCCACTCCCTCTGGTGTCAGTTCCTTGTTATATACAAAATTCAACAGCCTCTCTCTTAATTCAGGGTCTTTTACTCCAAAACCAAATTGATCTCTGAGAGCATCTTTCAGAAAATTACCAAAACTCAAGTAGCAGACAGTTGTTTTCAGGCTGGCCAGAAATTCAGAGATACTTTCTCCTTTTGTACGGGTTCTTACATTAAACTTACATTGTTCTGTTAAATTAGAATCTGTTATGTCCTTATATTCCAGCTCACCAGGTTCTTATGGAAAACCTACTTTTTTTAAGCATTGTTAGGAAAACAGTCCTTTGCTTATTAGTATCTTCGATAGTGTGCATAAAAATACTGCTTAAGTTTCTGAGTATATGTTGCAAAATCTTCCTCTTTTTAATTACATTGGAAATTGTTCATATTACTATATGCAGCCATTTTTCTTTACTCTCTTTATTTTCTTTTTATAATCCCACCTTTGTTACCAGATTTCCTCTGTTATGTTTCACAGCATACAAACAGAGAAATTAGATAAAAACATAAAATACTCTTTCTGGAAGGTTGCAACATAGCACTACTTTATTTCTTGGAATTCAGAGCACACTAAACCCCCAAAACAGAGAGAAACAAAACAGGCCACTCCCTAAAACAGAGGAACAATTCACCCCACCTTTCTTTAAGATGGCTCTTTTCAGGCTGACTCTGATCATTGCACACTTTGCTACTGACTCCCTAGCCTGCAAGCAGGTCAAGACACCCCCACTCTACTCAGCTCTTAAAGCAATAGCTTGCAATTCCAACACAGCCCTCAATACAGCACACTTTCCATCCTTTGTCTATTTAGTCTCTTTAGATTGTAAACTCTTCAGGACAAGGATTGGCTCATACTACTTGGATTGCCACCTGTCCAGGTTTTCCCAGGATTGTCCCTCTTTTGAAGTAGCTGTCCTGGGAAATCTGTAATGGTGCCCCATACACAGTGCTAGTTTGTTCTCAGGATCATCACGGAAGTCCCTTTTTTAATACCTCAGAGGCATCAGCCTTACGTACTATGTGTTTGTACAGTTCTTGGTAAAATACAGCCTTGATGTCAGTTGAGGCATGCAGGTGCTACTGTAATATACAAACAATGTGTATTATTTTAAAGAATGGCACTTTCTTCAATCCCACTGATACCTGTGAGTCACTTGGTGCACTGGATTAGTCCACTGCACATACTCAGCACTGTGTTAACAGAGAGAATGCTGGATCTATGGTTCTACCATGAATTTTAGAGGAAGGTTTTATTTAATCAGCTGCCACAATAAACTTAATGCTGGTGATGTGCCTACATAGTCCCATTGTTAATATGGGTACCTGCCAAAGTAGAGGAGTAAAGATAGGTATTGAACGAAAAAAATTATTTTTTAAAACATTTCATAGATAAACTTCAAACTTGTGTTAGTTTTAAGCCATCGATTCTGGCAAATGACTTTTCCCTCTAACATTCAAGACATGGCACATTATCACAGTAATTCAGCTTGTCCCTGAAGCCAAACCATGATCAGTTTTGTCTGATCTTTTACAGCTGAGCAGTTCCTGTGCTTAGTTTATTGATGCAATACTCCTTAAAATCCATGAAAAAATTAGAAGCCCCAAAACACTATTATTGTGAAATTAAAATCTTTATGTCCAATACTTGGGTCTGGCCAAGCTCTGCTCAGCATAGAGCTCAAGGGCTGGAGGCCCCATTGCCTCAGCCCCCACTGATCTTGGGGCCAGCTGGGGGTGGTTTGGGATCTCAGAACAGCCTCTGGGTTGTTCTAAGTTATATATGTGTGCTATGTAGTGTTGTTGTAGCCTGTCGGTCCCAGGATATTAGAGAGACAAGGTGTGTGAGGTAATATCTTTCATTGGACCAACTTCTTTTGGTAAGAGAGACAAGCTTTCAAGCTTACACAGAGCTTGAAAGTGACCTGAAAAAGAACTCTGTGTAAGTTCAAAAGCTTGTCTCTCTCACCAACAGAAGCTGGTCTCACCTTGTCTCTCTAATGTGTGTGCTATGGCATCTAAAAGGAACACACTTCCAGAGAAAGTGAAACTGGTCCAGAGTCTGTCCACTATCAAGTCTCACTGCAGGACTTTCCTCTTTTACAAAACTTTCCCACTACACCCAAATTAAAGGGATAGGTCTGGTTATTTGGGGACTCTGTCTATGTACAAGTTATGAATTCTGGTTGATATTATGAAGTTGTTACTATGAAAACTGTTGTATCATGTAATATGTCTATGTGGCTGTGGAATCCACTATTTGCTGACATGAGCTATAACACATTTCTCCCAGATCAGATAAAGTGGAGAGTCATTAACCTTAATGACTGTGTTCTGGACCAAACAACTGGTATGTTAAGGTTGTTGGCTAGATCTGAGAGAAACTATTTCCTCCAGCTTGTCTGCAGGGAGCTGGAGAAGCAGAGAGTGGAAAAACAGCAACAGCCAAATAAAGGAACCCGGTGTCAGTAGAGAGACATACAAACTTGAGAGACTCACTGAGATAGGAACAGAAAGTTTGGGCAGGAAAGCAGAAGCATTAGGTAAGCTTTCATAGCAGTGGGAGACCTGTTTGGCTGGGATGAGAACGCTAGCTGAGCTGGAAAGACTCAGTGATTCAGGAGATCATGCTGGAGAAGGGCCCTGGACACCCCAAAGGAATCTGTCCAAACCCAAACCTCTCCAGAGGAGTGTGGAACTTTAGGCTTGGGATATGCATACAGATGTGTCTATTATTTTGTCCAGATCTGTGTATCTCTCATGCTGCTAAATAAACAAGAATGGTGTTTTAGAATCCTTTGAAAAATGTATCTGTGTGTCTGTTTGCTTTCACTATCACATGCCCCTGAGGAGGCACAGCAAACCAGAAGCTCACACCTAGGGTGGGATTCTGGGGAACACACAAGAGCTCTTGGAGAGGCTTGAGGGAGTTGGCATTAGTTTCAGGACCTAGGCAACTGTATCGGGGTCCCCACTGACAAAAGGAATGTCCAACAGGGGAGCTCAGCCACCTCTGTAACAAGAGAACAACAATTAGAAGGAATATATACATATATGTGTGTGTTACATCCACAAAGCCTAGGTTAAAAGAATGCTAACTTTGCAAAGTTAAGCACTTAAATTAGGAAATTCCAGAAAATTAAGTTTGCCCATGCAATCTAAATTTGGTACCTTTATGAGTTTGCATTATGATACAGTCTGTAATTACTTGACCACATACCATTTTTCCACAGTGTTCATTCAATTTTTCATTTTGTCTTCATTGGTCTATGGGTGGCCCAAGGCCTTCTTCATTGCACGCTATTAAAACCCAGCTCTGAATACAGAATTATTAATTTTATCGTGATTTTTCTATGGTGCTTATCACTATAGTATCTGAGTGCTTCACAAAGATTAGTGAATTTATCTTCCTGACACTTTTGTGAGATGAGAGACTTATGCACATTTGACAGATGGGGAACTTGGGTACAGAGACATTAATGTTAACAGTATCCATTACTTTTGTGCCCCTCTTTTGAAATGCCTATGGCCTGATTTTTTTTCCAGACAGCTTAGCATTTTATTGCACCTTTATTTCTTTGGAACATTGACGTCCGTTGCAGCTGTGAGTGCTCAGCACTTACGCAATCAATTCAGACATCCAGAAAATGAGGAACACATAATTAGTGACTACCTGCAAAAACTTTGGTTTAAGTGACTTGCACAACAGTGCATAGGAACTCTTTTGCAGAAGCAGGGATAGAATCCAGTTCTCCAGGGCAGCATTCAATTATCTTAACCATGAGGCCATCTTTTCTATTCCTGCAGTCCCTTGCCTCATTTGCTACACACTTGCCAACTTCTGCAACAAATGAGGCAGAAGTCCTACAGACAACAGCATCATTCAACTACACAACCCTGATTTATTCCCAGAGCACAGAATTTACACTTTTACACCAATCAGACTTGGGGTGGGAGCATTTTAGGGTGGAACAAACACTTTAGTATTTTGTACCACCATCTCTCAACTCCATTTTTCTTTGCCACTCCAGTGGTAAGTGGGAGCCTTCTCAGATACCAGATGGCTAGATACCACAATGCTATGCTCATTTAGTCTTTTTTTCCTCTTAAAAAAAATCTCAATGTGTGCATGTCAATCTCATCAATAGCAGTGGGAGTTACACACATGAATTATGTGTAGACTAATTCCCTTATTTTAGTTTTAAGGTAAAAATGTGAATACTTTAACAGAATAAAATACAACATACAAAATATAACAAAATACATTCTCTTTGTATTTATTATGCAAGTTGCATATTACTAATGCATCAATCTCAAGGTAGGTCATTATCTAGAGGCCATTTGCAAATGTTGCTCTTTCAGCAGTTCAGTGACATAAGTGTGGGATTCATTATGATGGTGTATAAGAAGCAGCAGTGACAGACTATTCTGATGAGATGATTCATTATCTCACATCCAGTACTCACATCCAAGTGGAGTCCTATGGTGATAGGGTGTTGAATGGCATTGCTACTGTTTTGATGTACTAATTTGCTGTCCAAGCTGCTGAAAGTTGTTTTCTTTAAGCAAGGTAATAATCATAAGTCCATGCAAAAAGAAAAATGCACAGTTATGATATTGGAACCTGAACAACAATTACATGCAGATATTTTACAGTGGATGAATTATGGGAGTGACTCTCTTGATATAAAAGTAAGTTTCAAGGTTAGCTCACAAAATCAGTTAGACTGTAAAAAGTGATTTAACAGAGCTCTCTTAATGAACTGATTCTGAATCTTAAACATTAATTTCTTGGGAGTTGTAAAAAGTTAGAGGGTAAAGTTTAAGGGTGGAATTTTCAAAGGGGATTTACATGCTCAGTTCCCTTTAACGTTAATGGAGATTGGTCATCCAGCTCCATTAGGCAGATTAGAAAATCATTCTTATATTTTAAATATTCTAGAGGCAGCTGGGGATAAAGTAAGTGCCACCTAACTTTAAAATTAATTTATCAGAAAAAAAGTACATATAAATAGGACACATTGGACTGTCTTCCTTGTGTCCTTCTTATCTTCCTTATGTCTCTCTTTTTCTTAGGCCTAGATTGTGCCTTTAGTCACAACCTATAGGTAAATCATCCCAGAAGGAGCCCAGGGAAGAAGTTATGACACACAGTCACAATTATTTCCCTTCCTTCCTAGAGGGAAATGATCTGCTCTTGCCCCTGGAACAGTAGCTGATTACTTTCCCCCTTCATGAATCAGGTGCACAGGTTAGCGTGTTGGGGAGCAGAACTCCAATGGTTTTTCTGATTCTTTCTGTCCACCTGTGGGGAAGGATGGAGATACTGGGCACGTAGCTCATGCTCTCCCTTCATGGCTGCAACTGAAATGTTAAGAGGAGTATCCCTTTTTAGCCCTACAGCATTAGATACCATGTCTTCATAAAACTCCCAGCCCAATGGTGCTTCAGTCCTGGCTGGGGATTCAGGGCTCTCCCAGAATCCACGTGATAAATAATGGTAAAAAGTAATAACAACACGAATGACAGAAAGAGGACATTGCTATTCTCTCACCACAGCATATCTGAAAATCAATATTACTTGCACCGTACAATGGGAGACTCAGGCACAGAAAGAAAGAGAGAGGCATAGCTAGGGCCGTCCCTAGCGGGATGTGGGGCCTGGGACAACCCCCCCAGTCCGGCCCAGGCCCTGCCCCCACTCCACCCTTTCCCCCAAGCCATCACCCTGCCTCTTCTCACCCCCACCCCCTCTCCTCCCCCATCATGCCTCTTTCCAGCTTCCGCTCCCTCCCACAAGCGACGCTGGGAGCTGGCGGAGCGGAGTGGGGCAGGCTGGGGCTGGGTCATTTGTTGCAGCCGGTGCCAGGCCCCCCGCTAGTCCCCAGGCTGCCCTGTACCCCACATCCCAAAGCATGGGGCCCTCCAAAGTGCGGGGCCCGGGGTGGTTGCCCCGATCCATCCTATGGACAGGACGGCTATAGACGTAGCTAAAGATATTCAAAGAGGATCACTCAGCCCATGGATAAAAAAACCAAGTATCTATGAATATTTGCATAACGAACTCTCTAGTAAACACTGCAAATAGAACCATGAGAAACACAGAGAGAGAAAAAAATATGGAGGTACATACTGAGGCAGGCTAAAGGCCATGAAAAGGGAAAAGTGATGCCTTGATAAAGACAGCAAAATAAAATGTGTCCTGTTGTGAAACAAAGCCAACTCAAAGATAGTTTCCTGTATGAAGAAAAACATACAGTACATAAGATAAGCTGTGTTTGACAGGAAAGGGGCCTACCTAAAGTTCCCTTTCAGATTTTATCTGGAAACATTTTCAGAGACAAATACGACTACACAAGTTCCTCAAAATCATAAGTGAGTCAAATGAAAATGACATCCAGGTCAGCAAGGCAAAAAACACACATCAGCAGTTTAACCCTGTGAAGTCTCAAGAGCCACTCTAATGCTGCCAGCACAGCTGCCTAAAGACTCTGCCAAGGAGCCAGATGCTGCTAGAAAATGAGGACCTTCATAGTTGGCATGTAGCTGTTGAAAGAGCAGTAATGGTATTCCAGTTTGATTTGAGTGACTGAATTACACTTTGCTTGGGTAGCTGACTTTCAATGTTCATAAGCTTCTCTCACTTTTTCACTAGTAAATTTCATTTCAACACACATTATGTGGCATATCCTAAGCCAGGAACATTGTATTTTCTATGAGGACACTAGCACTGACTACTCCAACCCAGCTCTACCACATATTATATATAATCAGACTTTTTGTAATATGTGCCACTTTCCCCCCCTTAGGATTTCAGCATCACCACTGGAGATAAGGATGTGTGTGCAGAAAGGGCTCCAAGATTCTGCCATCATAAATCATATTTAGGCATAGTTTTTGTGCAGGACTATAATTTATGAGGCATGCCTTGTGTGGCTGAAATGTGTATCTTCCAAATGAAGGGAAATCCATTCAGCTCTGCTCTAAAAACTAAATCTGACCTTATGGCAACAGCAGAGTCCATTACATAATTCATTTTACGCAATCACAGTGGAAGTCATGACACACAGTTTGAAATTTGGCTGGCAGAACTTGAAACAGTTCAAAAAAGAGAAGGGTGGAACTGAATGGAACCCTGAAAATTTCTACTAAAAATTATTACAACCATACTTTCAGCATGGAGAGATTTACTTTTACCAGGAGTGCTATTTTATTTATTCTTGATGGATTGATAGAGAGTGCCTTTTTCACAACCCTTGATGCACCACGGAATTAATGACTCTTTGCCAGATTCTGTCTCTATCTAGCTGTTTTGTGGGGGCAGCACAATGCAGCTGGTGAAGATGGCAGCTCTGGCTTCCTAGTGAATGTCTTGGCAAGGAGAAATTGTTGGGTGGAATAGAGCCAGTGTAGCAGCTCCCTGTGCCATCTTCCTCCCAGCTGCAGCCACTAGCTGTGTGGCTGGGGAAAAGGAGGTGTGACCAGGGCAAACTTAATCTCCAGGGGATCACAACTGCCATAAAGGCACTGGGATGTCTAGGAGCTAGGTGTACATTGGAGCAGACCCGAGGCTCCTTTTGAGCAGGGCATAATGGTGCTTTAAAATCCCCTTTGCTCCCCAGCCTCACATTTCCAAGTGCAGCTTGGATGCAGCCCAGAATTTAAGCATGTATTATAGGTATCGGCCATGAAGAAACCTAAGTAGGCACATTAGAAAATGACCTAGTGCTGAATACATGGGAGATACGTCTTGCATAAGTAGGGGCATTGCCAGCAGATCAAGGGACGTGATCATTCCCCTCTATTCGGCATTGGTGAGGCCTCATCTGGAGTACTGTGTCCTGTTTTGGACCCCACACTACAAGAAGGATGTGGAAAAATTGGAAAGAGTCCAGCGGAGGGCAACAAAAATGATTAGGGGGCTGGAGCAGATGACTTATGAGGAGAGGCTGAGGGAACTGGGGTTGTTTAGTCTGCAGAAGAGAAGAATGAGGGGGGATTTGATAGCTGCTCAGTGGTACCAGATGACAGAACAAGGAGTAATGGTCTCAAGTTGCAGTGGGGTTGGTTTAGGTTGGATATTAGGAAAAACGTTTTCACTAGGAGGGTGGTGAAGCACTGGAATGGGCTACCTAGGGAGATGGTGGAATCTCCTTCCTTAGAGGTTTTTAAAGTCAGGCTTGACAAAGCCCTGGCTGGGATGATTTAGTTGGGGATTGGTCCTGCTTTGAGCAGAGGGTTGGACTAGATGACCTCCTGAGGTCCCTTCCAACCCTGATATTCTATGATTTTATGATTCCCCAATGGAACCATGCAGCCAGGAGTGAAGGGATGAGGACAGGGATGGGAAGAGCTGCTTCTGTGAGAGCTCTGATATGTTAACTCACCTTCCGCTTTAGAAGAGTTAAACAGTAACTGAGACAGTTACAATGGAACAAAATGCTGCTGTAAAATGCACTAAATTGCATCAGTCCTAGTATTTTTTGTCTTAAATAAGAAACCCTAAGGCATGGAACTTTCACAAGAGGTTAACACTACACTTTTCCAACCTGTCTTGTCTTTCTAAATGATAAGTCCTTGAAATGCCAATGTTTTTAAATTACAGCAAAACAAAAGAAAACCATTGTGGGGCCAGTTCTTAGCTGGAGTGAAGCAACGTAGCTCCTTTGACTTCAATGAAGGCACACTGATTTACACCAGCTAGGAATCTGGTCCATTGAATATTAGAAAAACATCCTGTAGTCTATTCTCCACAAATATGCTGTTCAAAGAGAAAAGAAAAGAAACTTTTTAAGAAGCCATTTCAAATGTGACATTTTCAGGTAACTTGGTAAATCTCTTGTAAAAAGCCATTTTCTAATACTTCTTAAGGGAATTTCAAATTAGCTAGACATTCTGTACTACCTGTGAAATATAAGCAGCTCACGGGAATAAGGAAAATGAACTCAAATAACCCTGAGAAGACTAGAGGAAAGAGTGCAGGGTACATACTGTACTGAGCTAGTATATAAATCTTCAGAAGTTACTCAAGTATAAGAAAAAGATTGTTGATGTTCATTTTGACAGCCATCTACCAGCTTTGAATAAATACACTAGTTTAGGTTATATAATTATATATCCTAGTACATTTGGGGGGGGAGGGGGCGGCTTGTTTCTCTCATAGAATGAAGGGCACCATGATACTCTGGGTAAAATCCCAGCCTTAAGTCATTGGCAAACTCCCATTGACTTCAGTGGAGCCTGAATTTACCCTGTGGTCACATTACCAATATTTGTTCAGAAATCACACCTGCATTTTGACCATTTTACCATTTGAGCAGCAGAAAATATGAGCACTGCACCCCTTTTAAAAATATGAGAATCTCACTTCTAACTATCAATATTTCCTGCAACCCAATAAGGCAGATTTATCATAAGCTAATATACATGCCTTATCACAGATTCACAGATGATAAATGCTCAGTGTAAAACAATTCCACGCGTCGTTTCCCCCTTAATGTTAATTCTGTTCCATTGCAATTGTTGGATGGATGTTTCATAAATTAAAGCTTTCTGATAAACATTGCTAACCTACACACTGTGATGACAAGGCAGTCTATAGCAACTTTTTAATATATCAGGACTGTAAGTACTTGATAGAAAAATGCAATCATTTGAAAAAAATACTAGACTCATCTTTTGCCTCTGTTCTCTTGAGACGGGTTCTGAGTGGATGCTAGCTATATTCTGCTAGCTTACTGTTAGTGGTGGCTCAAGTGGTTTTTCCCCCCAAAATAAATACTAAAATTAAAGGAAATCAAATCACAACTTTTGGCAGTATTAACACACAAGCTAACCATAGATCACATGCCTTACTACACAAACACTATTATCCCCAATGCATCCATTTATGTTCTCAAAGTCGCACTCAAATGCACAGCTAGAACTCCAGTCACACTACTATGCTGTCCGTAGTGTAGTGCTAAAGTCTATGATGTATTTGTACGTGAAAGAGAATGAGACTGCGGTTGTACATTTCAGTGGATAGGAAAAACATTTTTAAAAATGTCAGATTTTTTTGTGGGAATGGATTTCCATTTTCTGGCTAGCTCTGTTAGCTGGACTCCTAGCCTTCACTAGCTGGGTTTAGCAGGCCAATGCTCAAACCACTGAGCTATCCCTCCCCCCCTTGTTCTCCTTGGCATGGAATCTTTTTACTAATACAGATACAAGAAAGAATTGGTGGGGACAAGGAGAGGGGATATCTAAATCTCAAGGTGTCAGAAAGTAGAAACTTGCACTACAGAAGAAGTAGCTGATGGATCTGAGCAGTTCCACTAGCTTCCCTTGGCAAAGATCAGTTAGGTTTGTTTAGCAATTTTTTCCTTAAATGTAACACTTTAATTGTGCTCTTATCCCTGAAATGTTCAGAAAGTGTGTGTGTATGTGTTTAACTAGTGGGAGGCAAACATTTTAAAAGGAAGCATTTGTAAAGGTTTCTCCTGATAAAATCAGTAAGTATTTTTCTAAAAAAACGTATATTAAAATTGTTTTGGTCGTCTGGGGAGTTGTTGTGGCAAATCTGGAGACTAAACTAAACCATTCAAGCATGAAATGGAGGTATTTCAATTCTTTTCTAAATTGCAACACAAACTTACCTATGGAGTTGGTACAGATACCTCCATTAGGTGGGAGGTGATACTCCTATTATTCAAAGATAGAGTGCATATACAGATCCCTCCATTGAACCGGATCCTGTATCCTTTCTCCAATAGAGGTGAAATCCTGACTCCAGTGAAGTCAATGGGAATTTTGCCCCTGACTTCATTAGAGCCAGGATTTCTCCTCAGAACTCTAGTTTAAGTTTTTGGTGCAGAAACAATTCATGATTGGACCTTGAAAGGTTAGCATCTCTTTTTTTATTAGGTCTTTTGGTCTTTTTTTTAGGCTAAACATACAATACCTACCTTTCTTTTAACTTCTATTTTATTAGGGAGTGGCACAATCTATTGGAAGCAAATATTGCTATAATTAATTTATGCTTCATTTCTGCATTGGCACATTATGTTATAAATTACTTAGTTAAAATTAAACATGGCAAGTTTGGCAACCTACTGACATGATTAAATACTGGACTGAATAAGAATTTTGTGTAGAACTGTGGAAATATTTGGAGTCAGATGTGGGCTTCCTGTGTTACCCAAGTCTTGTGTGTATGAGAGGCAGATATATCTGGGGGAGAAAGTGAGGCAAAGTTAATAAAGATAGTTAATAAAGATACTTTTCTAGTGCCAAATGGCCAATCAAAATAGGTCTGTTATTACAATGAATGGAGCTGTACTGCTACTTATTTCCCACCTATTGCCTGCCAACACAATACAGTCAGCAAATGCTTCCTTGAGCAAAGCACCCGTGTAAGAGACTACTGACAAGCTTCACAGTGACAGGATGGTTGGAAATAGGTGATGATCATAGGTAGGGTACCACAGGAATCTTTCTGGGTGTCTCATCTTGAACACAGTCATCAGCGATGTAAGAAGAGCATGTAGACAGCACACTAGTGAAATTTAGTATCCACAGAAGTTGTTCTTTAAATACTATTGGCAGTTAGGACTGAGAAATAATACAAAGGGACCGAGACATGTTAGAATAGAAACCTGGGCAGAAATCTCACCATGGACAGAGCAAAAATGAAGACCCCGCCTCTGTCCTTCCTCTATGGTACCCACTTTCATATATTCATAATTACAGTAGTAAAAACTGATGTCATCTTGCAGTCAGACTGAACAATTAGAGGCCAGGGTAGAAAATAGAAATCTTCTTGGCTGAATTTTACTTACATATTTCTGTTAGCACTTGGATACCAAAATGGTGAATGAAATGTAGATAAAATGAATGAATGTAGATTGACTGATTGAAATTATATTCAGAATGGGAAAATGTAAGTTATACACTTGACGAAAGAAAACCAAAACACAGATATTAAAGTGGAGGTAGAAACTTGGACAGCATAATGAAAAAAACAAAAACAAAAGCCCCAAGGCACTCCTGGATGTGGACAGCTGCTGGCACATCTCTGCATGCCCCTGGCGGGAGGGGAATAGCGTGCCTCTGTGCTCTGCCCTCGCCCGCAAGCACCGCCCCCGTAGTTCCCATTGGTCGGTTCCCAGCCAATGAGAGCTGCAGGGATGGTGCTGGGGGTGGGGGCAGCACGCAGAGCTGCCTCCTGCCCCCGCCAGGGACCACATAGAGGTGCCAGAAGATGGGCACTTCTGGGAGTGGCGTGGGGCCGCAGCATGCAGGCAGCCTGCCTGAGCCCTGCTGTGTCAGGGCCCTCCTTAGCCCGGGGTCCTGGGCTGCAGCCCCTAAAGCCTCTGCGTTAATCCAGCCCTGCCTGCTCCGACCACTATGTATGACCACCCTCGTCCTGATCATGACACAATAGTAGTGGGTATAGGCAGATAATAGAGTTAATAAGACATGAGATGGAAATCTAATATCACAGCAAAAAAGGTGAATGCAGTTTTGTGGTATGGAGGGATCAAGATACAATATTCTTTCTTTCCGTGGCTCTGATCTAATCACATGGAAGATATGCTTTACTCATACACAAGGTATTGGGCTCAATACAGGAATAGGGTGAAATTCTATGAGTTGTTTTATACAGGAGAGGTCAGACTAGATGATCTAATCCATCTGTCTTTAAAGTCGATGAAACTGGAATATCAGATTCATTTCTGGAACCTCATTACTTGGAAAACACTGACATATCTGAGATTGTTAGAGAGAGTTATAGGAGAAAAACATAACCAGTGGCAGGATTAAAAGAACTAAATACATATAAGGTAACTTGGGTGGAGGGGTACATCATAACAATCTACAAATATATGGAGGGTATAATTATTTTGGGTGATACAAAGCGTTATAACTAAGAGTAAAGGCATGAAATTGCAAAAAAAGGAAAGAAGTAAGCCAAATGTGCAGGGGGTGGGGGAATTCCTCATAGTGAGGTCGATTAAGAATAGTCTCCCTGGGGAAGTGGTAGAAGCCCCATCATTTGAGAGGTTTAAAATTGGCTAAAACACTTGTTCTGTTTTGCAGGAAGGTGGATAAGGTGATGGTCTTTATTCTGCAAAGATGTTCCTGGGAAACAAGAAGAGGCTTGTTTCTCCCTTGCTGTCACATCACAGGTGAGAACTGGAAAGAGCTGCTGCTCTCACTGGCTGCTGCTCATGCACTGAGACAGGAACATAAATATCCCATAATCATATATTTATTTTATTTTAATTTCTTGCATTGCAATAGCATGTAGGACCCCCACTAATGGACTAGGATCCCATTGGGCTGTACAATGAAAGAAAGAGACAGTCCCTGTCCCAGAGAACTAACTAAACCCCTTGGGATGGTGCTTTTACTAAGCTAAAATCTTGTTTGCTTTTTGTAGACAGAAAAATCAGTACTATATTTTTTTTTAAAAATGTGTTTATCAAATGGGTAAAGCACCATGGCAGTATTGGCTGTACTGGTGTTGCAGAGGAATGCAAAAGACAATTCCCCAACATATATAATTCAGCCACATAAATAATTTCCCAGACTCCTCAATGATTTATTGCAGTTTATATTTTTAATGAAAACCATATTTACAGAACTATTTCATGCCTTTTGACTGCACACAAGACGCACAGCAGAGAAAAATGTGGTGCAATTAGTTCTTCGTTATTGTATTTGTGACAGATTCATCATTTGCTTTTGTCATCACCCACTGAACAAAATGAATATTCAGGAATTGTCAGCAGCTGTAGTCAATTTGATTTTTCAAAGACTCTAACTAATACAATGAGAATGTAATTTACTTTTGTTTGCATCGTGTATCTGAGATGTGCTTTAATATTATTATTTTGGAAACGGTTGTTATATTATATCTGAATATCATTGCTAGGATAGACTAAATTAGTATTTGTGAATAGTACTCTTGTGTGTGGTTAAAAAAACCACCAGCCACAAATCCTGGAACTGTCTGTACACAGGCACAGGGATCTACCCACACAGAGTTGATTACAGAGTTGATCAGGGCCTTACATATGTGAGTAACTGCATTCACGTGATCAGTCCCATTGAACTCAACGGGACTGCTCTCACACAGAGAGATACTTACATGTGTGAGTGTTTGCAGGGCTGGGCCTTAATTGCTCTCTTGTAAACAGTAACTTTTGGGGGCTTGCTTGTGCTGTGTGTAGTGAGAGAAAGTACAGCCCCAAAAGGGGATGGGGAGTTGCTGAACTAACTTATAGACTTCTCAGGGCTGTCTACAGGTTGCCCAGCAGCCCAGAATTCCCTGTTGCTCTCAGCACTTCCCTGGTTGATGCCTCCTGTCTTCACATCAATCCCCAGCATGTCTCTTGGGTCAGGGCTAGCATAGTGGCAAAGCACTGGGCCCACACGGCTCCTGAACCAGGGGAATTCTCCCCTAACCACTTGTAACTCCTGTAGCAGCAGATGGTGGCCAGTGTGGGATTCAGAATCTTTCCTTGGAAGAACTGAAATATTTCTCACATTTGGCCAAATATTCATTTCTGTGATTGAAGTACATATCAATTTAGAACCTTATAATCCCTTTGGAAAATGAGTGTATTAAAGGCAGTCGTGCAGCTCTCTGTGTCCCTGCTCCCTTAGTTAGTACATATTATAATATATGGACAGCATAACTTTTTTGGAGTTGGTGTAGATGTTGTTTCTTTCCAAATGGTGCATATGTTATTTCAACCCATCAAAGAAATACAAACTGGATTTTTTCTTAATCCAAACAGTTTAGGTAACTATATTGTATATCTAGAATATAAATCCCCAATGCCTAAGCCTCTGCATGAATTTACATAACTTAAAAGAGCAGAGTGTTTGGCCTCTGGAAATAAAATAATAAAGATCCTTTAGTACAGGGAATACAGAGATGCTTTTATATAATTTAGGTTGCAGAACACTTTCCATTATTTATATTATGACGATAACCACTGTTTATGGATGCTCCTAATTTCCTGAAATATGCACCTGTGGGGCTGAAATTTTCCATGCTTAGCCTGTGTTTGAGTTGGAGTCAAACATGCAAATACTTGACCTTCCAATGAGTCTGAGTTTAGGCAAACTGATTTTGTCTTTTTCTAATTAAGATCCAATCATTTCTTTATGTAAAACAGGGATCAATAGAGTCAAACTTATGCCATTGGATAAAGAGCAAGACTTCTCAATAGTTGAAATGCAATTCACATACAAGTTGTGGGAGGCACCCACTAGTCATGCTCTGAAGGTTGAAAAATAAATAAATCAAAAAATTCATGCAGCTCTTGATCCTGGAAAAAATCCCCAGTAGTGAATTTTGTAGTCCTCCGTTTTCTGTCTCTGGCTTCCCTCTTGAATAAGCAGGAGTCACCTCACCAACTGAAAGCTGCAGATCATTTACTATTGGATAATATAGGTCACATGACCAGAGCTGGGAAATCTCTGGGTTGAGCATGCCCACTTGTAAAATTACATAAAATGAGGTATGGCCACAAAGTAAATAGATCTGGAGCATGGGCAGTAGGGTCAGATGAGGAAATCGTGGTTCTGAGGCAAAACAACAGCAGTGAACATGTGTGAAATTGTTGGCATGTGTCCAAGAATGCGGTAATGTTAGCAGCAAACATGCCCAGACAAGTATATAAGGCAGGAAGTTGAGAAACTTAAGAGAGCGATTGGAGAGTAGGCA
This sequence comes from Platysternon megacephalum, assembly GCA_003942145.1. Taxonomy (NCBI): domain Eukaryota; kingdom Metazoa; phylum Chordata; order Testudines; family Platysternidae; genus Platysternon; species Platysternon megacephalum. The sequence goes on along the minus strand of QXTE01000007.1, from coordinate 9,985,900 downwards.
AAGAAGTCAGTCACAAGCCAGCGAGAAGAGCTGCTGGAAAGGAACAAGAAGAGCGATTCAAGGGGTTACCAAGCAGACAGAACAGTTATTGAGAGGATCGAAGACTTCCAGAATCCTAAAGAGAGCACCGCTGAGAAAAGTCTCTTCAGCAGCAAACAGTGGCAACGTTTGTAACAACACAGTGGAATCAACAGATAGTAAAGTTGTTATTTTTAACTACAGTTTAGCATAAGTATAGTATTAGTATATGTCAGTGTGTGAATGAATGGTTGTTAATTGTAATTTTCTTATGTAAAACTTATAATATAAGTAAAAAATTGCTGTCAGTGATCTATTGCGGACTGATCACCTGTAATAAAGCACATCACTTGGAATCATTCAAACAGTATGCTATTGTTGTTTAGATGCTCTTTAACTTGCAATGAGGATTTGTATTTTAAATCATATTGCACTAGGAATTATTAGTCAATAAAAAAAATATTTTGAAAAGAACACTGCCTATGTCAATCACTTTATCGGAAGGGTATATCTGTTTCCTTCAAGTGTTTCCTTAGCTACCTGGAGGCTCACACTCCAGGAAGAGCACATTAAGGGGGGGACAACCAGGTTTTCTAGGGACACCCCAAAGCCTAAATTTAAGGATAACACTCTCGGACACAGCAAGAGTCAGGGGAGGAAGAACATGATCCTTCCTTTCTGCTGCTGTAGCCTCACCCCTTCTCCATCTCCTCTTGCTTCCATACCCTGCCCAAACTATCACTCTGCAATCAACTGTTGGGGTAGCTTCACTCAATTGACTTTAGTGCAGGCCAGGCCACAAAGGCCCAGATCTACAAAGGTTCTTGGGTGCCTAATCCCCAGATAAATCCCAGTTTTAGGTGCCACTGCAATCCACAAAACTCCTGCTCAGATGCCACTTCATCCTGTAGGTGCCTAATCTCACTTGGCCCCTACATTTTCATGGTAAAAGTTCTCTAGGCGCCTTTGTATCTGGCTGTGGGCATGCATGCTGCTGCTTTGTTCTAGGTGTCTGGATGCCTATTTCCCACCGAAGCTACAGAGAGATCCTACAAACCAGGGGAAGGTAGATGTTCCTCCACCTAGCTCACCTGTGGAGCCTGATCTGATAGGCATGCTCTGAGGCTGCCTACAGATCAGGTCCCATTCAAAATCTGGCTGCCAGAGGAAGAGGTGGTGTTGATGCTGCCTACCATATAACTTTTAGGCCCATGGTTAGAGCACTCACCTGGGATGTGGCAGACCTGGTGTCAGTTCTCCCCACTCTGCCACAGGAGAAAGGATTTGAACAGGAGTCTCCCAAACCTTTCAGGAGGATGCTCTAACTACTGAGGATATTCTGACATGGGACTCCCTAAATCTCTCCTGTTGAGAGCAGAAAGAGAGAGAGAGAGAGAGAGAGAGAGATGCATCTTAAATTGAATGATATAGAAAACAGATCTGGAAGGAACAACATTAGAATTAAGGGACTGCCTGAAAACTCTGAAGGAAGAAATACAATCTGGTTCATAAAAAATACTTTAATTGTGGAGAGAATATAGGCCCTGCTCTCATCACCTGGGCCTAATAATAATGGACCCTGCAATATAATGGTGAAAATTCACCTTTATCAGTGGAAAGATTTCATTATAAACAAAGCCAGAAAGTGTCCTGAGCTCATATTCAAAGGCCACAAGCTACAATTTTTTCATGACTTCTCTGTACTAACCTTAAAAAAGAGCACAGAACTGGGGGAAATTAAAGCAGCACTTAGGAGGGCATATATCTGCTACCGATAGGGATTTTATTTAAACTCTCGTTCAGCTTCCAAAATCAGTATTATATAGTAAGAGACTTCAAACAAGTTAAAAATATACTCCAGTCACTTGGGATAGAACTCCAAAACACTGACATACAGGAGGATACTTCAGAGGTAGAAACCAAGGATAAAATGCTAGAAAAATCCTGGCAGATGGTGAAACCCAAGAAAAGAAGAATAGAAAAAGAAAAGACAAAAGACAAAAGACTCTAGAGAATATACTGGCAAAGGCAAAACTGAAGCTGAACCAAAGGTCTCAGATACCTGACGACTAAACTAAGATTATCCAGAAAAGTCTTCTTGGGAATTGCCAAGAATGAGATTGAACAGTAACTATGTTAATGTTAGGGGGAAAAGTAGCATGAGGTTTGCTTTAATTGGGGTGATCATAGCTCTTTGATTGCTGTGTTCTGTATTTTAAAAGGTAGAGAAAATAAAGGACAATAAAATGGGAGTAGGTGGGGAGTCTTAGGGATGAGGAGGATGGAGAAGAATAGAGAGGGGATAGGGAAGATCCTTAAGGGATTCTGTGTAAAGCCTGACCCGGTAATTCAAAGGATTAGATGGTAATCTCTGACAGCGAGGATTACAGTCCCATCGGTGAAGAAAGTACCTAATTTGGATCGCAACAAAAGCCGTCCAAGAGTTAATGGGGAGAGTATGGAGTTTGGGATTCAGCAAAGCACAGCCATTTGGGGACTGATTTTCACACTATATTGGTATTTTATTTGTGGTTTGAAAGAAATGGGAATGCAGGAGAGGGGAGGGGAGGGAAGTGGGGGAGGGAATTTTTCTTCTTTTCCTTCTCATCCCAAAGCATCTTTACAGACATGGGGAGCAGTACAACATCACCATTCATTTCTGTCCATGGCTTCTTCCTCCATTAAGCCCAGTCTGGTCATGTCTCTGCACACAATGTCCCACCATCTAGTTGGTCATCAGCCTCTAGGTCTGATGGACCTTGGTTGTATTTCCATTATTTTCTTTTCCATCCTATCATCTGTTTGTCGTCTACACTCTGCCCACCATCATAACCTTTTTGATTGCAGACAATCCTGTACCCTGATTTCACCACCAGCTCTCCTTCTAACGTCATTTGTCTTAAAATCATTCCACTTTACAGCTGCTGTCTTCCAAATAATTCTCATCTCTGCTGCCTCCAGCCTTCTGATATCTATTTCATTTAATGCAGGTGCTTCCAGACCATAAAGAAATATTATTAGTGTACTCAGTAGCGGTGCCAGCTTTGCCGGCGCCCTAGGCGGCAGAAGGTCCCGCCCCCGAAATCCCACCCCCCACAGCGGCGGCGGAAGGTCCCGCCCCCAAATTTCTACGGGCGGCGGGGGCGCAGGCGCCCCCAAAATAGCAGCGCCCTAGGCGACCACCTAGGTCGCCTAATGGGAGCGCCGGCCCTGAGTGTACTGGTTTGATAAATTTTTGATATGGTACAAACTTAATGTTTTTATCAGTCCATAATTTCATCAACTTGTGCAGCAGTTGTACCTAAAATGCATCTCCTTTTAACCTCATCCTGATGGTACCATAAATACTGATGAATCTTCCTAGGTACACATAAGATTTTACTTGTTTCACAACATCACCACTGCTGCATTTCAACATGTCAGCTATTGCTCCTTTTCCAAGATGTATCCACTTTGTCTTCTTGGTTTTCATTATAAATCCAAGTTGACTACACCAATTTTCCATGTAGTGAAGAGTATCATAATTTATTCAAACATGTCTGCCAGTGGTACATCACCAGCATATGCTAAAGAGCTTACCTCTACATTATCCAATGTAACACCCTCCAAAATGTCTACCATTCTTAATGTTCAATTTAAGTAATAAAAAGTAGTAATGTAATAAAATCATATAGAGCTCCAGATAGGATAACTGAAATTATAAAGGTTATCTGCAAGGACTCGCATAGTACTGTAAGAATAGGTGGAATATTAAACAACTGGTTCAGTCAAAGTTTGATGTAAGACAAAGTGGCATGGAATCACTATCACTCTTCGTCATGTTCTTAACTCCCTGCCCCCTCCAAATTTGTCACAAGAAATAGATAGGGAAGTTTACAAATACAAACCACGCTATATTCAGGCACAGTTTGTGAATGCAACATAACAAGGAACACATTAGCTGCACAAGGGTTCATGCCATCAAACAGCTAAAAATCACAAAATGTCAAGTTTTCAATAATCAGAATAGTTATTCTCAACAGCTCTTCCTTTTAAAGTAACGTCTTTGAATGCCAAAGGGCTAAATAATGTTATTAAAAGAAAAAAAGCCCTGGCAGAATTTAAAAAATCCCCAACCCACTCTCATTTTATTTTACTTCAAGAAACTCCCTTCCAGGAAGGGAAAATTGTGGACATAAAAGGTAATTGATTTCAGCTGACATTTTTTGCTTCAGCCAAAGAAAAGAAAAAAATGGACACACCGTAATATTTACTAAATAATTTAAGGATGGGAAGAGTTTATCTTGATGAAACACAGTTGCTGGTTATCAATAATAGGGGGTACAGTGTATGTTCCCAATTGAAAGCAAAAAAACCACCCTATTTTTAAGGACTTATTGGAAATACTACAACACTTTGGGGAAAGGGAAATTATATTTGGACAAGACTTCAATTGCACACTGATTCTTTACTGGGAACAATATGATACCAAAAGACAAGGGGTATAGGGAAGCAGGTGCAGCATTGACTTATATGTGCCAACAATTCAGTCTCTCAGATTGCTGGACAGAATTGCACCCAGGGGAAAGATGTTACACATTTTATTCCTACCCTCATCAGTTATATGCTAGAATAGATTTAATGTCAATCTCTAAATGCTTAATGAAGCAGACAAGAGCTGCAGAAATCGGCACCATTCCATGGTTAGATCATGCACCACTTGAAGTAATATTTGATAGTTGGGGTGGATACCAAAGATCAATTTTTTTGGTAAATGAACAGGTTGCTTCTCCGAGACAAAGATCAGGTTGCAGCAATTAAATAGTACATTGTTCAATACTTTCAAATAAATGATAAAGACAAATTAAAAAAGTCCTTCTGTGGGAGGCAGGTAAAGCAGTATTTAGGGGCCAGCTGATAAACAGAGCCTCTCAACTGAGAAAAGAAAGAGCTCAAGAAAAAGTAGAACTAGAACAGGAGATAAAAAGGTTACAAGACTTTCATAAAAGCACGGGTTCAAACAAAGTATATCGACAATTAACTAATATTAGATGGAAAATGAATATGTTGATGACAGATGCCACTGATAAAGCCCTTAGGTATACAAAGCAGATGTTTATTAGAAAGGAAATAAAAATGATAAGCTGTTGGCCCAAACCCTTAAAAGAATTCAAGAATAATGTACTATTCCACCAACTAAAAATAATCAACACAATGAAATATGTCCTACTTTTGTTGTTTGCTATAAAAATACTCTCTATATTTCAGATACTCCAAGCTCTGAAGCTATTCAAAAATACCTGGAAGTAGCAGGCTTGCCAAATATAAGCAAAATTGATAAAGAAACTTGAGATAAAAAAATAACAGAAGAAGAAATCTTTGTTGCAATAGCCACTATGAAAAGTGATAAAACTCCAGGAGCTGATGAGTTTCTAGTTGAATTTTACAAGGTATTCAGGGAGGTATGTGTAAGTCCCTTGAGAGATATGTTCAATAAAATGCTGTTGGGGATTGACTTCCACAAGCTATGAAAGAAGCAACTGTTGGTGCTCTCCCTAACGTTAGAAAGGACATACCTTATGCAGTTCCTATTGGCCCATATCCCTGTTGCATCATGTCCTAATGATTCTAACAAAAAGACTTGCTAGCCAATTTCAGTCCATGATCTCAGCTCATATAAATCCAGCTCAAACTGGATTAATTAAGGATAGACAAGTGTCAGATAATATTTAGAGAGTACTTGGAATCATTCATAATGCCAGATCAAAAAAAGATCAATTTCTTTTGCTCACTTGACACAGACAAAACTTTTAATAGACTAGGATGGAACTTTCTGTTTCAAGTCCCCCCAGTTCCTTCAATGGACAATTGCTCTTTACACCAGTCCAAAAGTAGCTGTACGAGTTAATGGTGTAAAATCTCCACCATCTGAGTTACACAGAGGGACTAGGAAGGGATGTCCATTGTCTCCTTTACTTTTTGCACTGGCCCTGGAACCTTTTGAACAGAGGATAAGGAACAAAGAATCTATCACAGGAATAAAACTCGCAGGAACACATCAGAAAATAGCTTTATATGCAGATGATGTAATATTATTTTTATCTAAAGCAAATATTTCCCCAAAGTTAGCATCTAAAGAAATCCTGGATTTTGTTTGGATCTAAAGTAAATTATACCAAATTAGAAATGCTAGCTATTAATTAGCCAGACTCTGAGAAGTCACTCCTACAGAAAACATTTGGGTACAAATGAACAGCAAATTCTAAAAACAAATACCTGGGAATTCAAATCTCAAACAACCTAGAAGAGCTCTATGATTTAAATGTCACCACTTCAGCAAATGAAAAAAGACCTGGAGTGTTGGGGGAAGTATGTAATTTCTTTTTTGGGAAGAATATACACAGTCAAAATGAACATTCTGCCAAGGATATCTTTCTTGTTTCAAAATCCTTCTGTGATTATCCCAAATAAAACCTTAGCAAGAATACAGAGGATGTTGTTAGAATTTATATGGAACAGGAAAAGACAAAGCGTGAGTGCAGCTATTTTGTACAACCGATTAAACAGAGTAGACTCGCTGTTCCAAATATTCCATGGTACTAGCAAGCCAGCCCGCTCAAAGCAGTAGTGGAGTTGGGGCACTCTAACAGAGTGGTTTTCAAACTTTTTTCATTTGTGGGCCCCTTAAAAATTTCAAATGAAGGTGCGGACCCCTTTGGAAATCTTAGACATAGTCTGTGGACCCCCCAGGAGTCCACAGACCACAGGTTGAAAACCACTTCTCTATTACAATCAAACACTGGGTCTTCATTGAAGAAGAAAATTGTGGCAGTGAAAACATCACTAGACTATCATGGATTAATAAAAGAATCATGCCCCCCAGAAATTTATACACATCCTTTAGCTAAGGCTACTCTTTGGGTTTGGTATAGAATTAGAGATAAGTTCTTTTCCATCACCAATGACATCCATTACAGTTAATCCAGATCTTAACCCAAATCAAGAACCAGAGAGCTGTAATGACTGAGAGAGCCATGGAATGCCAATGGTTGGACAGCTACTGACTTATTCTAACTTATTTAGTGATCAAAACTAACTTTAACCGGCCCACTTACCCATTGTACCAGTACTTTCAAGTTAGGCATTACGTTTCTCAACATTCTAGAAAAGCTGTTTTATACAGAAAGCTAACTTTAATAGAAGTGATGGCATCTGGTCAGTAAGAAAATAAAAAAAAATAATTATATCTATCTTTACAGATTGCTTTCCTAACCAAATAATGTCCACACATGGATACCCTGGAAAAGGATCTGGATACACAAATTACATCAGAGGAATGAGGTTTGATCTGAAGCCTGGGGAGATGGTTGGGTTTCAGAACCCGAGCTCCAGCTGGAGCCCTAGTCCGAACATCTGCTCAGCCATTTTTAGCACTGTAGCACAAGCCCTGGAAGTCTGAGTCTGTTGACCTGAGCTCTGAGACTCCCTGCCACAGGCTGCTGATCACTGTGTAGATGCACCCTGTGTGGATCCAGGCCACAGCTTCTTAAAGTGGAGCTCCCCAACTTGCAGAATGAGCAGAGCACTATCACCTTCACCAACCCCAAATAGTAGTCTTCACACTTCACAAAGTACTACTTCCCCCTGACAGCCCCAACTACCCCCATCAGAATCACGACAGAGATTTATTTTATTCATTTTATTTTAGTTTTAAACAATAAAAAAAACATGCCCATGCAAAGGATCCAGGCACCTTAACTGTTACTTAGCCTTATGGTAACATAAAAACAGTGGTGAGCTGGAGCCAGTTCGCACCGGTTTGCGCGAACCGGTTGTTAAATTTTGAAGCAGTTTTAGAACTGGTTGTTAACCCGCTTCCCTTCAAGGGGGTGCTGCGGTTTTGATGGGCTCCGGCCGGAAAGTGATGTAATTCCTCCTCCAGCCGTCGGGGGCGCTGCGCTGCGGGAGCCATGTGGGCCGTCGCCTGGCCTTGGGCACGGGCCCTGTTGCTGCTGCTGCTCCCCTGACCCCTGGCCCTGGGGCTCCCGCTGCTGCCTGGTGGGTCCCCGGCTGCTCTGCTGGGCCTGGGCTGCATCCTGCTGCTCGGGCTGCTCTGAGCCGCTCTCCCCATGAGTACCCGCCACCCTGCCCGCAACCAGCCCCTGTCTCCAGCCAGCCCCACACCCCCTGCCCGCAGCCAGCTCCTGCCACACCCCTGCCCTGCCTGCACCAGCCCCGCACCCCCTGCCCGCAACCAGCCCCTGCCGCACCCCCTGCCGCACCCTCCTGCCCAAAGCCAGCCAGCCCCGCACTCCTCTGTCTCCAGCTAACCTCTGCCACACCCCCCTGCGGCCCTGCCCAAAGCCAGCCAGCCCCACACACCCCTGCCCTGCCTCCAGCCAGCCCCTACCTCCAGTCAGCCCCTGCCCTGCCTCCAGCCAGCTCCACACCCCCCATCTCCAGCCAACCCCACACCCTCCTGTCTTCAGCCAGCTCCGCACCCCCTGCCCTGCCCACAGCCAGCCCCACATCCCCTGCCTCCAGCTAGCTCTGCCCCACGCCCCTGTCTGCAGTCGGCCCCATGTCCACTGGTGCCCTGCAGTTCCCAGGGCAGTAACCCTGCACACCTGCTTCAATGAAGGGGGCAGGGAGCAGCTGGGACCCACACATGTGTTAGCCAAACAGGGCTCGTTTCCCCCCGGAGCTTACCTAATTACACCAAGGAGGCACGGAGAGACAAGAAGACGGGTACCAATCACTTTTTCAAACGGTCAGCTGAGCGGGTGCTCTCATCAGCTAATGCCAGAAGAGAGACACACCTTACATGGCCGGATCGACCCCTTTTTATAACCAGTAACAAACAACTTATCCTTCACCCTTCTACGTCATTAGGCTGACCTATGGATAATAGGGTACATAGAATACATATTTCATAATAGGGGAGGGGGGACATAAGAAACATCTGTTGCGGATACATTTGTCATTGTAAAGGGAAAACAAACTACACCCGTTGACCCTTTGCACTAAAGACCTTGGAGATATGTGGGAACATAACAGCGTTATAGTTATGAGCCAAATGAGCCATTCAAGCTGATAGTTGACATGAGTAAAAGATCTCTTCAGCGTTTTTCCAACACATGTGCACACCCTAGGATGACCAGACAGCGAGTGTGAAAAATCGGGACAGGGGGTGGAGGGTAATAGGATCCTATATAAGAAAAAGACCTAAAAATCGGGACTGTCCCTATATAATCAGGACATCTGGTCACCCTACCACACCCCCAGGGAGTGGCAGGGACCCACACATGTGAAACAGAGCTCATTTCTAGTTCAGGCCCATCTTTTTAAAAAAGAACTTTAGGTAGGGTTAGCATACATCCGTATTTTCCCAGACATGTCAGGCTTTTTGGTTCTTAAATCGCTGTCTGGGAGGAATTTTTAAATTTCCTCCCGGGAAAATACGGACGTATGGTAACCCTATTGGTACAAAAAAATACATACTGTGGCACATCCCTTGAATCAGAACTTTTTATAGGGAACCAGTTGTTAAGATTTTGGCAGCTCATCACTGCATAAAAATGTTAATATATAGGTAAAAATTTAACTAATTCAGTCAATCCCCATTCCCCCACATCACTCTGGAACCTTCCTCAAAAGCCCTATTGGGCAAGTGGCTCCCCAGTTTTCATTTAGTTGACCAAAGTAACCAATGTTTTGTCACTATGACTCCAATTCTGTGCATCAGCAAACAGTTGCATGATTTACATGAATCTCTGCAAGAAATCTTGTGAGGATTTTGAGAACCAGGTGAAAAAAATGGACAACTATTGGCCTAGAAACATCAGGAACTATTAAAATATTCCCTCTCCAAAATGATTAATTTCTGATTTGGTGGAATAGGCTTTGTCATAGGACAAAGTAAAATCTCTCCAGAGTGTGCCTCATGAAAGCTGGAACCCTCAAAGTCACATTAATGTTGAGGAAACACCCCACATTTTAACCCATACTCTTTGGTGCAAATGTTCTATATGTACCTCAGCGGTGAACAGAGCAAGCCTACGTAAATAAAACCAACACTGAGCATCTGTCCCCAGAAAAGTTTCCCAGAATGCGACCCTGTTCTCCCATGATTGCATCAATGAAAATGAGAGGTAAATGTGACCTTATGCCTCCAAGAAGTGCCTCATCACACAACCTAGAAAAGTTTCCTAGAAGCAAGTGTTGCATGAGTTTTTTGGTTGGTTTTCTTTGCCTCTTTTTTGGGGCTAATTGTCAGGTAGCAGGAAAAAAAGCAATAGCAGGAAAACCAATTTCTATTTGCTTGTAGTGGGCTACTGTAACTAGCTCAACTGAGTTCATTGGAGGTTGCACTGGTGTTAGAAGACAATCAGAATTTGGACCCTAATATTTACTGACTATCTAGTCATCCACCTTCTGGATTCCCCTTTTCTTTTTATTTCAGTTGTTAATTTTTCCTTACTGCTAGAGAGAGGCCAAAACTAGAATAATTTTTCAACCACCTTGAACTTTGAAATATTTGTTCAGATCCAAGTACTACTTATCCAATTTCCGGTTTTGCTTTTCCAAAGACACAGTCAGTACCACTCCCAGTTTGTCCATTTGTATTCATTCCATTTCCTTTCTGTTTAGCTTTCAAAAAGTCTTCATTTACTGCAGCTCTGAAGTTTTAATATATTTGTGAACAATTTCATTATAGTAAAAATTGATTACAAGTTCCAACAAGATATAAAACCTGAAAAAAAGAAGTATGGAGCTGTAAATATATATGGTGTTTGCAAACAAAGGAGAAGTTACAAAAAGGGTTTTAAACAATACACTATATATTAAAAAGTTAACGATCAAAACATAACCCCTTGAAACCTGGATTCCCTCCTCCAATACTGCCTCAACAGCTGCTGTCTTTCATAGGGAGCCTCTTCACCCAAATTATCCTTCTGCTATTTCTACACTCTACCCCTTGACTCTTTCCCCATCACCTTCTTCTTTGACTTAGACATGTGGTTCTCCCTTTTCCTTTCCTCACAATACCCCACCGCCATCGTTGGTGACTTCAGCTTCTATGCTGGTGTACTATATGACCCATTAGCGTCCCACCTTCCCACCCCACCTCTCATTTCATCTTCAACCTTGGATCACCTCTCCCACTCACTAAAATGGACATTCACTTGACTTCATCTTCACTAAACCATGCTACATCTCCCAACATCTGACTGCCTTTGCTCTGACCACCACCTCATCTGTCAGCATCACCCACTGCCCAGGCCACTTGCTCCTTTGTATATCTTTTCCAAGACCTCCAATCTATCGATATTCAGGACTTCTCTATCACTCTCAGTGCCCCCATCCATCCTCTCTCCCATAACCATCTCCATACTTTCTTTCATGCTGCCTTTTACAGAAGAAATGTCCTCTATCAACTTAACTATAAGGTCACCACCCTCTCCTTTCAAATCTTTCCTCACCTCAAAACTTACTTCTACCTACCAGGCACTGCCAATGAATAATAACTAGGCTGAGAGACAAAGAAATTGTTTGTATGTTTGTTTGTTTGAAAAAGTGATTGTATGTTTTATTCTTTCTCTCCCCACATTTTGTCTACTCCTTTTGTTCTAAGAGCATGTCTACACTTGCAGCAAGGGGTGTGATTCCCAGCTGGTGTAGACATACTCATGCTAGCTCCCACCTATCTAAAAGTAGTAATGTAGCCATGGTAACACAGGCCACCTTGAGTACAAACCCACCTGGACCCCTGGGTACATACTCAGTGTGGCTAGCCTGTGCCACTGCTGGCTGCTGCCCATGCTCCTGCAGCTACACTATTATTTGTAGTGCATTAGCTCAATGAGAGATAGACCAGCTATGTTTGCACAAGCTGGCAATCACAGCCCTAGCTCCAAGTGTAGACATCACATTAGATTGTGAGCTCTTCCGGCCAGGGACTGTTTTCCTGTACATCTAGCACACTGTGGGTGCTACCAGAATGCAAATAATATAATATAATCCATTGATAATATTTATTGTGATGCAGAACAATTATACACTTACTTTGAAGGGTTATTTTTAGAATGCTGGACATAAATTTAATTTTCTGAATAGCTGTTGATGATGTCATAGCAGGAAATCCTCACTAAATACATGCACCTGAGTCTTTTCTTTGTTTCAATTTATAAGTGGCTATTCATAATATAAATAAGACATATTTGGCCCCATATATCATTGTAGTTCTTTGTTGTTTCAATCACTAGGGCTTTTTTGTGTGTGCCTTTCAAAACTCTGTGAATTGCCCATAATGCAATTCTGATCTTGTATTGTTTAATAATTACATTATTCTATTAGTAAATCTAACAGAAATCATATGGGTAAAATAATTATTGCCTGTTACATTACATACTCATTCATAACCATGAGATTTGCATGTAACATCATAATATATTCACATCTATTTATAACAATGTCCTTTTGTGCAATTTCCTACATATTTTTCCAGGCATTTTGAGCATTGTGCCACTTTCTAACATTTATCCACTATTAATTTCTTGTAATTATATGCCAGTCCTTGGGCAACTTAGCATTCCTTTGTCAAACTCTGAAACACAATAAACTGAAATGTAGGCCACTTAAAAGCTGTCCAGTATTGAATATGGCTTTCCCCCCTCTTTATCTCTACTACGTACAGCTAAATTTGATTTTATTAGCACCAAAATGCATCACACATCCTATGTCTGTTTATTATAGTGTATCTGACAACTTTAAAATGACATTTATTGTTATTCTTTAGAAGCCATCCAGAAAATTTGTTCACAAGCTGCCAGCCACCACTAAGTTGATGCCAGTGCTTATGCCCTTTCATAATGCCAGTATTATGCACTCTATAGATTCAGTGTGTGCTTTTAATATTTACATGACATAACCAGGCTGCCTAAGAATGAGAACTGAAGAAGATGCTTATTTATTAGGCATTAAGATGCTCCATCCTGTCTGCTTATATTTTATTAATTATTTTCCCATCAATTTGTTTTATGTGCAATACCTTATTCTGTTGATAGAACATAATGTGGCAATAACTCAACAGTTCCTGTATTTGTAAGATTACATTGCATGCTGGAAATGGTAAATGCTTGTCTTAGTGGATAGGGGATTGAAGTTCTTAATCTTTCCCACTAAGCAAGGCTTAGCAAACCTAGACAAATTAGGTCAAACCTTATGATTTCAGGAAATCAAGGCCTTTCCGTTCAAATCTTAGATTTGTGGGAATTGCCTTTTTCCTTTGGTCAGCTCAAGCTATATAGGCAGTCAGTGGGGCCATTTATATGCATTGTTTAACAATAGTAGTTTTATCTCCATTCAAGCCCTTTATGGAACTGCTAAACTATCTATTTGACCTTGTATTTAGCTGTAACTCTCTGAGTACCTTTCCCGGACCTGAAGAAGAGCTCTTTGTAGCTCGTCTCCCTCACCAACAGAAGTTGGTCCAGTAAAGGAGGTTGCCTCACTGACATTGTCTCTGCAATCAAACCTGTCAGCTGAGTAGCTGACAAGTGGAGATACTTTACTAGGTTGTAACCTGTATTTAATAGACAAATATTCAGTATCTTCCTTATGGGCAACCTTGGGCCCTTAATAGCAGAAATAATGATAAATTGTCATTTTGGGAGGGACAAGCTGTAGAAGAAAACAGCAACAACAAACACATACAGAAAAAAAGTAAGTTTCCCCGTAACCATTTTGCTCAATGTGTCCCACTCTTTTAAAATGCACTTCAAAAACCAAAAACCAAAACAAAACTCCTATATGTGTTGATGACAGAATGAAGGCTAAAACACTTTACATATCACTACATAGTTATGTCTGTGTGAGCTGTAAGAAGAATTTTTAGCCTTCTGATTTCTATGGGGTTTTTTAGGAAGAAATTTTCCTCCCTGGGATCCTTAAAATGAAATTCAGTAACTGCCAAAGATCTCCACCTTTCCTTTAAAATAAACCTAATTAGAGATGTGAATAAGCATTACACACAATAGTCTTAAAATCTATTGGTAGACAACACAACACAACCAATGTCCCTTGCCAGTACATTTAATTGTGCCGATCAGAGATTAATCATTTGTCTGTTGTAGACACTAATTCAAAATAAGAGAAAATACCCTTCAGAATGACTTTGAAATACAAAAATGAATAAAAAACTTGATTCATACAGTAGATTCTGTAACTCTGTATAATCACTGCAGATTACCCAAGCTGACAAATATCTTTGCTTTTGTTGAATAAGGGAGTAAATTCTAATATATACATTTATAGTTGCTGTAATTTCTCACATATAATAAATGCCAGCAACAAGCCATGTTTATCCACAAAGCACGGCAGACAAGTCCCTTCATTTGCATTTGTTATACAAACATTTTTATGGTCATAATAGAATTCCACTCTTTGCTTGAGCCTGAGTTACTGTATACTTCTCACTAAAGGCCCAGATTATGTCATTTAGTCCGTGCCTCAGTTGGGAACTGTTATATGTTACTTAGGAGGATGCAAAGTTCTCCCTGCAGCTCACCTGGTTATCTCCTCAGGCTGGTGCATGGTGGGAGAGGGGAGACTGGCCCCTTGGGAGTGACTTGTACCCTGAGGGCAGCAGGATGAAGCAACCTCTATCCTCCCTTTAGCACAGTGACTGCTGCTATGTCTGGCCCTGTAATTGGTGTATACAAGTGAAGAAATGTACTTTCTTCCTCCTACTACACACTCACACTAGGGCCAGACACAGTCTGTGCAGGCTTTTGCTTTCAGCACATCTATGCCAGTCTATTTTTGACTATTAAGACTCAATATCATAAAATATAACTGGTAGCATTTAGTGAACTTTTGCTTTAAGCAGTTCTGCCTTTTGGGGGATAGAAGTTGATTTTCCTTATCTTCACATGTGCACATTCTGAGTATATTCCTTTTCCTCTCACTGGGTGGTATGCAGCGAAACCAGGATAAGAAGGCTGCTGCCTTCAGGGCACAAGAAGAAGCAGAAGGAGCAGATTTGTGTTAAGGTAGTTCTCCCACCCTATGTGATGGAAGCTGCTGCTTCTATCATGAAAAGGGTGATAATGAATGGTACTATTCAAATGAAGATTTATAAATAAATACCCGATATAGCTGAAAGCGTAGGTTTCCTTCTACAAATGTCTGAGGAAGATATATCTATGAACTCAACCCGGCTGTGATTATGGCCAAAGTATTCATTTTTCATTTCTTATATATAAATACCATGAAACCTGAACTTTCATCCATAAAGGGTGAAATTCTCCCTTACACAGAGAGCCAGGGCAGAGCTTATGTACTACGTAAATTCCATTTTGAGTAATTATGTGGGATTTAGTGGTACATAGCCCTTGTTCTGGCCTTATGCACAGAGATGAATTCCACCTACATTTCTTGCCAATTCTTGTGTCAAACCTGCCCCTTTCTGAGACTTTCTGACTTCTCAGTTGGTTAGGGAAATTTTAAGAATCCTTTGCTGTGGCAATTGCTGTTAATTTGCAAAGGAAATCATCTAAAGCTGTGAGGTGAAATCCTAGCCCAATGAAGTGAATACTTGTACTCCCATTGAGTTCATTAGGGCCAGGATTTCACGCATTGGGTAATTTTCCCTCATCAAAACTAATGATTATTACATAAGGAAGAGCAAACGTGTTAATGGGAGCAGGACATCTTTAGATGTGATGTAAGTTGCACCATAATAATTAGTGTAGGAAAGGTTCAAACAGTTCTGTCAGGTGAAGGCAAAATAGCAAGGTAAAAAAATAGATCAAGCCATACCTGGGGCACAACTTCAGGGAAGATTATGAGCTACAGGTGATGCTAACAGAACTCAGTTTATAGTAAACAACAGTGCAGCAAAATGCTCACAATGGAAATAAACTGTAATAATCACCAGTGCAGAAGAGACTCAAACAGATGTTAATGGGAAGTAAGATTCAGAGTCTGTAGTGAATAGCTGCAAAGAAAATGACTCACCCACCAAATAATGGAAATAACAATTGCAGTTTATAGTGCACAACAGTGTGGGAGTGAGTCACAAACCTCTTGAACCAGAGGAGAGAAACATAACATACAGTCAGGGAGCAGAGAAGGCACTGGATGAGATACTTAAAAGATTCCAGAAATAGAATTAATAAAAACATCACCATTTATAGAACAGAAAGGCAAAAATATAAATTCTAGTATCTTTCTTACTGCTTCAAGTGTTGTCTCAACCAGATTGTGTGAAATGACCTTGTTTTGACAAATTCATTTGTATTTGCATTGCTCTCTTATTGCTCATGATGGGTAAATCAGGAGCAACAGCATTTATTTCCATAGAGTTACACTGAATAAGGCCCAATTGAAGTCAGACTTACACTGAATAAGACCCAATAGCTGAGTGGCATGTACCATCCTGGATGCCCTTGAAAACTCACAAACATTTGCTGAACCTTCTTGAGGCTGATGTAAATAGCAGGCACATTGGAAAGAGCAGATATAGAGTAGAAGGTCCTTGACAAGCACCTGTTGGAGAAGTTACAAAGAAGCTGGTGAAGGCCTCAATAACCATTATATCCATGGAGTTGACTGTAGATGGGCTGTTTTGTCTCTTCATTTAGTCCATTCCATTATCTGTCTTCCTGGTTAGCCAATGTGTTTTTGTAAGAGGATTCCTCTATTTTCTTTCTGACATTCTGGACTGGGGTGGAAAGTATGGTCCTGTGATTATGGTGTTAGCCTGGGACTCTGGAGACCCAATTTCAATTTTCTACTCTATGACAGACTTCTTGTGTGACCTCAAGCAAGTCAGAGTCTCTGCTCCTCAGTTCCTCGTCTGTAAAATGGGAGTTCCTTACCTCACAAAGGTGTGAGAATAAATAAATTTAAGATTGTGAAGGGCTCAGATACTGCAGTGATGAGGGCCATATAAGTACAGTATCTAAGATAGATGGCTATTCTTACTAACAGGGGGCCATTGGTACACTCAACAACAGCTCCAATATTCTTCATCCTGGCCTGTATTCCCTCATCACAATGATAAATCAACATAGAGGTGCATTATATTGACCCACAATCTACACTTGCTGACTCAGAAGCTTTGTTTCTGTATATTTAGTGGTAATTTATAGCAATGATTGACTGGATGTGATGGAAAGGATGATATCATGCTGCGTACTCCTGGGATGATTTTGAGGGCTGTGTTTCTACTGTCTAATAGCTGACAAAATTTCAATTGGAATTCAGCAAGTCATATATCTTACACAAGCATACATTCTACAGTGTAGTACAGAAACAGGTATGGTTATGGTTAATGAGGGGCTCACTCACACTTACTTTCTAAACCACCTCTTGTGTGCTATTAAGGCTAAGGCTCTGTCTAAATGGGAAGGTTTTACTGTGTCACCTAAGGTGTGAATTAAAACCAATAGAGTTATACTGGTATAAACCAACCACCCCACCCCCAGTAGACACTTGCATTCCAATATAATGGTGCATTGTTTTGTTGTTTGGGGGGTTTGTTTGATTGCTTTTTTGGTATAGCTTATGTCACTTGGAAAGAGGCTTAAACTAAACTGAAGAAAGTCTTATACTGGGATAAGAGTGTCCAAATGGGGGTTATACCAGTCTCATTATATCTGTATAACTGTACTGATGTAACTGGCAAAACTTTCCCATATAGACAAATTTAAGTCCATAGTTACCTTCTCCTGTGTGCTCCAGAATGAGTGTGTTCTAAGAATCAATATTCAGGATATTTAGTATATTTTTTCTACATATAAATGTGTGCTTATTTGCTTGTGTGGCCATCCTCTAACAAATAGTTTTGGCATCTAAGAAATTAAAGACACTCAGGCAATGACAAAAGTTTTCTGCTGTATGCAAGAGCTTCCAAAAGACCCTCGCCAAACTAATACCACACCATTTCTTACAATATTTTCCCAATATTCAATTAAACGATGCCCAGGTTTGTAGTGCCTAACTTTTAGATGCTTAGAAAATCACAGGAACAACACTGCAACCCACAAAGCCTGAGTTAGGTACCTAGGATCCTGTACGTTGAGCAGGGAGAGATAGATGCCTTAGAATGCAACCCCTAAAGCCAGCACACTAGGTGGCTCCCTGCCTAAGATAGCCAATGGGAGACACCCACCAGAAGGGTACGTGCTAAGACCCACCCCTCTCATGGAGTTAGGTGCCTAAATCCAGGCTGCAAGGAGATGCCTGTGATCTCTGCTTGTGAGCCATGAACCAGAGAATATAGGTATTCAGCCACCTAAGTTACATGTGGGGGCCTGATCCAGTAGATATGTTCTGAAGCCACTTACCAGATCAGCCTCCTTTGGTGAGTTCACACATAACAGTGGTGCAGGAAAGGGAGAAGCTCCCTTAGAACCTTTAGCCTAATGGGCAGGGTATTCACCCAGTACGTGGGAAACCTCCAGTTCATGTTACCCCTTTTGTCCGAGGGGAGAAGGGATTTGAACATGGCTCAGCCACCTCCGAGGTGAATGCCCTAACCACTGTGCATGGAATATTCTGATGTGGGTCTCCCTCTGTTTCTCCTATCGAAGTTGTTCCACTTTAATTAAATAATTAAATAATTAAATATTAATTGGGACATTGAAAAAGTTAGAATGACTCTACAGCCTAGTGGTTAGGGCACACAGTTGAGAAGTGGCAGATCCTTATTCAAATCTCTGCTCTCCCTAGGAGGAGGGGGACTTGCACTGGCCGAACTTGCTGAGTACCCATCCACCAGGCTAAAGGTTGTAAGGGAGCTCCTTCTCCCTCAGGTGCTGTTTTGTGAGAACTTGCCTGAGCAATTTAGGCAGCCAAACACCTATCTTTTCTGGTTTGCGGATCGCTTTCCGGCTTAGGTGGGAGATAGGCATCTGGGTGCCCAGAGTGAGGCTGCACATTGCATACCCATAGGCAAAAACTTAGGCATCAAGTCAGTTTAGGTGCCTACAGGGCTAGGCAGCAGCTTAGCAGGAGTTTTGTGGATCACAGTGGTGCTTAGAAATGGAACTTAGGCCCCTAAGTATCATTGAGGAACCCACCCTGAGGACAAACGAGAACTTTGTAGGCAGAGCCAGGAATTTAACCCAGGAACTTAAGCACGAACCACCCTTCCTCTATCTTCTGAGATTGCCTTAAAATATGTTTTCACAAAGACCAATACTGTGCATCCTGAAATGATCTAACATTTGCCCAGCAACTTTTTTCACCCATTATTTGTCTGACTCTGTTCCTTTAATTTAAATATGCAGTAAAACTTTTCTAAATGCGGTGTGTGAGTTTGTTTGTTTTGGCAATATTGTTGATAGGTACGTTTCTTATATTGTTGATGTTTTCAAAGAGCCATTAAAATTTCCCATGCAATATAAACAATGTGTAATAACAATAATGGTGAGTGGTTCCATGGGCTAGTCCCCACTTTTAACATTCCTGAGCTGACTATCCTCTTGTCTTGAAGAAATGATGTCTCTCGATACAGGCTGCTTTATGAACAGGAATAGCATTTCTTGAATTTGACTGCATTTTGGAAATTGGTTTGCATCAGTAATGTCTAACCCGCATTAGATCAAACACATTTAATTTCTCCTACTTCATTTTTTAAAAATGCCTAGTCATGCTGCAACTGAGAGTAATGATGCTGATGCATTTTACCTCTTCCTTTTTCATACTGTTGTTATGTATAAATTGTGGGACAAAAACTAATATTTCATGTATAAGCAAAATCATTGATGGTGAAATGCTACAGCTTCCCCCCACCCCCAAACTCCACTGCTAGAAATGTGGCAGTCAATACAAATATGTTTGCACATTTAAAAGCTTGATTGAATTTTAGATACTAGTGTTTTATTTTTGTATCTTTATGCTATACACGATGTGAGACAAGATTCATAATGAGCCAAGAACCCCCTCAGTTCCTTCACTATCACAATGGAGTATATGGTAAAAAAACAACAGCTGATCAACTCTGTACAGCCAGTTCTTTTTTGTTCCTCCCCCATGCATCTCTTCCTCCTTCCTCCACTCTCTGCCTCCTTCTCCCACTTTTTCCTGCCCCTGCCTGACTGTTCACTTTTTGCAGTAGTGTGAGCTGGGCTTCAAAGAACAGACAGATGCTGCTGGCCAAAGTTGACCTGAGTGGAGCTTCAAAAGTGAAACTGCTGTTATCAGCCCACTCCCCACCCCTCTGTGACTGGCTTCTTCTTTGAAGAGCCAGAAATGTCAGATAAAACAGTAGGACCGGCAGTTCCCTGTATGAAGTCCCAGTGTCACCAGTCAGCTGATTGAATTGACACTGGTGACTTTTTCTTTTAAGACCTCCTGCACCTTCTTGATCAGCTGGAAAGAGAAAAGGAATAAAGAGTGTGTGTAGTGTTGGGAGTGATGAGTGTGAGGAAAGGAGGGGGAAATAAAAGGTCTAGAAGGGAACCTATTAATGTCTATATATGCTTCACCTAGAGCCAGCTGAAAAATAAAAACATGAATTTTATAGATAATTTTGAAATTTTGAAGGTTTTTTCCTTTTTGAAAAGTTTGGAATAGAACCCTCCCCTCTTTTTTTCAAATATTTACATTGAATTTGTGTCAATTATTTTCTGAAAATTTTACAAAACCCTTTTCAAAATATTTAGCAACACTATATATTGATTGAAAATGGTTTTCAATAGCTGTAAAAATTTGTTGACCATTTTGATAATAATGTCTATAATATTTTTGATAGAAAAATGAAAAAAATGTAATGAAACTTTTAATGAAAAATGAAACATTTCAGCAATTTTGACATTTTTTGCACAACAAATATTTGGTAAAAAGTCATTTTTTAATGGCAAAGCTGTGTGTTTTTAAGAATTTTGAGCAGTTCCACCTTCACCGATCAGGTGGCTAAAATGGCTTCGAGGCAACCTTGATTTTTTTATGATGATTTTATTTAAAAGCCCTAGCCACATAGACTAGCAAACTGATACCAAAAAAACAAAGCATTTAAAATGTACAAAGCATTAAAAATGTATCATAGGTTATTTTGTATTTGATGCATAATTAAGTATAAATGGTATAATAAAAATTGTTTGAATACAACAGAGTAACATTACAAAGGCAGATTTTGTAGTCCCAACGTGAGTATTCATTGGGTAATAAATAGTTGGGTTAAGACACTTCTTTAGTCAATCAGAACACAGCTTTCAACCAAGTCATTTTAAAAATATGGAGATAATACAGAATAACATTCACTGCCATGAATGATCTAGTTAAGGCTGAGATGAAGGGTCTATTCTAATCTCCCATTTTCAGTTGCTCATAACTTTCTGAGGCTTCCCATGTTTGCTTTCAAGTCTATGCAACCAGCAGAGTAGCATTTCTCCAAAGAGTGTGTTGAGAAGATAAACAAGCAACAATACTGCTGTAGGTACTGTTGTTCAAGAGGGCATGGTCTGTTGACTAAAGATTATGTTTAGTCCCCCAGCTGGCTAGCACATATTGAATGGAATTGTCCTAAGCAGAAGGCCAACACAACTCCTGGGCACCACTTACACCCTATTTTGAAGAGGGCAAAATTTCACCCACGTTGTAGTCAGTAGCGCAGATTAGCTTGGCACTCAACTTCTCCTTCTTAGGCTCAGAAAACCATCTCACTCAAGGAATCAGTTCCCTGTCCTATCCCAGGTCTTATAAGTGTGCTTAATTGACACAAACATGTTTTTATTACTGTTAACCTCTATAACCACTGTAGAATCATTAAAGCTAAGGGAGAAAGAGATGGAGTCTCAATCCAGCTTGACTTTCAGATCCTAGCCTGAATTTGCAGCAATGAAAGCTAGAAAATAAAATCTTTTTTACCTGTAAATTGAGCAAATTGGATAAAGAAACCATTATACCATGTTTTAGGCCCATGTTTAAGATACCAGAACCTTGCTTTAAGACCCTTTAGTGCTACAAGCAAAGCAGTGAGACTCATTCATGATAAAGTTAATGTTGTCCATGATTAATCAGCCAACAATCTTGCAATTAACAGCAAAATAAACAGAGCTGAGATCCTGTCATCTTGTGCCTTGCACCCTAAACAAAGCCACTGGGTTTGATAATGAAGATGTCTCAGTTTCCTTTAAGTTGAATAACTTATTGTACAATATATCAATTAAATTATGGATGCAAAATAAACATTATTGGTGAAAACTGAAAGCAAAGTCAGATTTGTTTATCCTATATGAAAATATTAGCTTAAATGGAGCCTAAGAAACTGGATGGACTACTTTCTAATAACCTGTACTATGTTTTGGAACTTCTTTATTTCTTTTGACAGCAATTCCTTTTTGAAAAGGTTTGTGGTTTTGAAGATGATTGCATTTACGTTATACCTGTTTCTCTTTTATAAAATATTAGCTTCACCATGGGACTTGACTATAATCAAGAAGGGGAGGAAAGAGCATCAGAGCAAAATGGTAAATGATAAATGGTAAATCTCACTTCGATATTTTCTCTTTTCAGGCTGAGTCACCCTTATTTTATAGGGGTGGGAACAAACAGATGAAGTCAACGCAAATCTGTTTTTCATTTGAGCAAGATATGAAAAAATGTATGAAACAAGGGAAAAATAATACATTATTTTCTCCCTCACAAAGTGTAATGCACAGTTTAGGTAAAACCAGAAACACAGTTCCAACCATCAGCTCCAGAATAGAATGTAATGGAATCTCATTAAAGTTAGTCCAGGCAAAAAGACGAACAATGACAAAAAGAAAGGAGAGGGAGAAATTTGTTTCAAACTTGCAATACAAAACAGAATTGTACTTTGCTGTATTCAATCACATGAAAGGATATAGGGAAGACCGGTAATAATGTGGGAAGGAGGAGAAGTTGCATGTGGAGAAGGATATGGTTGCATGTAAGCCAAACATAGTAGATCTGAATTCTGTTTTAAGCCTCAAGTATTTTTGCCTTTGGTGTTCTTTTCCATTCTGCATTGTGGCCTGCAGATTGCACTGAGCTGTCTGAAAAGGATAAGAAAGCATGCAAGCCATCCTGAAGGAAATGTATTGGACTGAATCCTCAGGTGTGCTGGAACCACTGTTTAGAGCAGCCTAAAATTCACTATGTTCAGGATCCAGATAACAAGGGCTTAAAATAGTGGTAACGTGAGAGGTCTAATCCTGGTAAGAGCTAAAGAGATGACAGCAATGATGTTTTTTTTAAAGTTTTGAAAAATTTCCCCAATGTAGACAGGAGCTTAGAGGTTCATTTATTGCTACTTGTTATATGAAACATGAAGAAAAACCACAAAATTCTCTATGGGGCGGGCTGATATGGTTCTACAGCCACACAGGGGATTAAAGAGGAGAAATCTCCTCCAATACTCTACTTGTTCTGTTGTGTAAGACATGCCAGGATCACAGCTGCAAGCATGGCTAAGAGTGCAGGGGCTGCACACCTGATACTCCTCCCATACACAAGGCTCCCTCTTATCACTCATAGGACAGCAAAGCAAGCTGGGAACATGAGGGAATAGGCTACAGACCAAAAAGATGTGGAGTAAATTAGTCTCTGCATTCCTTCACCACAAGAGAGGAGTCCAGTAAGGAATGCTCCTTCATGCAAAAATTCCCTTCCAGCGACCCTCTTGGAGTGGTTTATGTTTACCTAAACATTCTATCTAGCCCTATGACTTCCTGGACTTGACTCACTGCAAAGTATTGTGCATCTTCCTGTAAAAGATTGATTTCAGAATTCATTATAAGATAACAAATCAGGAAAGGAAAACAGATTCACCACACCTATCATTTTCTCAATGTGCTGTAAAATGACACCAAATTACATGGAACTGCAAAGTGCACTGAGTTAACAGGGAAAGTGTGGCAGAATTAAAGAATGAAAGTATGCACAGTAGATAGTTTCTACATAGAATGGGAGGCTGAAGCTGCATCTTGTTCCACCCTAATTGGATGAAAAATATATTACTCATCTGTATGCCCCGTGCTGGATTTCAAAACACTTGTATCGCAGCTCACTAGCTCATCTTTATGGATATATCAGGAGGAAAGAGATTATAGAAACCCGCTTCTCCTCCAGCCCCCAAATGCAATCCATAAAGTATATTTTTAAAGGTCTAAGAAAAATTAATAGAAATATGGGGCCAGATTCTCAGCTGACATAAACTGGCAAAGTTCCACTGAAGTCCATGGAGCAATGCTGATTTACACTAGCTGAGGAGCTGGTCCATATAATTAGCTCTCATTTCTGACCAAGTTCAATAGAATACTTCTTTGTAAGATTTGCTTATTTTGCTAAAAGATCTGATGGATATGTAGTCAAGTGTACCCAGAATTTATGGATCACAAACTGGATTTAGCAAGCATCACTGGTTGCTGCGTTTAGGCTGGGATTTTCAAAGGAGTCTCAGAGCTTGTTTATATGAAAAAAATTAGGAAAGTTAAGACAAATCAATTAAATGTGTGAAGTTAATGTGCAGAAGTTAAAGCAAACTAAGGCCACTTTACCTGTGACTGGAAGCATCCACAAAGGGGTTTAATGCACTTTATCTTCATAGCTTTAATTAATTCATTTTCACTTTCCTGGGTGTCCCCTGTGTAGACAATTCCCTCATTTCCTTTCAAAACCCAGCCTTAAATTTGGGTGTTTAGGTTTGTTTTCTGAAAACAGCTTGCAGACTCCAGCTTTATATGGAATTAGATATTTTTAAAGAAACATTTAAAAAAAGACATTTGATTTCTGGCATATATGTGATATTTATTCACTCAGTTTGGTGAGAAAACCTGCAGTCTTCCTTTCAGGGTTCTAGAATGCAGAACTTTCAAAGAGCTGGGCTGAAGGAATCATAGAATCACAGAAATGTAGGGACCTCAAGAAGCCATCAAGTCCACACACCCTTTGCTGAGGCAAGACCAAATAAACCTATACCATCCCTGGTGGGTGTTTGTCCAATCTGTACTTTAAAAACCTCCAATGATGGAGATTCTACAACCCCCCATGGAAGCCTATTCCAGAGCCTAACCACTCTTATAGTTAGAAAGTTTTTCCGAATATCTAACATAAATCTTCCTTGCTGTAAGTTAAATCCATTACTTCTTGTCCTACCTTCAGTGGACAATTGATCATAGTCCTATTTATAACAGCCATTAACATAAGAACGGCCATACTGGTGCAGACCAATGGTCAGTCTAGTTCAGTATCCTGTCCACCGACAGTGGCCAGTGCCAGGTGCCTTAAAGGGAATGAACAGAACAGGGCAATTATCAAGCGATAGATCCTGTCATCTAGTATCAGCATCTGGCAGTCAGAGGCTTAGGGACACAGAGTATGGGGTTGCATTCCTTACCATCTTGGCTAATAGCCACTGATGGACCTATCCTACATGAAATTGTCTAACTCTTTTTTGAACCAAGTTATACTTTTGGCCTTTACAGCTTCCCCTGGCAACAAGTTCCATAGGTTGCCTCTGTTTTGCATAAAGAAGTACTTCCTTTTGTTTGTTTTAAACCTGCTGCCTATTCATTTATTTGGGTGACCCCTGGTTCTTGTTTTATGTGAAGGGGTAAATAACACTTCCTTATTCACTTTCTCCACACCAGTCATGATTTTATAGAGCTCTATCATATCCCCCCTTAGTCGTCTCTTTTCCAAGCGGAACAGTCACAATCTTTTTAATCTCTCCTCATATGGAAGCTGTTCCATACCTTTAATCATTTTTGTTGCCCTTCTCTGAACCTTTTCCAATTCTAATATATCTTTTTTGAGATGGGGCAACCAGAACTGCACACAGTATTCAAGATACAGGGTGCAGTATGGATTTATATTGTGGCTTATGATATTTACTGTCTTATCTATCCCTTTCCTAATGGTTCCTAACATTCTAGCTTTATTGACTGCCACTGCATGTTGAGAGGATGTTTTCAGAGAACTATCCACGACTCCAAGATCTCTTTCTTGAGTGGTAAATGCTAATTTAGACCGCCATAATTTTTTTATGTAGAGTTGGGAATATGTTTTCCAATATGCATTGCTTTGTATTTATCAACATTGAACTTCATCTGTCATTTTGTTGCACAGTCACTGGGGCACACTGCTATTTAGCTGTCTCCATTCTGAAAACTGACCAATTATTTCTAACCTTTGTTTCCCATTTTTTAACATCCATGAGAGGACCCTCCCTATTATCCCACGATTACTGACTTTGCTTATGAGCCTTTGGTGAGGGATCTTGTAAAAGGCTTTCTGAAATTTCAGGTACGCTACGTCCACTGGATCACCCTTGTCCAACTGTTTGTTGACCCTCTCAAAGAATTCTAATAGATTTTTGAGGCATGATTTCCCTTTACAAAAGCTTCCACTACAAATTGTGTTCATCTATGTGTCTGATCATTCTGTTCTTTATTACTGTTTCAACCAATTTGCCAGGTACTGAAATTAGGCTTACTGGCCTGTAATTGCCAGGATCATCTCTGGAGTCTTTTTAAGAAATTGGCGTGACATTAATTAAGAAAATAAAAAAAGTTCAAATTGAAACACATTCAATTATTTAAATAAAATGTTTCAACTGACCCAAACCAAGCATTTGGGGTTTTCAATTTGTGATATTTTTGAGATGATAACCTTTCATCCCAATTCAAGTCAGGAGAAAACTTTGAACTCTCAAATATTTGAGGGAACGGAATCCATTTCCCACTCAGCTCTACTTCCAATCATGAGGATCAGAGTTTATGTATGAAGTACGCTATCGTACAGCAGGAACTATGGAACCAGATTAATCTCTGTACACCATCACTCTGTAAGGATTGTGATGTATTTACATTGGTGAAAATGCATTTGGCCAACAGAATAGTCACTGGATTGTAGATTTCTAAAATAAATTGTATTTGCTCAGTATCTGGTGACCATTAAGGCAGACACATTCTAGTCACCATTCGATGCATGTAGATGATATTTAGAAATGTATAGGTCAGGTTCATTTTAGCCACCAATATTCAATTCAGTTACTATCAAATAAGATGGGAAGAAAAAAAAAACTATTTAAAGTCCTCATCCAGTTTATCATGGGAAAATAAAAAGAAAACTGATCCCTTGATCTTGGTTTAGTGTGGTGGGGAGGGGCCAGACAAGATGAAAGTGATGAGAGAAGAAATATTGTTGGATCTATTTTTAACAGCATACGTTTGTAGTAAACCTGAGGCACTAGGAAATGTCCCTGGATAGAGCCAGAAATAGTTCAGACAGATGCTGTGAACATTTCCCTAGATGGTTTTTACCTACTTGCTGAATCCTGACCCCTAGCACCCTCCCCATTCTAGTGCTGGACCTCCCCTAGCACATCGAAAACCCAGTTGTATTGAATGGGTGTGATGGTTTTGTGACAAGTGTACACTGGAGACTAGGCTGAGATTTGTAATGTCTTTCATTTGTGGTATCAGATGGGTTGTAAGGGGGGATGCCTCTAGAAGATGTTCTTTTAAAATAGCCTTTCTGGAAGACTGATGGAAATATATTCATGATTCACAAATAAAGATATACTAGTGTGTGGTTTAATAATTTTAACTCACACAGTGAATATACCTAAGTTGCTGCATATACTGTGCCTAAAGTAAATAACATTCAAGCCAGAACACACTTTGTTATCTCATAATAAAATAAGTTCATTCAGTGGAAAACATGCCAAAGATCATTAGCAAGGGATATGCTATGACAATCCCAGTGACTGGATATTGGAATTCATAGTATATATTATAAATCTATCTAAAAGAGTGGCTCTCAAAGTTTCTAGACTACTGTCCCCCTTT
Source organism: Platysternon megacephalum (assembly GCA_003942145.1). Classification (NCBI taxonomy): domain Eukaryota; kingdom Metazoa; phylum Chordata; order Testudines; family Platysternidae; genus Platysternon; species Platysternon megacephalum. Next base: position 9,958,076 of record QXTE01000007.1, on the reverse strand, counting down.
CAGGAATCTGATTTGTCTTGCATACCTCCAACTTTCACCTCACTTAAAAACGACTTGCTTACAAAATCAGACAAGAATACAAAAGTGACACAGCACACTATTATTGAAAAATTGCTTACCATATAACTATAAAATAAATCAATTGGAATATAAATATTGTACTTATATTTCAGTGTATAGTACATAGAGCAGTAAAAACAAGTCATTGTATGAAATTTTACTTTGTACTGACTTTGCTAGTGCTTTTTATGTAGCTGTTGTAAAACTAGACAAATATCTAGATGAGTTGATGTACCCCCTGGAAGACCTCTGCGTACTCCCATGCACCCTTGGTTGAGAACCACTGATCTAAAGCAGAGAAAGAAAAACAAGTATTTTAATCTTATATGTAGTCTAGCTCATAATTAATATTAAGATAGTCACAATGTTTTGTCAATTTCGTGACAAAAATTCATTTTCCGCAAAATTGAAATTTTACACCAGGAAAACAAAAATGAAATATTTTCGGGGGCTTGGTTTGACCTGAAATCAAAATATTTCAATTTGTTGAACAGACCGAAAACTTTGTTTTCATAAAGCAATGCCGTTTGCTCTCTGACCCGCCATGTGTCATCATGAGAGAAAGACTAGCCAGGAATCCCAGCCCATAAAGAAGAATAGGGTATGAGTTACCCAAACTACAACTCCTTTAAGCAATGCAGACCCACAAAGAAATGAAGTTTAATGCTGAACTGCCTCAAATCTAAAGATTCCAGGTCAGTACAACAAACCAAACCCAGACCTAGCTTCTCTCTCCTGTTGGGTTTAGACGCCATGCTGTTTCCGCCCCTACTTGTTTGCTTGAAAGCTTTGCTTACCTGATATGTAAAAATGGACCTTCATTGTCTCTGCCTGATGACCAGAAGCAAGTATACATTACTTCATCTAGGGCAGACCTGTTTACCAGCTCCCCCTGATATGCCTGGTTTAAACACAATTTAGTAATAAATGCAGCATATATCCATAATTCTTAACACATACATAAATCATGCAAGAATATTGCTGATCAGTGAGTTATTCATTTTCAAATGATACCTCAAGGCATAGTTTGCACAAAGATTATTACAATACGGTGTAGGGTGTGAACACTGGGGTGCTTAGGATCACAGTGTATTAGGAGGTAGAGAATCATAGCAACTCTCTGTGGCTAGAGAGGCAGGGGCGGTTGCTTCTATGTAAGCTTCGTAGAAACAAGTGATTGAAATATGGTTAAATAATGTAGACTATGAGGCCATTAGACAGCGTTCCCAAAAGTCCATGTCACAACACATAAAATAATTAACAGGAAACAGACAAAGACATGCATGCACCCAACTGCTGATTTATTTGCTTGATTAGCCATGACTGTAGTCAAGAAAAGGGTATGAGAGTCCTTGCAGTCCCAAGGCAATTAGTAGAATGAGATGGACAAGTGTATATGTGTTCACCCTTTACAAATAGCATTGCTTATACATGGAATTGTGGCCTGATCCAAAGCTGATTAAATTCAATGGGGCCATTTCCATTGCATTTATTTGGTTTTGGATGAGGTCCTCAATGACTATGATGATGATTGCCTACTAAAAGATAATGTGACATGAAACATAGATCAGTAAATTCAGTGCATTTAATAAGAACATAAGAACTGCCATCATGGGTCAGACCATTGTCCATCTTGCCCAGTATCCTGTCTCTGACACTGACTCATACCAGAGCTTCAGCAGGAATGTACAGAGCAGGACAACTATGGAGTGATGCACCCCTGTCTTCCACTCCCAGCTTCTGGTAGTCTGCGGTTTACGGACAATGCATGGGGTTGTATTCCTAATCATCTTGGCTAATAGGCACTGATGGACCTATCCTCCATGAATTTATCCAGTTCTTTTTTGAACCCTGTTATAATTTTGGCTATCACCACTATTATATTTGGACCCATCAGAGAAGGAGACAGAGATAGGGGAGGTGATTGAATCACAGCTGTTTGCTGTGGTGGTTGTATTGTTCTGGCAGCTAAACAGAAACTGAAAAGAAAGTGAGGCTTTGCAACTGAGTGCAGAATGACCAAACCATTCAAAGGCACAGGACATCACAGCATCATCCCATGGCAAAAACAAGTTAGTTTTGTATTGTGTAGAAAAGTACTTCTTGTTTGTGTTAAACTTGCAGCCTATTAATTTCATTGGGTGACCCCTGATTTTTGTATTGTGGGAAAGGTGAAATAATACTTGTCAATTCAATTTTTTCCACACCATTCATGAATGTATATACCTCTATAACATCCCCCATTAGCTGTCTCTTTTTTAAGCTGAGTGGCCCTAATCTTTTTAGTCTCTCCTCATATCGAAGTTTTTCCATACCTGTGATTATCTTGGTGCCCTTCTCTGCACCTTTACGAATCCATTATATCCTTTTTGAGCTAGGGTGACGAGAACTGGACACTGTATTCAAGGTGTGGCATGCCATGGTTTTATACAATGGTATTATGATATTTTTGTCTTATATTTGTATCCCTTCCTTAATTGTTTCTAACATATTAGCTTTTTTGACTGCTGCTGCATATTGAGAGGATGTATTCAGAGAACTATCCATGGCGACTCCAAGATTTCTTTCTTGGGTGGCAATAGCTAACTTACAACACATAATTTTATATGAAAAGTTGGAATTATTATTTTCCAATGTGCATTACTTTGCACTTATTAACACTGAATTTCACCTGCCTTTTTGCTGCCCAGTCACTCAGTTTTGTGGGATTCCTTTGTAACTCTTCACAGTCTACTTTACAATCTTGAATAATTTTGTATCATCTGTGAACTTTGCCACTTCACTCTTCTCTCCCTTTTCCAAATCATTAATGAATACGTTGAACAGCACAGGTCCCAATAGATATACTTTGGGGGAACTGCTGTTCAGGTCTCTCTCCATTTTGAAAACTGACCATTTATTCCTACCCTTTCAACCAGTTCCCAATCCATGAGAGGATCTTTCCTCTGATCCCATGACTGCTTAGTCTGCTTCAGAGCCTTTGTGAGGGACATTGTCAAAGGCTTTCTGAAAATCCAAGTCCACTATATTGACTGGATCACATTAATCCACAGGTTGTTAACTCCCTTGTAAGAACATAAGAATGGCCATACTCAGTCAGACCAATTGTCCGTCTCGCCCGGTATCCCATCTTCTGACAGTGTCCAACATCAGATGCTTCAAAGGGAATGAACAGAACAGAGCAATTATTGTGTGATCCATGCCCTGTCATCCAGTCCCAGCCTCTGGCAATCAGAGACTTAGGGACACCCAGAAAGCATTCTGATAAATTGGTGAAGCATAGCTTACCTTTACAAAAGCTGCTGATTCTTCCCCGACATATTGTGTTTATCTATGTGTCTGATCATTCTGTTCCTTATTATAGTTTCTACCAATTTGCCCAGTACTGAAGTAGGCTCAGCAGCCTGTAATTGCCAGGAACTCCTCTGGAGCCCTTTTAAAAATCAGTTACATTAGTTACCTTCCAGCTACAGAGGCTGATTTAAGCAATGGGTTACATATTACAGTTAGTACTTCTACAATTTCATATGAGTTCCTTCTGAATTCTTGGGTGAATACAATCTGGTCCTGCTGACTTATTCTGTTTAGTTTAGCAATTCTCTCCTATTGACACATCAGTTTGGGATTGAATTTCCGATTTGTCACCCAAAAAGAATAGCTCTGATGTAGGTATCTCCTCCATATCTTCTACAGTGAAGACTGATGCAGTGAATAATTCATTTAGCTTCTTTGAAATGGCCTTGTCTTTCTTGAGTGTTCCTTTAACACCTTGGTCATCACACAGCTTTTTTGGCAGACTTCCTGCTTCTGATGTACTTAAAAAGATTTACTGTTAGTTTTTTCATCTTAAGCAAGTTGCTTGTCAAATTCTTTCTTGGCCTGATTTATTATATGTTTACATTTTACTTGTCAGAGTTTGTGCTCCTTCCTATTTTCCTCATTAGGATTTTACTTCAAAATGTTAAAGGATTCCTTTTCACCTCTAATGGCCTCCACTATTCTGCTGTTTGCCATGGTGACATTCTTTTGGTCCTTTTATTGTCTTTTCTGATTTGGAGTATTCATTTATTCTGAGCTTCTATTATGGTGTTTTCAAGTAGTGTTCATGCTGCTTGAAGACATTTCACTTTGACTACTCTTTTTTAATTTCCATCTAACTAGCATCTTCATTATTGTATATTTCCCCTCTTTACACGTAAGTGCCACTGTGGTGGTCTTTTTCATATTTTCCCTCCTACAAGGATGCTAAATTTAATTATATGATGGTTACTATTATTGAGCAGTTCAGCTATAGTTACCTCTTGGAACAGATCCTGTGCTCCACTTAGGACCAATTTAAGAATTGCCTCTCCCCTGATGCAGAACACCTGCTCCAAGAAGCAGTAATTTATGGTCTCTAGAAATTTTATCTCTGCATTACATGCTGAGGTGACATTTACCCACTCAATATGAGGATAATTGAAATGCCACCATTATTATTGCATTTTCTGATTTTGTAGCCTCTCACCTCCCTTAGCATTTCACAATCACTGTCACAATTGTGGTCAGGTGTTCTGCACCTGCTTTACTCTTACTGGTCAAGCATAGGGACTAACCATAGGAACTCTGTGGTACAGTTTGATTCATTTAAGATTTTCACCTTACTTGACTGTGCTTTTTTAACATATAATGCCACTGCCCCACCAGGATGACCTACTCTGTCATTCCTATATATTTTGTAACCTGGTGTTATGGTGTCCCATTGATTTTCATCATTCCACCAAGTTTATGTGATACCTATACCAATAGCCTCATTTAATGCCAGGCACTCTAGTTTACCCATCTTAGTATTTAGACTTCTAGCATTTGTATATAAGCACTTGTACATTTTGTCAATATTAAGTTGCTTGCCTTCATGCGTGATGTTTAAATGGGACTGTTTTACATCTGACTGTTCTTCACCAGCTCCTACCTTTACTTTACCAACTTCTTTCCTATCCTCTACATTAAATACTAGGATATAGAGTTCCCCTTTTAATAAATTCATCCCAAAGGGATGTCAACCTGAACTATGTGCTTGTTGGCTGTCCCCCAGCCCTTAGGTTAAAAAATCCTTTACAACCTTTTTAATTTTATGTGCCAGCAGTCTGGTTCCATTTTGGTTAAAGTAGAGCCCATCCTTCCGGTGTAGTCTACTCCTTTTCCAAAATGTTCTTCAGTTCCTAATAAACCTAAAATGTCTCATTATTAAAATTATCTCATCCACGCATTGAAACCCTGCAGTTCTGCCTGTCTAACTGGCCCTGCTCATGGAACTGGAAGCATTTCAGAGAATGCTACCATGGAGGTCCTGGACTTTAATCTCTTACCTAGCAGCCTAAATTTGGCCTGTAGACCTCTCCCCTACCTTTCCCTGTGTCAATGGTACCTACCTGTGAGATCTGCTTCCTTCACACCCAGAAGAAAAATCATTATGCAGTTCTCCCAGACATCACAGACCCAACTTTCTATGTTTCTAATAATCAAATCCCCAATTACTGTTACCTGTGTTTTCCTAATAACTGGGGTCCCAGAGGGATATTCTCAGTGTGAGAGCATATCATGACATCAGTAATGCTGCAATGTCACTGATACAGCTCACCTCTATAAAGCTAGAGTCCTTACTAGCTTACTAGCTATCTAGCTCTGTCGAGGCACATAAACACTAACTCTTTATGAAGTTTCACTCTTTCATTTGATGATAAATGTCATCTTTAGGGGATATGGGTTTTCTGCAGGAAGATCAACCCTTCTTTATCTAGATTGTAAGCTCTTCATGGTAGGGAACATCTCTTGCTATGTGTTTGTACAGGACCCAGCACAACTGGGTCTTGATCTTGGTGGAGCTGTCTAGACACTACTGTAATATAAATACTCCTATTAATAAAGTATATGTAGTACGGAATTTGGACAAGAAACTTACTTTTAGCCTTCTATCCTTCACACATCTTGTCAACAAAATCAGACGATGTACAAAGCATTCCACCTGATAAAAACTGAAGTGCCAGCAAATAGCATGACATGGTTCAAGCTATGTTCCATACCCATGACTTACAAATTAGTATCACATATTCCAGATTGCTTTCAAAATAACTAATAATCTCTCTACAGCTTTGAGCTAACATTTGTCTGATTTAGAATTTTGTATTTGTCAATATGTTATGTTTTTAATGTCTGTGTTAAGAGAAAAAGTATTGTACTGCTCAGTCTTCATAGAGCACAATTTGTGATCAACAGTTTTGAAAACATAGCTGTGAAAATTTCGAACATACTTAAATCAAATCCAATTCTTCCTGATACACTACATTAACAGAAACCATTCATTATTTATTGTTTTGTTTATCTAACAATTAGGTCTTGATATGGCATATCATTTATTACGGTGCTTTTCCCTTTGTGCACTCATCTTTTAAGTTTTCTATCATCTGAATTCTCCTTATGTAGTCCAGTTTTTGTTAATTTTTTTATTGTTTAACAGCATATCTAATAGTCCCTTAATTTTCTCCAAACATTCACTGACTAACCATTAGAGATTCAGCTCTCCACTCTGTTCTGTGAGAAAGATTTAGTAACGACATAAATGACTCACTGCCTCCCATGCACAGTGTTTCTAGTGGGCTTGTGGACATCAAAGATATGGTACAGAACATGTCATAAATATTTTTGATAGCATTACATGCAATTTTTATGGATGGTATCAACTGCAGGCTGACCTCAAGAAAGTAATGCAGATGTCTTTAAATGGTAAACCAGGTATTTCACTTCTGATCATGCTGCAAGGAGTTCTGATTCAGTCGCATCCTTTGGCTGAATTATATCATTGTTCTTGCTGTTCTGGTTTTCATTCCAGTTGTCTAAGGCCAGGCACATTTTATGACAGGAAAGATTATTTTTAAGTTTTGACCTACATATGTTTTAATGGTTATTGTGCAGCATCTTAAGTACTATTTATACTATGTGTTATATAAAATCACATCTGGCACTCACTGGCACCTGATGGCAGTCTCAAGTCTGAATGGTTCAAGAGACTGAAGGGCATTCTCCTCCCATAAGGAGGCGTATAGAGTGAATAGCTCTGTTGGGGAAAAATTGTTGAAAGCAATGTTTAAGTGAAAAAATAAGAGATTTTCATCACACATATTTTTGGGTATTTTTTGCTATTTTCCAACAAGCCCTTTTGGAAAAGGCAGTGTGGGTAATTTTGCACCGATGCTACGTGTGTTGAATCAGTTCAGTGACTCAACAAAAGACTTCCATCTCAACGGATTTCTATCATAATACTTTTCATCAGTGCTTTATTGACTTAGGGCCAGATTCTGTAATGTTAAGAAGCACTTTCTCATTTGAGCAGCATCACTGTACAGTCAACATGAATAAGGATTGCAGGTTCTGACCCAACATTTAAAATATTTCAAAATATTTTTTCTTGGTGGTGGAATATTTTACTTAGGGCAGCTAAAATCCTGTTTTCTTAGATTCAACAAATGCATAGTTAGATTTGACCCCAAGATAAACTGAACTGCAAGTAGATTTATGTCTTTCATTTTGAGAGCCCAGTTTCATTTAACCCTTTCACCATGTTGTGTGTATTAGATATAATTCTATATCTCATGTATAATTTATGATGTACTTTAGTACCAAGCTTAAGACTAGCAACCTGCAAGTTCTACCCAAGTGAAAACTGAGCTTCTCAAAGTATTTTATAAACATTAATGAATTAATCCTCACAGCACTCCACTGAACGAGGTCGTATTTGAAGATGGAGAAACTGAGGCACGCGTAAGTGCCTATGGACACACAGGAAGTCTGTCCAGAGAGTTGGGAATAAAACTTTGGGAGGAAATCTTGGCTTCACTGAAGTCAATAGCCATTTTGTAATTGACTTCAGTGGGGCCAGGATTTCATTCCTGATCTTTTGTCTTAACCAAAGCCCTGTCCTTCCTTGCTATCCTCCTTTACAATACATTCAATTAGTCATCAAGAAGTAGTCAAGATAAGAACATAAGAACACAAGATATTTGTTACAAATTGTCACAAACCATTTATTACAGATAATGTGCATTATGAATGTGTAGTCCATTTGGGGTAAATTAACTGTGAACTAATCCTGGCTTTCTTCTGTGTTGACAGGAGTTTTGCCATTGAGTTAAATGGAGCCAAGAGTTCATCCATTATTCATAAGTATTCACCAGTTAGGGCATTTGGAGCTACTATGTGGTGGCCCAGTGCTTCGTCACTGCTCATCAACCTTCCCTTCCATAATGCTAGGATGGCTCTCCCAAGAGCCAGGCTGCCAATTTCCTTGCCACCTGTTGCATCAAAATCCCCTCATTCTGGAAGCAAAATCAGCATAGGATAATGCTGAGAAGCTCAACATTATCAAATCCTGCAAAATCCCTGAGCCCATCACCATCTTTACTGGCTACACTCTCCCCTGCCGATGGCATGTCTCCTTCTACATCCACAAAAATCAGACCCCACAGACTTTGAGTGAAAGGGCTTCTTCCTCGATCAAAAGGAAGGCAGGACCAGGCTGCCAAGCGGGTTCTCACTCCCTTTTGCACATCCTGCTCAGTTTGCTCACCAGATTTTACTCCTCTCAGCTAATTTTGGTGGAGGGGAGAATATGGGCCTCAGTCCTGGAATCTATTGCCTTAGCAAGCATGTCTAGTAGTGACAGCAAATAAACAGATTCACCCATGCAATTAGGGCTTTCCTTTTTCACTAATTTGCTTTTGTTTTTTTCCAACACTTATTTCCTAAAGATCATCACTATGTGCAGTGAATACACATTATGGCTTTCTTCCATGATTGTTCACTTGGTTAGACCACTGATTCCACATCTACTCTATATTTTCTTCAGTTGCTTTTCTATCAAAATGACAATGCTCCAGCACAATGAACTGATCCCTCTCTAGGGATATTTAAATCAGCATTTGCTATTTATTAAATAGGTTGAATCCTTCTAAACCCATTGAATTTTGATAGAAATGTCACTTTTTTGTCAAGTTCTCTTTTCCTATAAAATCGTAGATGCAATTCTGCCAAGTTTTTTGGCGAAGGGAATTAATCACAGTCCATACCAGTTCTTTCAGTTGCAGGCTCCCTGTTCTCGTATATATGGACACAGTTTAGAAAGACTCTTATCTTTTGCAATACGATATTTTCAGACATGTTCAGCATGGCTATTTCTTCTGGCAGGGGATCAACAAACATACTCAAAGGAATCAAATCAAAATGCAGTGATGAGGGCTTTGAATTTCTGCTCTGATGCAGTGCAGGCAAAGATGAGCATTCAGCATTCAATTCCGCTTCAGAATTCAATATGCCAACTGTCACACTTGCTACAAAGTACAATGTCAATGCTCCTTTAATTGATATGCATGAGAAAAAACAACAACCTCTTTCAATGTTCTTTGAGTTGAATTAAGAAACATTGTGAAGTCAATCAATTTGAGCAATTTCTTCCATGTGGCTGTATTTCCCTTTGTATATAATGTTGCGGTGTAAGGTACAATTATCTTTCCTACCACTAGAAGAGATTGAGTGAGCAGGTTTGTTTAATTTTAAATATTTTCATACATATAAGGCCACTTGTAGGGTTACCTGCCAACTCTTTACAAACGATCCATGCATCAAATTAAAATATAACATAACACGGTGCACTCTTTTCTTTCATGAGACTATTGGGATGGAAAGAGGCACCAAAATGTCAGAGCAACACAGGTTCAGGTAGAACAGGTCCCCTTGCATAGACTTGAAAAAAGCCACTGCAATGTGTGCTCAGTACCCCTGAAAACAAGGCTCCTGATGGGGAGATTATCCAAAAGTTTTAGGCACCTAGACATGCAGATAGGCGCCTAATCTGTGTGTGTGTTGGGGGTGGGGTGAGGGAATTGAGCTGCTAGTGGTTTTACTGGAAGGGAGAGAAAGCTAGGGCGAGGAGCAAATTGAAGTACTAGTGCTTTTCCTGAATAGAAACCTCCTACACCCCTCTCACATGGCCACCCTCCCCCTTGCTCCCTCAATCCACCACCCCAACCCACCGACGTCTCCCCGTGTCCCTTCAATGCTTCTTTGTCCCCATCTCGAGTCCAGAGCTCTAATTTCTTCAGAAATCTATCCCAGGAAGTTTGTTTGAAATGTTAGTAATTATGGGATAATAATACTCCCTCACAGGGGTGTGAAAGGAGTAAATCATTAATATTTGTGAGGCACTCTGATACTACAGCAACAAACTCTATAGAAAAACTTATCAATATAGACCTAAATAACTGGCTCAAAATGAGTGCAGAGGGAGAAGTGTATGTCTGGGGTAACTCTCTACAACATTCAGGAAGGGGTAAAGATTCATATTTTTCTGCAAATTACTGTTAGAAATTCTGGCACTTTGCTTATCAATAAACAAAATCTAAGGTTGTTTAAATATTTTCCACTGTCTAGAGGGATTACACCCTGTTTTATTATGCCTAGAAAAAACAAGTCCTTCAAACCTGTGTTACCATGGTTACACTATTTGTTGTGTGGCTGGCTTGATGAGAGCTAGCATGAATATGTCTACTCAAGCAGCAGATCATACCCCCAGTGCCAAGTGTAGAGACATAGCATTAATGTGCAAGTCTTTATTCATCCACTGTTGTCTTGGGAGTCTTTTCTTTTTTTCCAACCCTTAAATATTGATTTAATGCCCATAGGAATCAACTCTAGGATAGTGCACATACTAGTTCAGTTTCCATGTTCATCTGTCTTCATGGAACTGGATGGAGAACAACATCATCTGCATAGGTAGGGTAGGATTTTCAAAACAACAAGACTAAGGGTACATCTACACTACACATGCAACAGCAGCACAGCTCCGGTGCTGCAGCTGTGCCACCGTAGCACTGTAGGTAATCCACCCCCAAAAGGCAGTAGATAGATTGACAGAAGAATTATTTCATTTGACCTAGTGGTGTCTATACTAGGGCTTGGGCTGGCTCAATTACAGTGCTCATGGGTGTGAAGTTTCCAAAGGCACCTATCTGACCAGAACGGGGGAGGAGGGGAAATCAATGTGTTTTTTTTTAAATCTGTTTTTGTCAAATTTTCAAAATCCAGAATAGTAACTTCCAGCTCTATAGTTGTTCAAGAATAATGGAGGGGAAATTTCATGGAAGTGTTGTTGTTTTATTCCCCATGTTTTCATCGAATTCAAAATTGTAATAATTTTTGGGTCAAACTTTTTAAATTAAAAAAAATATATATGCAATATAGTCCACTGAATAGCCTTCACATGAGAAAAAACATTTGATCACTTTTCATCTGGGATGGCTTTTTTATTTTTAGGCAAGTTTATTGTCTGAAAATGGATAAGGGAGGATCTTTCTGTCCCTTATTGGTGAGGGGGGTGTTAAAGGAAGTAAGTAAGTTGTGAAGCTGGAGTAAGCGTTGCAAAGAATGTTAGTAAAATCTATTGCAGCAGATTGTTGAATAATTCACAAACCTTTTTAAAAATCTGAAAAAAAGATACTTCATGTGCATAAAAACATAATAAAAGAAATATGAGGAGCTAGCCCAACATGTCAATATTGTTGTATTAAGTCATGATGGATACGATTTAAAGGTTAGTAGCCACCAGAACAAATTAAAAATAAATTAATTGCTAGGACAAACTTCTGTTCATTTTGCTCATTCACGCTCTCTGGTTTTGCAAAAGTTGGATATTTCTTAAATTGTACATGGAGGGTACTAAAAAATAGATGACCAGCACATGTATTGTAGGACCTGAGCATTCATCCCTGGAGACATGTATGTGCAATTCCCATTGGGTATACCTACACTTCATTGCAAACCTGATCTTAGATTCAAGTTTAAGTCCAACCTCCATTTCTACAAACAAATATTTCTGACCTGGGTCAGTAAGGCCTCAGAATCCTGGCCCATGGCCCCATTCACAGATTCCCACTGTGACTTGTGTCCAAGCCCTGTCATTTTGCAGTGTAAATATAGTTCAAGCCGGTCTGCACAGTGCAGTATGGATGCTTTAGATCAGTGGTGGGCAACCTGCGACCTGCATGTGGCCCATCAGGGTAATCTGATTGCGGGCCACGAGACATTTTGCTAACGTTAAATGTCCGCAGGCATGGCACCCGCTGCAGCTCCCAGTGGCTGTGGTTCACCGTTCCTGACCAATGGGAGCTGCGGGAAGTGGCGGCCAGCACGTCCCTGCAGCCCGCCACTTCCCGCAGCTCCCATTGGCCGGGAATGGCGAACCGCAGCCACTGGGAGCTGCGGGGGGGCTGTGCCTGCAGATGGTCAATGTCAGCAAAATGTCTCGCGGCCCGCAATCAGATTACCCTGATGGGTCACGTGCGGCCTCAGGTTGCCCACCACTGCTTTAGATGGTTGTGAGACCTGGGTCACCAACTGTAAACAATATGCAATATGGATGTGCAAGCATGCTTGGAAACACTGAGTTCACAAGCACAGGTCTTGTAGACCTGGGTTTACAATTCAGTGTAGACATACCCATTGAGGCCAGTGGTAAATTTGCTTATAGACTTCAAGCTGAGTAGTGGCAAACTTGTTTAACAGTATTCCAGCTAACTTCAAGTATTGAGCCCGATATATTCTGTATGTAGGAGACATCAAGTGTATGTTCTGAAAACAGCTGAATACCTTTTCAAAACTGTGGAGCTCATTTATAAAGTTTGACATACTGGAATGTACCCCCAGCATGCAGGATGAAGGGTTTTAAATAAAAAAAAAAATAAGCATACATGGCAACTTCTAGTGGGAACTGTCATCTTGAAAAGGAGGTCACAGCAGGGAGATCAGGACATTGCAATTAATAAACATGCCTTCTCTCTCTGCTGCTTTTTTATTTGACTTTCGTGCCCATTTATCCTGAAATCTAATTCAAACTGTGGCCAAAAGTTCTCCCCAAATGACTGTAGAACAAGAGGCTGTCTGTGATGTCCTGCTCAGGACACCCAGAATTGTGAGCCACTGTGTTGTCTCTCTGCCTTAGCAAGAGTGAGAGCAGTACTGCCACAGTATTTCGAGCTGATATGCCAGTCTCTGCCTTGCAAGCAAACTCTTCAAGACTCTGTCAGTCTAAACCTTGTCCTGCAGGTAACAAAACCTAGTTTCCAAGTTCTCCAGCAGTGTCCAGTCCCTCTCACTGGACACTCACCAAAATTATTAGGTTTGCTGCCTTCAAAGAGACATAACACACATCAATCTGTTAAGTTAGCTGAAGACTTACACCTCACTTTAATATACAGGACTGAGATGGCTTTACAATAAAACAAGAATAAGTGCATTAACATTAAGAACAGAGATTTAAGTGATACTAAGCAAGAGAAAGAGACAGGTATGGGAACAACAAGACTAGGTTGATGTACTGCCACTCAAAACACATTTTAAGAACATATTTTCAGCACCCATATAAAACTCTTTATACATAACCTGTACATAAATCAGAGAATGATCTGTGGGACCCGTGTGTCACATGCGATTCCTTACAAGATGCCTTTTAGATACATATTATGATAGCTTGTTGGGGGTAGTGAGTGTGTCAGGCCTGATATGAGTTAGAGCGTAGCAGGCCCCCTGACCAGTTGGAATTGAGGGGCTCTTTAGGACACATGCTCCCTTACAAAAAGTAACTAGTATCGGAGGTATAAGCCACCACACGGCATGGATACCACACAGCATTGTGTGGTACAGATGTGAATAATAATTATGTACAAGGCAGCTTTCAAGCCACCAGGCAGGTATTCTGAAGAAGCTTTTCTAGCCTACAAACATTAGATACATGTTCTGGACCTGCCAAGGTACACAGGCAGTTATAGTCAGCAATGGGATTGTTAACAGGATACTGTGTGTGTGTGTGGGGGCGGGGGGTCCATATTCACGCTCAGTCACCTTCCTGTAAAGTCTGCCTAGTTTACAAACCAAANGGGGGGGGCGGGGGGGGGGGTCCATATTCACGCTCAGTCACCTTCCTGTAAAGTCTGCCTAGTTTACAAACCAAAAGAAAGAAAAGACTTTCCTAACTGCCAGCCCTGCAAATTTCCCCTGTGATCTGAGAATCAGGCCATATTCCCTCTATCTTTGACAACAGCAGCAACAAAAATAATATTGATAATTAAGGATACGATTTAGTCTTGGAGGTCAAGGAAATCATGGTTTCCGTTACTTTACCAGACCTCCATGACTTCACTTCACCTGTTGGGGCGGGGGCAGAGCCAGGGTGGTACACCCACTCACAGCTGTGGCAGGAGCTGGAGATGTGGTCCCCCCGGCACTGCTGCAGCCAGGGTTGGAATCAGGGCTGTGCGCCCTGGACCCACGGCTCCAGCTGTGGCTACATGCCTCCCCCCCACTCCTCACAGCTGCGGCAAGAACCAGGGCTGTGCGCTCCCCCACCACACAGCTGCTGCTGGGGCCGGAGCCAGGGCTGTCTGCCCTCGCCCTGTGGCTTCAAACAGGGCCAGAGCTGGGGCTGTGCACACACCCCCACACCCAGCTTTGGCCAGAGCCTGGGCTGTGCCCTTCTGGCTTCGGCTGGTGCTGGAGCCAGGGCTGTGTGTCTTCTCCCGCCCCCTCGAGGCTTCAGCTGGGCCAGTGTTGCTGCTGTGTGCCCCCACCTGTGGCAGGGCTTTGGCAGGGCAGAAGCCAGGGCTGTGTGCTCCTTCCTATGGCAGTGGGTCCGGGGCTGTCAGTCCACCCCATGGGGTTCCAGCTGTCATTCCTTCCCTGCCCCCAGCACTCTTCCCCCATTATTTTTAGTAAAAGTCTCAGACAGGTCACACCTCCCATGAATTTTTACTAAAAATAACTGACAAAATCTTAACCTTACGGATAATCTGTTTCTAGATTCTGCAAAGTTTGCCTGACAGTCCAGTTGATGATGCATGATAATCTGGCTCATTCCTGCACTGATGAATGGGCTGTAGCGTGTCAGCGGTAGTAAAATATTTTTTGTTTAATAAAGTGAGCACTATTGGCGATGCCATAAGGAGCAGATCGAGAATACTGGCAATCATTTACATAATCACTTTTCTGTATGCAACCTCATTTTAGAGAGCAGAGTAAAATCATACAGCTACTCTTACCAAGTTGTCAACTTAGAAAGGAGTTCATAACACGATAGATAAAGAGAAGCCCATTAAAAAGTGGGATTTTTGTTGTTGTTCTTTTCATCCCTGTCATGTTTGGTTTGATGTTGTTCAGTTCTAAACATCAGAGCTTTACCGAGTGTACAAATAAGAAGCAGCATCGATATTTTTTTTCATCAAACTAGCCCAGCTATACTCACTCTTTACAGAGTGACACAGCAGGTTGACTTAAAGATTAATTAGTTAATTGATCTCTACTACCTCAATCTTCTCCATTCCTTATCACTCTTGCCCTTCACCTGCACAAGTGTATCTCTGTAAGAAATATATTTTCCTTCAGCCAAAACTGTGATCTCATCAGATCTCACAATCTAATTGAGGTTGCACTGGGTTAGAAGTTGATTGGGAAGCCCAAAGATACTGCAGTAAATGATGTTGCTGATACAGTAGGTGGCACTCTACCCTCTGTGGCATGTTTGAAAAGCTCTTCAACAGCTTCCTGACACATTAATGCCTATTTTCTTTCAAAAATGCTAGCCACCTAAACTCTTTCTCTGTTCTCAGGATGAGGGAATCTGCACTACTATTTCAAGCCAAATATTTAACATGTGACATCCTCATAAATAAATCACACTCTGTTATTCTACAATAGTGATCTAAAAATGTCTGTAACACTATCATAAGATGTATGCCAAATTCTCTCAGTTAGGAACATAACTGACAAGGGAAACAATTTACACCAATTCTGGGGCTGGCTGGACTGGTCTGATATCAGTGTACATTAGAGCAGTGCCAAGGGGTTGTTCCAGTGCCGGGGGACCATGCCTCTTTTTCCCTGGGGCTGCCCCTGCAGTCAGAGACAGGTGTGTGTATGGTGAATTTCAAAGAGATCTCCGGTGGCCAATGAAACTGGCTTTCCGAGTACTTTGCATGTCTAGAGCAGAGCAAAACACTTGGAGTATGGCCCGGTGATGCTTTGGATCCTTATAGAACACTGTAGCATTTATTTAAAATGGCAGCTGCAGAGTTAGTTTACCTTGTGAAGATTAAAATAATTGGCAATTTGGAGTGATGTTTTGTGGAGCTGGACAACAGCTGTATGTTCACATTTTTCTGGTTGACCAGCATCTATGATATTCTCAAACTTGAATTGTTCAGTAGTCCACACACTCTTCATGATTTGACTAGCAGGCTTTGTGCTGACAGTTGCCATCCTTTCTACCTGGTGCCTCAGGCTAGGATTTCTCCAAGGCTTCAGGTATTAGTTATATAACCAGCAGCATAATCTTGAGCAATTTTTTAAAGGAATAGACCATTAAGCAGCAAAAATCCCACTGTGGGAGTCACCCAGCAGTTAGTTACACCAATAGAGTATCTACCGTATGTGTATTAGTTTTCATTTTAAAATGTTCACGTTGATGAGTAATAAGACAATTTAGGGTTATGTAACAATGATAAATATAAAAAGAAACAGGAGTACTTGTGGCACCTTAGAGACTAACAAATTTATTGTAGCATAAGCTTTCGTGGGCTACAGCTCACTTCATCGGATGCATGCAGTGGATGCATGCATCCGATGAAGTGAGCTGTAGCCCACGAAAGCTTATGCTACAATAAATTTGTTAGTCTCTAAGGTGCCACAAGTACTCCTGTTTCTTTTTATATTTATCATTGTTACATAACCCTAAATTGTCTTATTACTCATCAACGTGAACATTTTAAAATGAAAACTAATACACATACGGTAGATACTCTATTGGTGTAACTAACTGCTGGGTGACTCCCACAGTGGGATTTTTGCTGCTTAATGGTCTATTCCTTTAAAAAATTGCTCAAGATTATGCTGCTGGTTATATAACTAATACCTGAAGCCTTNGATAAATATACTGCAACTATTCTGTGCACGTGCTAAGCCCATGCGATTTATGGGTTGTTTTTCTCTTCTATTTACTTAACTAGGAAAGCTCTGCTGCAATGCAGCAGCTGGATTTCACAATGAGGTCTTGCTTTTTTACCTTATCATCTAGTTTGGATTGCCTGAGGCATAAGGAAGTCACACAGTGAATTTATCTCAGATAGCATTAGCATCCTGGACCTACCTGATTTCCAGTTTGATTTCTTCAGCAAACTACTGAAGTAGAATAAAGTGTTTAGTACCATTCCTGTAAAAGTATGTGTAGGTAAACATAATATGATTTATGAGTAGTATGGTAGCATCTAGAAATGTATTTTGCTAGTCACTGCACAGACAAAGAAGATAGTTCTCCCCCACAACAGTTTGCACTCTGAACATGTGGTTCTCAACATTTTCAATGCCAGGAAACAGTTTTCCATTCCTAGACACCTCTTTCCATTTACCAATATAGGAAGGGCAGGTTGGACAATATGAACTCCTGGTACTTGTTCAAAACCCCAGAGTTAAGACAAGACATGACAAAACAAAACAGAGTGGGGTGATTTATTGTAGAATTATGATTATGTAAATTCAGCCTAACAGTCGAACAGTTAATTGCTTTCTTGCTGAAGACACTATGGGGAATATATAAATCAGGCTATCCAAGTTGATTCCTCTGTTTGCTTGTCCATTGAGAAAGAAATAGCTCGGTTAGTATGTTTTTCTTTAATTTAATTAAAGCAGGAGCCGTCACAAACACACGCTGGACCAGCGATAGAATACAAAGAGATGATCAATAGAAATATGGGCAGGAAACAATAAAATATTGTTCAGTCCACAAAAATCCAGGCTAACTACTTCTAAGGAGAAATAACTGAAACACAGACCCTTGAGTGGTAGGGAAGTATTAGGAAGCAATAAGGCTGATGGAGATCTAGATATCTGAGGATGGACCTTAGATTAGACACAGCTTGCAGTAGAGGATAATTGCCCTGAACTAGGATGTACCATAAATGTCATGTGTAAATTTAGGCAAGTCATTTCTTAATTTAATTTCTTTGCATGTCAGCTTCCCATCTGTAAAATTGATTTAATACTCAGCTGTGTCAGAGAACAGGGAAATATATGGTGACATTTTGAAATTTCAATAAATGCTGACCAAAAATAGAGGGGGTAGGTAGGGAGATTATATTTCTCTCCACCCACTCCCACCCCAGTTTTGTTGTTGAAATTTTGTTTGTGAGGCAAGTCATTAAATAACGTATTTATGGGAATATTACTACACTGGCAGAAGAATGGATTTGACAATCAAAATTCCATCTGGAATGGTAATGAGTTTGTGACTGATTCTTGCATCTGAGATTGCCATATGTCTGATTTTGACCTGGAGCCCTAAAATATTTCATTCACCATGAATACATGTCTAACTTGAAGATACATCTAAATAGATGGAATCAGCTGCAGTGAATTTTGTATTAATTGTTGCTACTGCATGTGCCAGATAAGTAGTATCCGGTTAATTGTAATTTATTTTCTGTGGCTTACAATGAATTAATACATTTTAATGCTGCCTGTTGAAATGATACTGTTTATTATAACATTTCACTGATCATTCCATCTGAAATATATTGTGCTGACTGGCCACATGTTGGGACAAAGATTTGGCAGTCTATCTGAACCGTGACTTGGGGCTAGGTCTGATAATTTTAGAGGTAATTGTCATTCCATTTGCTTCCAGTTAAACTGTGTTTGTGTTTCAAGCCACTAGCTACTTGTCTATCAGATGCCACGGGCAATCAGCAGAAGAAAAGGGGGGTGGGGAGAAACAACCCCCCCCCCCAAAGAAAAACATTATATATAATATGAATGAAACAGTACAGGAATTAGAAAGTGAATATTTTAGCAGAGATAAGCAACTTGGCTCTAAGTTGTATTATGATGCCTGTCTACCTGAAGGGAAAAATCTAGATGTGGAAATCTCTTGGCAACTTCCAGTCCTTTTAGACTTGCCAGCTTTATAGATATGACATGATAATCTGCATAATTTAGCATTGTTACTATATACACTGTATTATTTTGAAGGTATAAAAGATTCTATTACTTCATATATTATATTCTTATCCCTGAAGAGTGAAGCTGCTGCCTGAAGAAGCCAACTACTCTAACACCCATATACAGTGAATATAAAAACATTCTGGTAACATTTAGACCTCAAGCAGATTTTCATTACAATGGTTTCCGATGTGTCTAGTTCTAATGGCTTGAATTTAGGGACACTCTATAATATTAGAGCTGGTCAGAAAATGGGGTTATTTACATAGAAAGTTTTGACTCTTTAGTGAAAAATCAAAAACCAGAATATTTTGGCCAAACCCAGAAAATGATTCAGTTTGGAAATGCTGCTGCAGTTCCTCATGGGAGTTGTAATTTGGGTACCTCTTGCTCCTATTCTCCTCTAAAAGCTGATTTCCCTTGTCAGATTAAGTCACAATTTTGGGGTAACTCCATGGTCTGCTCAGGAATGCTCATTCAGGTCTCAGGCCTCTAGCCTTCACATCTCTATGGGCAGGGACCCACATCCCCTCTGTTTCCTTCCACACTGGGTTTTAGGTTGCAGTCCTCTGTAATTTATTACAATATCCCCAGCAAGCCAGTCTGCCTAAAAACCAACATCTGCACTTTGCTTTCTTTCTGAGGACAATTACAAATGATTTACTAGTCACCCCATAACTCTTTGAAAGCAAGCACAATTATTAAGCATACTGAGAAAAGAGAAACCAAAAACTTGATTTACATGCACAGTAAATGTACCGGAAATCACCTATGTTCCACATGGAGCCCTAGTAGGACTAAATTATTGGGCCCCTGTAACGGGTTGTGCTCATCACCATCGTTGCTCCAGGAATTAGATCTGTCCATCAGCAGGGCACCCTCCTCTTGTGGTGTCTCGCTGTCCGTCGCTGCTTCTCCACCATCTCCGCTGTCTGTGGGGACCCACGTCACTCCCAGACCGCGGCATCTCTTCAGGGCATGGCCCTCTGGGCTGTGCCCCAACTCCATTGTCTCCCCCCCTTCTGGGGGAACTGGCAGTCCTTCACCCGGCCTCTCACTGCAGTGGCAAACTGCAGCCCCTAGTCCAGCCCCTTGCTCAGGGGCAAACTGCAGTCCTTTGGCTGGCCACTTCCTTCAGTGGGGCAAAAGGGGGAAGGGGCAGGCCCGCCCGCTACTCTGGGCCCTGACCCAGGGACTCCATAGCTGGCAGCCGCTCACTGCCTCTCCTTCCCATTCTGCTGCTACCTGCTTTCCCTGGGCCGCTTCCCCATAGCCCCCGCACCTACTCGGCCCCTGTATCGAGGCCTCACTCTGGGAGCCAGCCTGGCTGGAGCTCTGCTTGCTCCCCTGACCCAGCACTGCTCTGTCCCAGGTACTTCATGCTTGAGGGAGAGACTGCTCCTCTTTGTCCTGCAGCCCTTCTTATAGGGCCCAGCCTGGCCCCAATTGGCTGCTTCTAGGCCTTCCTCTGATTGGCTGGGTTCTGCACAGCCACTCCAAGGGCTGCTATTAACCCTTTGCCAGCCAGTGAGGGGCAGCTGCCCTGTCACAGCCCCCCTTTGACAAAAGTTCCTGACCATTTGCTAATCAAATGGAAGACTCTGAATTCAAGGCTGTTTAAACTCAGCCTTTTACACCAAAAATCTTGCTTTATTTCCCAGCCTCCTGAAAAAAAATGTTTCTTGGTTACAAGTTCCAGATTTCAGATCAAGAAGAAGAACAACCCGTAAGACAGTTCAGCTGTTCCTTTATACTATTTGGACCTTTGAACTCTGACCTCCTGAGACAGGCAATACCAGTACTGTCCCTTACCTCCAAGGTGCTCAGTTTCAAAGGTGGGTATCTGCATAGCCTGCCTTGGGATTTTTCATTAATCACCCCATATAATTCCAGGAACATACATAGGGTTATGAATGTTGCCATAGGCTCATGTGTCAGCCCCACCGCCATATAATGGTCTTTG
The DNA here is from genome assembly GCA_003942145.1 of Platysternon megacephalum. Taxonomy (NCBI): domain Eukaryota; kingdom Metazoa; phylum Chordata; order Testudines; family Platysternidae; genus Platysternon; species Platysternon megacephalum. The sequence continues at coordinate 9,936,985 of QXTE01000007.1, read as the reverse complement.
AAGATATGCCTGTGTTAGAGACTCATTTCCAATGATGGGTCTCTACCAGTGATGTATCCTGGAAGATGTAGTCTTGCTAGGGAACCCAGCCAATAGACGAGAATGGAGACATGAAGAAACTGAACAACAACTTCCATAAGGCACTGGGCCAACATAGCTGAACTGAAACATTTGAAGCTTTGTCCAAAAACATTTGGGGTTTTGGACATTCATTTTTCAACAACAACAAAAATTTTCCATGGAAAGCAGACTATTTTTCTGTTTGATGGAAAAAATTTGACCAGTCCTAATTAATATGCATTACACATGCCACACACCAAGTATATAATCAGTGAAATGTTCTATCTGTGGTTTGCAGATAGCACAAGTAGCTTGCTACCTGCAGTATAATTCGACTCAGGTTGCAAAATCATTTCAGTAAAATTTTTCCATTCCATCACAAAAATTCAACACTGGGGGATATAATATAAATTACTCCTTTTGAAATGTCTTTGCTTTTGAGTGAAGCAAAACCTTAGGCAAAGTGTAATTGTGGGTAGCGAGGGAACCTACCAGGCCAGACTTGGGTCCCAGTGTGGGCTGAGCCATTGACTCTGTGTGATCATAGGCAAGCAATTTAAATTACCTATGCCTCAGTCACATTACTAAGCTATAAAATACAGATAACACACTCTACCACCACAGGGCACATGCATTGTAAATAATGTAGATAGGAAAATATAAAGCTTAACCATCACACATGTAGACACTTTTTGGACTCCTGGGAACAGCTGGGTACTAAAATTACCTTAAATCTTAATGTTACTTTCTTTGGCCAAAGCCCAGTATGTTCTTAATAAAGGAAATGATAGCAGGTAGGAACAGACATTTCTTAAGACAAAGCAGTTATAGTAAAATTGTGAGGAAAATAGATTAATTTGGAAATCAGCTACTCACTAAAACTGAAGGCATGCTAAATCTATTGGCTATAATTTATATACAGTGATTTCCCTTAATTAAACAAAAAACAAAAAAACTTGTTCTGCTTTTGGTAACTAACGTGAAGGCCAGAGAAGTTTTTAAAGTAAGGGTGGGGGAAAAGTCTTCAGGTGAAGAGGAGCACATGATTAGGACAGAGGTATCCCTTAAGGGAGGATTTCTTAAAGGGATGTTCTGTATCCTATTAAAGAAAGGAGGATAGAAGTTGATAAAGTACAGGTAGGAAGTGAAAAGCAACAGTCAAACAACAAAGAGCCCTATTCAATTACATCACATGGAGGCAGACAATTAAATATTACAAAATTTTTACATGCTTGTATAGAAATGCTAGAAGTCTAAATACTAAAACGGGTGACCATGAGTGCCTGCTATTAAATGAGGCTATTGATATAATAGGCATCACAGAAACTTGGTGGAATGATGATAATCAATGGGACAAAGTACATAGGAATGACAGAGTATGTTCTCCTGATGGACCTATCCTCCATGAACATATCTAGTTCTCTTTTGAACCCTGTTAGTGTTTTGGCCTTCACAACATCCTCTGGCAAGGAGCTCCACAGGTTGACTGTGCGTTGTGTGTAGAAATATTTTATTTTGTTTGTTTTAAACCTGCTGCCTATTAATTTCATCTGGTGACCCCTAGTTCTTGTGTTATGAGAAAGAGTCAAGAACACTTCTTATTTACTTTCTCCACACCATTAATGATTTTATAGACCTCTATCATATCCCCCCTAGTCATCTCTTTTCCAAGCTGAAAAGTCCCAGTCTTATTAATCTCTCCTCACATGGAAGCTGTTCCATACCCCTAATCATTTTTGTTGCCCTTTTCTGTACCTTTTCCAATTTCAATATATCTTTTTGGGGATGGGGCAACCAGACCTATGCGCAGTATTCAAATTGTGGGCATACTATCGATTTATATAGCTGCAATATGATATTTTCTCTTTTTATCTATCCCTTTCCTAATGATTCTCAACAGTAATAGTGACCATAATGTTATTGCATTTAATATCCTTGGGGGTGGGAGGAAATGCCAGAGAAACCCACCACAGCAACATTTAAGTCCAAAAAGGGGAACTACACAAAAATGAATTAAAATGGAAATTAAAAGGAACAGTCACAAGAATGAAATGTCTGCAAGCAGCATGGAGACTACTTAAGAACACCATGATAGAGTTTCAAACTAAATGTATACCCCGAATAAAAAAAACCCCAAAACAGTAACAAGACCAAAAAATGCCACCATAGCTAAATAACAGCAAAAGAGGTGTTTAGAGGCAAAAAAGCTTCAAAAGTCAAATCCTGCTGAAGAAAATAGGAAGTAGCATAAACTCTGGCAAGTCAAGTGTAAAAATATAATTAGACAGGCCAGAAAAGAATTTGAAGAGCAACTAGCAAAAGACACAAAAACTAACAGCAATTTTTGTTAAGTACATCAGGAGCAGAAAGCCTGCCAGGCAATCAGTGGGCCCATTGGATGATGAAGGTGCTAAAGCAGCACTCAAAGAAGACAAGGCCAAAAAGTGAAATGAATTCTTTGCTTTGGTCTTCACTGCAGAGGATGTGAGCGAGATTCCCACACCTGAACCATTCTTTTTAGGTGACAAATATGAGGAATTGTTCAACTGAAGTGTTATTAGAAGAGGTTTTGGAACAAATGAATAAATTAAACAGTCATTAGTCACCAGGACCAGATGGTATTCACCCAGGTGTTCTGAAGGAACTTAAATATGAAATTGCAAAACTACGAACTGTGGTATGTAACCTATTGCTGAAATCATCCTCTGTACCAGATGACTGGAAGATAGCTAATATAACATTGATTTTTTTTAAAGTCTCCAGAGGCAATCCTGGCAATTACTGGATGGAAAGCCTAATTTTAGTTCAAGGCAAATTGGTTGAAACTATAATCAAGAATAGAATTATCAGACACATAGATGAACATGATACTTTGGGGAAGAGTCAACAGGGCTTTTGTAAAGGGAAATCATGCCTTACCAATTAATTGGAATTCTTTGAGGGGGTCAACAAGCATGTGGACAAGGATAATCCAGTTGATGTAGAGTACTTGGACTTTCAGAAAGCCTTTGACAAGGTCCAACAACAAAGACTCTTAAGGAAACTAAGAAGTTATGGTATAAAAGGGAAGGTCCTTTCATGAATCAGTAGCTGGTTAAAAGATAGGAAATTAAGGGTAGAAATACATGGTCAGTTTACACAATGGATATAGCAGGGTCTTCCAAGGGTCCATACTGGGATTTGTACTATTGAACATATTCATAAATGATCTGGAAAACACTGAGATGGCAAAAATTGAAGATAACACAAAATTACTCCAGATAGTTAAGTCCAAAGCTGACCACAAAGATTTACAAAGGAATCTCACAAAACTGGGTGACTTGGCAACAAAATGGCAGATTTCAGAGGGGTAGCCGTGTTAGTCTGTATCAGTAAAAACAACGAGGAGTCCTTGTGGCACCGTAGAGACTAACAAATTTATTTGGCATAAGCTTTCATGGGATATAACCCACTTCATCAGATGCAACTGATGAAGTGGGTTATATCCCATGAAAGCTTATGTTGAAATACATTTGTTAGTCTCTAAGGTGCCACATGGACTCCTAGTTGTTTTTAAAATGGCAGATGACATTCAATTTTGATAAAGCAAAATAATGCACAATGGAAATCATAATCCGAACTATACATACAAAATGAAGGGGTCTAAATTAGCCATTACCATTCAAGAAAGAGATCTTGGAGACATTGTGGATAATTCTCTGAAAACAACTGTTCAATGGGCAGTAGCAGTCAAAAAACAAACAGAATGTTAGGAACCATTAGGAAAGGGATAGATAATAAGACAGTAAATATCATAATGCCACTATATAAATCCACGGTAATAATAAAAATAATAATAATAATATATGGAGATATACCTATCTCATAGAGCTGGAAGGGACCCCAAAGGGTCATCAAGTCCAGCCCCCTGCCTTCACTAGCAGGACCAATTTTGCCCCAGATCCCTAAATGGCCCCCTCAAGGATTGAACTCACAACCCTGGGTTTAGCAGGCCAATGCTCAAACCACTGAGCTATCCCTCCCGCCCCCATGGTACACCCACACCTTGAACACTGTGTTCAGTTCTGGTCGCCGCATCTCAAAAAAGATATCTTTGAATTGGAAAAGGTACAGAGAAGGGCAGCAAAAATGATTGGGGGCATGGAACATATTCCATACAAGGAGAGATTAAAAAGACTGGGACTCTTCAGTTTAGAAAAGAAATGACTAAGGGGGGATATGACAGAGATCTATAAAATCATGAATGGTGTGAAGAAAATGATCAGGGGAGTAATATTAACCCCTTCACATAAAACAAGAATGAAATTAATAGGCAGCACATTTAAATCAAACATAAGGAAGTACTTCTTCATACAATTCACACTGAGCCTGTGGAACTCATGTCCAGGGAATGTTGTGAAAGCCAAAACTATAACTGGGTTCAAAAAAGAATTAGGTAAGTTCTTGGAGGAAGGTCCATCAATGGCTACTAGCCAGGGTGGGCAGGGATGCAACCTCATGCTCTGGGTGTCCCAAAGCCTCTGCCTGCCAGAAACTGGAATTGGATAACAGGGGATGGATCACTTGATGATTACCTGTTCTGTCGATTCCCTCCGAAGCATCTGGTACCGGCCACTGTCAAAAGATAGGATAATGGTTACATGGACCATTGGTCTAACCCAATATGGCCATTCATATGTAATGTTACTATCGTATTTGCAGTATTTCCTGCCTAGGTATATGAAAGTGTAGGGAGTAATAGCAGTAATGTTATTTAGTTGTCAAAGGCAACATTTTCCATGGTCACTGCTACACATCACTAAAAATCAGCATTTACCAACAATTACCATATGCTACACGTATTTCCTAGCCTAAGTATGATAAAATCTCAGATACTACAGCATGAAAACTGTAGATAAATGTTGATTTTTTTAAATTACTACTTACACTTAATCTTGGAAGAATCCTCCATTTTCCCTGTGCCCTTCCTTTGTACTTTCAAATCCTTCCTGAAAAACAATTGTGTCATGAAATCTTCCTATATAGACATTACTCATAGAGTAATGAGTCAGGGAGCCAGGTGGGTGCTCATAGACTCATAGATTCATAGACTTTAAGATCAGAAGGGACCATTATGATCATCTAGTCTGACCTCCTGCACAATGNTGGTACACCCACACCTTGAACACTGTGTTCAGTTCTGGTCGCCGCATCTCAAAAAAGATATCTTTGAATTGGAAAAGGTACAGAGAAGGGCAGCAAAAATGATTGGGGGCATGGAACATATTCCATACAAGGAGAGATTAAAAAGACTGGGACTCTTCAGTTTAGAAAAGAAATGACTAAGGGGGGATATGACAGAGATCTATAAAATCATGAATGGTGTGAAGAAAATGATCAGGGGAGTAATATTAACCCCTTCACATAAAACAAGAATGAAATTAATAGGCAGCACATTTAAATCAAACATAAGGAAGTACTTCTTCATACAATTCACACTGAGCCTGTGGAACTCATGTCCAGGGAATGTTGTGAAAGCCAAAACTATAACTGGGTTCAAAAAAGAATTAGGTAAGTTCTTGGAGGAAGGTCCATCAATGGCTACTAGCCAGGGTGGGCAGGGATGCAACCTCATGCTCTGGGTGTCCCAAAGCCTCTGCCTGCCAGAAACTGGAATTGGATAACAGGGGATGGATCACTTGATGATTACCTGTTCTGTCGATTCCCTCCGAAGCATCTGGTACCGGCCACTGTCAAAAGATAGGATAATGGTTACATGGACCATTGGTCTAACCCAATATGGCCATTCATATGTAATGTTACTATCGTATTTGCAGTATTTCCTGCCTAGGTATATGAAAGTGTAGGGAGTAATAGCAGTAATGTTATTTAGTTGTCAAAGGCAACATTTTCCATGGTCACTGCTACACATCACTAAAAATCAGCATTTACCAACAATTACCATATGCTACACGTATTTCCTAGCCTAAGTATGATAAAATCTCAGATACTACAGCATGAAAACTGTAGATAAATGTTGATTTTTTTAAATTACTACTTACACTTAATCTTGGAAGAATCCTCCATTTTCCCTGTGCCCTTCCTTTGTACTTTCAAATCCTTCCTGAAAAACAATTGTGTCATGAAATCTTCCTATATAGACATTACTCATAGAGTAATGAGTCAGGGAGCCAGGTGGGTGCTCATAGACTCATAGATTCATAGACTTTAAGATCAGAAGGGACCATTATGATCATCTAGTCTGACCTCCTGCACAATGCAGGCCACAGAATCTCACCCACCCACTCCTGTAACAAACCCCTAACCTATGCCTGAGTTATTGAAGTCCTCAAATCATGGTTTAAAGACCTCAAGGTGCAGAGAAGCCTCCAGCAAGTGACCCGTGCCCCATGCTGCAGAGGAAGACGAAAAACCTCCAGGGCCTCTGCCAATCTGCCCTGGAGGAAAATTCCTTCCCGACCCCAAATATGGCGATCAGTTAAACCCTGAGCATGTGGGCAAGACTCACCAGCCAGCACCCAGGAAAGAATTCTCTGTAGTAACTCAGATCCCACCCCATCTAACATCCCATCACAGACCATTGGGCATATTTACCTGCTAATAATCAAAGATCAATTAATTGCCAAAATTAGGCTATTCCATCATACCATCCCCTCCATAAACTTATCAAGCTTAGTCTTGAAGCCAGATATGTCTTTTGCCCCCACTACTCCCCTTGGAAGGCTGTTCCAGAACTTCACTCCTCTAATGGTTAGAAACCTTCGTCTAATTTCAAGTCTAAACTTCCTAATGTCCAGTTTATATCCATTTGTTCTTGTGTCCACATTGGTACTAAGNTCTGCCAATCTGCCCTGGAGGAAAATTCCTTCCCGACCCCAAATATGGCGATCAGTTAAACCCTGAGCATGTGGGCAAGACTCACCAGCCAGCACCCAGGAAAGAATTCTCTGTAGTAACTCAGATCCCACCCCATCTAACATCCCATCACAGACCATTGGGCATATTTACCTGCTAATAATCAATTACCAATGACAATGGCTCAATGCTCTTTTTGCATTGGAACTCTTGATCTATGATGCCTGATTTAGGGCTCCATAGTGCGTTTAAGCACTACACTGAGTAAGATGTGGTGGTGTGTAGGGACCCTGCCCCTGGGGTAGTACACCGTTGTGCCTCTGACACACCTATGAGGTACAGTTCTTCTCAGGGTTCCCTTCTTGCACTTGGGAGATTCAGGGATTAATTTTTCATAGAATGTAGCATACTCCTCCCTGCTCACCTCCAGTCTAGCCAATACATTACAGTTGGTACCAGACAACATTTTTTACCCTTGGGAAAGGAAAGTAATTTGTCTCTGTATAGCGGGGTGGTAACCCGCTCGTGCCCTGAGGGGCTTAGAACAGCCCCGGCAGGGGCTGCAGCTCTAAAAGCTGCTAGGCTGATTGGGGAAGCAGCCGCAGCTGGGCCACACCCCAATCAGGCCTCAGCTGGCCCTATATAAGAGGCTGTGAGCCAGAAGCCCAAAGGAGTTTCTCTCTGTTTGTAGAGGGAGATGGGCCTGGCTGTAGGGAGCTAGAGATTGGGTACCTGAGTGGAGCAGGGCTGGGGAGCTCTAGCCTGGAAAGCCCCAGGCTGCGGCCTGGCAACAGGTACTGGGGGTTGCAGAGGGCAGCCCAGGGGTAGACCAAGGCAGCAGGTCCAGACCCAACCCTGCCTATGATGAGTGGCTTATACTGCAGTCTGCCCCAGGGCGCGGGGGCTAGTTGGTGACTGGCAGTAGCCTACGACTGAGGCAAGGTGGGGACAGTGGGTGGGGATTCCCCTGGGATGGGGGAGACCCAGTGAAAGGGGTACCGGGGTCCTGGGAGGGACACGGGCCAGAGGCAAGTCGGATCACCAGCCTGCAGGGGGTGCTCCAGATGCTGGAATGAGCTAATTCCCTGGATGACCAGCATGAGGTGCCACAGGGGTGAGTCCGCGCTCCCTTACACTCACCCAGAAACAAATCAAGGTGTGTTTTGAACTCCTGTAGGAATGGATTAATCTTTGCACTATGGGAAGCACAATGACTCCAGTTCTGACTTGGTTCTGCAATGCAATGTGAGGGTGAAAGTCTCTTTTCATTCATCATACCATTTCCCAGTCTCCAGGCCAGGTAGAGTTTAGCCCTATGAGCAGTGAAATCTCAAGGCTGAGTTGGGGATAAGGGAGTCTTTGTCACCAAAGTTCCTATTTTTGGTGAACAAATAACTGCAGCTGTAATAACTAATAACAACCTGTTTTCTCAGAGACCTACTGTTATAATAATTATTGAAGATAATTTGTAATAATATATTGCACCTTCCATTACAAGATATCAAATTACATTCAGTCTTACTTGCTGAAACATAGCAGCCCTGGGGTAAGTTAAGTAGAGTGCCTTTTATTAGCCCCATTCTACAGATGGAGAAAATGAGGTACAGAGAGGTTAATAGCTTGATTGTCTCTGAAAGTTGGGAAATGATTGATTTGTCTAAGATTTTCATAATAAGCCAGAGCCAGTCTTACAATTCCAGTGTCCTGACTTTCAGGGTTATGTTCTGACCACTAGACTTGCTGCCTCCTACCTTAACATAATTGTTAATAAAGGAAATATTAACCACAATTTGGATAGTTATCAAAATATGCAATTAATGCCATAAGTTCTGGAACTACCAAATAACTGGAGGATAGCTAATGTGATGCCAATTTTTAAAAAGGGCTCCAGAAGTGATCCTGACAATTACAGGCCAGTAAGCCTGACTTCAGTAACAGGCAAACTGGTTGAAACTATAGTAAAGAACAAAATAGCCAGACACATAGATGAACATAATGTGTTGGGGAAGAGTCAACATGGTTTTTGTAAAGGGAAATGATGCCTCACCAATCTATTAGAATTCTTTGAGGGGGTCAACAAGCATGTGGACAAAGGGGATGCAGTGGATATAGTGTACTAAGATTTTCAGAAAGCCATAGGCAGGGACCCTCACCAAAGGCTCTTAAGCAAGGTAAGCTGTCATGGGATAAGAGGGAAGGTTCTCTCATGGATTGGTAACTGGTTAAAAGATAGGAAACAAAGGGTAAGAATAAACGGTCAGTTTTCAGAATGGAGAGAGGTAAATAGTGGTGTCCTCCAGGGGTCTGTACTGGGACTAGTCCTATTCAATATATTCCTAAATGATCTGGAAAAAGGGGTAAAGAGTGAGGTGGCAAAATCTGTATACAAAACTACTCAAGATAGTTAAGTCCCAGGCAGATTGCAAAGAGCTACAAAAGGATCTCACAAAACTAGATGACCGGGCAACAAAATGGCAGATGAAATTCAATGTTGGTAAATGCAAAGTAATGCACATTGGAAAACATAATCCCAACTATAAATATAAAATGATGGGGTCTAAATTGGCTGTTACCACTCAAGAAAGAGATCTTGGAGTCATTGAGCATAGCTCTCTGAAAACATCCACTCAATGTGCAGTGGCAGTCAAAAAAGTTAACCGAATATTCGGAATCATTAAGAAAGGGATAGATAATAAGATATTGCTTCTAGATAAATCCATGGTATGCCCACATCTTGAACACTGTGTTCAGTTCTGGTTGCCGCATCTCAAAAAAGATATATTTGAATTGGAAAAGGTACAGAGAAGGGCAACAGACATGATTAGAGGTATGGAACAGCTGCCTTATTAGGAGAGATTAATAAGACTGGGACTTTTCAGCTTGGAAAAGAGACGACCAAGAGGAGATATGATAGAGGTCTAGAAGATCATGACTGGTCTGGAGAAAGTGAATAAGGAAGTGTTATTTACTCCTTCTCATAACACAAGAACTAGGGGTCACCAAATGAAATTAATAGGCAGCAAGTTTAAACCAAACAAAAGGAAGTATTTTTTCATACAACACAGTCAACCTGTGGAACTCCTTGCCAGAGGATGTTGTGAAGGCGAAGACTATAACAGGGTTCGAAAAAGAACTAGATAAGTTCATGGAGGATAGGTCCATCAATGGCTATTAGCCAGGATGGACAGGGATGGTGTCCCTAGCCTCTGTTTGCCAGAAGCTGGGAATGGGTGACAGGGAATGGATCACTTGGGGATTACCTGTTCTGTTTATTCCCTCTGGGGTACCTGGCATTGGCCACTGTCGGAAGGCAGGCTATTGGGCTAGATCGACCTTTGGTCTGACCCAGTATGGCCATTGTTACGTTCTTATGTTTTTATTTTAACTAGGGAACTACCATACCCTCTGGCTTGAAGTGGTTTCCATCATATACAGGGTTTACAGTTTGGTTCAATGGCTCTCAGCACCCCCACTATATAATTTATTCCAGCACTCCTAATTAATGCAGATACTTATGATCATATTTTCTCATAGTGCCCTATCAGCAATTCTGTATTTTAACACTCCACCATGCAAATTGACAGTCACATAATTAAATAGCTAACTTGATAGAACTCTTTGAAATAATTATAAAGAAAGATGAGTTTCATGGGGTCTCTTCTAAGGTGAGGCAAGAAAAGTCTTCAGCATGGGTAGATTTTCAGTGGAAAGAACAGCATTGTGATCTAAAGAAGGATGATCTAAAATTCCATTGATAGCTGAATAAATATAGAAACAGTGAGCAATCTCTTTTTTGAAAAAGCTAAGTAGAAGCCCTGGAGGGGTTGAGTTAAACTTAGTTTGAAAGTCATTGGTTGAATGACTCAACATCATTTCTATCTGGGTGACTAAAAAGGAATCCTGTTCCACCCACTGGAGTGAATCACAATGTTTTTTAACTGGCAGCTGAATGGTCGCATTAAGATTTTTTGTAAAACTTTAGACAGGGAAAACTGACAAGTGAAATTGGTGTTTGCTTGCAATTTTAATCTTCTTTTAGACAAAACAAATGCTTATTTATAGACACTCTAGGTTAAACTGATTCTCATTATTTTATTTCTGACCTTGACTTTGTTGGAAATGCTGCTACTGTAAAAACCAGGATGTTCAGTGCTGCTACAGTGCCAAAGCAACCCTGGATAGCTCATTATAATTTAAATGCCCTAATAAATTGTACATAAAAAAAGAAATAAACCCAAACAGGCGATGACAGAACAAAAAACAGATGACCCATGGTGGAAATGTTCTGCAGACTTTCTAATTTGTTAGCAAAATAGTTTTTACCAATGGTTAAAAAAATGTAGCATGAAGAATCAGCAGTTTATTCAAATATATCAGCATATAATTTAATGAACCTTCTTTAGTACCTTGGACAAATAGTGTGTGTACTATGTCCTGTGCAGGGAAAATCAGACATCCTCCTGACACTACTGGGAACAGCCTATATATCCACTGGCATTAACAACCTTTGTGGTAGAAACACAACACCCTACCATAGACAGAGATATGACACGAAAGGAGCCAGTAAAAAAAATAGTAGGCGGTTTGAAAATTTATTTTGTTTGTTATAGGTAAGCAAACATGGATGTACTTTTATTTTTAACATTTCTGTGCTTGATTCTCCACTGCAGACTAGCTCTTCTTTGGCACAGTGAAGACAGAATTCTGTCAGGTTGCCAGAGACATATTCTTGATTCTCAGCTAACTGGAAGCTAATGATGTGAAGCTGTCAATGGAGAATTGAACAGAGTGCAGCCAGTGCAGTTCCATCAGACCCTTCTTATCAATGCCCCTGCCCTCCTCCACTCCGATATGCCAAGATCAGCCTGGGTCGGGAGGACCAGGAGTGCTGTCTAGCACAGAACTTGAAAGAGATGGTGTAGGAGGTGATGAAGTCATCTCTTCCAGTTTTATACCAGGAGAGATTCCCCCTACACAAGGGGAATTATCAAGCACAACTCTCCAGCCACTTTAAGTGAACTTTCTGCTGCTTATGTGGTACAAAGAAGTTTAATCAGTCTGGAGAATCCAGCCCTATTATCTATTATCTCAGATCTAGCCTGTAATTGATCATGCTAGACACGTATATTTAAGGCAGAGCAATCATAGAGTCAAGCAAACACAGTACAGGCATGCTTTCCGCACAGGTGTTGGCAGGATGGATGTCTAGGCACATCACTGCCTTCAGTTGGACTACCTGCATACTTACAGTAGGTGAGCAAATGAATGCAGGCTCAGGGCCATAGTTCTAACTGTGTCTCACTCCAGCCCAGCAGTCCTATTCATGTACTTTCCATTTCAGCAGGGTATTTACACGTGTGCCTAACTTAAGCACATTAGTACCACTGAGTTCAAAGTTAGGTACATGCTTAAGTACTTAGCTGAATCCAGGCTGTAATCATGCACCTTTCATTGAATGACTGGCAGTCACCAAATTATGTACTGTATTATTTGGGAATATTAAGTAAGGACAAATGATTACCAGATGCAGCTAAGCTCTTTTCCAGTTGTTAGTCAGACTGTGCCTGGCCCTTGTTTGGTTGCACAGTGGGACAGGGTACAAAAAGCCTTACTCATTGAACCATCAACACAAGGGCCAGGCAAAACTGTAGTCCCTGCAGAGGAGTGTCCAGATGGGTATCTCTTCCTCCAGTCCCCAGAGATTGCAAGACAAAAGTGGTCATGGTGAGACAGGAAAGGGACAAGATCATGCTCCCACTGCACTGCTCAGCAAAACTGGTAAGAAGATGAGAGGAAGCTTTATTATGCTCTACTGAGGGTTATTGTAGCATGTGTACCCCACTGTATTCTAGGAAGCACCCCCTAGGGCTGTGCAGTTCTGCACTACCCATGCAGGCCTGTGCCTATAAATTACAATCTGACCCTAACACTTCAACCAACAGCTCCACGTGTCAAAATCTACTATATTAACCCACTGCGATACCTAGTCTATGACCAGGCCAGTGTGCTAGCAGCTCTCATTGGTGTCCTTACTGTTAAAGCCATTTGAGCAAATTAATTTTATATCTTCTTTTGTAGAGTTTACAACTTGCCCATAAAAATGGCTGTGTATGAGATTTGCCATACAGGTTCTCTTCAGCACAGCATAGCTGTTCTCATTTATGTGCAAAATTTCATTAAACTCAATTGTCAGAATGAGGAAAATGTGTGTGAAGTTTCTAAATAGAGTTAGATACTTTTATTCTATGCTTGAACAATAAAATGGTTAGGTTTAAATGTTAGTCACTTAATCTTTACTTTAGTTTAGTGCCTTCTGGCATCATTTTAAACTTACACCTGAGATAAAATCTGTTAACATTTAAAGTCAGTTAATGAACATGATTGCTAGAACAATGTTTTCATTAAAAAAATGAACATTTTGGATCAGTATGTAAATTACCCCATATTGTGGAGTGACATTGCACATTTAGGTACATCCTCAAGGCATGTGCTTTTTGATTTAATTAACCTTTTGGGGGGCACAGAAGCAGCATATAAGGAAAATTTAACACCTTGTATGCAACCCACCCACCAAAAAAAACAACCAACCAAACTCGCAACGTTACCTATTTTTCATGTTTTGGACCCATTCCTGAAATGACACCCAAGCTTGTTGTAGGAATGGGGCCTAATTGTGTGAAATGACTTATTAGAACCTCCGGAAAGTGGGCCTAATCCAAAGCCCGCTGAAGACAATGGAAGTCCTGAGCTAAGCATAACATGGATAGTTGCTAATCACATTTTTCTTTCCCAACACAGAACTTTCATTCTCTTCAGAGCTGTCATTTGACACCTGGCTATGATAGTAGGAATTAAAGTTACCCATAGTGTTGTATGAGGGGAATCATTATGTATTGAGCCTTATCAGCAGAAACACATTGCTACTGCACTTGGAGCATTAGCAAGTTACACCTATCTGTAGAATTCTCAAAAACAAGTGTTTATTGTTACTTTAAAAGTCTACAGTATCTTTTCTTCAGTTATAATAGCAAATTGGCAGCCGCTATTACATGGTGTCAGAAAAAAACTAAAAGTAAGAAGAGCACTAAAAACCTAAAAAAATGGACCAACTAAAGTCTCCAGAAAAGTTAGCCTTAGAAGGAAATGCAGCAGAAAACGAGAAAGTAGAAGCAAGAGTTTGAGATGTATAACATTGCGACTGATGCAGAGAAGAAAGATGAATGGCTGCAAACAGCGTTATTTCTTCATGTGGAAGATGAACAAGCAAGAGAGGTATTTAACACCTTTCAATTTGATGCAGCAGAGAAAGTACAAATACAGGTCTTAGAGAATAAGTGTGAGGCATGCTGTGCACTGCGAAGAAATGTCATGTATAAGAAGCGCATTTTTCACTAGAAATCAGACAGAAGGAAAAAGTATAGACCAATCTATGACAGATTTAAAACTGGCAGCACACCCTGTGAATTTGGAAAACTGTGACTCACTCATTAAAGACCACATCGCGTGTGGTATTGTATCAAACTCAGTGTAGGTTGTTGAGGGAGACTAATTTAATCCTTGAACATGCTGTGGACATATGTCATACAGATGAAATGGCTGAAAAAAGTTGAAAGGGCTGGGTGAACCAGAAAAACAATGTGTTTGCACAAAGGTTAAATTGCAGCATTAAGTCTGCCTTTAGTAAGCACCCAGACATGCAGTCATGGGCTGGAGAGCATCCTGCTGCTAATAAAAGCCTGCAAACAAGAAAAGTGAAAAAAATAGCAATCAGAGGCAACAAAGGGTTATTATAAATAACCATGCCATAACGAACTATCCTGCAGATGGGCAAGAATGTCAAAGATGTGGCAAATGCAATCACTTTGCCAAAATTTGCAATTCTGGAAAGGAAAAGTTCCAGTGAAAACAGATATTTACCCTCACAGAAGCAGATGAGAACTCACAAAATCTGTTTCTCAGTAAGCTGAGTACTAGGCCTCCCAAGAATGAGTGGAATGTGGATGTGCTCATTAGTGGTCACAATCATAAGTTTTAAAAATCAATACTGGTCAATGTGATGGTCTGTAAAGTTATACAACAATTTAAGAGCCAAACCACTTTGCAGCTCAAGTATCTGACTGATACCTGCAGTTTTTCCTATGAGTAGGTTATGTGGTAAATGAAACTTGGACTGTGAGTATTGGGATAAGAAAGCATTGCTGGAATTTCAGGCGGTGAAATTTGACTCACAAGCCATGCTGGGCTTACAGGCCATGACAAGGTTTAAACTTAGTGCAAAGAGTCAAGATGGCAAAGGAAGAACCAGAAGGTAACTGGAATATAGTTAAAGAATACATGGAGGTACTTGAAGCTTGTATTCTTTACCTATAAGGTTAGTTGCCAGGTAAGCACCCCATGAAGATGAATTCACAAGAACCATGTGTAATTCATGCAGCTTGTAAAGGTCCAGTGGTATTAGGGGACAAAGTAAAAGAATTGCACTGCATGGAATAGTTGTAAATAATAACAAAAGTACAAGAACTTAGAAAAATGGGTTAATTCTATAGAAATTGTAGACAAACCAAGTCAAAATTAAAGAAAAAATATGTTTGGATCTAAGAGATATGAATAAATCAGTATGAAGGGAACATTTTTAATTGCCAACGGTAGAAGAAATCACTAGCAAGTTAGCAAAAGATATAATTTTCACTGTTTTGGATGCCAGTACTGTAGTGAATTTTGGCAATTACAGATAAATGACAAAAGTTCTAGACTCTTTACATTCAACACACCATTTGGCAGGTACAGATTCATCAGACTTCCTTTTGACATCTGTTCAGCCCCTGAAGTCTTTCGGGGTGATCAAACAGACATTTGAATGGCTGGAAGATGTAAAATGTTATATAGATGACAAACCAGTGTGGGAACATACCAGACAAGAACATGAAAGGCTCAAGAGAGTTCTAGAGAGGTGCCATGAAAGGAACCTGTGACTGAACAATAGAAAATGCAAATTGGCTCTGACAGATAAAAATAGTTGGCCAAAAATGTCTAAAACCTGAAAACTCAAAAATTGCTGCAGTTTCTGAAATGACCACACAGACCTGCAAGGCTGAATTTCAAGGATTTCTTGGAGTGGTTACTTACCTTGGGAAATTTATCCTGAATATGTGAACAGTAGCAACTCCTTTAAGACAACCATTGGGAAAAGATGTCAGGTTTACCTGGATGCCAGTACATGAGCATATGAACACTTGAAAGAATTACTTAGTAGGGCACCTGTGCTGAAGTACTTTAATGTCAAAGAACCAGTTACTGTGTCAGTGGATGCAAACTCTACTGGATTAGGGGCTGTGTTGCTGTGAAATGGGGATCCTGTTGCTTATGCATCTAAACTCTGACAGTCACACAACAGAACTATGCCCAAATAGAAAAAGAAATGCTGGCAATAGTATTTGGCTGTATCAATTTCATTGGTTAAATATATGAGGAAAAAAGCAGCTGTGGACTTTTGAGGCCATTTTCAGAAAACCTTTTGTGCGGCTCGCCTTCAAAGATGGTTGCTAACACTCCAGAAATATCAACTGGACATTGGATACAGACCAGGTTAAGAGTTAGCAATTGCTGATGTTTTATCCAGAGCATACATGTTGCATGGTGAAGAAATTAATTCCAAGGAAGCTGATGTTGCAGTACGTCTGATGTCTTATTTGCCTATTTCAGAACAGAAATTGAAGGAATTTGGAGCAGGTACTGCAAATGATGCTGTCCTGCAAATCTTGAGAGAAACTATTTTGCAAAGATGGCTGGACAACAGACCTGAAGTACAAGAGGATATCCATGCTTATTGGTCATACAGAAAGAATGATTCTGTCTTTAAAAGTAATAGAATCACAGTACCAGAAAATCTCAGAGATCTTGATTAGTATTCATAAGTTATCAAGGAGCCAAACTATGTAAAAGGAGAGCTCGAGATGTTGTTTATTGGCCAGGCATGTGTAGTCAACTTGAGGACATGGTACAGTCTTGCAACACATCAGATCTTCAGAAACAAAAATCAAAAGGAACAATGGTACCACATGAGGTCCTAAACAGACCATGGCAGAAACTTGTCATGGATTTGTTTGAGTTTCAATGTGTAGATTATCTTATCCTGGTTGATTCTTATTCAAAATACTTAAGTCTACTATTTTCAGGATGCCACAAGGGTGTCCGTTATTTGCAAGATATGATATACCTGAAGGACTCATTTGTGATAATGGACCACAATTTTGCTCCAGAGACTTTAAAACTTTTGCAAAGCAATGAGACTTCATTCACAAAATGTCAGGTCCGTTGTTCCCACACTCAAATGGAATGGCTGAGAGAGCAGTTTGAACTGGTAAAAAGCATTCTTCAAAAATCTAGCTTGGATAATACAGATCCCTATCTTAGCCTGGTGGACTATCAGAATACATCTATGGGAGATTTAGGATCACATGCCCAACTCCTGATGGGAAGATATCTAAGGACCAGAGTGCTGACTTCATCAAAATTGTTACAACCCACGCTGATACAAGGTGACATACAAACTAGACTAAAATTGAGACAAGCAAAGCAAAGATATTTCTTTGAGAAGGTGCAAAGCCTTTATCACCAGTGAAAAATAGTGTTAATCAAAAAGGCGCATGGAAACCTGCAAAGCTGATTGGCCAGTACACTGCTCTAAGATCTTATCTTGTTGAGACAGAGGAAGGAGATGTCTATAGAAGAAACAAAGGATTTGATGTGAACTAAAATAATTGTGAAGGAGGAGTATGATAATATGGAGCAAATAGAAGCTGTGTCAACATCCAGCTCAGAAGTACAAGCAATACCAGACCAGTCTACTGAATCTGAGTCTCAAGTGGTCAGTTCAAATACAGAAAAAAATTGGAGACTGATATTCCTGTTACTACTTCTAATGGCAGAGTGATAAGAAAACCTGCTAGATCCAAATACTAAGGGTTTGTCTATGCTTAAAATACTGCAGCGGTGCAGCTGCATTGCTGTAGCGCTTCAGTAAAGATGCTACCTACACTGATGGGAGGCATTCTCCCATTGGCATAGGAAATTCACTTCCCTGAGAGGTGGTCGCTAGGCCGACAGGAGAATATGGCTCCATCAGGAGCTCTTTAATTATCTGAAAATCAAAAAGAGAATCTACAAAACATGGAAACACGGAGAAATTCTACAGAGTGCAAAAGAATAGCACAAGCATGTAGGGACAAAATCAGAAAGGCTAAGGCACAGGTTGAGTTACACCTAGCAAGGGATATAAGACAATTAAAAAAGCTTCTTTAAATACATTAGGTACAAGAGATATATGAAAGACCGTGTTGGTCCTCTACTTAGTGGGGAAGGAGAGCAAATAACTCATGACATCAAGAAGGCTGAGGTGTTTAATGCCTGTTTTGCTTCAGTCTTCACCAAAAGTTTATAGTGACTAGATACTAGCAGAAGGACCTAGCAGAAGCAATCATCTTTGAGAACTCTTGGACTCAGAGGACTGGAGAAGGGCAAACATAGTACCTATCTTTAAAAAGGTGAACAAAGAGGAACTGGAAAACGATAGACCAGTCAGCCTAACTTTGGTATCTGGAAAGATACTGGAACAAATTATTATGCAATCAATCTGTAAGCACCTAGATCATAATAGGGTTATAAGGAATAGCCTGTGTGGATTTGCCAAGAATCAATCATGCCAAGCCAATATAATTTCCTTCTTTGACAGGGTTATTGGCCTAGTGAATAGGGGAAACCAGTAGATGTGATATATCTTGATTTTAGTAAGGCTTTTGATAGTCCACATGACATTCTCATAACTAGGGAAATGTGGTCTAGATGAAATTACTATAAGATGTGTGTGTGCACAACAGGTTGAAAAACTGTTCTCAGAGTAGTTATCTAAGGTTCGATGTCAAACTTGGAGGGAGTATCTAGTGGGGTCCTACAGCGGTCAGTCCTGGGTTTGGAACGATTCAATATTTTCACTAATGACATGGATAATGGAGAGTATGCTTATAAAATTAGCAGATGACAGCAAGCTGGGAGAGGCTGCAAATACTTTGGGGAACAGGATTAGAATTCAAAAAGACCATGACAAATTGGAAAATTGGTCTGAAATCAACAAAATGAAATTCTATAAAGGGAAGTGCAAAGTACTTCACTTAGGAAGGAAAAATCAAATGCACAACAAAATAGAGAATAACTGGCTAGATGGTAGTACTTTTGAAAATATTTAGGGGTCACAATGGATCATCAATTGAATATGAGCCAACAGTGTGATGCAATTGCAAAACAAGAGGCTAATATCATTCTGGGATGTATTAACATAAGTGTTGTATGTAAGACATGGGAAGTAATTGTCCCGCTCTACTTGGCACTGGTGAGGCCTCTGCTGGAGTACTGTGTCCAATTCTAGGTGCCACATTTTATGAAAGATGTGGATAAATTGGAGAGAGTCCAGAGGACAGCAACAAAAATGATACAATTTTACAAAACCTGACCTATGAGGAAAAGTTAAAAAACTTGGGCATGTTTAGTCTTGAGAAAAGACAACTGAGTGGGGACCTGATGAGTCTTCAAATATGATAAGGGCTGTTATAAAGAGGATGATGATCACTTGTTTTCCATATCCCACTGAAGGCAGAACAAGAAGTAATGGGCTTGGTCTGCAGCAAGGGCAATTTAGGTTATATATTAGGAAAAACATGCTAACTATAAGGGTATTTAAGCTCTGGAATAGGCTCCTAAGGGAGGTTGTGGAATCCCCATCATTAGAAGTCTTTAAAAATAGTTTTGACAAACATCTGTCAGGGATGGTCTTGGTTTACTTTGGTTGTGGATTTGGGATCACATGTAATTCACAAGCCTTTCTGGGATCATTCTCCTCTGGAACAGGGGCTGGTAAGTTGTTAATGCATGCTTTACTTCTGGGTTCAAAATAATAGCATTTTACCAAGTGACACTTCCTTCTTTTTCAGAGGCTAGAAGTCTTGTACTCACATGACGCTCTAGAGGGGATGCTCTTGAAATACCACACTGAACGCGTGTAGGGGACTTGCTCCTGCACTACAGCAGCGATGGTGGCAGAGGTTCTTGACTCCATTTCCCAGATAGCTTAGGGGCCAGGGTGGAGCTAGAACAGGCTAGCAACACTATCAGAACCAATCATAAGCCAGAATTTAAGACACAAAGGGATTGCTTTTACTTTTAGCTTTGGCTCTGTTTAGAGTGTAGCAGGGAGAGAAGCATCAAAGTCATGGAGGACCCTTCTACCCTCCACTTTCCTACCCAAGGGAAGACTGAGTCCTTTTGGGATTTGGGGGACATTGAACAGTGTCATCTCAGCAGATACCATAAACAGAGGAGGGTGAGGAGAGTCATGGTCAGGCTACCAAAAGTCAGACTAACTGCACATTGAAATTCAGACCAGAGAGTTACATGGATGATCTTGGTGTGAATACTTTGTAACAACACCCTGCATCACCCATCGAAGACTGAACCTAAACTCACTGTTTGCCTAGACAGGTGCTGGGAGGGAGCACAGAGTGGTTTGTACTGACTGGCTGTGAGGCGTAGAGTTTATATATTGTTGTTTTTGTCTTTTATTAGCCTTTTTTCACTCTCCCATATCCTGAGTACCCCATAACTAATAAAGCCCCAGTTACTGTTTTATTTCTCTGGGAATTGTGATAGCTATTTTATTTTGTGTGCTCTGACACTCCTCTATATGAGACTGTGTGTTAGATATCTTCCCCCAAGTCAAGCCCTCTGTGTTCTCTGCACTCAGAGGGGTTTCCTTGGGTGGAGTCACTGAATGTCCTCATAGGTGAAGCGAGGACCCAGAATTGTGAGGAGAAAAGGGAGATGGCTGCAGCCCCACTGCAGAGCTGGGGTTACGTGAGATTTCCCACATACATATGTAGGTTGCTCAGCTACTTTGAGTCATGATGAGCCATGCAGTACCATTCTGCACAGAACATGGAGGGGATGCAAACACAGGAGACAGAGCCCCCCCCCCCATAACCATTCAGTTCTCTATATAAAAGTTCAGGATACTGTTTATGAAAGCAAGGTGAAAGTCCATCTGAGAAACACAGATCAAAGGCATATTACAGGCTACTGTTTAGGATATCTTATTTCTTAATAATATTAATAATTGATTAAGTGTACATCCTAACAGTTGCAGCTGTAATTCCTAGGTTTGTTACTATACTTAATATATCTGTATAGATGTTTTGATCACTTATCAGTTACTCCCTTTTTAAGCCTTCTCTATAGAACAATCTATAGTAAAGACATTTAGATTCTGATTACAAACAAAAGGACAAATTGATAGTTATTACTCAAATCTTCCACACCTCATTGTACCTCATTTCTGCAGTTCTAATATGTGGGCACAAGGCAGAGTTTAATGGCAGAAAGATTTACCTGTTTTAATTTTTTTTAAATCTATAATATAGACCTAACCATTCAAAATTATGTCAGAACAAACTAATTTCACAGGAACTCAATAATTCATTTATTAAAGCTCTTTGATGTGCATACAGTTTCTCGGATACATGTCCCAGGAGTTTAGATAATGCAATTCCAGCTGCTTAATTGAATTTGATTTTCACAGTTCTGCAAACTAAAATTGCAAAACCTAACATAGTAAGCCACGTTAGTAGTTAAAAGTTTCTCAAGCCTAAAGGTAAAATATGCTGTCTGGGAGCACACCTCTCTGTGGCTTCTGCTGCATTCCCAATCTAATAAATATTTGATCACAAGCTGCTTTTGTTTTGTGTGTTGTTGTTCTTGTTTTCTTTTAAATAGCAACTCCTGCAGTTTGTACACCATATCAATGAAAGTTTGTTTATTCAAGCCTACTGACTGAGAGAAATAATTTTGAAAGGAAGA
Source organism: Platysternon megacephalum (assembly GCA_003942145.1). Taxonomy (NCBI): domain Eukaryota; kingdom Metazoa; phylum Chordata; order Testudines; family Platysternidae; genus Platysternon; species Platysternon megacephalum. Next base: position 9,915,169 of record QXTE01000007.1, on the reverse strand, counting down.
TTCAGTTGTTTGTTATAATGACTAATATCAATCACTAATCAATTTATATTCATTTACATTTTGACAATATTTGGGTCTAATTTTGCAATTTAATGATGAGTAAAAAAGTGTTGTTGATCTTTTAGAGAGGCATGAAAGGGGCCATAACAGACCCATGAATTGATTCAAGGTATCCACATATGTGAAATCTGCAATAAATAGAGGACACAATATGCAGAAAAACCACTGAACCCACAGAAGGTTCCTGACCATCTTTGGTCCTGATTTCCAAATAGGAAAGATTGGTGGACTACCTACAAAGGACATTTAGAAACTTCTGTTGCACAACATATCAAGTAAAAATACAATAATATATTGTAAATTGCCATTTCCTCATGATAGAATTCCAGATGACAGATAATGACCCATAATTTGTGAGTGGTTCTTTCCAGAAATTACCTTTGATATATTGGTTCAAAGACACCACACTGTGCTTTGGCTCTGCACATACCAAATGTGTTAGCAGAACGGTCAATGCAAATAGCAAAAAACTAGATAAAACCCCTGTTGACTACAAGACATCCACATTTAGTATTGTTAGAATACTGGAAAGTTTTACTATAGAACTCTCAAAGTTTTATTATGAAGATTACCCTTTCAGAGACTTGAGGGCAGGAGGACAAAAACCATGGTGCCAATAGCTGCTAAACTTTGAGAGTCACAGACAGTTAACTCTGGAAATATTTACAAAAGATTATGTGACAAAACTAGAACAAAAAAAATACTACAAGAATGCCAATCAGTTACCCCCATTGCAAGTGGAAAAAGAATGTTATATTTCAAACATACAGCGGTTATGTAGGCAGGTTGCCAGCCACATCTGCTACCCCAAGACCATACATCATCATAATCACCTCAGAGGGTCAGTCTTATAAGAGTCGCTGGCTGTTTCTTGAGACTATTCATAAAGCTACTGACAAGTACTTGTGTACTGTCAATAGTAATACTTGCACACCTTGTCATTTACAGTGGAAAACACAAAGAGGTAACAAAGACTCTAGGTGGCAGATCCACCTTAACAGCTGAGCCATTGCAGAAAGAATTGATTTGAGAACAAGAAGTGGCCTTTTGAGGTTCTGAAACAATACTTGCTAACAAATATTGATTACCTCACCTCCATCCTAGGTATTTCCATTTGTGTGTTTTACTAAATGACTGTATTAACTTTGGACTGCTATTTTTGTTTAAAACACTTTGCATTTGATTTTTTTAAAGAAGGTTTAACAATAGCAACTAGAGTCAGTGGAAATTCACTCCTTCCATGTGACAGATGTATAAACTTTAGTAAACTTACCTCATGTCATCTGACTGATGAAGAAATATTGATCAGATCCAGGACTGCTAAGCATCTCATCTTAATTACACAATGTTATCTTGGATATAAATTGCATTAGATACTTAACTATAATAATTCTTGCTCATATACATGTAGTTAAATTGATATGCAAATTTGCAAGCAGGAAGGATTTTTTCCAAAATTCCCAAGACAAATTAGCAGGGTTTCCTTTTCTTCCAGAGCAAGGAGCAACTATTAGGATTAGATGGCCAAATCAGAGACGATCATTTTCCTGTGGCATTGGTAATTCTTGGTACTTCCCATTCTCATTTTCAGAGTTTCTATTCTGCTTTCCCTAAAACTATAAGTGAGGATGTCAGCCAATGCTGATGAAAATGAGAAAGAAATATTAACTTTTAAACAAGCTCCCAGTCCTGTATATTTCTGGAGCTGCAGTGATCATGAATCATCATGCTACTCATGGGTGACTATCAAGTTTAAGCTCAGAACAGAATCCTTTAGTTATGACTAGACTCATAACATTTTTATACAATGATCAAAGTGATTTTGCCGTTCTTTGTATCATTTCAAAAAAGTGCAGAAAAATAACAATGAAAAAACAATAATCTGAATAGAGAAAAGAAAGGCTTCTATTAAACAGCCCTGGTTTTAGTATCTGTTGCAGGAACATTATTTTCAGGGGAAAAGATGTCAGGGTATAGAGAAGGAGGAAAATCTTGACTAAAGACATGGAATTGTGACATGTATACCCCTAGAAATGTATCATTACTTTCCTCAGCAATGAAGATGAATCTTTGACATAATGCAACTTGCTCTAATTTTGGTTTTGTTATTTAAATAGAGATTTATAACCTTTACAAAAAGAGTTGATTGAAGACAGAATGGAAGACTGAAGTAACTCAACCCTGAACCCAAGTACCTCTCCACTTTTGGCCTAAATTGGTTATGGTGTGATTTCTCATTTGACAAGATGCTAACTACCCTTGTCAGCTAATCTTCTAGCTTACATATTGACCAGTCTATTGTCTTAAGATGCCTGTTATTTTCTTTGCATCAATTACTCATCACTCTCTCTGCTTGAAGTCACTTTGTTTACAAGTTAAATAGTTGATTCTTGAATGCTATTGCCTACAACAGCATTCTCTCCATGAATGATAAGAATATTTCACAGTGTAGGAGTATATTTTCTCCAAATGCTACAAAATAACTCCAAGATATGGCAGATGCTTGAAATGGTTATGTATTTAAAAAATCTGCACACTTTGTAGAACTACCATCATCATTCCTCTCTCATACACCTACTCCCCCACACAATAAGGGTAATGGCATTAGGTGAGATTTAAAATATATGCATGTGCCACACGATAAGGCAATGGCATTTTGGTGAAATGGGAGTTCGTGAAACTGGCAAAATGACAAAATTAGTGAGAGATATTCAGCCTAAATGTTAGTCATTTGTCAACAGATACCACAGTTATATTTGTTCCCTGTTCTAAACATAAGAGAAGAGTATATAAGATATCGCTGAGCGGTTACTATTAGGACATGGTGACTTGTTAATAATTTCTTTCTTTGTTCAGTCTGATTCCATACTATACTAATCTGAGCTAGCTGAAAGGGGTTGTGACAAAAAAAGAATTTTTCACAAAAATAAAAAGTGTAAAGATTTTCATTTTCATTGAAAACAGATTTTTTTCCAACCACCCTTCCTATCCAAAAATGTTAAAAAATGTGGAAAATTAACAAAAGAAAATATTTACGTCAAAAAATTTTGTTAGAAAAAAATTACATTGAACTTTCATTAACCCTTTATTTAGTTGCCAGATGTTGAGTTTCTTTATTTTTTAGCTTATTTAATTTTGTATTTCTTTGGCTTTCAGGCAGTAACTTAATAAAGTTTATGTGGCTTTTGTCCTGGGTGTGATAATTCAGACGTGATCTTTGCACTCCGGCAAATTCAGGAGAAATGTCATGAGCAGAATCAAAACTTATATGTAATTTTTGTCAATGTTACTAAGGCCTTTAACTCTGTAAATCAAGATGGCCTATGGACAGTCCTCCGCAAGTTTGGTTGCCCCAATAAGTTTGTCAACATGCAGGAATGAAGGTTTGTGTCCTTGACAAAGATTGCTTCTCAGCTACCTTTGTTGTCACCAATGTAATAAAACAAGGTGGTGTACTTGCCCTGACATTATTTAACATCATGTTTACAGCTATTCTAATGGATGCATTCAAAGACATTGATTGTGGCATATATATATATAATGCCATAAGGATGGTGGTGTATTGAATCAGCATTGCCAGCATGCAAAGACAATTATTCACAAATTACTGTTTGCTGATTGTGCTTTATTGTGCACGCAGCAAAACATTTTGGTGTAATGATCAGCCTAAAGAAAACAAAAGTCATGGTCCATCCTGACTGGGAAATACTGACACTACTCCAGTTGTGTCCATAGATTATATACGGCTCAAGGTCATCGATAAATGTTGCTACCTAGGCAGTGTCGTTTCATTAGATGGCATGATTTACAAAGACATTATGAAGTACATTAGTGCAGCCAGCAATGACTTTGGAAAACTTCATTGTTTTCTCTCGAATGAAGATGGTCAGAATGCAAATAAATTGATGTTTACTGCACTGATGTCATCACTCCACTCCTCTAAAGTGATGATATGTAGACTACTTATCAACATCACATATAATGTTTGGACTAATTCCACCTACAGTGTCTATGGTGGATAATGGGAATTAAATGGCAAGATCTGGTTCCTAATACAGAGGTCCTTGAGTGCTACAACATTCACAGGCATTGAAGCTTTTATAGTGAGAGCTCAGCTGAGATGGTGCGGTCATGTGGTCCGTATGTCTGACAGTAGAACACCCAAGGCCATCTTTTATGGAGAATTGCAGACTGGAACTCATTCTAGGGCCAGACCAAGAAAATGGTACAAAGACACTCCCTAGGCCAACCTCCAGTCTTGCAATGTGGACCTCAACATCTGGGAGCTATTAGCTCATGACAAGATCCAGTGGAGGCAGCTCTGCCTCCTTGGACTGAGAGATTTTGAGTGCTTGTGTATTGCTGCAATCGAGTAGAGACATGCAAGGCATAAAGATAAAAGCAGTGCACATCCAACTACAATTGTCTTCACCTGTGGGCTGCAGGTCCAAAATTGGTCTTTGGTCTCATCTCAGGACCCCAATAAGTGTCTGTAGCTCATCCGTTGAACTCGACATACAACTCCATCATCATCATTTAGTTGCCATTTGTTGAACTTCTTTAGTTTTCACTACTTTTTGTTCATATTTTTCTTTAAAAAAAATAAAGGTTGCATTTTTCACTACTTATTTCCTTCTCTTGGTGTCATACCTGTATTAGAGTTAGTCAAAAGTGCCAATTATTATGGCAATTTAAATATATATATATTGAACAAAGAATATATTTAAATATATATATTGAACAAAGAAAACAATTTTTGGGGAAATTTTATATATATATATATTAAATTTCCCAAAAAATTGTTTTCTTTGTTCAATGAAAAACCACAACCCTTGCCCCCTTCCACCCAAAATTTTCAGTTTTCAGGTATCGTGGGACTAACACAGCTACAACACTGCAGACAGTTTTTAAAAAATATTTTAAGTAAAAATGTTCAATTTTTGAAAATCAAATAGTGCAGATTGCCACCAAAAACACATACAATTACCAAACCAGTTTCAAATTTCAGTTATATTGAACAACAAGAATTTTGACTAAATTGAAAAAAAACCCTCTACTTTCATGGTCTTCTGCAGAGGCTAATTTAAAGTTTCAAATGTTCCTTATAGATATGAAACCGGTGAATGGAATTCAGCTACAGTTATGCTGCACTGTGAAAAAAAAAAAAGTGTTAATGCACCATAAAGAAACCCACTCCACCAGCCTCAGAGCCAAACTGCAGGCCTGAAGTTCATTCCAGTTAATGCTCATCTGGCTGGAGTATGCGTAACTGCAAACCACATTCACATGCACACATTCTATAAATAAATGAATAAAAAGAAAAAAACAACAACTTTGTGGCAGCATTATACTTTCAGTGCAATTTCAGTGTATACACACACACACACACACACACACATGTATGTGGGCACTATAAAGGATTTTTTCCTTTGTATTATTTTATTTATTTATTTATTACCTGGACCTGATTTTTAAAAGGGCAGTCATGCAATTGTGCAGAAATGTACACACTTAATATGCATGAACTTACCCTCTTTTTTTTTTGTGTGTGCGCAGATTTTCGGTATTTGCGAGCTCGACTGTCAAGTTAACAGCATAACTGGTCAGATGTATATTTATAGCTCCATTCTATGCAAGTAATCATGGTGAACTAGTACCTGGCCTTTTGAAAAATGATGATCTAAATGCACCTATCAACATTTCTAAGGAAGTGTGTATAATCACAAACAAAAGTAAAATGATAAACTCACATCCCCAATTCCCTCCTTTATTGTTTCAGAGATTCAACCCTCCTAATGCATCTTATTAGATCAAAAGTTTGAATAAATAGATGGATCTTGCAACATAGGCCTGTTACAAAGCCAGCTGAAGTGAGTGGAAAGATTTCCCAATGAATTTTGGATCAGACTGTGTAAAATTCTCTCCAGTCAGTGTGGGAAGCAAATTCCGGACCAAATTCTATAGATTTGCAGAAATCAATAGAAGAAAACATTTGGTTTGTTTTCAGAATGGTTTTAAATGGCTCAGCCAAGCTGTTGTAAGTAATGCTATGGTAATACAGTATATAATGAATAGACTGGTACCATATTTGTGAGAAAGTTGTCTTATTGGTGAACCATAGACATCAGAGATGGAAAACAGCTATTTGGTCAACTAATACAGTCTTCCTGCTGATGTAAAATTGATCTCTATTGCATATTTACTAGTGTCTAGTGTAGGTTTAAATGTCATCACTTCTCTTTGGAGTTCTTTCCACAGGATAGAATCATAGAGCTCAACTAGTCCATCCCCCTGTACTGAAGCAGATTAAGTTTGGCGAGATAATCCCGGACAGGTGCCAAGTATCAGGGGGTAGCCGTGTTAGTCTGTATCCACAAAAACAATGAAGAGTCTGGTGGCACCTTAAAGACTAACATATTTATTTGGGCATAAGCTTTTGTGGGTAAAAAACCCCACTCTGACAGGTGTTTGTCTAACCTGTTCTTTAAAACCTTCAATGACTGGTATTCCACAAGTTCCCTAGGTAACCTGTTCCTGTGCTTAACTATCCACAGTTAGAAAGTTTTGCCTCATATCTAACTTAAAATCTCCCTTGTTGCAGATTAAGCTGAGTACTTCTTGTCCTACTCTTAGTGGACATGGAGAACAATTGATCACCACCTTCAACACTCCTTAACATATTTGAAGACCGTTATGTCCACATCAGCCTTCGCTTGACTAAAAATGTCCAATTCTTTCAACTTTTCCTCATATGTTATATTTTTTCTCTCCTCTGAACTCATTTCAATTTGTTCACATCTTTCTTAAAGTATAGTGCCCTAAACTGGACACACTACTCAAGCTGAGGCCTCAATAATGCTGAGATGAGTGGAAAAATTACCTCTTTTATTTTACCTATCATAATAATATATTTCATGGTAAATAATGGATAATAGATCTTATGATCTGGAAGACTTTTTCTGAAGGTTAGCCTATTTTATGTTTCTTCTCATTATTTCCAGACCTAGCCTTTCATATTACCCAGAATAATTGTTCTACATTATATATTCCACTATTTGTAGATGCAGATCTCACTTAGCCCAATTCCATTTTTAACTCAATTTTCTTGTGAATCAGCCCTTCCAGCTCCCAACCCATTTTTGTTTTGCTTCCTAAACTACCTCCAATTTTTCTACTTATGAATTTCCAAAATTGAACATAATGCTCCATGTGCAATGGCACCAGAGCTGTACACAGAGGGACTATTTCTTTCATGTTAATGATTTGATTCCTCTGACAAAAGAAGTACAGAAATGCATTGGCCATGTCTTCTGCCTAACTGCATGACACACTCATTAATAATATGCTGACCACTGTAACCTGTTTCAAATATGACTGCTTTCTCACTACCACTGAATAGCTGTGTTTTGGATTACTTTTCTTCAAATGTCCCAGCTAACATTGATTTGTTTCTAATCTCTTTACTTTCCTCTGCATTATTTCTTTGCCTTGACTGGTGTTTAGAGTATTATCTACTAATGTCTTAACCAACTATTTACTTTCTCTCTGACATCATTCATGATATACTGAGGCAATCATACTACTCTTCCTTGAGTTTATCTATGAACGTATGGCATGAATCCAGAAGTGGTCTAGGTTCAAAAATTGGAACCTATTGGCTCCTTTATCACTTATACCGTGTGATCACAGAAGCGCTTTAGTTATTTTCAAGAGTTATATTTTGTGACTTTTGAATTTTCATTGGGCAAATTTGCTATTTTCATTAGTATTAAAGGACAAGCGACAAACCACATGTTTGAATGTGTGTGGAGCTCACAATCAAAGTAGATAAGATGAACATTCCATCTCACACCCCAGTGTAACCTTTCATTACAAATTAACACAAGTGCCGGTTTTCGTTATCATCATCTTAAGTAGGATACATTTACTGAGGAGAAAAAAAGTGACAAGATAACCCTAGAGGTGTTAAAGAATCCTCTACATTGTTCAGCAGGATGTGTAGGGCATATAAGAAAGCTGTTTGGCAGGGATTGCAAAATAGTTTAAACAAGTCAACCCTCCTTCATCACCAACCCCAGAACAGTGTAAAATGCTTGTGTGCCCAAGGGAACCCCTTCCTAAAAAGTCATATTTGGTTTTGATGTACAAAATATATCATGAACAAGTTAAGAATCACTAAAGACAAGTTAGATGTCTTCAGGTCAGCAAGGCCAGATGAAATACATGCTAGAATACTTAAGGAACTGGCTGAAGAGATTTCTGAGCCATTAATAATTATCTCTGAAAAGTCATGGAAGATGGGAGAGATCCAAGAGGCCTTGCAAAGGACAAATAGAGTACTTAGCTATAAAAAAGAGGAAAAAGGACAAACCAGTGAATTATAGATTCAGTACCTGGAAAGATAATGGAGCAAATAATCAGTCTGCAAACACATAGAAGATAATAAGGTGATAACTACAAGTCAACAAGGATTTGTTAAGAACAAATAATGTCAGTCCAACCTAATTGCAAATAATGAGAGAATACTGACAATTTAACAAATCATGCTCAGAATTTGCCCCATTAGATATTAAATGAGAACTTTGGATGGATTATGTACCATGCTGTTCTTATCTAGAGAGAAAGAAAAGCAGAGATGCTGGCCTGTTTAGGCAGTCTGGCTTGCTTGGGATACCACAGTGTAGTCAGGGAACTCTGCAGCCTGAAAACACTCTGGTCAGGATGTAGAGAGACATGGGTCTCTGCCCAAGAGAGTTGATAGCTGAGGAGTTGGGAGCCTAGAGTGGGTGCCCTCGAGGGACCTTGGAGGGGGAACACAAGTGCATTTGCCCTGACCTGTGATACACATCGCCTAAGTTTCATTTGGCTATGCTCCTCTTAAGATCCAAATGTCACAAACACTGTTGTTCCACAATCTGATGACCCCACACCAGGGGAAATCTAATTCTGCCTGTGTTGTCATCATGAAAAGCTCACTACTCCTGTCTCCCTCAGATCCTCAAGACCTGTCATGTAGAAGCTGGAAGCCAATCCCAAACTGAACTCCAAACAGTACTTTAAGTCCACTACAAGAAAATAAAACACTTTTATCATAGCTGCCAAAAATCTGTTGAAAAATTTAGATCACATTATTGATGTCTGAATTTGATCCAAAATTTGTTGTGCTTCTTTTTAAAGAGCTGAAACTTGGCAGGCTAAGCTCCCCATTTGGGAATGCGTGGTGGTATGGGATTGTCTTTGAAATGTGGAATCTGCTCTGCCTTCTCAGGTTGCTATGTCACTGTTGTGGTAATAGCTGATGTATATTGTACTGGCATCTTAATGTAACTGAACTTCTGATTAAATGTGAATAAAAGAGCCGAGGCAAAGACAAAAACATAATTCTGACATTAAAAAAAATCTAGAAAACAAAACATAGTTACTGCTAAACTCACTCCCTAATCCAGTAAACAGATATTGACAAAAGACTGTAATGCTGGCAGACTAGGTGCCAGCTCATGCCAAGGCCCACAGCTCACTAAACACTGACGAATGCATAGCTGGAAACCAGTCTGACTTATCTGTGGGTTAGTATAGTTAAAATAGATATTAGTGGTAGAAGAATGTGTTTAGTATTTAAACTGTATGGAATGCTTGTAGAATGGTACATGTATTAATCCTATTTATAATATCTGTATCCAATGCTATAAGGTAACACTTCAATGTTTGCTCTATAACTGTAAAATGTGCATTCAGAAATTCTGTAACTCACAAAATGGGACAACAACTTCACCTAATGCAAAATAGTTGAGGCCTACAGAAGGTATTATCTCCTGCTCATCAGGAAGGACTACTGAATCCAAAAGGGCCATTGTGGAACAACTTTGTCAATTGCCCCCCACCCATGAAAAGATTAGTGCAGAAGCCCTCATCCCATCAGCTTGTACTCTAGGGAAGTGGTCATAAAAATCCCTGACCAGAGGAATTGGGGTATTTTTATGCTGTTTGGAATCTAAGGGGCAAAGATTCCTAAACATAAGCAAGAGATCCCCAGGACTAACCTGGGTTAGCCCTAATGGACATATAGAGCTGGCATATTTCAGTAGCATTATCACCATCTGAAACCTAAAACTGCAACTTATTTGTGTGTGTGTGTGTTTATCTGCTGTAACCTTGTAAGTAACTCTCATTTCTTTTTTCTAGTTAATAAACCTTTAGTTAATTTATTATAGGATCGACTACAAGCGTTGTCTTTGGTGGGAAATCTAAGGTGCAAATTGACTTGGGGAAGTGACTGGTCCTTTTGGACTGGGAGTAACCTGAATATTTTGTGATCTTTAGTGTGGTGTAAAGTGACCATCTATCACAGGGTAGCCTGGGCAGCAAGATAGATTGGAATGCCTAAGGAGACTGTCGGGACTCTATGTTAAGGCTCTATAGTGCCTGAGGAGTTTACACTTGTTACTTGGTTGGTGAAATCTAATTATAGAGCTCACAACCAGTTTGGGGTTTGTGCCCTGCTTCTTAACAGTCTGCTCTGAGGTTGGTATTCTCGCTTGTGAGCCACTCCAGACAGCATGACAAAGACCAAGGACCAAATTCTGCAAGCGCACATGCTGATCCCATGCCACCCTGTTAAAGCAATGGGCTGGAGGAGGTGTCAATTAAGTCAGAGTTTGGGCCAAGTGTAAGGCATAAACAATAAAAAAATACAGATGTCTGCCTGTATAGATCTGAAATCTGTTATTAATGTGATAATTCAGCCTGTAAAACTTCCTTCCAGTTCAAAAAATATTGCAAGGTTTATTTTTTTAACATATATTTCAGTGCCTCTCTCCCAGGAAGTGATGGTGATTGCAAACGCTAGAGAGAGAGAGAGAAATTAAAAAAGTATAAAAGTGGAACCACAAGATGCATGCTGAACATCACCAGTCACTCAATCACTTGTGTGTTGCATCTTATTTCCCACCCTTCTTTAGTTATCTATTTAAACTGTACATTCTTCAGGGCAGAGACCTGGGGCAAGGTCAGAGGTAGGTACACATCAGTCCAAATGAATCTAAGAGTGTGCAAGCTGTGGTGTTTTACATGTTGAAAGGGGTCAGAAGGGAGGGATATAGCAAGTTCCAATATCTATAACTTATGCCTACATCCTCCTCATAATTGTTTTTTCTGCTACATAATTGTCCCACACAACTGGTCTCCCTTGTCTCTGGTGCCTTTCATCAGCAACACTTCCTATATTGTGATGACCCGCCTTTGGGTGAGTGGCAACTTGGCCCTCCAGTCAGGTCACCAATCTGCTTCGGCTCCTTCAGGGATAACAAAATCCAAAGATGTATGAAGAATCCCACATCCTTGGGAAGAGTCTTCAGCCCACCTCCGGATCCGTTTGGGTGGCTCATCCTCACCCCATGGCTCTTGGCATCTCTATCCTCTCCTCACTCCTGAGAGGAGGGGTAGGAAAGGTGATTGGTAGGGGAGCCCAGACCCTCCTACTCCACCGAGTTCCAGCCCAGGGGTCTCTGATAGGCAACAATATCAGTGCCTCGAGGCTGCCTCCCTGGGCCACTTCCTACCATTGACCTCTCCCCAGTCTCAAAGTCTTACATACGATAACAATAATAATAATAAAAATAATTTGACCCTTCAGGGCTGTGCTTCTAGCCCCTTCCTGGAGTGAAGGCTTCTGCAGCACCCTTGTTCAACAGCTCTCAGGATACGTTTGTTTTCTACCCTGTGTTTCTCTTATTTAATCTCCTTCCTCCAGCTAGCGTAGTCTCTGCTGGTGTGACAGATGGGGGAGGCAGAGTCACCTAGGCCCAGAACTGCTCCTTAAACCCTTCAGTTCTAGCAGGGGCACCCCAGTGCGGGGTCAAATAAGAGGTACTGTGAGAAGAAGTTCTATTGCATGTTAATGAGCCAAGTCTGACTGAATCTAACAACATAACTGAACCTATGGAAGGAAGTCTGAGTTAGTGTGGTATATATGCCAAAGTCTCTAGAAGAAGATAAATATTTTACCACTTCAGAGTTCAGCCCCTTGTCTTCTTGTTCATAAAATGGTTAGCACACGTGGGGTGCTACATAGAATAATAAATTCCTTTTTCTTGCTGAAAAAAATTAAGTAAATTTGATTAACTAACTTGGTAACATGAGAAATGAAAGCAGAGACTAATGGCAAAATGTATTTTTTTAGGAAATAAATGCCAACCAAGAAGTGTATTAGACTCTGGCATGGCTATTAGTCATTACCACGTTAAAAGTAATGACCATATGTTATTAGCATTACACTAAGTATTTCAATTCAGTTTTTAAAAGGGACTGCAAAAACAAAAATAAAACAGTACCTTTCGGCTATTTTCTTCTCCCCTCCTTTTTTACTTCAATTTCTTCATATTATTTTTCCTCTTCCCTCATTTCTATCCCTCCTTCCCTATAAGCCAAATAAACACAGTGTGTGTGTGTCTATATATATATATATGCCACAGTGTACATTATATATCTATATCTATAGATATGCCACAATGTAAATATATATAAATATATACAAATAGGCACAATATTTACATTGTGGCATATCAATATGTATAGACACCTATACTAAATGTACACTGTGACCTAAATTTGAGATTCAGACTCTAAATTGGCAAGCATCTCTAGTGCACTAATTTTAAATAGTGTGTCTAATTACCAGGTGTGTCAAATTACCAGGCTAATCATACCTCTATTTTGTAGAGGGATGAATACACTTATTCTGAAAATATCAACAAATAACTTTCACAATTAGTTTTAAAATAACTGAATCATTTTAACAGTCTCCCCGTACATTCACATATGTAATGATTTATGAACTGCTTTTTCTATCTGTTTCTTGGTTTTAAAAATCTGCACTTCTCCTAACTGTTTTTATATTGTTTGCCAAAGAGCTGTTATCCTTCCACCAGTTCCAGTGTTTTACATGTTCTGTGGTTTCCAGGCTGTCAATCCCACACCTTTCATGTGTACTAATCATACACACAATCACACTCTTGAATGTAATGAGGAAGATATTAATAGGTTTTTCTTACAGAGTAGTGAGAAAAAGAATGAAAGGAAGCAGTCATACGAGGATGAAACAGTGAGGTTTTGGGGTTAGTATTAATGAGGTAGGTTGGAGTTTTGAAAATCGTAGGGAAATATATGAGATTCTGAGATGAAATTAATGGAACAGATGCGTAATATGGTTTTGCTTCCTGGAATAAGAGGGTCATTTATCCACAGAATTTGGAATCCCTAAATATTATGTCCTGATCCTGTAAACACACACTTTCTTAAATTTCTACACGAATGGTCCCACTACATTTGCTTCAGAGAAGGGCATTAAGTTAAGCATGTGTTTAACTATTTTCAGGATTGAGGACTAGAGGTTAGAAATTTCAGTAGTAGTCAATACTGCAAATGATTAAGGCATAAATAATTGTTTTAGCACAGGCAGGTCAAGGTGAGAAGGATGAATTTTGGAATTGTTCTGGAGTTGGTGATGGAGAAGAACACGTCTATCTTTGCTACCTAACATTGCTTTCAGCCAGTTGGAGATCTTGGCCAGTAGGGAATCCCTGTGGGATAGAGGCTGCTGTTAGGAAAAGGCACTTATTGGTTGGAGTCTGTGATCAGAAGGGAGAAAGAAGAAAATCTTGAAAGGTTAAAAGAGTTTTTGGAAAAGATTAGCCACACTTTTCAGGGTTTATCTAAACAAAGTCAAGCATTTGCCCATCTATAATAATTGCTGTTATGTAACTGAGTATGTGAATTGTTTCACAACAGTCGAGCCATCCTGTCCATAGGATGGACCAGGGCAACCGCCCCGGGCCCCGCGCTTTCGGGGGCCCCGTGCTTCGGGACGCGGGGTCCAGGGCAGCTTAGCAGGTTAGCGGGGGGCCTGGCATCAGCAGCAACGAGTGACCCAGCCCCAGCCTGCCCCGCTCCACCCCGCTGGCTCCTGGTGTCGCTCGGGGGAGGGAGCGGAAGCCGCAAAGAGGCAGGGCGGGGGTTTGGGGGAAGGAGTGGAATGGGGCCGGAGCAGGGGAGAAGGGGCGGGGGCTGAAAGAGTCGGGGTTGGGGGAAGGGGTGGAGTGGGGACACCCCCACCCCAGGACAACCCCCACACACACCTCCGTCCCAGGCCCAGTACCCCCCCTAGGGACGGCCCTGGCAACACTTTTTTACTGTTTTGCTACTTTTGTACCAACCATGCATATTTGGTTGCAAGATCATTTTGGCTGTAATGCTAATTTGAAGCAAGCTTGCAGAGGATTATTCAATTTGTTCAGTTTCTTTGAACTTGTTGAATATGCTGTACTTTGTGCAAGCAATTAATATTGTCAAAATATTGCAAAATAAAATGAGATTTGTGGTGCATAAAAATTGGTGCCTAATTTGCATGAACAAAATACTGTATGCAAATCTGTGTCCAAACTGGTAGTATAGTATGTGTTCAAAAATCCAAGCAGCTGTTTGTGAGTACAAATGTACATTTCTATGGGTAATTACTTGATTGGTTACCTGTATTTTGAGGCATGACTTAGACACCGATGTTTGAAAATGCAGCTCAAACATTAGGAGTGAAATCCTTGCTCCATTGAAGTCAGTGGGGCCAGGATTTCAACCTAGATTGCTAGATGGTTCAATGGAAGTAGTCACAGAATTTTTAAAAGGAATTTTGATAATTCCACATCCATTATATGACAATCTATTTCTATCATTTAGAAAGCTTGTCAATAGAAACTTTGGTTTCTATTGACAAGCTTTCTAAATGGTAGATATATATATACAGTTTACAGTGTTTACCAGTTCATTTCAGGTTAGTTTAAGAAGACAGTGAAAGGTTATTACATTTATTAGTCTCTGTTCTTTCCTCAAAATTTACTCTTTATTACATTCAGTGATTCATTTTCACTGTTATTTTCATCTCATGTCTTTGAATTTTATTTTTTGCTTCAGGGCAAAGCATAAGGTCAAAGTAATCATAAAATAAAATAAAGACTTTTCTCTCACATCTTCTTCCAGTTGAGATTAAACAATCTGTGTTGATTGACAGAATGATTTTTTTCCCATTGTGAATGTGTTTTCTTTCTTTCTTTCTTTCTTTCTTTCTTTCTTTCTTTCTTTCTTTCTTTCTTTCTTTCTTTCTTTCTTTCTTTCTTTCTTTCTTTCTTTCTTTCTTTCTGTGTGGAGATACAATCAGGTTGCACCCTGGAGAGCTAAATCAGGATACATTCCATACCATGAACAAAATAATGGCTTTCTTGAGAATAATTTTAGCCAAAAGCAAACCGATTGAACTTTGTAAATGAGTAAGTATTATTGTAAAGCATTTTCTCCCGCTGTTGAACAGAATACCCTTTTTGGAAAATACATGATGTAGATTTCAGGAGATATACTTTTTAATTTTACATCTGAAGTAGAATTTTCAAGATATAGTTAGGCTTACAATTTTGCAGATGTATGTTGTTTATTGAGGAATTCTCTTAGGTAAGCACACCATCATATTTGATCATTTCACTCTGAGTTTATCTTCTCACAGATTTTAACTTTCAATGCTGCCTTTTTCTGTGATCAGAGAACAATACTAGCTCCTATTAGATACAACTTCACAACTATCCCAAGAAGTTTAACAATGGTTGTGAAATACAGCACAAATAATACTTATTGGGACAGTGTTTGCTCTACAGGTAATTTTACATTACAAATATAAATATATAGGGTCATATCCTCAGCTTGTGTAAACTGGCATAGTTCCATGGGAATCAATGGAGTTTCAGCAATTTACAACACCTGTGGATCTGATTCTAAATCTGAAAGTCTAAATACAACCACCAAACGAACATTAGCTCCTAAAGCCAAGACATAACTGACAGTTCGCATAACTGACTCTGTATCACAGAAAGTGTGATGTTATCCTGTAGTGGCTAAACCTCAGAAAGGGTACGGAACCTGCTGTTACTGATAGGTAGAAGCCTGTGGTTTCAGAATTAGAAGAAGAAGCTTCCATTCCGTTTTCTGGATATGTGTGTGATTTATCTAGCAACTGTGCTGTTGTCTGTATCACATGGATTTGCTAGAACTCAAACATGTTTTTAAAAATGTAATCCTGTCTGTAACCTTTACCCAAACCCTAACCTCAGCCCCAAAATAAAGAAAAGGCAGTTGGGGAGTGGCAGGCAAGGGAGAGAGAGAAAAGGAAAAAACACAAGAAGCAAAACAACACCTTTAAATCTAAAAGAAAATAAATTCTGCTTTCCAACACAACATAGATATTCAGAGCTTGATCCATAGCCCATTGAGATCAATGAAACTCCTTCATTTGACTTCAGTAGGAGTTGGATCAGCCCTAAATTCCACTAGAAAGGCTCAGATTCACAATCTATGTGTTGCTTTATCCTGTGGTTAACCAGCTGTACCAAGCCCAGCGTGCAATCATTATTATATAACATTGTCTCCAAGGAACTTTTTCCTACTGTTGATTTAGAGATTGCCTACACTTAAGCACTACGGTGGCACAGTGCTGTGATGCAGCTGCACCGCTAGAGTGCTTTAATGTAGACACTACCTATGCCAACATGAGGGGTTCTCCGTCCACCTCCCTGAGAGGCGGTAGCTGGGTGAACAGAAGAAGAATTCTGTTGTCGACCTAGGTCTGTCTGCACGGGGACTTAGGTCAGCTTAGCTCCCCTGAGCAATGTAGTTATGCCAACCTAATTTTCTAGTGTATACCAGGCCCTAGAGGAGTGGCATGTGTGTGAATCTGCCATAGAAGTCGACTTCTCACTTCATTTGACTATAGAGCTCAGGAGAGGTGATTAAATGCCATCCATCAAATAATGTATCTGGTGAATTTCACAGCAGTTTTTTTGAGTAAATTATTTGACAAATAGCTTTTCCCATTATGTGCACAGCTTATAGTGCTGGGTGAATAATTCACTAGTTTATATGAATTTTGTGAAACCACTTTCTGTTTCATACATCTTGTCACAACCACAGGAGGCCTCAGTTGGAACTCGTGTATAGTCAATTACACTGATGGTAATGGAGAACAACTTTCTCCCCTCCCCAAATAATAATAATAATTAATGGCAATGCCTTTTGTTAAGATCTCTAACTTCATTCCAGTGGGCAGGTAAGGCCTGGGACTCAGGTAGAACCATTTTGACTTCAATGGGACTCCATGCAGGCAAATCCTTACATCCAATTGCAGGGATTTAATACAGCACTACCTATTCTCAAGTATCAGAGAGGTAGTCATGTTAGTCTGTATCCACAAAGACAATGAGGAGTCCGATGGCACCTTAAAGACTAACAGATTTATTTGGAATAAATATTTATGCCTGTATCTGTAATTTTCACTCCATGCATCTGAAGAAGTGGATTTTTTACCCACGAAAGCTTATGCCCAAATAAATCTGTTAGTCTTTAAGGTGCCACCAGACTACCTATTCTAAACACAACTGTATAGAGTTATTGAAAATATTGTGATGTTTCAGTACTAAAACCCACTCATTTTCTTCATCCTCTACCTTGTCAGGACTAATTATCATGAACAAAGGAAAATATTGGAAATAAGGTATGAAAATATTGATTTTAGAATATGAAAATAGAGAATAGCACCTATAAAACACTTGAGCCATCACATAAATTCATACAGATGCTTCTCCATAGGGCCTTTGTTGATGTATACATTTCAAAGGGGAAAACACATGTTTCTAATGGTTCATGCCTGGAGACATGCAAATGTATGAAAACTTGTGCAAACTTAAAATCTATTGGTTTCTTTGTTAGAGGATTTAGGCAGATCTGTGTTACTGGGGCAGTCACAGTAGTAAAAGTGCTGACTAAACAGATAATCGAGGGTTAACCACCAGAAAGAAATTTTTGTGGTAAAAACTTTAAAGTTAATTAGGTAAATTTAATGTATAACACTCATTAGTTACTCTTGCTCTTTAGAAAACAAGTACAATACATTTTCCATGTCCTTATCTTTAGCTTCACCACCTGAGCAATGTGCTGCTACTACATATTAGTAAAACTGTTTCATTGCAATGGCATTGATATAAGCAATGGTAACATCTAAGCAAGCAGGGGAAATCAAAAACTGTAAACTAGGACTTCTTTTAAACATTCAACAAAAACTTTAAAATGGTTGTAAAGTTCATATCTGAAAGCCTGAAGCATTAAAACAGAGATGTGATCTTGCTTTCTAAACTGATTTTTTCAGACTTAATGTAGGCTGATCCAGAAACTGGGTAACTGAAAGTGAGAGACAAAAAGAAATGGCAAGTAAAAGTCAGAGATTAATGAGTAACAGTCTACTAGGGAGGAAGGGGAAAATAAGAACCAGAACAGGGGAGATGGATAAAAATAACTTAGACATAGAACATCAGGGTTGGAAGGGACCTCAGGAGGTCATCTAGTCCAACCCCCTGCTCAAAGCAGGACCAATCCCCAGACAGTTTTTTACCCTGGTTTCCTAAATGGCCCCTGCAAGGATTAAACTCACAACACTGGGTGTAGCAGGCCAATGCTCAAACCACTGAGCTATCCTTTCCCCCCTTTTTCATGGCTCTTCTCTGAAATCTCTAGGTATGCTCCAGGCATGAACCACCCTAGAGAGGTGTCAGACAGATCATTAAGATGCAAAATACAAAAGAGAAAAGGGTGACTTTTTAAAGCCACATATATGCATTTATTAACTTATATTTTTTCAAAGAAGCAACATGTTATAAAAATAGCTTTAAATTGCGAAATATACATTTACTGTGGATTGAAAAATTACTGTAAATATTTCTGCCATAGCTGTTAAACTGCACGTATAGGATTCTTAATAACTAGCTAGAATCAAACTAACATACACTAATTGTCTTGTTACATCAGAATCACAGGAAAACCTATTTGGGACACTCACCTAAAGTCCTAGAAAAAGTAGCCACATAAACAGATTTCTGTATCAAACTATAAGAAGGCTTAAATGTTCCTCTCTCCATTTTTAGGATTTGATGTTTTTATTAAATGCAATTACAGTAATTTAGAAATATCAGTAATGCAATACTACATATACACATTAAGGTCTGTATAGTATAATAAAAACGTGGCAGTAACACACAAATAATGGGCTAGAGTCACAGATGCTTCCACAGGGACGAATACATGTGGTAATCTGGCCTTTCCATTCCAAGGAGGATTTATCCTAAAAGTGGACAGGTAGTAGAAACACTTCTGCATTCTCTCAAGGTTTCCAGCTGGATAGAGCAACTTCTGCTTACAGGAGAATCACTGGTGCTGAATAAGCACATCTTCCTACACTGCTGCCTGGGCCACATCCTTTCCCCAGCCAGTACACCCCACCACTGATCTCCATGGTGACATTTCTGCCAACAGCCTCAGCCAAAGCATTCTGTATTTTAAGGGATGTCTCCTATTTAGTACCTGATGTCCCTCAAACAATATCCAATAAGAGCTACTAAGAAGCATTTGATCATATAGAAAATATGTTTCTGGTAACAACAATATAAAGGATTATATTGTCATTGTGATATAAATGTATGACCATATACATGCATAAATATTGTGGGACTGAGTTCCTTAAAAATAAGCTTTGTCCCATAATTTTCATATAATTGTTTTTTATTTCACTGAAAGTCAATGGGTGTTATGTGCCCAAATCCTTTAGCTGCTTTTGAAAATCTACCCCAGAAAGGTCAGAAACTTTGGGATACCATTTTCTTTAGGATCCTTGATGACTTTAGGTTCATTGGTGGAGCTGGTTTGGTGAAGAATGCAGACCTCTCCACACAAACTAAGGTGAGGGAAACTAGATCTTATGCTCTCTTTAACGCAAATTATTATCATAAAAAATACAATTGGTTGAAATCAAAGCTAGGCAGATGTACAGGATTTTGACTAAGTCAGGAAACTGGTTACAAAAACAATATTTTTCTAGTATCTGAATACACATAACTGTGTAAAAAGTGCAGCATAGTTTAATGTTTAATTAGTGGAAATGCCAGAAAAGGTCAAACATTTTGAAATATCCCCAATTTAAACACTCCTGTCATGAATTTTATTGTAAACGTTTTACAATATTTTAAAATACAAAATTATTAGTACAATACAGAATATTATCTCTATTTCCCCAAAACAAAGGAGGCGGTGGCATTCTCAGACTGTTTTTTTTCTTTTATATTTTCAAACAAAAAATGAAAT
The DNA here is from genome assembly GCA_003942145.1 of Platysternon megacephalum. Lineage (NCBI taxonomy): Eukaryota > Metazoa > Chordata > Testudines > Platysternidae > Platysternon > Platysternon megacephalum. Next base: position 9,894,892 of record QXTE01000007.1, on the reverse strand, counting down.
GAACAAACAAACAATTGAATAATGTTACTTTAGCTCAGAATAGCTTTTTTTTGTTACTCTTTATATCTATATCTATACTTTAAAACTGAAAACAAAGGGAAAATGCGAACATTGGTAAATCTAGAATGGAAAGTTATGTTGTTTTCGGTTCATCCGGAAAAGAAAATCAAAAGCAGTCCAGTGGATATAGAGCTAAAGGAAAACTCATCTCAGGGATTTAGAACAAGGTAATGGTTAGATTGAAGGGACATGATGTGCAAACTCTCATTAAATAATTAAGAAGCTGTTTTCAAAATCAGTGACATTTAAAGAGAGCAATAAAATCTTTCCTGTTACATTCTAGCTCCAAAACAAATGACTGATATAAAGACATTGCAGGGTCTCTTTCCAGCTGATAGGACAGCTGAGTGGGAGTAATTAAGAAGGATTCTTTTCAATGCATTAGTCTGGGGTGCAGACGAAAATGCCTGGTAGTTACTGCCTCAAAGGCAGACGGGTGAATAGTAGGAAAGTATAGGACAGTCAAAAGGATATTGGTACATGAGGAAGAGAGGAATGAGGCTACAGGTGTGACGGGTTGGATCACAGAAACCCCCTTGGGAGCTGCCACCTAATGTACCAAGACTACTTCTATTCCGGTTTTCCCTGCCCGCTCCGGACTTCAGCACCCTGTCCTGTTGAGCCACACACACCCATCTGCTCCAACACAGACCCAGGGTCTGAATTACCTGCCCCCAAAGCTGCAGGTTTACCTGAAAACAGCTCACAGAAGTGTGCTTGTCTTTAGCACTCAGATGCCCAACTCCCAATGGGGTCTAAACCCAAATAAATCCTTTTTACCCTGTATAAAGCTTATACAGGGTAAACTCATAAATTGTTTGCCCTCTATAACACTGATAGAAAGATATGTACAGTTGTTTGCTCCCCCAGGTATTAATACATACTCTGAGTTAATTAATAAGTAGAAAGTGATTTTATTAAATACAGAAAGTAGGATTTAAGTGATTCCAAGTAGTAACAGACAGAACAAAGTAAGTTACCCAGCAAAATAAAATAAAATGCGCAAATCTATGTCTAATCAAACTGAATACAGATAATCTCACCCTCAGAGATGCTTCAGTAAGTTTTTTCTCAGACTGGACACCTTCCAGGCCTGGGCACAATTCTTTCCCCTGGTACAGCTCTTGTTCCAGCTCAGGTGATAGCTAGGGGATTCTTCATGATGGCTCCTCTCCCCCTCTGTTCTCTTCCACCCCTTTATATATCTTTTGCATAAGGCGGGAATCCTTTGTCCCTCTGGGTTCCCCCACCCCTCACTGGAAAAGCACCAGGTTAAAGATGGATTCCAGTTCAGGTGACATGATCACATGTCACTGCAAGGCTTCATTACTCACTTGCCAGCACACACATATACAGGAAGACTCACAGGTAAATACAGCCATCTGCAGACAATGGCTCTGGTTAATGGGAGTCATCAAGATTCCAAACCACCATTAATGGCCCACACTTTGCATAATTACAATAGGCCCTCAAAGTTATATTTTATATTTCTAGTTTTAGATACGAGAGTGGTACATTTATACAAATAGGATGATCACACTCATTATATTATAAGCTTTGTAATGATACCTTGCAAGAGACCTTTTGCATGAAGCATATTCCAGTTATATTATATTAACTTATTATCATGTTTTTATAAAACCATATAGACCAGTCAAAAGGATATTGGCACATGAGGAAGAGAGGAATGAGGCTACAGGTATCTCCAAAAAGGATTTTAGGCAGTTGGTGACAAATGAGTGTGTTGGAGGGAGGGAAATTTGTCTGGAACATTTCTACTTGAGTCTGTTGAAAACTTGAGGGCCTCAGAACTCTTGAAAATTTTCCTTAGCACTTTTTGATACTCTCTTTCTTTATCCTACTACCTTTAATTTAGTGATTGATACAAATAGGTATGAATCAGCCAGAGGCTTAATGATTTTGTTCTGTGATTGTACAACAGCTAGCACAATCTGGCCTTGGTCCTTGACTAGGGCTCTGAGACACTATGGTCATACAAATAAATAACAATAATAATAATAATAATAATAAATACAATCAAGTTCCATTTCTTGTCTCTCACTTCCCAATCTGCCAGGGACAGACTGATAAACTATTAGCAATGCTCAGCTCAAAGGCAAATCTAGGAATTAGACGTGCGATTCCCAAAATGTGACACATAAATGACTCAGAGGAAAACACTTTTTGATAATGAACGTAAAGTGAAAAACAGTAACCAAATGAAAAATGCTATTATTATTAGCTCGCTGATACAAATATACCCCAGGATGGTGCTAACTTACAGTTATTAGTCTGTGATGACTGCTAATTGGCCCAGTTAAATGAATCTGTCAATGGGCAGAAGTTCATGTTGTTGAATCCTCTAGAACTGGTACTTGGCATTGTGACGTTGCATTCCATAGTTTTATGAAAATATGCTTCTAAGTGTGAATATGATGTAACTGGAATATGCTTTATGCAAAAGGTCTCTTGTAAGGTATCATAACAAAGGTTATAACCTACTGAATATATTCCTCCTATTTGTATGCATGTATCATTCTCGTATCTGAAGCTATATGAAGTATAACTCTGAGGTCCTATTGTAATTATGCAAAGTGTATGCAAATGGTGGTTTAGAATCTTGATGGCTCCCATTGACTAGGCCAATTGGTTGTAAATGGTTGTAAATGGCTTAGTTACCTGCAAGCCTTCCTGTGTACTTGTGGGCCAGCCCGTGGGTAATGAAGAATGAGGTCTTACAGCAACATGTGACCATGTCACATGGTACTGGAATCCATCTTAAATCTGGTACTTTTCCATTTAGAAGGAGGGGTGGGGACCCAGAGAGACAAAAAATTCCAGCCTTGTGCCTAAGCTATAAAAGGGGGTGGAACAGAACAAAGGGGGTAGCCAGTCATGAGAACACCCCTGCTTTCCACCTAAGATGTCTGCTGGAACTAATAAAGACTGTACCAGGGGAAAGGATTGGGCCCAGATTGGAAGGCGTCTAGTCTGTGAAAGAAGCTTATTGGGACATCTCTGAGGGTGAGATTTTACCTGTAAACAGTGTCTTAATGTATTAGGCTTAGACTTGCATGTTTTTGCTTTATTTTGCTTGGTGACTTACTTTGTTCTGTCTGTTATTACTTGAAACCACCTTTGTTTATTAATTAACCCAGAGTAAGTGATTAATACCTGGGGGAGCAAACAGCTGTGCGTATCTCTCTATCAGTGTTATAGAGGGCGGACAATTTATGAGTTTACCCTGTATAAGCTTTGAGAGCAAAACGGATTTATTTGGGGTTTGAATCCCATTGGGAACTGGGTGTCTGGGTGCTGGAGAGAGGTGACCTGCTGAGCAGTTTTTAGTTAAAATCTGCAGCTTTGGGGGTGTGGACCAGACCTGGGTCTGTGTTGTAGCAGGCTAGGGTGTCTGGCTCAACAAGGCAGGGTTCTGGAGTCCCAAGCTTTGGCAGGGAAAATGGGCTCAGAGGTAATTCCAGCACATCAGGTGACAGTCCCAAGGGGGTCTCTGTGACTGAACCCGTCACAGGCATATTCTCTGCGGAGGGATGAATGCTCATGGACTGAATGCAGAAGAAAGGATATTCTCCATAATTCAGAACAACATTAGTGGTGTGATGTGTATCTAAACAGGAGATTTTGGTCTAGAATGCTACCAGTCTGACACTTTCACAAACACTGACACATTTACTGACACCAATATTTAAAAATTGGATGTCTTAAATTAGGAACTTAAACCCATATTTTGGCACCTAAATAATGTGAATTAGATTCTTGTTAAAGATATCCATAAAATGGAATACAATTCCTGTTAAATATTAGCGTAATTTTATTTTTGGTTTTAATCAAAATGTTTTTTTCTTGACATTTTCTGACCGGCTCTGATTTTCATGTTGGGGATATTTATCACACTGATAAGTTCCACTAGAGAATGGAGCCACCTTGGAATCATAGAATCATAGGGTTGGAAGGGACCTCAGGAGGTCATCTAGTCCAACCCCCTGCTCAAAGCAGGACCAATCCCCAACTAAATCATCCAGAGAATGACCTAGAGAAGAGGCCTATTATTCCTAAAGGAACCTGTTAAAATAGCCTGGCAATTTTCTGGAGCAATTGCTCTACAAGTTTGCTCATTAGATAATATGAAATTGCCTGTATTATAAGCAGAGCTGGTAGCACTGGTTTAGTTATGGTTGGCCAACATTTTCCATTATCAGACCCTCTTTCAGTTGCTTATAAGTAGGCAAACTTTAATAGTTTGTGCTGAAATTTTCCATGCCTGGTGTCTGATTCAGGCTGAATATATATATATATATATATATATATATATATATATATATATATATAATATATAAAAAAACTAGCAGAAACAATTTAGCTGTTTTCAGAACCAGGCTAGGGAAAAATATATGTTTTGCCCATATTAAAAAAATCTTATACTTCATTCATTGAGAAACTCTATTGCCTCTGTGCTGTGAAGCAGGAACTTGAAATTTAGCAGGGAGGTTATTCTTTTGTGAAGGATGTATCTCTGGCTGTCCCTATCAAAAGTTGCCTAAATTTGGCCAAGTTATGGACCTCTGAAAAATCTCAGTTTGCACATGTTCAGTAGAGACTTTTTAGAGTTTGGCAGCTAAATTCTCTAAAGACTCTTGAGCTGGGTGGAAATTGATCTGGAACTTTTTCTGTTGGAAAATGTTGATTTGTTGAAAGTGAAACATTCTCTGGGATTCTATATTATATAAAAAATGTAACAGTATTTCACCATTCACCTCATTTCTACTTTTAAAATATTTAGAATATTGAACGCAAGACTTGACAAGCTATCTGAAGACTGTTGCTGATCCTGGTTTGTGCCTTTCTTTGGATTAAGAATGCTCTTTCCAGCAATAGCTAACTTGCCACATTTGAACTCTGAAATGTACAGCAGTATTTGAACAATGGCAATTATTTCCTTTGCAATTTTAGGGATTCAGAAGACCATTTCCAAGCTCTCTACTTGGAGTGAATTTTAACTGTGCTTCACATCTACAGGTTTGACAAAACAGCATGAAGTAAATGGACAATTTTCATATCTAAAAATGGTAGCTCATTATTTGTCCTTCCTTTTCTCCCCCCTATTAAATTTGGTGTCCAAGTATGATAATTGTCTCCTCCAAAATATTTCAAAGTTGGATCTCCTATTTGTCCCGATGGCCAAAATGTATGTCCACTCCTTAATCATCTCCCACCACAGCTACTACAGTCTCTCCTATCAAGTTTTTGATGCTAGTCTTGCTTTCTTCCATGCTGTCTCCTGAACACCTTGTCCAAACCTGTTTGCTAGGTCCCCTCTCCTGCCTCATCCAAATTCATTCCTAAGGACTCACTTAAATAATGTCTACAATAAGTGAAGGGGCAGTAAAAGGTATTCAAAGAAATGGCACAAACACCAAGAGGAGTGCAAACCTTACCATCCTGAGTGATTGTATGTTCTTACGTTGTTATTTCCTCCTTGCTCTTCCCACATTTCTGTCTCTTTATGCACTTCACTTGTTGTGTTATATTAATTTAAGCCTGTAAACTGTTCTGGGTGGGAATTGCATCTACACTTGTTTCTGTGACATGCCTAATTTACCACTGGGACTTTGACAAACAAATAATGATGAAAAATGATAATGAGCTACCAAAAAAAGTTGCAGAATTTTTGAATGGCAAATCATGTTGTCCTGAAACTTCTATTGACTTCCTCATGCACAAGTGCCATGTCACTTCCAATAAAAACAAATCTTGCTATCTAAGCTGTATGGGACAACTGGTAAGAAGTGATAATTCTCTTGGTGATGAAAATGAAATGACACTGCTGCTGGGATAAAGCAACTAGTCAGGAGGCCTCCCAGTATGTACATACTAGGTCTCCATGACCCATGCCTCTGATGTTTGATACAGCACTATTTTGACAGATTTAGCAAAGGAATTGTTAACTTCAGGATATATTTGGGATGTGTATTAATCCAGGATATAGAGACACAGATTGTGACTTATTTGAAAGCTATAGTTCATGTTACTGCTTACAAAATTAAAACATTAACAGTAAAATAAAAAGACTTCTTCCTTCCACCTACTGTTGTGCTTACTCTATTATTCTATAGTTACCTAACTATATTGCTTTCCTGAAGACTAATGATCACTTTCCGGTTATGTGCCATTGACATCTGTAATCCATGAAAAAGTTCATGTAGTAATTGGAATCTGAACAATGTATATTTAAAAATAATTAATGGGATTAAATATACATTGGATGCAGTACTGTTTGGCATATATATGTGGGGAGAGGAGTGGTGAGGTGATGGTATCTTAGAAAAAACAATAATTTAATTTGAAATGTCCAGGGATTGAGGCTAAAAAAGAAGAGCAGCTACTATGCATTTGTATTTTCATATGCATGAGCAGCATGGTATACATGTATATAATATACAGCATGTGAAATTTTAAAATATTCCAACTCATAATAAGCACAAAAACTGGATTCACTTTTGCCTTTAACATTCAAAATTCCATTGACACAACAGACTTTCTCAACCATGTCAATTTTTAAATACCCACACTGAGGTGACAGACCTATGCAGGTCACGCTGTGACATGTGCATGAAATAAGATCTGTAATTATCCGCTTTTGTGGATTGAGAGAGAATGAATGACTTTATGCCAAAGACATGACAAGTGTTCTCACTACCTTTTTAAACTGCTCAAATTCCTTTGGCTTCTCTACCGGTTAAAGTGGTATATGTAAGCATTTTCACTTTTTAGCTAGGCAAAATATGAAATGAAGCCCCATCTTTTTTGTTGTTGTGCCCAGCCTCTTCCTGAGTTTAAAAGCTAATAGTTCTATCTCACTTTCTGGTTTCTCAATAGGGACACACAGATCCTTCCTGACTCCCTAGGCTGGAGTGGAGGCTTTCTCCTCTCTAGACTGCTGAGAGTGTTGTTGTTTTAGTTAAATAAAACAATTTAAATGTCTGTCTGGTGATGTTCTCCTCCAAATATTAATGATTAACCTGTTGAACTGGAGACAGTTCAACTCCCAATGATTTCAGAAATATCTGCTTCAATTACCTTTCGTAAATGAAATAACCAATCAATCATTTATTTTCTAATATAGCTGTAAAACTAATCTGAAAAGTTTTCAAAATAATTCACTTTAAAAATGTATAGTGTGTACCTTTAAGATACAGTAGATTTGCCCACTCCAAATTGATGTCCAACTGACCGGTAGCTGTCTGGCGTTGCAAGCTTCCACAGGACTATGGCCACTCGCTTCTCAACTGTGAGGGCTGCTCTCATCTTGGTATTCTGGCGCTTCAGGGCAGGGGAAAGCAAGTCACAAAGTTCCATGAAAGTGCCCTTACGCATGCGAAAGTTTCGCAGCCACTGGGAATCGTCCCACACCTGCAACACTATGCGGTCCCACCAGTCTGTGCTTGTTTCCCGGGCCCAGAATCGGCGTTCCACGGCATGAACCTGCCCCATTACCACCATGATTTTCACATTGCTGTGGCCCGTACTTTGTGAGAAGTCTATGTCTATTTCCTCATCACTCTCGTCACCGCGCTGCTGTTGCCTCTGCGCTGCTGTTGCCTCCTCCTCCTCCTCCTCCTGGTTTTGCTTTGACAGGTTCCGGCTATGCATATACTCCAGGATAATGCGCGTGGTTGTCATAGTGCTCATAATTGCCGCGGTGATCTGAGCGGGCTCCATGATCCCAGTGCTATGGCGTCTGGGCAGAAAAAAGGCGCGAAACGATTGTCTGCTGTTGCTTTCACGGAGGGAGGGAGGGAGGGAGGGAGGGAGTGGGGGCCTGACGACATGTACCCAGAATCACCCGCGACACTGTTTTTGCCCCATCAGGCATTGGGATCTCAACCCAGAATTCCAATGGGCGGCGGAGACTGCGGGAACTGTGGGATAGCTACCCACAGTGCAACGCTCCAGAAGTCGACGCTAGCCTCGGTACTGTGGACGAAGTCCGCCGACTTAATGCACTTAGAGCATTTTGTGTGGGGACACACACAATCGACTGTATAAAAACGATTTCTATAAAACCGACTTCTATAAATTCGACCTAATTTCGTAGTGTAGACATACCCTTATTCACATGAGTAGTCCCATAATCATAATGTCAAATGGGTCTACTTACCTAAATGAATTTATTCTTAAGTTTTTTACATGATTGGGTCCTTAAGAAAGTAACATGAAAGGAATAGTCTATTTTTTACTGTTGTATCTAGCCAAGGATATGTTTTTTAAAAAGTCTTAGTAGTAGTAGTAGAGGTTTAAACTAGTTTTTCACTGGTGGTATGCTGTGTGCCTTCTAAAATGCAGTTAATGCACCATTGAGGCATTTCATTCCCTTCTGATACATAAAAATATGGAAGAAAAAAATCAAATGGAGAAATTCATTTTATAAGTAAAAATAGTCATGTTCAGTAGAGACACCCAAGAGAACCATCCTTGAATCTACTGGAGAATTGTCATTCTGTTTCCTCTAAAACATGTGAAAAGTTATTTTTGTAAAATCTGACAATCAAAATGTATTATGACATGCTTTGTTATAAAGGTTTTGATGGCACTAGTTTGGGACGAGTTCTATAACTGACTCATGGCTTGGCCACTTGTGTAGTGTAGCAATTTAAATGTGTGGCCACAAAATTTTCTTACCACCTTCCCTTATCCTATAATGTATTCCCACTCCCTTTGTCTGTATGAGTTCATAGGACTGGAGTATTAATGTTAATGATCACTAACTATAGAGTCAACTATTATTAACTCTGCAGAAATATAGTAGTTAATAGTGCAATAATTAATAGTAATAAACCTAGGAACTCACTTATTTAAACACAGACTCAGGACCACATTCCTGAGAGTATGTCAGCATATGCTTAACTTTAGGCACATGCTTAAGTCCCTTGACTTCAGTGGGCCATAAGCACATACTTATGTGCTGTCCTGATTTGGGATGCTTTCCTGAATCATCCACTAAAAATGGATTCCTGTTTTTTCTGCAAAGGCTATCAGTGCTAAGCTACCATTGAAAAAAATTTCTTTAATTTACAAATAGGTAGAGCATCCAGAAAGAGAGCAGCTTTTACTTTTTGTGTCTTCATGAGAGAGTGGTCTGTATTGCTGCCTTCTATATGCTCAACACTTCATCCTCCATGTGCTTTCAATCATATTTCAGGGTCTGAGCTTGTAAACACTTATTGCCTAGTGTATATTGTTTAGTAACATGAACAGTCCCATTTAACTTATTTATTCATGGTTTTTTTCCCCCTTCTTTGTTCTGACCACTCATTTGTCATATTTTAGAATTTCCTTAAAGTTTGATTCACAAGTGATCTTTGTTATGCATAAAAAGACCTGCACCTGGTTTTCTATAACCTGTTCTCTTTACTGTTCATTCAAACAATGTAAATTGGCAAATTAGAGTTTGCTGTGCATTGGAAGGAACATAGACTGTGTAGCTCTTATATAGATTCTGGAAACAAGGATTTCTGCTGTAGTTGATCAGAAAAAATTAGAAACGAAAGATTCATTGATTCCAAGGCCCGAAGAGAATATTGTGAATAGGTAGTCTGAACTCCTGTATAGCACAGGCCATAGGACTTCCCCAAAATAATTCCTAGAGTATATCTTTTAGAAAAGAACATCCAAAAATTGTCAGTGATGGAGAATCCACCATGACCCTTGGTAAATTGTTCCAAAGGTTAGCTATCCTCACAGTTAATCTTCACACCTTATTTCCAGTCTGAATTTGTCTAGCTTCAACTTCCAGGATTTGGATCATGTTATACCCTTCTCTCCTAGACTGAAGAACCCATTATTAAATATTTGTTTCCCATAACATCACATTCATTAAATTATTATCTAGATGTAATCTATTGCTACTAAAATAATTTATCGACTTTTAGTTACCTCTCAAATCCCTGCCAGCTCACTGATTTGCATATCTGCAGCATCACATATAGAAATAGCATAGTATTTCCAGAAATTATTACATGGAAGGTGACAGTGAATTTAGATTTGTAATGTTGTGGTGTTATTTCTGGAAAGCTCTGGCTCATAAAGTAACCGGAGAGTAAATCTGATAATTATAGCCAGACACCTGTGGTACCATTTCAAAGCACTATGGTGGAATTTTGTCACATGATTTCTATGAATGCCAATAATAAATGTTGATTAATTCCCCAAAACTTTGCTGAATATACACCGTATATTTAAATTTGTAACAATCTTTGCAAGAATTTCTATTTGTAACACTTAGCTACACTGTGATGCCAATGAATATTTCAAAAAGCATTATATACACTTTTCACTATCAGATTTATGTGCCTTACATAGAATTTTCCAATGAATATATAAGCATGGCTATGAATTAATGTTATCATCCTCACTACTATGTGCTTGATTTAGCTGAGGCTGATATTGCTGAACATTTACACATTCCTTTGCTTAATCCATTTATATATTTTAATATAGATTTCTTTAAATTACAGATAACATTCATTCCAAGTCTCTGATTATTCATGTCTCCTAAGCAAGTATTCATTTAGGTTCAGAATATCAGTGTCAGCATAACTAAGTTTTTCTCATACTCAAGTATGTTTTTGGTATCTCAGTTTATGCAGATTACCTTGATTTTTTTTCATAGATTCATCTACTCTTGAAGGCTAAAGTTACGTCAGTTTCTTCAATGTTAGTTTTGGAAGGCCTCTGAGATTAACATTAGGAAATAAAATGGTGTGATAAAAACCAGTGCTTAGATGGGCAGACTGAGCTAAGTAGATGACGGTATTAAGACTGACAGGAACTAGGATTCTAAATGTAGCTCTCTAATATGATTTCTCTTGTACTTAATGATCTCACTGAGGTCTTTCATTGCAATGATATGCAGAGCCAACACTACTTCAGCAGTTCCTGGAAAACTTGGAAGGGCACCATACCTTCCTATATTTAATACTGTAATCATAACTCGGGGTCTCATTTTTGGTTTGGAACTTAAGGAGTAAAGATTACAACCTTTTTGTGGGCTGGCAGTTATTTCCTTTGGGCAAAGTTCACTATTGCTCTAACTGTGATTAATCCTTATTTATTAAAGGTTGTACACATAACTTTATAAACTTAGGGCTCTATTCTCCTCTACATCCAATCTCTGCTCCTTGATTTTATGCAAGCCTGTCACCAGAATGAGTTAGCATATCTTAGCATCTGCTTTATATTACTCCAGTGGAGTAATACCCTAAGAACTAGCAGAAGTAATCTCAGAACCATTTGTGATTATCTTTGAGAACTCCTGGAGCGCAGGTGAGGTCCCCGCATACTGGAGAAGGGCAAACAGAGTATCTATCTTTAAGAAGGGAAGAGAGAGGACCTGGGGAATTATAGACCAGTCAGCCTAACTTGGATGCTTGGAAAGATACTGGAACAAATTATTAAACACTCAATTTGTGAGCAACAAGTGGATAATGGGGTTATAAGGAATAGCCATCATGGGTTTGTCATGAACAAAGCACGCCAGACCAACCTAATTTACTTCTTTGACATGGTTACTGGCCTAATGGATGGGCGGAACCAGTAGACCTGATATATCTTGATTTTAGTAAGGCTTTTGGTACAGACCCACATGACATTCACATAAGCAAACTAGGCAAATGTTGTCTAGATGAAACTACTATAAGGTGGGTGCACAACTGATTGAAATACCATACTCAAACTCTGGTGAGGCCTCAGCTGCAGTACTGTGTTCAGTTCTGGGCACCACGCTTCAAGAAATATGTGGATAAATTGGAGAGAGTCCAGAGGACAGCAACAAAAATAAATAAATAAATATATATATATATTAAAACAACAACCCTGATCTATGATTTAAAAAGATTTAAAAAAACTGGGAATAGTCTTGAGAAAAGAAGACTGAGGGGGGCACCTGATAGTCTTCAAATATCTTAATGGCTGTTATAAATGGTGATCAATTGTTCTGTATGTCCACTGAAGGTAGGGAGAAGAAGTAATTGTCTTAATCTGCAGCAAGGGCAATTTAGGTTAGATATTAGGGAAAACTTTCTAATTATAAAGAGAGTTAAGCACTGGAATAGGTTACCAAGGGAGGTTGTGGAATCTCTGCCATTGGAGCTTTTTAAGAACAGGTTAGACAAACACCTGTCAAGGATGGTCTAGTTTACATGGTCAGCGCTGGGGCTGAAATAGGTGGCCTCCTGAGGTCCCGTTGAGCCCTGTATTTCTATGATTACCATAGTGGAGCAGAGCTCCACCATGCTCATGCTTACTCCTTCCCTCCCCCACTTCCATTCTTCCAGGGGCTGGTGGAGCAACTGCCACAGGAGCTAACTCCACCAAATGTATGCCAGTAAAGAATCTCTCTTTGCCAGTTTTCAGTCAGAATCTAGTTCCTTTGCTGCATCTGAGTACCTAGGCTCAAATCTGACTCCTGTTAGAGCATACTGCAACACCCATACTACTGAAACTTCCCCACTGTAACAAAGAAGAAACAAAATTATGAAAGGAACAACAAAACAAGCAGAGCTTCCTAGAATCTGGGAAGGATAAAGTGCAGAATCCTCCATGAAGTCCCATATGTACATCAGCATGTAAATATAATGTATCTGTTCAGCACTTTACAGTGATGGATACTAAGGAAAGTTAAGATACAGTTGTGACGCTGTCTGGAGTGGTTCATGCCGGTGAGTGCCTACCTTAGGGAAGACTGTCAAAACAGGGCAGACACCGCAAACTAATGGTGTCTTCTATAATTAGATTTCACCAACCCAGTAACAAATGTGCGTTCCTGGATCACTGTAACAGTCTTACCATGGAGTCACAGGCAATCCACTTGGATTCTCCAGTCTATCGTGCCACCCAGGCAAGCTGGACTTTGTGATAAATGGTCACTTACACCAAAAATCACAAAATATTCAGATTGCTCCCAGTCCCAAGAGACCAGTAACTTACCCCAGATCAATTTGTACCTTAGATCTCACACCAAAGACAACACTGGTAGCCAATCCTATAGGAAACTAAGCAAGAGTTTATTAACTAGGGAAAAGAAATGAGAGTTATTTATAGGTTAAATCAAGCAAAATATATGCACAAATGAGTTCAGTCTATGGTTCCAAAAGGTGACAGAGATGCAATAATATGTCAGCATTCAATGTAATTTCCTGGCTAACCCAGATTGACCCTGGGGATCTCTGCTTTTATTTGCTTAGTTCCAGCCCATCTAAGATCAAAACAGCAAAGAGATTACAAATCTACATGTCAACTATCTTTAAGTCCCTCTTCCAGCACTCAAACAAATGGAACGAGGCCTCCTGCATGTACTTTTCCATGTGTGGATGGGGCAATCGACAAAACTTTTGTGCTATAACAGCCTACTTACTTTTGACAGTCCTCCTCAGTTCACAAATTCAGAGCAAGCATTTTTGCAATTATAAAACAAATTTATATTTTACCTTTTAGCATAGAATCCAGATGAATGCATGCAGTAATTTACAAGAATTTTATAGTCTAAACACTAAACACATCATTACAAGTTAACACCTATCTTGAACAATATTAACATATAGGTGAGCTGATCTGGTTTCCAGCAATGAATTTGTCAGTGCTCAGCTGATGCCTACAGACTTGCTAAGAGCGGGTGCCTGATTTACCAGCGTCACAACAGTATTTTTTATTCAAAAGTAAGTGATGGAACCTTTTGCATATTGACATACCACACAGCATCCACTTAGATTACCTAAATAAATGTTTTTATTATAAAGCAAGAGAAGATTCAAAAGAACCATGAATACTCCAACTAAATGATAGTATGCAAAGCACACATCCAGAGATAATTAACCATTGTACCTTATAGTCATTGGCAAACCTTACTGGGGATATAAACAGCTTTTATAGTAATTTTGCATGTTGCCAGGTTCAATGATTGCCAGTAAAACCCATCATTTAGCCATAATTGCCACACAATAAGAGACTTTTCAGTATCTCCCCAGATTTAGCATAAGAAATAATTCTATTATAGCACAGATCCATGGCAAATAGTGGCATAATAATGGTGGTCACTGTAATTCTTCTGTAAATATGTTTTGGAGGATACGATTTTAGAATTCAAAACAGCAGAAAAGCACAACAGTCCTTACTTTCATTTCTCCCACTCCCTGCCCTTTCAAAATTCAACTCTACTGTAATACAGAATATTAAATTACTCAAGCCTTATATTCTTGTAAATATAAATCTCTTTACTGTTTCCCTGAAAAGCGTAAATCCTGACATTAGCAATCTCCTGGAGTACAACAGTATTTCTTGATTTAAATTAAAGTGATGAAATAGCTGAAGATAAGACTTGGCTGTATGTCTGGCTATTGCTGTCCCTATCTACTATTCTCATTTTGAATGTTGTTCATAGGGAATAACAAAAATGCTTCCTCACACACACTCTAAGAGAGATTTAGCACATAAATTGCAGCCCCTGGGCACAGGGGCTAAAGTGACTTTAATTCACCTTTTGTGCACTTTAGATCAGGGGCTGCTCTCTGAGCTGCAGGGGCTCCTAGCATCATTTAGACAGCCCTGGGGGAGGAGGGGTGTTTGTTTAAATTATGGCACCCTCCCTGAGCTGTCCTACATCACTGTGTTTTGCATCCCTGCCTATGCCACACCCCCTCAAACTCTCAGCCCGGCACACATCCTAGGCCAGGGCTTGCAAGTGCTGTGCCTGTGCTGGTGGAATTCTCCCAGGACCAAATACAGGGTTTTTAGGGCCCCTCACGCTGTCCTGGGCCTTTTATCTAGTGTAAAGGAGCCAGAGCGGTGATGAAGATCACAGGCCAAATACTTTATCTACCTGACTCTGTAGATCTCATTTGCAAATGAGTCTCAGCCCACCCACTGAAATCTATCCTGTTTGTATGAGTACTCAAAACTCACTTTTGCACTTGCAATTTGGGTGGACAGATGTCTACCTTCCTAATTTCTGCAAACAAACACACAGTTGCAGATGATGTTCAGAAACAACTTTTGAAAATGTGGCTCCTAATCATTTAATTTGTTAATTTGGTCCTTCTCTGTCCTTTGTTTGCCTTCTCCACTTTTAAAGCAGATCTTGATGGTTTGTGTCAAGCAAGCTGATTCTAGGAATAGTTTGATTTGTGTGTTGCACAGTGAGGATATGTGTGACTGTAACAGTTGGAGATTACAGGGATCAATACATTTCTCTTATTCACTTCTAGAGACAGTGAAAAAGAGAGATAGTGTTCTCATTTTTTTAATCTGCACACGTTTTCATCTCATCGACAAGTTACTCTTCATCTTGCCTTATTCTCATCTTTAGCCTGATCCTCTTTCTCTCACTCCATGAGCAACAACTACTGAAATCACTTGCTCTGTAGCAGAGTGCCCATTTACTTCCATTTTAAAATGGCTCCAC
This sequence comes from Platysternon megacephalum, assembly GCA_003942145.1. NCBI lineage: Eukaryota > Metazoa > Chordata > Testudines > Platysternidae > Platysternon > Platysternon megacephalum. Next base: position 9,879,357 of record QXTE01000007.1, on the reverse strand, counting down.
CTATGTAAAAGCAATTGTCTTTGATATGTTAGTTCATGTACAAGTATTTGTTATGAAAATTCCCTTCTTATTTATGCCAGGTTAAAATTCTAGATATCTGAGGTTAATTTACACAATAGCACTTGAACAATCTGAAATCTCTTGCTTTTAATCCACAATTGTTTTTATTTTATTTTAAAGTTTCAGTGAGAGTAAAGGCATTTATTTATATAAACACAACCCGTAAGATAGCAAATGTTTGAATGTCAGTCATCTTGGGTAATATTGTGAGGCAGTTCTACAACCTTGTAAACTCTTACTTGGATAGAAAACATTGTTGATTTAAAAGCTAAAGGAAAATCTAACAAACAAAATAACCTGCAAAGAGGTTGTTTTTGTTTTTTTTTAAATTCAGCATCAGTGTCATACCATGTCCTCATAATGGTTTTGGGTACATTTTCCCTGTAAGCTAAATTCTGCAGGCTTTTACTAGTTGAGCAGTACCATGTACTATAATATGCATTCCAAACTGTTTATGTTTGTGCTAAAATTTTTAAAATAGGTCATAAATGAGTGGCACCATTACCTTCAGTCGGGGAAATATAGGGTTTTATAAGGACTTTGACAATGAAAAACAAAGATCTACCAAAACAATTTGGACTAAGTCCAGAGTCAACAGAAGAGTGTCAGTGGAAAAATAAGTTTCTTTTCTGTCATTTAGATTTTTTAAAATTAATTTCTACTAACAATTCCAGTCATGTCTCATTCTTCATAACAGCACTCAGGCAGGCGGTAACTGTTAAGCCAAACCTGTCAGTCACTTACCCACAGGAACAAAAGCTGCAGAAAACTAAGCTGCAGAACAAATACAATCAGCGCCGGCTCCAGGGTTTTTGCTGCCCCAGGCAGCAAAAAAAAAAAAAAAAAAAAAAAAAAAAAAAANGCACCTGCTTGGTCAGCTGGTGCCTGGAGCCGGCCCTGAATACAATCATCAAAAATGAAACACATGAGCACTACAGATACACCTCTTCAATACAAATGTTAAAGCAACAAATTGTCAAACAAGTCTTAGATAAAACCTAAACCGTCTGAAGGGCTGGGACAAAGGAGGCAAAGGTTGACTCAGGAGACTAGTAATAGAATACGGAGCTGTTCACCTCTAGATCAGCTGCTTACATTAATCTCAGGTCAGTAGCAATTGAAAGCTTTTGGTTGCCCATGTGAAATGTGTTGGTGATTTCCCCGCCTCCACCCCCAGTTCTTAGTGGTCAGATGGCCACATCACAAAAACCATTAATGCACTTGGCACCCGTGTTTACGTTCTCAGCTGAGAAAGCAAAGACCGAATAGCCTAGAAACTAGAAGATAACATTTTCAATAATTTATGTAGGCACAAAACTAAATGTATGTACATATCCTGGGGCACAACTGGGGGATGAATAGACACAGACTTTTCCAAACGAATGGCTGGATGTGTGCAGAGTATATTCACACTGAACAATAGGCACATACTGGGAAAAGCTTCAGAGAAAGGTGTGGACAAGCTCTTTTCAGAATTCCACTGGACCTATTTAAGAACACACAAGTAAAACATGGTTTTTGTATACATAAACCAGGTGTGACACATTGAGACGATCTCCAATAAATTCGTCACTGACTGCTGAGACACTCATTCTGGTTCAAAAGAGAGAGTACCTGAAGCAGCAAGCACACACACAGTCCCCTCTACTTGAGCATGAGATAGAGAGGAGGAGAGGACTGTGGTAGAAGTAGAGTCCTACAGTGTTTTGTTGGGTGAGTGGTAGGGCAAGGATTAAGAAGCTGTGCTGAACCTATTTGCTGTGAGACAAATAAAGGAGAGGTAATAGTAAGGACCATAGGGGACACCACTGGAATCAGCTAGTCATCTGTAGCTGGACTGTTATTCCGGATTCATAAAACAACTATTGGGGGGTTGGAGAGGGGAGGAGGGAATAAACTCAACAATAGACTCATAGACTTTAAGGTCAGAAGGGACCATTATGATCATCTAGTCTGACCCCCTGCATGATTCAGGCCACAAAAGCTGACCCACCCACTCCTGGAATAATTCTCTCCTTTGACTCAGCTGTTGAAGTCCCCACATCATGATTTAAAGACTTCAAGTTGCAGAGAATCCTCCAGCAAGCGACCCCTGCCCCATGCTGCGGAGGAAGGCGAAAAACCTCCAGGGCCTCTGCCAATCTACCCTGGAGGAAAATTCCTTCCCGACCCCAAATATGGCGATCAGCTGAACCCCGAGCATGCGGGCAAGACTCTCCAGCCAGACACTCAGGAAAAAGACTTATAATATCCCATCAAAGACCCTTGATACCAATTACCAGTGATGGAACGTTATTGACCTATTGACTAAAATCCCGTTATCCCATCAAACCATCCCCTCCATAAATTTATCAAGCTTAATCTTAAAGCCAGAGAGGTCTTTCGCCCCCACTGTTTCCCTCGGAAGGCTGTTCCAGAACTTCACTCCTCTGATGGTTAGAAACCTTCGTCTAATTTCAAGCCTAAACTTTCCTACGGCCAATTTATATTCATTTGTTCTCGTGTCCACATTAGTACTGAGCTGAAATAATTCCTCTCCCTCCCTGGTATTTATCCCTCTGATATATTTAAAGAGAGCAATCATATCTCCCCTCAGCCTTCTTTTGGTTAAGGTAAACAAACCGAGATTCTCAAGTCTCCTTTCATACGACAGGCTTTCCATTCCTCGGATCATCCTAGTGGCCCTTCTTTGTACCCGTTCCAGTTTGCATTCATCCTTCTTAAACATGGGAGACCAGAATTGCACACAGTACTCCAAATGAGGTCTCACCAATGCCTTGTATAACGGGACTAGCACCTCCTTGTCTCTACTAGAAATACCTCTCCTAATGCATCCCAAGACTGCATTAGCTTTTTTTACGGCCACGTCACATTGCCGACTCATAGTCATCCTGCGATCAACCAGGACTCCGAGGTCCTTCTCCTCTTCCGTTACTTCCAACTGATGCGTCCCCAGCTTATAACTAAAATTCTTGTTAGTCATCCCTAAATGCATAACCTTACACTTCTCACTATTAAATTTCATCCTATTCCTTTCACCCCAGTTTACAAGGTCATCCAAATCTCCCTGCAGGATATCCCGATCCTTTTCCAAATTGGCAATACCTCCCAACTTTGTGTCAACCCACAAACTTTATCAGCCCACTCCTAGTTTTGGTTCCGAGGTCAGTAATAAATAGATTAAATAAAATTGGACCCAAAACCGAACCTTGAGGAACTCCACTGGTAACCTCCCTCCAACCTGACAGTTCACCTTTCAGTACGACCCGCTGCAGTCTCCCCTTTAACCAGTTCTTTATCCACCTCTGGATTTTCATATCGATCCCCATCTTTTCTAATTTAACCAATAATTCTTCATGCGGTACCGTATCAAACGCCTTACTGAAATCGAGGTATATTAGATCCACCACATTTCCTTTGTCTAAAAAATCTGTTACTTTCTCAAAGAAGGAGATCAGGTTGGTTTGGCACGATCTACCTTTCGTAAAACCATGTTGTAATTTGTCCCAATTGCCATTGACCTCAAGGTCCTTAACTACTTTCTCCTTCAATATTTTTTCCATGATTTTGCACACTACAGATGTTAAACTAACAGGCCTGTAGTTACCCGGGTCACTTTTTTTCCCCTTCTTGAATATAGGAACTACATTAGCTAATCTCCAGTCAAACGGTACAACCCCCGAGTTTAGGGATTCATTAAAAATTATCGCTAACGGGCTTGCAATTTCACTCGCCAGTTCCTTTTAATATTCTCGGAAGAAGATTATACGGGCCGCCCGATTTACTCCCATTAAGCTGTTCGAGTTTGGCTTCTACCTCGGATACTGTAATGTCTCCCCCCCCCCCCCTTTATTCCCATCAGTCACGCTGGCACTATTCCTAAGCCCTTCATTAGCCTCATTAAAGACCGAGGCAAAATATTCGTTTAGATATTGTGCCATGCCTAGATTATCCTTAATTTCCACACCATCTACAGTCTTAAGTGGTCCCACTTCTTCTTTCCTGGTTTTCTTCCTATTTATATGGCTAAAAAACCTTTTACTATTGGTTTTAATTCCCTTCACAAGGTCCAACTCTACCCGGCTTTTGGTCTTTCTCACTTCATCCCTACACGCTCTGACCTCAATAAGGTAGGTTTCTTTGCTGATCCCTCCCATCTTCCACTCCTTGTATGCTTTCTGTTTTTTCTTAATCACCCCTCTGAGACGCTTGCTCATCCAGCTTGGTTTAAAACTGCTACCTACGACCCGTTTTCCCTTTCTCGTGATACAGGCCTCCTACAGCTCCTGCAATTTCAACTTGAAATAATCCCAGGCGTCTTCCGCCTTTAGATCCCTAAATATGTTAGTCCAATCCACTTCCCTCACTAGTCGCCTCAATTTATTAAAGTTAGCCCTTTTGAAATCGTAACCCTTAGTCGCAGATTTAATTTTGTTTATCCTTCCATTTAGTTTGAACCGAATTAGCTCATGATCACACAAGCCAAGGTTGTCCCCTATAACCATTTCCTCAACCATGTCCTCACTACTCACCAAAACCAAGTCTAAAATGGCATCCCCCCTCGTCGGTTCAGCAACTACTTGATGAAGGAATTCATCAGCTATCACGTCTAGGCAAATCTGAGCCCTATTATTGTTACTAGCATTCGTTCCCCAATCTATATCTGGGACGTTAAAGTCTCCCATGATCACACAGTCCCTATTAGTTTTTACTTCCTTAAAAACATTAAAGAGTTCTCTATCCATATCCAGGCTAGATCCTTGCGGTCTACAGCACACCCCAAGCACTATCCCAGGGGAGGCTCTAGTAGTTTTCTTCCCCAATGTGACCATTACCCAGACAGACTCCATCCTATCCATTCCATTACATGTTATTTCTTTACAGTTTACCTCATTATTGACATACAATGCTACTCCCCCACCTTTACCTTTGTTTCGGTCTTTCCTAAACAGCATATACCCTTCCATACCTGTACTCCAGTCATGACTACCGTTCCACCATGTTTTGGTTATTGCTACGATATCCGGTTTCAATTCTCGGACCAGGAGCTCCAATTCCTCCATTTTGTTACCTAGGCTTCTCGCATTGGTGTACAAACATCTTAATTTTTGCTGTTTGGCCTCTCTAACATTCGCTACCCAATTTGGTAGGGACACCGTACCGCCAGTGTGACCTATTAGTCTAGTATCCATCCCCCCCCTCCTCCTTATGTCCAATCTCCTCCCTCCGGCTATATCCGTTCTTATCTCGTCGTCCTCCCTCTCAATGTTAAAATCTGGCGTGGAGATTACCTGGACATCTCCCAACCGTCTCCCCCCAATTCCTAGTTTAAAGCTCTTTTGATCAGATGAGCCAGCCTCCCTCCTAGAAGTCTATTTCCTTCCCTACTCAGGTGAAGTCCATCCCGTGAGAACAGTTCTCTGTCCCCAAAATCCTCCCAGTGGCCATACATCCCAAAACCCTCCTTATAGCACCACTCCCTGAGCCAACTATTTATCATCACAATCCTGTCACCCCTTTGTCGCCCTTCCCTTGGGACAGGCAAAATCCCACTGAAGATCACCTGAGCCTCGATTTCCTTAAGCGTCTTACCCAGCCTGGCATAGTCTCCCTTGATTCTCTCTAGCGGGAATCTAGCCGTGTCATTTGTTCTACATGAAGGATGATCAAGGGGTTCTTACCTGCTCCTTTTAGGATCCTTTTCAACCGCAGGTCCACATCCCGTATCTTAGTGCCTGGTAGACAGCACACCCTTCTGTTCTCTGGATCAGCCCTGGTCACCGGCCTGTCTAGCCTTCTCAGTAAGGAGTCCCCAATCACGTAGACCTGCCGTTGCCTGGTGACAGTGCATGGCAACAGATCTGCCCAACCCTCTTCCACGTGGACCACTCCTTCCAGCCCCATGGATCCTGGACTACTCATCCCTGTAAAGCCTTTCATATTTGTAGGCATCACTTTAATTTCTTTATCTATTTTCAAACATACTGCAGTGCTGGACCTTCTTCCCCAAACACAATCTCTCCTAAATTGGTCTCCATGGCAACCATCACAGAGGTGCCCATTTAAATCAGTTGTAGGGAACAGAAAGCAATGTAATACAGAAGGGAAAGTACTTCTACTTTTCAAGACTTTATTGTCAATCTTCAAAATAGTGCAATATTCTAATAGAAACAATTAAAAGTGTGTGGCAGGGAGATTCTATATTTATCCTCATTAGTACAAGTCAGATGGAAGGGATTATATAATTCATTTCCATCCTTCATCTCCATCATTTTTATTATTAAATGTAAACAATTTACACTAATGAAAAACAAGGACAGGAATTAAAAGAAACAAAGAAACAGAACATAGGATTACGGCAACATAAGCTCACTGAAATTGCACTAACAGACTAAATTCATGTAACCCCACTGCTGTCAGTCAAGTTACCCCTTATGTAACCCCACTGCTGTCAGTCAAGTTATGCCAGGACAGATTTGGACCTTCAAGTATTTAGCTGTGTTGGAAATGAGCAGAGGCATTTTAAAGGATGATGTGGTGGTGTCATCAAAGTAAACTACCAGGCTGTAGGTCTGTGATTCAGTGTGAATGGGTTAACAGGCTGAGGCATGGTGAGCTGGAGACAAGACATGAGAGAAGTGATTGTTGCCCACAGTTTGATGGGGTGATGGTGAGACTGTGTTGACATGGCACCCTTTTTTGGAAGGATGAAACTAAATATACCATTAGCTGCTATAAGAAAATTCCAAGTCAATTCCAACTTTGGCCGATGGAATTGCGAGTTGTTTGTTTGATATCATCGGGAATCTCTGGGCTTCTGAGACATTACACCCCGGCTTACCCTTTCTTTGATGTCATGTCACTGTTTTTCTGTGGCCTGAATACAGTTTCTTTAGCTCTCCTTTTTGATATGGTCATTCCCAGAGAACTTCATATATTTGTTCTAATATTTTCCTATTCATCACTGTGGGAACCAGAACTGTGTTCCCTTCAAGAGCACTCCTGAAATCACTGAAAGTTCATTTTTTATGGTGGGAATAGGCACATTTGAAGTGTTGATTTCTTTTCTCTGCCTTAATTCTTGCTTATATCACTGCTTGCAGAATTTCATCTTTAGCTGTTTCTGCCCTGGAGATACAGCATCTGACACTTTATCATGTTTACATGTAGGTTTACTGCTTCTTCCAGATTATTGGACTGTGTATTGTCAGGTGGAGTATATATTCTTGAGAGTGTGTCTGCCATTACTAAGTGGCATCCAGGTTGGAACTGCAGGGTCACACCATACTTCTGTATTTTCAAAAGCAGTCATTATATCCTCCAAGTCCCTTTTTGTATATTGCAATCAGTGGTTTGTGGTCAGTTTCTGCTTTGAAGCTATGCCAATGGAGAAAGTCATTAAATCTTGTACAACAATACACCAGACTTAGTGTCTCTTTTTCAATTTGTGTATGAATCTTCTCTGTGACTGTTATAACCCTAGATGCATATGAGACTGGCAACCTATCAATTAATGGCACTGTCATAGTCCTCGTTTTGAGCATCTGTGGAGAGTTTGATGTCTTTCAATGGGTAAGAAAATTGCAGCACTGGATCCGATGTCAGAATGTGCTTTAAAACATTGAACACCCTTTCATGCTCTGGCATCTGTGTCATTTGGTGGTCTTGTGGAGAGGCTGTCATAGGTGAGTTGTGCAAGCTGTGTACATAAGTATGAATATACTTACATAATTCACCATGCCTATCAGCCTTTGAAGTCCATTTTTATCTTCAGGTCTTAGCATGTTCAGCGTTGCTTGAATATGATTCATTGGTCAAGATTTTCTTAGAGGTTAGTCTCTCTCTCCCAAGTATTTTATTTCCATAATTGAAACTGACAATTGACTTCGTTCAGTTTACAGTTATTAGCTCTCACAATTTCCAGTATTATCGTCAGTCATTCCTGATATTCAATGACAATGCTACCCATCATTATTATGTCATCAATGTACACTTTCACAACTGCTACATCCTCTAGCATTTGGCTCATTGTACGGTGAAATATGTCTGGAGCTATTCTGAAAGGCAATCTTAGGAAGCAGTAGTTGCCAAATGTTGTGATGAAAGTGCAGATTGTAGAGTTCTGTGTCTAAGGGGATTTGCCAAAATCCAGCCGATACATCTAATTTGCTGAAGAATTTGGCTCCTGCCATCTCAGACAACAGTCCACTTCTCGTGGGCAAGTGGAAGTGGTTTCTTTTAATGTTTTTGTTCAGCCCCTGAGGGTTCATACACAGCTATACCCCCCCACCCTTTTTTTCTCTACAATTAATGAGTGAACCCAATCTGTTGGTGCTTCTAGTCTCTGATTATACAATTTGCTGTCATGCTTTGCAGCACTTTTTCTAGTCTCTGTTTTAAGGTTTATAGAACTTTTAATGTAGCCTATACCATGAGTTTTTCACTTTCTCTTAATCATATTGTTTATGTTACTGGAGGCCTTTCCTGTGAATACATCTTCATACAATGCTAGTAATACTTTCATATCTGGTTCTGTGTTGTCTTTCTTTATACAACCTCTTAGCAACACTAAGCACTTCACACATAAGTAGGTCCAAGACTGGTTGCTTGCCTCTATGTACCACCACAAACTTGCTTTTTATCATTTTCCCTTTTTATTGTCATGTCAATGTGCCCTCTGCCAAAACAGGAATTTTTCCTCCATTATAGCCTTTCACAGACACTTTTGACTCTTCCACTTTTATGTGCTCCTCTATTTCAGTTTATATAATTATATTTAGTTGTGCCCCAGTGTCTATCCTGTATGTCATATAAGTGCCATTTGTACACATTTTAATTAGCCAATCTTTTAAATTTACAGCATTCTCCATTATTGTGCTCATGAACAGCACTTCTTCCCTTGAAGAATTCATTACTGCATGTAATGCATGCACTTACCTGCTCTCTCTTTATATTTTAGCATAATGGTTGGGCTTATTACAGATTCTATATTTTCCTGAGTGCTGGACATTTCCTAAACTCATGTGGGTTGCCAGATCACTAGCATTGTTTCCTGCTTGCCTTGTTTCTGTCCTTGGACAATTTAATTTCTGTGAACTTTTTTCTTACTGGTTTAGGTATGATATTCACAGTTGTGTGTTCTCTGCCTTTCTAGATTTTTTATTTGTATTTCTGCTTGCTTGTTATATAAATATTGCCCTTTCTAATGTCATATTCATCTCCCTTAGTAACTGTTCAGAGACTTTTTATTATTATGCACCAGGACAATCTGGTCTTTAATAAAACAGTCTTTAAATATTCTATGTTCAAAGGACAGACTTTTTAGTTTTAAGTCTGGAATAAACGCCTTTATTGTGTTAGTTAGCCTTTTATGATAAACTCTTAATTTTCATAGTAACTATTCTCCCAAAGTATTAGCAAAAAGTATGCTTGAATTCTAGGCCTCAGATTGTTGGTTCTTAACCTGAACCTAGTGGGTGACCAGTGTTCAAGAATGTGTATAATTAAGTATTGGGCTGTACCTAATCATCCTCAATGCCTCTGAGTCTGTGAAAGTCTAGAGCTCTCGGGAAAAAGAACCCTCAAAACTAGTGAAAGGTGTCTACATGTATGTTATAATAAACAAGACTGAGTAATTGGTAAGGGGTGCTTATGATCCAATTATGTTCTGTGATTGAGAAGAGGTACTTGTTATTGCAGAGGTTTTCTATAATGGATAAAATAATGACCCATTGAAACATGTTTTTCAACTCATTAAGAACTGCTGGTTGCCACAGCTGTCAGTAATAATGAGCAGTTTAGAAATCCCTTACGTTTATCAATCAGATAAACTGAGAACCATAAAAGAAATGTCACTAGTAATTAGGTAAGATGGCATATCGACAACAGAACACACAGTGAAGTTAATTGTGGGAAAGTATTGTTTTACCTGCAAAAAGGAAAATCTTTGTCTCACACCCTGTACAAGGAAAGTGTGTTTGGGGGTTAGCTTGGGAACAAATATGGTCAGCATTCCACAAGGTACAGATGAAAGGACCAAACTACCTTCTGTTCACCAGCTACCGGGGGTGGAATGGTATGTTTTCTTTCTATTCCTGTGTAGTGCTTTATTAATCTTTCATTAAATAATTCAATTTGAGCCTGTTATTTTGACAATCTCATATTGTTAATTAATTAATATTGTTATTAAAGTAAAACAGAATCTTTAGTCTGTGTTCTCATCCTGAATATAAGTAAAAAAAAATGTCGTAGGGGCACAACGATCTTCAAACATCGTCATTATTTTTGCAAAGCTTTCCTCTTTCTCCCCCTACCATATGTATGGAATGCACTGTACACATCTAGGGCTTCTGTGTCTGTCACTGTCAGGAGCAGAGCAACCTTTTGCTCTTCCTCCAGTTTAGTTGCCCTGTGCTTTCACATACCATTCAAATTGCTGTTTGAACCAGGCATGTTCAGCTTTTTCCCATTTCTCAGAGCTGGTGGGAGAGTTACTGACAGTTGCACAGGCGCTGTAGCAGCCATTTCAATGTTACCTCTCACTGGGTCTTCCAGCACACTGTGCCTTCCACTCCTGGTGCCATATAGTATCTTGGAATATTTTCAAGCTGTGTGATTCCAAGCTAGAGAAGACATGCTTGTGCTAACTTTTATCAAGCTAGCACACTAAAAATAGAGTGTCACTGTGGTGGCGTCAGCGGAGGGAGGGTCTAGTTGCCCTGAGTATGTGCCCATCAGAAATGGTAGGTATGTACTCAGGACTTCTGGCCCCTCCCACTGCTCACGCCACTGCAGCTACACTCTGTTTTAACATGGTAGCTCAAACGCAGCTAGCACAAGTATGTCTGATCGAGGTGGGATTCACACCCCCAGCTCAAGGTGTAGACATACCCTTCCTGATGAGCAGACCAGTTTAAGATAAATCCTTTATTAACAGAAACTATGTACAGAAATGTGGTAACAACTTTCTATTGCTCTGTGTAGGTGCAGCCTGCAACAGCCCTGCCCTGGGGTACTTTGTTCCTCCCTCAATAGGAAGTGTGCCACAGGAAACCAAAGACTGCATCTAGAATGTACAGGAAGTGTACACTCTTGCATCTGAAGAAGTGGGTTTTTACCCACGAAAGCTTATACCCAAATAAATCTGCTAGTCTTTAAGGTGCTCCTTGTTGTTTTCAGGAAGTGTGGCATCACTACACCTCCTGAAGGTCTAACTCTGTAGTACCCTTGGTCTGCAGAAATTCACAGCTGTACTGAGGAACTATACAGACTACAGAATGATCTTTTCAAATATGTCAGTGTGGAGGGGTGTGCATTTGTGTAAAGTTATTGGTTTTTATATTTATACGGCTACTGTGATATCAGATTGGAAAATTGTTCATTTACTTTTACGTTAATTTTCTGATAATGAGTCTACATCTTTGTCATGATGTAAATAGGATTCATTTTGGCTCCACTGAGCTTATACAGGAGCAGGTGCCAGTGCTCAGTTTTATAAAGTTACAAAACAATCTTTTCAGACAAGAATGACGGGCAAAGAATAGGCAGATAATCTTGTTGCAACTGTAAAGATTATTATTTTTTCTCCTGAAAATGATTGATTGAAACAAGCAGCATCAACTTACATATGCAGTGTTTCATTTTTAAACCTTAGTAAGTGTATTACTTACCTGGACATTTTTTGCTTGAAAGTATATAGTCCTAAGTGGTCATTTGTTAGGCAATAATGATTGTGCAAAGAACTATGCTGGTGTTTTATAATTCAAAAGACTCAGATTGCTATATTTAACAGGGAGGTCAGCGTTGAACCAGTATTACTAATACTTATCCATGTCAAGGATGGTGAGGAAATGAAAATGGCTATCAAGGAGCATACATTCCAAGCAAGTATGCTTTCTTGCTGTGACTCCTCCTGTTCCTTCTATTAATTCCTCAGGAGCAATTTCCACATCTCAGTATGCATTCATGTCACACAACAGGTGAAAGCTTAATTTCCTCTGCACATTTTTCCAGAAGACTGGCAATGACTACATATGTGCAACTAAGCTGGAACATGGTATTTGGGTGATATCGGCTCTGGCACAGCAGAGCTAGTTTAGAGCTTAGCAGATTGATTAAAGCTTTTCAAAAGAAAGCTTTAGTGAATTTACTCCTAAAAAAAAAAAAAAAAATCTGTCTTCTGAGTTTCTTTTGACAAGTTGCTTTTGACTTTGCTATCATGATTTCTGCCTCTGTTCAAATGAAACCTAAATGTGAATGATGGAATATATATTATAGAACTGCTGTCTACAGTATCACAGAATTTAGCTCAGTTCCCTATTTAATTTTATGCAAGTGCAGTTAATTCCAACCGCTGGCACTAGGCCTCTTATTCTTGTTAACAAACTGTATAAATGTGTGTATGAAAATTAGGGGTTATAAAATAACAACTAGCCCAAGTGTTTGCCCAAAATTCATACCAAACTGAATCCAAGAATGATGCCTTACCACCCACACATTCAAAAATGTGTGCTGCCTTTTTCTGGAGGGGGAACAGCAGACAGATATAGGTAGGCAGTAGAGATGATCAAAAATGGAAATTTCATCTCACAGGAAAGTCTGATATTTCAACGTTTGCTTTTGTTATGAATAAGCTGAAATATCAACATTTTTTTATGGAATGAAAAGTTCAAAAATAGTTTTGGAAATGTTCTGGTCATATTCATATTAATCTGTGTCCACATGAGCTGCTGCAGTGCCTCATGGGAGCTGTAGTTTGTGTGTCTCATGACCCCATATTCCTTTCTGAGCTGGACTCCCTGGCTAGACTTCACCTTCTGTGATGCACTAGGGTCATGGGAATCCCTAATTTACTGTGGCAGTTCAATCTCACTAGTGCCATGCCTGAACTATGTGGTCATCTTCCTTCCTTGTGGCAGGTTGGTTGCAAGCGGAGAGGGATTGGCAGGCTACTTTGCCCTATATTGTCATAATTTTCTTCACAACATGGTCTGCTTGCTTTCTCCCTCTGACTGCTTATTCTGCTGGCCCCAGATGCTGTTAATCTTCACATTTAGTGACATATTCTGAGTTTTTCCCACTGTGTAAATCCCAGGGAGCATAATGGGTTTTAAAATTCCCAGTATGAGGGGAATCAAAGGAGAGAGGAGGCTTGAGGTATGTCTGTGCTACAGGGACTAGAACAACATAGGTATGGTGCTGTAGCTATGCTGGCATAACCCCATAGTGTAGTTGCAATCTACACTGACGGAAGCTTTTTTCCCCATTGCTGCAGGAACACCACCTTCCTGAGCAATGAGAACTAGATCACTGAAACATTTTTCTGTTGATCTAGCTGCATATATGCTGGAGGTTAGGTTGGCATAGCTACGTTGGCCAGGGGTGTGGACTTTTCACATCCCTGAGCAATGTGACTATGTTGCCCAGAATGTTAAGTGTAGACCAGGTTGTATGATCTAGTCCAGTGGTTCTGAAACTTTTTTTTTCACGGACCACTTGAAAATTGCTGAGGGTCTCGGCGGACCACTTAATGATCTTTCCAAATGTTGTTTGTACCATTAGCTAACTATTGTAAAGAGCTTTGGATACAAGCGCTATATAAAGAAACAATAATAATATAAAAAAATGGTTCTACAAATAAAAGCACACAACTCACATTTTAATATCAGTAGTCTTACCTTTCTAATGTGAAGGATGGGCTCCCTCTCCCCCCGCTACGGCAGCCCCCAAGCTGGGGCTGGGAAGGAGGGGGATCTCCCCCACTGCGGCAGCCACCGAGCTGGGGCCAGGAAGGAGGGGGGTCTCTCCCTCTCTCCCACACTGCAGCAGCAGCCTAGCTGGGGCTGGGAAGGAGAGTGGTATCTCCCCCACTACAGCAGCCACAGAGCTGAGGCTGGGCAGGAGGGCCATCTCTCCCCGGCAGCCGCAGCCCTGGAGCTGGGGAAAGTCACCTCTTTCTCTGGCCGCCACAGCACTGCATGTCCCAAATTCCCCCCACCCCCTCCTCTCACCTCACTGCCCTCTCCCACCTATCCCCTATTCCCCCCAAGGCCACCACCTCACCTTACATGTGCATCTTCTCCAGGGTCCAGGCACCTAATTAGTGGAGCCACGGCTGTGCAGCTTCACTAATTAGGTGGGTGTCCCTTCATTCTCTTGTGTGCGGCCATCCAGGTGCACACTTTAGAGGGAACTATCCAAGGAACAAGGACCACAGTTTGAGAACCTCTGATCTAGAAGTTTATAATTCCTCACTGTGGCCCGGAGCACATACTCTGGTGAATCTTCTGCATGACATTACTATGAATGGGAAAAGATCATGAAAAATGTCAAAGGTACTTCTGTCAAAGGAGTTCAAAACAGGCCAATGGTATGTTTCAAAAAGCTAAGCTTTCAAAATTTAGTTTTTTCCTACTTTTCCCCACCTTTATTTATGTATTACTTATTGTAATAAAATGAATGATGTCCAGGTCTGAGATTTTTCTTTTCATTTTATCTTGGGATACCCCAACTTTTGAAAACACTCCAACTTTTGAAGTTATACAGGGGCAAAAGGAGAAATGAAAAGGTGGGGAAAAAACAGACATCATTCCTTTAGATCACCACAAGATACCACATTTTAAAGCAGTGAGAGAAGCACGAGTAGTTGAAGATTACCAGAACTGTTAAAGAGGAGGCTAGAAATAGGAAAAGCTGGAGATAAGTAGCGGACTGCCTAGCCACACCAGTAAGTAATCTAACATTGGAGAAGGCCAGAGTCCAATACAGTAAAACTTAAACTACAGTGAATTGTATCATTTCTATATAATAACAGAGGGGTGGACTAGGAATCTGTTGGGGAAGGGAGATTGCATAGGAAGGAGGGATGTGGGCATGATTAGGGGAACCCCAAAAGATTGGATAGTTTGGATAAGCATGATAGCATTTGGATGTTTCTCCAAAAAAGCTGTACCTCCAAACTTAACACAAATTCTTCATCTCCCTGAACCCCCGCCTTCCCCACTCCCCCAGAAGAATAAGGTGCAGGGAATTCAACATTGTGAACTGATCACATGCTAATTTCAGATTCAAACCTCTGTTTACACAGTATAGAAGTAACTTGTAGAACAGAAATGGACTTGGGCAAATAAGTTTTTTTTTCACTTTGTAGGATAGTTGGGAGTGCTGTATGAAAGGTTAGATTGTGGCCTTAGGAATAGCTCTGAGCAAGGGGTTTACCATAAGATTCTGTATTCCATGACCAGCTGTGGAAGTCATTTTGCCTCAGAGTCAACCCTGAATGCGTCCCACTGCTTCATGCTTTCTCCCCAGGGGTAAGAATTTGCTGCTGACCTATACCAGCAACAGATTACAACGTTACCTGCACTGGCTCAGCTGTACTGACCATTGAGTTGTGGGGGTGGAGCCAAAGCTTGATGCATTCCCCACTTGTCAGCTCAGGGAAGGAGGTAAGCAGATACTTAGCCCCAGTGCTCCTGCATGCCCAGACGCATGAGCCCAAACAGGCACATAAGGAGGGATTTTTATGCCTCTTCATTCCCCTGCATGGGCAGGTATTCCAGTCTAGCTCAAATAAAAGGATATTAATAACAGCATTTGAACAGCTGGTTGAACCAATAATATTGGACACTCATTTGTACAGTATGAATTCAGAAATCAATGAAATTATACTAAGCATCACATTGGGGAGGGAGCATATTAGAAATATAGGGGTAACAAACTCCCATTTGTGACCTTGAAAAATTCCTCCCACAGTGTTTCAACTTGTTTCCAGTTTCAAATTGTTTAACTTTCCTTGCCTTTAGCAGCAAACATGTTAGACTTTTGCACACATTTTCTTTCCAACGGCTACTACTCAAACTACTATTCCGAAAAATAAATCGTCAAGCAGTCTAAAGTGAAGCATTCCTACCGCAAGTGATATCACTTTGTCTTACACAAAATGAGAGCAATTCATCATAGCTTTAGCTCTCATGCTTCCCCTCCCCCCCCCCCAGTCAAACCAAGGTCAAGATTGATACATGGACAGGAACCAACCTTGCCCCCCAGCTAGCCACTTAGAACTTAAAACTCCACACACTGCTCTGTGGCTGTATTTACACTTCAAAATGGTTAAATAAAATGTGAGCAATTTAAATTATTTTTTATCTTAAACCTTTCCTTTCCTCCCTACTGTGGCACAAACCAGTTTGCCAGTTTCTCCAAACACTCCAGTGCCCTTTCAATGCAACATTTTAGAGCTAGGTTCAGCTGGAGACTGGATTAGTTGGTCATTATGTGTAAAACATGAATGCTTTGTGACAAAGCTCAAATTCTTTTTTCAGGTGGGACTGAATGGGGTCTTCAGATTTTCATCTGCTGGTAATGAGCAAAGGAATTGTCTGCTCTGCTCTTCTGCTCTAGCGTCAGTAAATAGAGTTAAAGTTAGATACACCTACTAGAAATTTTATCAAGCTGGAAGAAGGAAATTTTATCACACAAGTAATAACAAATATTTAGTATATTATATAGTGGTGTTTTGTTTGTTTTTTATATTTGTAGGCTCCCATCCTGCAAATGATAGCATGTGTGGACTGATGTACCTGTATGGAGCCCCATTGAAGTCAATGGCTCTCTGTGTGGACGAAGCTGTCTGTCTGCATGTAAACAGCTGCAGTGTCAAACTCTTAAACAGCTATGTGAACATCAATCTAGTAATCCTGACAACCGTTTTAGGCCATATTATGCCTTTGATGGTTAATCCCTTCCACAGCTCCCTGATATGCATGGGGAGTGCCAGGTTGCATCATCCTTTAATTGCATTGTCAATGCTGGGTTCTTAGCACCTCTGAAAATCCAAGATGCCTCAAGTTGATCATCTAACTTTGGGTGCCTCGTTTTTTAGGGAACATTTTGAAAAAATTGGACCAAACTATCTAAACAGATATAACACAGAGTTTTTAATATACTTATCATAAATGACAGCTAACTATCCATTAGACTAGTATGCAGGGAATTTTTAATGTTACACAATAAATACCTCTCATGAAAAGGACATTAAACAGTTTAGTGTTAAGGAAATGATACAGAGTAGAAAATAATTTTCCAGGAAATGGTGTAATTTTTTATGCAGCTTTAGCTTATTTAAAGTTAATATAGTTTAGTGAAATGTAACAATTCTTGCCTCATACCTGGATTAAAGTCCAGATATAGGAATTCTATTCTTGATCCTACAAACTTGGTGAACAGAGATGTTACTGATCTCTCTGAGTTGCCCTAAGTACCAGAACCTGGGATTTGGTTTGTTAGGAACCATTTGAAAAGTCTGGATCAGAACTTCCCACCAAACTTGGCAATGGTTGGATATGAGGTTGTATTTCAGATCCACAGATTTCTTCAATCAGGAAAAAAAATATGTTGGGAAAGAGTCAACACAACTTTTGTAAAGGGAAGTCATGCCTCACCAATATATTAAATTTCTATGAAGAGATCAACAAGCATGTGGACAAGGGTGATCCAGTGGATATAGTGTACTTGGACTTTGACAAGGTTCTTCAGCCTTTGACAAGGTTCTTCAGCAAAGGCTCTTAAGCAAAGTAAGGATTTGTGGGATAAGAGGGAAGGTCCTCTCACAGATCAGTGCAGGATAGGAAACTAAGGGTAGGAATAAATGGTCATTTTTCACAGTGGATATAAGTAAATAATGGGGTCCCTAAAGATCTGTACTGGGACCAGTGCTGTTTAACGTATTCATAAATGATCTGGAGAAAGAGGTAAGCAGTGAGGCGGCAAAGTTTACAGATGATATAAAATTACTCAAGATAGTTGAATCCAAAGCTGGCTGTGAAGAGTTACAAAGGGATCTCACAAAACTGGCTAATTGGGCAACAAAATGGCAGATGAAATTCAATGTGATAAATGCAAAGTAATGCACACTGGAAAACACAATCCCAAATATATATACATAATTATGGGGTCTATTACCACTCCAGAAAGAGATCTTGTAGTCATCATGGAGAGTTCTCTGAAAATATCCACTCAATGTGCACATCAGTGAAAAAAGCTAAGAGAATATTAGGAACCATTAGGAAAGGAATAGATAATAAGATATAAAAATATCACAATCGCTCTATACTAATCCATTGTTCACACTTTGAATAGTGAGTGCAGTTCTGATTGCCTGATCTAAAAAAAAATAGAAAAAGTACAGAGAAGGCAACAAAAATGATTAAGGGCACAGAACAGCTTCCATATGAAAAGAGAGTAAAAAGACATGGACTATTCAGCTTAGAAAAGAGATGACTAAGGGGGGATATGATAGAGGTCTATAAAATCATGAACAGTGTGGGCAAAGTGAATAAGGACATGTTATTTACCCCTTCACATAATGTCACCCAGTGAAAATAATAGGCAGCAGGTTTAAAACAAACAAAAGGAAGTACTTCTTCACATAATGCACAGTCAACCTGTGGAATTTGTTTCCAGGGATGTTGCGAAGGCCAAAAGTATAACTGGGTTAAAAAAAGAATTAGAGAATTTCATAGAAGATCATTCCATCAATGACTATTAGCCAAGATGGTCAGGTATGAAGCCTCTTGCTCTGGGTATCCCTAAATCCCTTACTGCCAGAAGGTGGGATTGGATGACAGGAGACTGATCACTCTATAATTGCCCTATTCTGTTCATTTCCTATGAAGCACTTGCCACTGGCCACTGTCAGAAGACAGGGTACTGGGCTAGATAGAGTATTGGTCTACCCCAATAAGGCCATTCTTATGTTCTTATTAAATGCACTATTTGTTTTGGTTATAATACCTCCATGGCACCTGGCAAAGCCTTGTAACACAATAGATCCTCTTCCCTATAGCAAACACCTTCTGAGCTATTACTTGTAGATGGTGGTAGGGTCATCGCTTCCATGGAATGACAGTATGTACTTTGCAGCTGCTGTTGCCTTTCACACATTTTCCCATGTGGCGTTATTGATTAGGATTATGTCACCTTTCCCACCTATAATCATTAGTACAGTCCCGCATATGTAATACTAATGAGGGAAGGTAGCCAAATTCTGCCACTTCTGCTTCATAATTCAGCTTTGCTTTCCCAGGCTGATTGCAGGAAGTTGTTCAATGTATTTTGGATGGCTGCCAAAAATACTTAATAGCCTAAGATGTGCAATTTGACAGCTATTGACATTGCCTGTATGTTATAGCATGATATAAATTAGCAGGGGAATTGACGTAAAGTGATAGATAATTACTGGTAATTAATCAAGCACTGCTCAGCATCAATCAGTCCATCATATCAAAAAAAATTACCAAAATATGCCAAATATTATTGTACATATAGCAGTGGTTTTCAGCCTGTAGTCCATGTACTATGTCTAAGATTTCCAAAGGGATCCACATTTCCATTTGAATCTTTTAAGTGAAAAAAGGTTAAAAACCACTGACGTAGTATTCTTACAATCCTTTTCTACCTCTACCTCCCTCTTCCGATGTTTGTTGATGAGAAAAGATTCCACAAGTGTCAAGGTTGATGTTGTGACTTAATAGCAGTCAAACTTGCATTTTAACTTCCAACAACAAAACCACTAACACTAAAACCTTAACAGTGACCTCAGCAGTACAAAGGCACAATAACCTCCCAAATGCTTAGAATGTATGATGGTTGATCTCTTGCTATAATTGATATAAAAGCATATGAGTTCACGGTTAAGTTTTTGTGTTAGAATGCAAGTTTGATAAGTTGGGGTATGCATTGCTTTCTGGTAACTGCTGGAGCTAGAAGTGAAAGGGTTATGGAGCACAGGAGTGTGTTATTAACAATATTGCAGGCAATGTGAAGGTTGAAAGGACTGCACAAATCTTTTCCTTTAATGTAATTCCAGGCTTTTAAGGTTTTGGGTGGATAGGGTATGTCCTGCCTCATCCTTACCTATCACCAAAGGTAGTTTTTGTTTGCTAAAATATGAGAACTGATGCTGCTTTTGTATTTGCTTTCTGCAAGCATTCAAGACTTTGTGTTATACTAGCAGGAATGGCTGTGGAGGAGGATTTTGAGAGTCACATATTTGCATCTTTGGTGGAAAACTAGTCTTGCATTCTCAGATGAGGATGTTTGTGCAGGATCTTCTTAAGCACTCATTCAGTCAGGGATCAGAAACAATACATGTGATTTATCTTCCTGATTACAGTTTCAATTCTTAATATCACATTGTCACAGAATCTGACTCAATATCTTTCCCAGTGAAGATGTGACAGGGAAATGGCAAACCTTTGTTTTATGGCTGGAAAATAGTCCACTATATTGCACTGGGAAGACCATAGTTCCCTTCTCCAGTCTTGGGTGATCTTATCTACAATATGTGTCAGCAAGGCATTGGTCAAATAGACATTTTGAAATCCTTCTGATCAGTCCATAGAGTAAAAAAAAATTAGAAAAAAAGCATTGAATAAGAGTAAGAAACCTATACTGTGAGTGGGAGGGAAGAATAAACAGAAAAAAAAATCAAATTATTCATTACAAATCATTTGCTCAGTTTTAACATTAACAGATATTAAAGCCAGAAGGGACCATTATGATCCAAATATGATGACTAGTTATGATCAATATGTAATGAACACATACTATCTGTTGATATAGATATGTATGGTAAACATTCAACAAGTAATGCTAATCACTTGGTCAGATAGGGACACCTGCCCTCAGTTCCTCTGCAGAAAAGCACGCTCATGAAAAAGCCTTATTAGTAGGGAGGTCAGCGGTTCAGATCTGGATGGGCTTGAATTCCATCGCTGCCCACCAAGAACATCTAATCTCAGCCTATTGGCAAAAATCATTCACTGTTGTTGTTTTTTTAAGAACTCCTTCCTTACCACCTCCCCCGTTTTTTTTAATATTGCAAACACAAAACAGTATGTTAAATGTTTGGTAAGTGTTCTGTTTTCTGTAAATAATTCATTTCTCATTACTATGTAATTCAAAAAGACTAAAATGAAGAATTAGAGTATTTATTTTATATAACAAACCGCTGGTCTAGAAGATACAGTAGCTTTTATGACAATCATTTTAGCGAAACCTCCAGAATCTGACGAATACTTTCCCAATCAAGACGTTATAAGGCAATGGCAACCCTTTGTTTTAGGCTGGAAAATAATTGTTAATCCACTATGTTGCACTGGCAAGACTGTGCTTTCCTTCTCAAGCCTTGGGTAATCTTATGTATAATATGCGCCAGTGATGCATTGCTCAGATAGGCGTTTTGAAATACAAGCAGACTTTTCAAGTGCGTTTGAGTACTCCTCCCCTTCCGCGTCCCCCCCCCCAAGAAACAGAACCGAAAAAGTCACCGTTTCAGGGATTTTATAGGTCCCATGACCTAAGAACTTGTGATCTGACTACTGATTTAAAGTATGTGTGTGTGTGTACGCATATATAGTCCTCCCCTAGGACTTCTCTTTCTATCTCTGGTGCTGTGCAATCTCTAGGAGAGCTCATCTGCTGCTGCTTCGCTCTCCCATCAGAAAGCCCATTCTGAGATGGCTCCCATGCAGTCCCACAAGATTGTATTTCTGCTATTGCACGCTATCCCCTTACCCTCTACCCCACTTTCAGGTTCCATTACACCTCCCTTCAGCCTCTCTGGGATATCCTTCCAGGCCCCCACCACTTTCAACTGACATCTCTTCTCTCTCTGCTCATGGACAGCAGGTAGTACTACAATCAGAAGTTCTTCTGGGGAAGAGAGAAGTTCTTCTGGGGAAGAGAGACTGAGAAACAGAGAACAAAAGTTACAGTAGCCACAGGTTCTGTGTTGGCATAGGTTGTGGCATATATTGTCATATGTTTCCACATATGTTGTGGAAAGTCTACGTAGATATGCTGGACTTGATTCTCCACTGCCTTGTGGAGTCATTTACAGCAGTCAAAAATGTTAGTGCAAAATGGGTTTAGATGCTACCATTCTGATGCGTTCACTTTGTACAATTGCTTTGTACAGATGTCAATGACTACACATGGTGCAAAGCAATGGTGAATTGGGCCCTCTGTGTTTACCCATTTTCTAGAGCCACTTCTGGCTCTACTTGGTCAGATAGATCTGAAAAAGACCAGCAGTGAAATCCTGGCCCCAGCGAAGTCAATGGGAGGTTAGCTAGGAAGCCACCACCAAAGACAGAGGTAAGTTCCTCCCTGGCTCAGCAACTATCAATCAGGTAGAGAAGCGCAAAAGGTGCTTACTCAAGCTAAGTGCTGAACCTTTGGAGTTCCCCCACTGTTCAATCTGTGTGTAGTGCTACATGCCTTGGTATGGGCTCTGGCTATGGTAACAGTGGGTGTGGTGTGCTCTGCGTGTATTTCCCTCTTAGTCCTAGAAGCTGGTTAAATATTTAAGTTGGAAAAGGTGAGATCAACAAGTCAGTTTGTTACCTAGGGGTTCAGTGCAGCCTAGGACTCAGAGTATTCAGCGTATATTCAGTATTGATGGCTATCCCTCTAAGGCTTGTTTTGGGCTGACTAGAGCTGATTGACATTTTTCAACAATAAGTTTTGTTGTTGCCATTGTTTCTCCTTCTCTCAACTGAGCTCATCCTGTGTATATATATATATATATATATAATCTTGTTATTCTATAGATGGTTAGCATGTCATATTTTGCACTGGTTAGTCTGAAATCCTCACATTCCGAATCTCTGTACCTACTGGGAATACGATTTCACTTGTTTCCATCGTGCTGTGTTTCAGTAATCCAGACAGCTGGCAGTTTTCACTAGATGACCTTCCATAACGGTCTAGGAGAATGCTATGTGTGATATATCTTGGTGATCTTTACTGTGAAAGTCAGTAATTTAATGATTAGCGCACCGTCAGGGGGACCTAATGAAAAGGGGGAGCTAATGAAAGATTTTAGCTATTGTGGAAATATGTATAAAATCCAGGGACATAGCAAGTAACCAGGATCTTTCAGCTTGAGAACTAGCCTGGACTGAACTCCCCATCACTGGATCTAGAAGTGGAAGAGACTATTCTTGACAAGAACGCTAAGTGAATTATTTTTATAGTGTACTCCTTTCTTGTCTCTGATCCTGGAGATTCTCTAATAATACAGACTGATTTTAATTTATTCCCCAAAGATTTTGAAGATCTGAGGAATTATTCCATTTTCCTGATGACAGCTCATAATTCATTTTTAAAATAATAACTGAAGTAGTAGTGAGAAAAAAAGCAAGCATCTCTTTCGTATTACATTGTAAAACCATGCTTACTAGTACTAAACAGAAGAGCGGGTCTGACAATATTTATTGAAAATATATTTTATGAATTTGACAATATTGTCAGTTGTTTGATTCTTTTCATTTTCATCCACTATGTAGAGCTACAAATAAATATTAATTTTATAAAATTAATTCAAATAAATAATTACCTTTTTCCTCACTAGTCACCCACCTGGGCTATTCAGGTTTTCAGTTTCATCTGCATACAAGTTGCCTATGAAGCCAATTAAATTTATTACTGTTGATTTCCATAATTCGGCCCTATTAGGTATGGTCCATCTTTTCAAAAATACGAACCTGATTTGTGTTCATAACATAGGAAATTGCACACTCAGTATCAAGGAGGAGAGCATTTTAATGTTTTTCATCAGTTTGAAGTTGTTACACTGTCTGGAGTGGCTCAGGGCAGACTGCCAAAAAGCATGGCAGACACCCCAAGGTGGTTGTATGTTCTATAATTAGATTTCACCAACCCAGTAACAAATGCAAACTCTTGGGTCACTGTAACAGCATGGAGTCACAGACAGTCCCCTTGGGCTCTCCAGTCTATCTTATCACCCAGACAAGCTGGACTTGGTGATAAATGGTTACTTACATCAAAAATCACAAAATATTCAGATTGCTCACAGTCCCGAGAGACCAGTCCCTTATTCCAGATCAGTTTGTACCCTAGATCTTACACCAAAAACAACTCTGGTAGCCAGTCCTATGGTAAACTAATTAAGGATTTATTAAGTAGGAAAAAAGAAATAAGAGAGTTATTTACAAGTTAAAACAGGCAACATATATACACCAGTGAGTTCAGTCTATGGTTCCAAAAGATGACAGATGTAATTATCTGTCAGCACTGACTGTCTTTTTAGGTTGACCATGAGTATCTCTACTTTTTTGCTGCTGAGCTCCAGCCCTTTTAAGAGTCCAAACAGCAAAGAGATTAAAAATATTCATGTCAGCTATCTTTATGTCCTTCTTCTACAGTTTAAGCTGCAGGGATCTGCTTCCTCACATATAGCATCTTCATGTTGCACATGAACCAGCCTTTTTGTGTTGTGATGTTCCACAATGGCCCATTTAGTCCTGGTAGTTCTTCTGGATGGATGGGGGAACCCCTTTTCCTGCCTAGGATCACAAGTTCAGAGCAAGCAATTATAAATAAGGCCCAACTTGAATTGCGGGATGATCTTCACATAATTGCAGCTGAGTGGTGGACAAGACATGGAAAATTGCAGAAAAGTAATAATGGGTCTTTATTAATAGCAGTAATTTGGAAAAGCCAGAGTAGACCTATTTGTTTAAGAAAAAAATTCTGTAATGATATAAACACTCAACTATTATGTTATGCCAGCTAATTTTTTTTGACAACCAGACATTTTGCTGCAACTATATTACATTCATGAACAGGGCTGGCTCCAGGGTTTTTGCCGCCCCAAGCAGCGGGGGGCGGGGGGGAAGCCGCGATCGCGATCGGCGGCAGCTCCACTGCGCCGCTTTCTTCTTCGGCGGCAATTCGGTGGCATGTCCTTCCCGCCGGACGTGCCGCCCCTTCCCCTTGGCAACCCCAAGCACCTGCTTGCTGAGCTGGTGCCTGGAACCAGCCCTGTTCATGAACAACAGCAACAACAAAAGTGACTGGAATAATATAAAATTCCGAAGACTAAAATCTTAACACGGCTGCTGAAGAAACTGAGTCAAGTCACTTTTACATTTTACGGGCACTGAATGTTAGTGCAGTAAACTCCACTATAGTGGTCTCCTTCATGCCCTGTCTTTGCTTTGTGAAGACTTGTCTATACCAAGATACTGCATGCTCAGCATCCACAGAATTAGGCGAGATTGATAGCGATTGCTTTGCGGTCTCTGCTAACTCTGGAAAATGCTGTAGAACTGCAGGTGAATTGCAAAACTCTCCAAGATCATTTAATTCACATTCACTTACAAAACATTTGAATGGGGCAAGCTGTGCTTTAGCTTTAGGGCTAAACATAGGGATTGCCTCCAGGGAGAGTGACTGCTCCAATAACATATTCACTTGTTTCACATCAAATACCTGAACTACTTTCATAAATGACTATCCGGGCTGTGTGAACATTGGTCCTCGTCAAGCTGGTCTGGCAACACTCTCCTCAGTGTTGCATTTGTATTCCTTCAGTTTGTCTGCCATTTTCTTGAACACTCCTCTCTACATTCCGCTCTGCATATTTGCTGTGCTTGCATTGGAGTCTGCCCAGTGTGTCAAATCCATTACAGTGTCGTATGATTGATGGATAGAAACAGAACACATCTCAAAAGATTTAATGGTTTTCATCAATGATTTGGCATTCCAAGCGATGAACTCTATGTCAAGTGGCAAGTTTGTGTCATTTAAAAAGCGAGATCAGTCTGTGCATTACTTGAGATTAGGTGAAATCTTCATTTCACTTTCAATGAATTTGCTGTAGTCACTTACATGCTCAGCATAGTAAAGAACTGCTTCAGACCACGAAGTCAATCATGTCACTATTGGTTCTGGACACAGAGGCACTTGGTCAGGATTAAGCTGGGGGTTTTTTTCTGTCAAGAAAGCCTTGAAATGCAGTTTGCAAGCTGGGCAGTGTTTAACCTTTTTTTCATTGCAGCGGTGAATTGATCAACTTTAGAAAAATGAACATGCCACTGATTGCTAGCCAGACTTACAATATGCACATTGCATGGTACATGGACCAAATTAGGAAGTAGCCCCTTTAGAAACTGATTATATGTTCAAGTACAATATGTTGCATTTTCTGTCACTAACCTGGACACCTTATTAAAGTCTATATCAAAATTGGCCAGGCACTTGATGACAGCTCATGGCACAGTTGAATAATTTACCAGGTTAAGAACAGGACTGTCCAAAAGAAATGATTGTAGATTTTCTGAGCCACTCATTTAGGGCACAGCAACAATATGCAGTACATAATTATCTTTGTCATCTGTTGACTCATCAAACGTCAGCTTTTTTCATATGCTCTTTCAGTTCCTTTCTGTATACTTCAAATACTTTGGGCAAGTAATTTTGGTGAAGCTTCTAGCAGAAGGAAGAACTCCTGTGTTTCGAATTTGTTTCTGAATGTATTCCCTTAACACTGAGTTATCCAGTTTATCCACCGATATATTTGCACTTGAGAATACCTCAACAAGTTCAAAATATGCCACATTTTGAGCGTCACGACTCTCAGTACTGCAATTAAATATAGATACGACAATTGTCTGACATTTTACTTTTTATGTCAGATCTGTCTCTGCTTTGCGTTTGGCATTATGAAGCCGATCAGAATTTATAGGAACATCAACACTTGGCTTATGTGTCTAACGTGACTAAAATGTGTCTAACGTGACATTGCAGGTTGTACAAAACAACTTTCCACCACCAGCATGCAATTGCTTGGGATACTGCTTTGCATGATCTAAAACAATGATTTTTTTTTTGCAGTTTTTGAGTCTTTATCAGGATTTGCCATTTGCTTAAACCCATAGAAGTACTATATTGTATGTAAACAACCATTTGTCTCCTAGCAACATATAAATATCGCGACATCAGATGAGTTCATTCAAGTTTGAATGCATATGACAAATTGAACAAATATTGCCAAAGCTACCATAATTAAGGAGGGAAGTCCTAATGGGGAAAAAGTGTGTGTTGCAAACCTCAAAATGTATGCAAAATTGTGGACTGTGCAAAGTAAGCTAATTAAAATCAAAATTGTGGTGGAAGTCTAATATTGCAGGATCCACAATTTCCACAATATTGCAAATTAATTAGGTCCTTAATGATAAAGCAAAACTTACATATTACCTTATAGCTGGGGATGCAGACATTACAAGTAAGATTAATGCATTCAGCAACCTACAAGCATTTATAGAGTCTAATCACTAAACACATTCAATACCTATCCTGAACAATATTAACATACAGGTGAGCTGGTCTAGTTTGCAGCTATGAATTTGTCATTACTCAGATGACACCTATAGCCTTGGCAAGAGCTCGCACCTAATTTACTAGCATCACAGAGGTCACATGTATTCTCTGCATAAGTCAGAGAACAAAAATACGCAGGTTGTGTGGTAATCTAATTAAGTACTTAAATATTTTTCCACATAGTAAGGGTACTTTGATACCATTCTGATACAAATTTTAATTAGAACATACAAAATTGCCTATCTAGTCTCAGGGAACAGTTCTCCATGTTAAAACAATTCTGATTTATTAAAATACACTCAGGTTGTAATATGTTTCTCTAAAATTCTTATAAATCAAATTGAAGGATATCTTCGACATTTTTTTAAAAGTCATTTTTATTGTGGAATATTGGATATAGCTTGACATTGATACTTTGGTTTTCTGCATATTTCTTTACCTTTAAATATCTAAGAATTCTGCTTGAATGTAGAAACAGCAGCAGTTTCATTCTGCAGACACCAGCTAAGGATCTGGTCCACAATGTTTTGCTTTTTGTATCTGGAAGAACATAATGGCCATACTGGGTCAGACCAAAGGTCCATCCAGCCCAGTATCCTGTCTACCGACAGTGGCCAATTCCTGGTGCCCCAGAGGGAGTGAACCTAACAGGTAATGATCAAGTGATCTCTCTCCTGCCATCCATCTCCACCCTCTGACAAACAGAGGCTAGGGACACCATTCCTTACCCATCCTGGCTAATAGCCATTAATGGACTTAACCTCCATGAATTTATCTAGTTCTCTTTTAAACCCTGTTATAGTCCTAGCCTTCACAACATCCTCAGGCAAGGAGTTCCACAGGTTGACTGTGCGCTGTGTGAAGAAGAACTTCCTTGTATTTGTTTTAAATCTGCTGCCCATTAATTTCATTTGGTGGCCCCTAGTTCTTATATTATGGGAACAAGTAAATAACTTTTCCTTATTCACTTTCTCCACACCACTCATGATTTTATATACCTCTATCATATCCCCCCTTAGTCTCCTCTTTTCCAAGTTGAAAAGTTCTAGCCTCCTTAATCTCTACTCATTCATATGGGACCCATTGCAAACCCCTAATCATTTTAGTTGCCCTTCTCTGAACCTTTTCTAATGCCAGTATATCTTTTTTGAGATGAGGAGACCACATCTGTACGCAGTATTCAAGATGTGGATGTACCATGGATTTATATAAGGGCAATAAGATATTCTCTTATTCTCTATCCCTTTTTTAATGATTCCTAACATCCTGTTTGCTTTTTTGACTGGCTCTGCACACTGCGTGGACATCTTCAAAGAACTATCCACGCTGACTCCAAGATCTCTTTCCTGATTAGTTGTAGCTAAATTAGCCCCCATCATATTGTATGTATAGTTGGGGTTATTTTTTCCAATGTGCATTACTTTACATTTATCCACATTGAATTTCATTTGCCATTTTGTTGCCCAATCACTTAGTTTTGTGAGATCTTTTTGAAGTTCTTCACAGTCTGCTTTGGTCTTAACTATCTTGAGCAGTTTAGTATCATCTGCAAACTTTGCTACCTCACTGTTTACCCCTTTCTCCAGATCATTTATGAATAAGTTGAATAGGATTGGTACTAAGACTGACCCTTGGGGAACACCACTAGTTACCTCTCTCTATTCTGAAAATTTACCTACCGTTTGTTCCCTGTCTTTTAACCAGTTTTCATTCCATGAAAGGATCTTCCCTCTCATCCCATGACAACTTAATTTACATAAGAGCCTTTGGTGAGGGACCTTGTCAAAGGCTTTCTGGAAATCTAAGTACACTGTGTTCACTGGATCCCCCTTGTCCACATGTTTGTTGACCCCTTCAAAGAACTCTAATAGATTATTAAGACATGATTTCCCTTTACAGAAACCATGTCGACTTTTGCCCAACAATTATGTTCTTCTATGTGTCTGACAATTTTATTCTTTACTATTGTTTCAACTAATTTGCCCGGTGCTGACGTTAGACTTACCGG
Source organism: Platysternon megacephalum (assembly GCA_003942145.1). NCBI lineage: Eukaryota > Metazoa > Chordata > Testudines > Platysternidae > Platysternon > Platysternon megacephalum. Next base: position 9,850,100 of record QXTE01000007.1, on the reverse strand, counting down.
TCTGTAATTGCCAGGATCACCTCTAGAGCCCTTTTGAAATATTGGCATTACATTAGCTATCTTCCAGTCATTGGGTACAGAAGCTGATTTAAAGGACAGGTTACAACCCATAGTTAATAGTTCCGCAATTTCACATTTGAGTTCTTTCAGACCTCTTGGGTGAATGCCATCTGGTCCCGGTGACTTGTTACTGTTAAGTTTATCAATTAATTCCAAATCCTCCTCTAATGACACTTCAATCTGTGACAATTCCTCAGATTTGTCATCTACAAAGGACGGCTCAGGTTTGGGAATCTCCCTAACATCCTCAGCCGTGAAGATTGAAGCAAGGAATTAATTTAGTTTCTCCGCAATGACTTTATTGTCTTTAAGTGCTCCTTTTGTATCTCGATCGTCCACAACATGCATTATTACATTACAAAGTTTAAAAAAATCAGCCACTAAATCCAAAATCTAATACTAACTCCAGAACAAATTGAGAATAAATTAGAAACAGTATAAATCGGCACAGAACAGCTAAATGGCATCTAACAAACACAAGGTCAACTCCTGGCACTAGTCCACTCAGTTATGAGTGGGGGGGAGGGATAGCTCAGTGTTTTGAGCATTGGCCTGCTAAAACCAGGGTTGTGAGTTCAATCCTTGACGGGGCCATTTAGGAATCTGGGGCAAAGTCAGTACTTGGTCCTGCTAGTGAAGGCAGGGGGCTGGACTCGATGACCTTTCATGGTCCCTTCCTGTTCTATGAAATAGGTATATCTCCATATATTATTATTTATTATGAGTAATCAGCTGGAGTTCTACTACCTAGGAATGCTCTTGGCACAGTGGAGGTCTCTCTTCCAGTAGATAGTAATTCAGCCCTCCAACCACGTCACCATTGTAGTCCATCCTTTTCTAGGGTAACAGTGACAAACAAAGAATAGAAGTCCAACATCCCCCAAAAAGAATTTCCGGCCCAGCTCCAGGCCCCCAAACACCTCCCACACTTTATCCGCCTTATCTCAAGGCAGGGGTGAGGGTGGGGGTGGGGGCGGGAGTTATGCCTCCGTCACAGTTAGCTGATAGGGGAGCTCAGGCTCCCCCTCTCTATTGGGCTCTGACCATGAGCCCTATGGATGGCTGCAATATCAGGCACTCCAGAGTGCCCCAAGGCTACCTCCCTAGGCCATTTCCTATCACTCATTTTCCCAGTCCAGGCCATGGTCACAGTCTTACAAATAATCCAAGAAAAAATAGAGAAAAGGGTTCCTTAATCCTTAAGGACAAGCATGTCCCTCCTTCAAGGCCTGGGGTAGCTGCTGTTTGCCGAGCCCCTTCCCTGTAGCAAGGATTCTGCCTTACTCAGTACCTCTTGGGATAGGTCCACCACCCTATTCTATCTGGCGCTCTGGTTTTTGCCATCCTCATAGCTTAAGCCAGCATTTCAGTAAAAGTTATGGAGCCAAGGAGCCTTGCACTTTGAGAAGAGCTAAAACCCATCATTAAAATCTGAAACCCACAAAGACTTGTCATGTTTTATTAATAGATGTTTTTGAAAAGTGTGAAATTTCACTATCATGCTAATAATAAGATATACACACTTAATGATAGCTTGAGGGGTAGATGGGGCTAGCTGGCACTTTATCTCTACAGTTATCAAAGAAAATTGCAAGTATATATATTTATATAAAGAATGTATATATTTGATTGTATCCCTTTTTCCCCACTCTTGGTATGTCACTTGCCCTGATTCTGCACACAATTAAGCTTGTGCTTTAAAACTTTCCTCATGTGAAAAATTCCATTGACTTCTATTAAACTAGCCATGTGAGTAAAGTTACACTCTAGATTAAGTATTTGCAGGTTCAGGGCCTATGAAGGCAAGTGACAGGCAGGGACCCCGTTGTCATATAAGCACCTGGCACAATGGGGCCACAATGCCGATCAGGGCCTCTGGGTGTCATATTAACATAAATACTAAATAATAACAATGACAAAGCTATTAAGCTATGATACAGTGTGATAAATTGTGTAGTTATATATACCTTCCAAACTATAAGAATACCATCAGAAAAGCTAGTGGAAATGGACAATATACAGGAGCAATATGTTGCTTTTAATATAATAATCATAGTGGGTAGTTCCAGGACAGGATTTGTTTTTAGTTTTTTTTAATTGCAATTGAAATAAAAAAAGCAGATGCTGAGCACTGCTAGAGATAGATATTTTTTAATTTGTGTTTAGAAGCACTTCTGACATTTAAGCTGTGGGTTTGCAGAGAGGGGATTCCACAGCAAACGTCTCATAATTTGAATCTCTGTTCCTTGAAGGCAAAACTAATTAAAAAAAAGAGCTTTGTGGGCTGAAGGTTGGTAAACAAGGGGCAGCAGAGGATTATTATTAGTCACGACTTCCCCTGGTGGCTTTTACTTTGTTCATTGTGAAATGACTGAACACCAACTTTCAGGAAGCATTATTCATTTTGTTACATACATGCAACATTTAACTTGAACTACCCATGTTCATGGCTGGGCAGCAAGGTTCACACAGTCCTTGTAAATCATCTCACTTGTCTATTATTGCCCTTATGGGTAAATTAAATGTTCAGTGGTAGAGAGCAGCAACTAAAAGCGGGAAAAAGCCAAGGGCAAGGAGGAAGACGGGAAGGGGTGCGGGGAGTACCACTATAGAAAACATGGAAAAGAACTTTCAAGCAAAATGTCATCAAGAGTTCAGTTGCTACATAAAAAAATAAAATCACTGAATACAGTGTGTGATCATAATTTAACACAAAGGAAGGCATTTCCACAACAAAGAGTTCATCTCAGTACACCTTGCCAGCATACTGGACCTTATACTGGATTTTTTACTCTTTTGGAGATATGGGGATAAATCATACTCATGGGTACCCTACAGAATTTCCCCAGGAAGTGAAATTCTCTTTCTTCCAATCACTGTAGTATTGTTATAAAAGATGGAAAAGACCTATTAGGTTGGCTTATATGTTTCACTGCAAATGTAAGATTGTTCCTTGCTGTTTATTATTTTGTGCTTAAGTTTTAAATGACTAAAGTAATGGCACTGACAGAAGGGATTCACCCTACCTATAGAGGGCAGGCAATGTTTCCACCAGGGCCTTCGCTTCAGAATTACTCCAGAAGAGAGTTCTTTGAGGAGATCTTTGGCTGGAGGACCCTGACCAGTAGACACACTCTGACTCTGTCCACTTTTGAGACCTCAATAGCCTTCCCATTGTTCCTTCTTTGGACTGAGAGGTTTTGTTTGCTTTCCACTGCCAGAAACTCCCCTGGGCAGATTTCCTGAGATAATGAATTCTGTGCTCTGGTTTATGTCAGTAGCACCCAGTGTCAACCAAGTGTGAATGAAACCCTCAGTTAGTTAGTTAGGTTTAACCCTTTAATCCTCTAATAACTACCAGTGCCGCATCATCACTAACCCATTACTTTACTGTAAAACTTTCACTGGAAGCCAATACATGGAATCTATTAGTACAACTTCCTCATTAATCTGCTCCTTGGTAAGCCTCTGCTCAGTACAGCAAACCATGTTCAAAAACTCTTACATGTATAGTTTCCTCAAAATCTCAAAGCGACAGCACATCAATTGAAAACTTGAGTAAGCTCATCTTATTAAATAATAAGATCACAGAGCTGAAATCTGTTTAGATAAACATATTTGTGCCATCTCAATACTCTAAGAGTGAACATATTCCTAATCCAACTGTGAATAACTTCATTATATGCAAATGAAATTTAAGAAGAAAAAAACCTTTAGGATGAGCAAACTGTTTCATTCAGTGATCAAAAATGATTCCTCAGAGGAAAAGATTCATGTTGTTCTTAATACACTACATCACTTTAATTCCATTAAAAAAATAATAAAGAACCTATGTTAAAATGCACCACTAGCAGTTACTCTGTACAGCTGTTCATGCACACTGCCTAATCACTGTGTTGAAATCAATCAATTATATACATGAAATCCAAGTAGTGCTTGACACAAATAGTTTTCTGATTAGTAGAAACAAACAAGGTAAAGCTGAAGGTAGCTTCTTGTTATAAGCCTGAATTTCAACCCTCAAAATAACTTCCCCCAAAAACAATCAATCCCCCTTAGATGTGATATAAGCAGGGTACATTTTCCTCGAAAGTTAAAAAAATTAATTAGAAAGGGTGTTTTAAAGATACAGGGACAGCTCCTCAACTGGAGGAAGTCAGCATAGTTTCATTGAATTCAGTGGAACTTTGCCAATTTATAGTATCGGCTGAGGATCTGACATATGGTGCTTAAAGTTTCCCTATCATTGATGTTGCAATAGATATAGCTGCTCAGGGCTCAGGTACACTAAACCTCTGAAGGTACTCAGAAGCACACCAGCTGTACCACAACTCAAGCTATGCCTACACTATGAGGTAGGGGTGTGATTTCCCTGCTCATCAAGCTAGTGTGAGTGTAGCCACAATAACCGTGGCAGTGGCAGAACAGGCATGGCTATTGTATTCATGTGAGCTCGATGAAAGCTAGCATGACTATGTGTACACGAGCAGGGGAAACACACCCTTAGCTCAAATCGCAGAGGTAAGCACGGAAGGTGCTAGGCCTTATGGTGTACATCAACACTGCAAAAAAACCAAGAGAGTGGTTCTCAGAGCCTGGGTCAACTGACTCAGGCTCATGCTATGAGCTCATGCTATGACTCAGGCTCAACGTAGCAGTGTAGATGTTCCTGCTTAGGCTGAAGCACAGGCTCTGAGACCCACCCCGCTTGCCAGGTTTCAGAGCACAGGCTCCAGCCTGAGCAGGAAGGTCTACACTACTATTTTGAGTCCCACAGCATGAGCCAAAGTCAGCTGACCAAGACTCTGAGCCTCACTGCTTCAGGGTGGGTGCAGGGGTTGGCATTGTAAATGTACACATAGGTACTAGCCCTGGTGAGACCCAAGAAGCACTCAGACAGCATGGCTAAAGTGCGGGGCTATTTTACTATGGCTGGCAGAAAAATGAAAAGTTGCAAATACCCCAGATAAAGTGACCTAAGCAGTGATGTTTCAAGGTGCAACACAGTGATTCCTAACTTGGCCCCGGGAGCAGTTGAATAGAGATTAGGGCTCACCAAGCCTTATACCTGGGTTGTCCTCTCCAGTCCATTCTACTTCTAAAGGCAAGTAGGTAAGTTGCAGGTTATCTAGCAAAGATCAATATGTCTTAGTATGTCTTAGTGGGTGCCCCTCTGCATTATCCCGCTATCGCTGTGGCAGTACGTCCTGCACAGCTCCTGATAGCAGGCTGCTCCAGCCACTGTGTCAGCTAAGCTAAAAATCTCACCATGGTTCCTGACTGTACATGATTGTCCTTTATGAGGATAGTTGTCCCTTCTCCTGGGGCAACCCCCAGTCAGAGCACACTGCCCATTTCTAATCCCCAGTGTCCAGGGTACTTTGCCTACAACAGTGTTCTTTGGGCTCCTGTCCCTTTAAGAGCCTGAGTTAGCCATAGCCATAAACTGTTCTCTTGCAATCCCTCTTGCAAGCCCTGGAGTAGGGATTGTGTCTGGGGGTGGGAGGGGTAAGTCAAGGACAGGGACAGGGCCACAGCACATAGTAAGATAAAGATTTCTATAGGACAGCCCAAGGACACTGTCATAAGTTAGACAACCACTGAGGGCTGTCTAAATTCTACCCTTGGAGACCACTTTGGCCCCCAGAACAGTCCAGAATCAGGCGGGTATTAAGGTGACTTAAAGCCACCTCAGACCCCCTCCCCCTGGGCTATGAGTTCTGTGCTGTGTCTCTTAAAGCTAAGCATAACTTTAAATGTCGAGCTATCCCTCTCTTAAGAGGACAGAGTCAAACTGCCCAGGTTGTCTACACTAACTATATAAAGTATCACATATTTCCTCATAGTTAGTAGATTTAATATCCACTATTACCTGGGTCAGAGAGAGCTCTCAGAATGTTTCAGAGATTATCTTATTTATAGCATAAATAAATCTAGCAACATTTTTACAGTGCATATGTAAAATTAACACACTTTGACAGCCAAGGTCACTTATACAGCGACTAGATAACTATGGGGTGTTGGACTAGATGACCTCCCGAGGTCCCTTCCAACCCCGATATTCTATGATTCTATGGGCAGAAAGTCTTTGAGCCCTTTGAACAGAGGTGTGCTGCAAACAAGAGACATAACTAGGGGCTAACCTTTAAATCTACTGTGCTAATAGGTAAGGGTTAGGTTGTTGGCCCCTAATGTAGTCAGGTCAAGATCAAGGAAATGCAGCTGTACTTCTGAATGTACTATAATAAATACTATGGAAGCAATGTTTGCATAAGTTTGTTTGAAAATTAGCCTTTTTGGTATGTCCCTTTAACGTCTGAAAAAGTACCACACATGAATGATGTTCCTCCCAAGTACCAGATTTAAAAAATAAAAAAAAATACAAACCTAGCATAGGATTTATTTTACAATTTAAAAATGATAGGATATATACATCCACATCTATGACCTAGGAATATGAACTGTGCAATTGCATTCTTAAAATGTTTATTGTACAAAATGTAATTTTATTTACATAGAATAGAAATATACCCAGGCAGATGTAGGTGTTAAAAACTACTCATGTGTATTACAAATAAAAATAGAAGTAAGCATTTGAATAAAGTAGGAAAAAAACATGAATACGATAATTTTGAATGCTCTTTCACCATAGCTGCAGTAATAGAGGTTTTCTTATTCACATTCTTGAGTGTAATGAGATTTCAATTTTGCCCTCCATATATTTTTTAATATACAGCCTCTCTCTCTGTTTATTTGACATTTACTTGATTTTCTCAATATGACTTTCCAGTTGTGAAAGAGAGCTGCAAATTTTCAGGGTAAGAAGTCTCTTAAAGATTTTAGAATTACTGATAGAAAATTTGGAAATTAGAAAAATTACCTAGTTCCACCTTGTATTTAGCTGTGACACTCTAATTAGTTTTCCCAGACCTGAAGAAGAGTTCTGTACAGCTCAAAAGCGTGTCTTTCTTTCACCAACAGAAGTTGGTCCAATAAAAGATATTACCTCACCCACCTTGTCTCTGTTAGGAAATTTGAAATTAGACCTGATTCTCCATTGCACAGCATTTTGTGAAGTCATTTACACTGGTGCAAACTGCATGTAAAAGACACTTCCATCCTGATTTGGTAGCATTGTACACCCACTTGCAATAGTGTGAATGACTACATGGAGTGCAATGGAGAATCAGGCCCATTATCTTTGATACATTGATCTCAGACTATTAGATGTATCTATGTTTTTTTTTTCCCCCGCCACTCCCTCGCCCACCCTCAGGTTAGTTTTACAGTCTGCTTTTTTAGGACACCTTTCTGGGTAGTCATTCTTGATACTGCCTACATTTTCTCAGATAGTTAAAATAAAAACGCATGTTATCTATGTGAAAATTAATGGAATTTTAGAAGTTTCTGCATATATGTTCATTAGGAGTTGGTGGCACCTCACGAATCTATGCATATTAATGCAAATAGGATAGGTATTAAACAAGTTGACCTCTAGCAGAACAAGATATACACAGAATAAAATGCCTTTGTTTGGAGACCTGAAAGGTACTGAATTCTCTTTTACTCTCTTCATGGCAATTCTTCCTCCAAAGAGATCCCCAGTCTAATCCTCACTCTGTTGTAACAGCTCACTCTAAAAAGGATGCACCCTGGAAGAAATGCACTTGGGACAGCCATGCTCCTTTGTGATCACTGGTCTTCAGAGAAATGAGAGACGGAAAATACTTGTTAGGTCATGGAGTCCCCCACCTTGCCAGTGCAGGCCTCTGCCATTATAATTTCTAGTGCTTTATCCAAAATAGGTTCAAATGTCTCATGCAAAGATATGAGACACAAGGAAACTACTTCACAATTTAGACTCTGCTCTTGCAAAGAGAACTATATGGGTGGACACTGTGCCCATTCAGTTCCCTGTGCAGGACTGGGGCCTTAATTGACTCTCAGGAAACATCTTGATTCTGTGACTTCATTATTCCTCACTTAACTTTCAATCCCCTACCCATGTTGTGACTCTTGGTACTAGTTTAAGTATTTCCTGTTTTTCCTTGTTGCTTACATTTTAAAAATATGATTTACAGTCTTACCTACCCCAAGACACAATCAATATTTAGCCGTGCAATGCATATGATAGCTTCTCCTCTTTTCATCTTCCCAGGTAAGGGAAATTCTCCAGCCTCCCTCTAATTTTTGTTGCTTTCCTCTGAATTCTCTCCAGTTTGCCTGCATCTGTTTTGTAATAAACGGCTTAGCACATTCACTCATCACATGTTCAGGGTTAATGATACCAGAAAAGCTCAAGATGGCATTAGGCTCAAATTGTGCAGGTTTCACAGCTTCAGTAAGTCTATGGCTTGTATAGGAACTTCAGGATTAAATTCATATTAAGTAAACCAGTTTCCATTGACTTCTTACGGAGACACGCTTGCTGACAACTCACATTAACTTCAGTCTGGATGGACTACAGGACTAAATTTTCAAAAGTGCACAGTTGCATTCAGAGTGATGATTATGACTGTGGTAGCACACAAAGGTGTCAGTCAGGTTTGGGCCCCACAGTGCTAGGCATTGTACAACACATATTGTATTCAGACATGGTCCCTGTGCTGACATGCATATAATTAGAGGTGTGTGAATAACTGATCTTAAAAAAATCTTTAAACAAATGTTTTTATTTTGGGTCAAACTGAAAATAAAATTTAAAGCAGGTGTTTGCAAATGGAAGAGTTGAAAAAAAATTCAGTTTGGGTTGAAGTGTTTCATTTTGGTTTTGAGCTTTTGTTATATTTTAAATTTTTGGAAAACAAAAAATGAGAGAAATTTCAAAACAAAAATATTTAGAATTTAAAAATTAGAACATTTTGAATCAAAAATGTCAAAACAAAGTGTTTCAACTTAAAAATAAATAGTCTGGAGGCAATGTTTGTTTGTTTCTGACCAAAACAAATTCAACAAAATTTACATGAATTCACTAACTGTTTTGGTGTCACCAAATATGCATCTTTTGCTGAAAAACTTCAGCCAGTTCTATTTACAGTGATATGCACAGAGGCCATATTGTTCATGTGCCTTAATGTCATCAAACATATTTTTTAAATGCACAAATTGCATAATAGTGAGGTATTGTTCCCACCTGAGTGTGTGGCTGTAGATGTAATAGGCAGCTGCAAAAGTAAGTGTGCCAAGTACCATGCAATTGTCAGACACATCCTTATGCCCATCCAAATTTGCAGCTATCCCACTCACAACAGAAGGGGTCAAAAAGCAGGGGAGGATAAAGAGCTCAGGCCCAGAGCACTAATGGGAGGGGAGACCACTCCATTAGTCTATTGATGAACCAGAGATCCTTAGGCATCTATGTGGTAACCAGGGAATACCACCTCCTGAGAATGGACTGAAGGAGGGAATGGAGAAAGGCAAACACCAAAGAGAGTTCAATAGGTGGAGGTGACAATGTATTTTGAGTCCCTTGTGAAGATTAGTGCTTTCCTTTTTTTATTTTAAATGTTTATATTTTCCCTGAAGACAGGGTTGTATAATTGAAAATACTGAAAGTACCTCAGTATTGCCAACCCCAAATGTTCAAAAATCATGAGTAAGACCCCTATTCCCAAGAAAAATCATGACACTGGATTAAAAATCATGAGATTAAAAAATTAATAAACATTGAGTTCTTTTTATTTGCCTTGTGGTTTCTGAGCCTTTAGGGTTCACATTTTCAAGCTTCTCCTCCTGGCCATAGGCGCTATAAACATTCTTTTCTAAAAAAAAATGGAGATTCTTAAATAATCTAATGACTTCAGGAGCTGGAGCTTTAAGCAACACACCAAATATCATGAGCATATTGGAAAAATATCATGAGATTTGGCAACACTGATACTAGCAGCAGAACTGTGTACCCAGTTTATAGCTACTGTAATGGGAGTGGCACTGAAAAGTTAACTCTGCAATTTTATTCTTGCTTTTACCTTACATAACTTTATTTGTTCAGCTATTTGGAGTTTTCAGCCACAGAGATTTAACATTTCAAATAATAATGAAATTCTGTAGCTACATATTAATTTATACATGAACAAATTGAATTTGTCACACTGCCAATCTGTGTGTCTCAAAGTTGAATGAGAAGGGTAGCATGTTTAGTTTAAATTATATGAGTAACATCGAAAGCAGTTCTGGAATATTATTGTTATTAAGTGGTTTTATAGAAGCTTAGGATGTTCACTAGGAGAAATACATAACTCCCTTCACCCATTGTTCCCCAATTCCCCTTCCCATCCATTTGTAATTAGAGACTGCAATTGTACACCTCAACCTCCCCTAATCCATCACTTCCCTCCACAGATCACAGTTAGCTCCTCTTCCATGTTTTATCCAATATACAGCCGGATCCTCTTCCACCGCCCGCTACCCCAGGCTTCTGATATGCCCTTCCCATCACTCCATTAGAAGTGCAGACATGGAGTAATGGGAAAGAAATACAATGATGTATGTTTTCTCTTCATGTTTCCCTCCTTCATTTTCTTCCGTCTCCCACGTCCATTCTTTTTTTTTTATATAAGAGAAGAGCAGAGTCCTGCTTAGGAGAGTAGGGAAGAGTCATATTATCCAGGAACAGTGCAGACACTCCAATCCCATCGATGCATATGGCATGTGTGTTGGTGGATGGGTGGGGACTTTCACCATTCGAGAGGTGCATCCTGCTCCCCCTGCTGTGCCCAGATCACTTCACAGGCCAGTGCATGTTGAAGGTCCAATGACCAGCTTGCCTAGTGGTGAGATCATATCCTTACAGTTTTTGGCTTCCTGGTTGTTTCAGAGTTGGCCCCAGCTTCAACCTCAGCTTCAGCATGTTCCAATTGCTCCATTCTTCACTTAGAGCTGCATTCTGCCTTCAGCTGTTCATCAGCTGCTCTCAAAAAGCTGATGGGAATCATGTTGCAACTGCATCCAAAGTATGTTTTGTCCTGGGTCACTTCCTACCAGTCTGGAGCTCCTCAGTTTGGGGCATGGTCAGAGGCTTAGCAGTCTTACTGTCCTGTTCAGTTAATCTCTCTTAGGGGTTTCAGCTCCTAATGGGGGTGGGGAGAAGGGAATCCAAGTGTCTGTTGCTACAGCAGCCTCGCAAAACTGTTACCACGCTTGGCACAGCTCTCAGCATCAGCCTTGCTTCCTGGTGTCACATACAGCTCATTCCTCTCTTCCCTGTCCTGGGGCTACCACTGTCCCTTTAAACCGTTCCTCCACTGGAAACATGCCATGCACCTGTTGAAGGACGGGGCCTCCCTAGCCCAGTTTTGCTGTACTACCAGCCCTGGTTCAGTGTAGGGCCTGTAGATTCTATCACAGGCAGCATGGCTCAATTTCCCTCCAAACCTTCCTGGGGTGTTGGACACCCTTTGAGTGCAGGGCCTGTGAGGCCTGTGAGCCACACAGCTTGGTGGGATGATGCTCCTTGTCCTTGCATCTCCTTCCCACACATTCCCTGAACATCCACACAAGCCAGGCTCTAAACATTCTTTTTCTTTCTGCTCTCTCTTGCACATCTTTCTTTCCTACTTCACCTGGACTGTCTGTTATTTTTCCTCTTACAACATTCCCCCTCCCCCCAATTTTCCATCCCCTTGATGACTCCTATCCCTTTTTCTCTTACCCTTCTCTCCTAGCTTTTTCATTCTTTTCCCTCCATCTCTGACCTTTCCCTTCCACTGTATCCACCTTGCTTTCCCCTAACGTCCCCTAATTCAAAACCTTTTCTTCTCCTTTCCTCCCTCTCCACCAGCCAGTCATCTTGGAACATGTGCATTCACAACTCATTGGTCAATTGGTCTGCAGGATTTTCCGCTTCCAATTTCCCTAGCTTCTTTACAAGAAATAAGCTGTAACACTTACAGCATGGTTGGGTCCCAATAAATTCTAACCTATAACTCTTATTTTGAAAGACTCATGCATAGATAGACTGAGGATGTTAGTATAGTGTTATGCCTACATGTGTGTGTCTGTGTGGAGGGTGAGTGTGCATATATGAGATCATATTCATAGTAAGGCCAACAATCCAATGCTTTGCTCCAAATTAACCTAAGGTGAAATCCTGTCATTGATACAGTTGCAATATGATTCCCATCACCTTTAATGAGAGCAACATATGAACAGCTGAAGGCACAATGAAGCCCTGAGTGAAGAAATGCTTTTATAGTCTGATTCCCTAAATATTTAAAAACACAGAAAAATTGATTTGGTTTTAACAAGAAAAAATAGCTTTGCTTCCCTAGAAAGTGAACTCTAGTTGTGTGAAAGGGCTTGAACACTAACTGGAACTCGTGACCAAATTCAGTCCTTGTGACATACTCCATTGAAGGCAATAAAGAAGACCACTTTTTCAAAATAAATAAATAACACTAGTCCTTTAGGTTATTTTTAATGATTCATAGAGTTTAAGGCCAGAAGAGACCATTAGATCGTCTAGTCTGACCTGCATAGCACAGGACATTAAATTTCACCCAGTTACCTCTGTACTGAGCCCAATAATTTGTGGTTTACTAAATCATACCTTCCAGAAGGGTGTCCAGTCCTGATTTGAAGATACCAAGAGATGGAGAATCTACCACTTCCCTTGGTAGTATGTTCCAGTGGTTAATCACCCTCACTGTTAAAACAATTGTGCCTTATTTCTAAGCAAAATTTGTCTGGGTTCAGTTTTCAGTCACTGATTTTTGTTACGCCTTTCTCTACTAGATTAAAGAGCCCTTTTAGTACCTAGTGTTTTCTCATAGTGAAAATCCTTATACACTGTAATCAAACAACCTTTCACTCTTTCTTATAAACTAAACAAACTGAGCTCTTTAATTCTCTCACTTTCAGGCATTTTCTCCAGCCCTGAAATCATTTTGTAGCGCTTTTCTGTACCCTCTCCAATTTTTCAGCCTCCTTTTTAAAAAGTCCACACTGGGATTGTACACAGTATTCTAGTATTAATCTCACAATGCTGTATACAGAAATAAAAATCTTGTCCATGCTGCTACTCAGTTTATACATCCAAAGATCTCATTAGCCCTTTTGCCACAGCATCACACTGGGAGCTCATGTTGAGTTGTGAGTTATCTCTGACCCCTAAATCACTGTCTTCCAGGATAAAGTCCCTCATTCTCTAGGTGCAGCCCACATTGCTTGTTCCTAGTTGTATAACTGCATTTGGCTGTATTAAAATGCATTTTTGAATGGGCCCAGGATACCCAAGTGATCCAGATCACTCTGTGTGACTGCCTTGTCCTCATCATTATTTACCACTCTGACAATCTTTGTGTCATCTGCAAATTTTATCAACAGTGATTTTATATTTACTTCCAGATCATTGGTGAAAATGTTGAATAGGATTGGTCCTAGTACTGATCCCAGTGGAAGCCTTCTTGAAACACCCCCACTCAATGATGATTCTCCATTGACAACTACTTTTTCAGATCTGCCAGTTAGCCTGTTCTTCCTCTATTTAATGTGTGCTTTATTAATATTGTAAAGTGTCATTTTTTTAAGCAGAATATCTTACAGTTTTAAGTCAAATGTCTTGCAGAAGTCTAAGTATATTGCATCTACACCGTTATCTTTATCAATCAAACTCATGAAAAAATCATATCAAGTTTGTTTGATAAGACCTGTTTTCTATAAATCAATGTTGATGGTCATTAATTATATTCCTATCCTTTAATTGTTTATTAACTGAAGCCTGCATCAGTTTTTTCATTATTTGTCCTGGGTTGGTGTCAGTTTAACTGACCTGTAATTATGTGGGTCATCCATTTTGCCCTTTTAAAATATCAGCACAACATTGACACTTTTACAGAATTTACCTGTCATTCCAAGATTTATTAAAAATTAACATCAGCAGACCAGAGATCTCCTCAGCCAACTCTTTTAGGACTCTTGGGTGGAAGTTATCTGGGACTACTGATTTTAAAAAAAGTTCATCCCTAGTGAATGCTGTTTAGCATTAGAATGTACTTCATGATCATCTTGTGATATGGCTACATTATCCTGCTTCTTTCCAAATACAGAACAAAAATATTTATTGAGCACTTCTGCCTTTTCTGCATCATTTTTAACAACATCTAGTAATTGCTAGTATTTCTTTCATTCTTAATATCCTGCAAAAATTCCTTCATATTGTCCTTAACCCTTCTAGTCATGGATTTACCCTTTCTTTAGCTTCCCTTATCAATTTTTTTACTTGATAACTTCTAATGTATACTGATTGCTATCTATTTCCCCCCTTCCCATTTGTTATATATTGCTTGTTTATTTCTAACTGCTGCCTTCACTTCCCCACTGAAATAGAGGGTTTTTTAATCCAAAATTGTCCTCTTTCTTGATTGTAGAATTGTGGCTTTTGGGCCATTTAATAAACGATTTTTAAAGTTAAATCCCAATTTTACTTTACATTTTTCTGTCTATTTTTTCCCTCCCAGTATAGTTCACTAATAATTATCTGCAGCTTTGGGAAATTAGCCCTTCTGAAGCATCATACACAGGTTGGGCATCATCACAGGTCCTCCAGTGATTACTTCATCTTTATCTGTCATAAGGAGTTCCAATATTGAGTTACCTTGAGTTGAGTGTAATACCTTTTGCATTGGAAAATCATCATCTGTAATTTTTAGAAACTCTAATAATCTTCAGTCTAACACCCTCCCAAATAAGCTACTTTGGAAGCTGTAAAATAATGTAAAATAAATAAAATAGCAAAAATAATAGTTTACTACTGGCTTTTATTACAACTGGTTGAAATTTTGTATCCAAAACGTTTTTGTAGTGAAAAATGTCCTTTTTTCCTAAAGCAAAAACTGTCATAAAATGCTCTTAAAAAAAAAAATCACCTTTTGGTCAAAACTTTTCCTGGAATTTTTGTGCAGAATTCCATTGGTGCCAATGCTCCACTATTTAGCTCCTGGGCAGTAAATAATAGTTTTCATTAAACTCATTGGACACAGTCAAGATGTAAATATTTGCATGTACATACTTACAGTATTGGTTAACATTGTCCCTAATCTTAGAATTTTTAATCTTGAGGAGGAAAACAGTTTAAACACCTACTGATTCTATATCTCTCTCTATCTATCTATCTAATCATATAATGAAACAAAACTCTAAACCTTGTGTATGATGGAAACCACTTCAAACCAGAGGGTGCTATTGAACCCCCAGCACCCCTAGTTCCAGCACCTATGGATGGATGGATAGCAGGGTCTACCACTTTTGCTGCCCCAAGCAAAAAAAAAAAAAAGCCGCTCGAACTGCCGCCCGAACTGCCGAAGCAAAAAAAAAAAGCCGCCCGGACTGTGCCGCCCCAAGAATGGACGGAATGCCGCCCCTTAGCATGTGCCGCCCCAGGCACGTGCTTCCTCCGCTGCTGCCTGGAGCCGGCCCTGATTGGATAGATAGATAGATAGATAGATAGATAGATAGATAGAACTACAACTAGAGTGAAGAATGAGAATTATTAACCTTTTATACATTTTTAATAGACTACTATATTTCTGCTCCAGTCAATGCAGAATACATGGACGTTGGGGCAATTTTCACTCTTTTCAGTCCTTTGTGTTTCATGCACAAATCAAGGAACTACGCTAAAGAAGGGAAACAACTTGCAAAGCAGCTGAAAGGGATTAGAACTTCCTGAATCACAATTCTGTTTTCAGTGCTGTAAATCATGTGGCCTGCCTGAGTAAAACTGAGAGCAGTTTAAAACATTAATATCTATATTTGAAGCTGTCCATGGGGATTGAGATATCTAACTCTCGTTAGTATTTATGGCTTATGTCCCTGTGCACTGTTTTAAAACTTTATGGGTTAGTGTCTAATGTAATCAGAATACTTTCATTCCATTGCCAGGAAAAATCAGAGAAATATATAAAAAGTAAAAAAAAAAATCATATTCTAAGTGAGAAATAAAATAACATAGAGTAATTCCACTCAGTGATTGAACTACAATAGGTGCAATGTTTCTGTTTTGCACACAGCCCTTTCAATGCAGTACTCTACAATTTTTGTACTAAGGAAGACACAATGTTTACAGTTTAGAGACCAAACTGTAAACATTGTTTACAAGAGAGACCAAGTGGCTGATTTAGCCCAGGAATGGAGTACTGTGTTGCATTTTCAGTGCTCTGAGGAATTATTGTTTGCTCCGTGTCAAAGAAGTAATCAGCAAGCAGGAAAATGCTGTTGTCTTTCATTGTAGTTGCTTTCAACAGCTTTATCATCTCGAATTTCAGTGTACTAGAAAAACTCAACAAAATGTATAAAGCCAGATTTTCTGTCTCCTTTGCGCTGTTCTGCTCCACTAATCCTCTATTGGCATAAGATCCAGTAGGTCCCTCACACAAGTGGCATAAGTTAGAGAAGATGAGAGGCGATGCAAAACAGGGAGAATAACCCCTCTCTGACAATCCTCACCTCAATTTCTCTGCACTGAGCAGAGCATGGCTTTAGTGGAAGAACCTAGTCCATCATGTTTTAATGTGGTGTTGCATTTCCAATTCTGCTAGCACATTCAGGTGTCATATTAAGTGATATTCAACATTTCACAGACTTTTCATTCATGGATATGCTAGTACAATAGTGCAACGTTAAAAGATTTTTCTCATTACTTCATTCTTTCCCATCTGACTTGTAAGCCCAGCCTCTCTAAGTACGTATTTAAATGCATACATCTTTCTGTGTGTGTGTGAACAAATTTTCTGCCTTGCACTTTTTGGAATACTAATGATGTGAAGCTGTCAGAGCTACCAGCATCTCAGCTTGCTAATGAATTCCTAGACCTGCATTCAGAAGAAAGGGATAAGCAGATGAGCTGAAAATCCAGTTTCCAAGGAGACAGCCCTAGAAACATGTAAGAAATATTTAACTAGGTACTGTATGTCTCCATGAATTGGAGTTTCAATGTTTCTTTTTCTTTTCTTTTTAGAGTGATAAATACAAACAATAAGGGAAAGACAGTTATGCCCTTAGGGCTCAGCTCTGATCCTTAGGACTTGTGTGCTTATCTTGGATTTTGCACACAATTACGGTGAGGGGGGTGCCTAGTATTGTAGAATAGCTTTTCATACGGCAGATGTGCACATGTGGCATAGCAGAGGCTTTGTGCTGTGCATATTTAGTTATATACTTTGTTATCCATTTTTATTTCTGATAATAGGAAACCATTTCTTTTTGCCTTATTCAGTCTAGGTGAAAATCCCCAGGTGTGCTGTACAGAGCTCTGTATTCTCCGCATTACAACAGCTCCGGACTAGGGGGGACTGGAAAAACATCATATGATGCTTGTGGAAGACAGCAGTAGTCCCTTAGGATTATTTCCCCCTAACTCAGGATGCTTCTGATGAGAAGGATTTTACAATATCTGATGCTGCTTTTCTATCCATGCACCAGGGCTGACACTGCAAGCCACATAGTCTGCAATGAAAAGATCTTGAGCTGTTTCAGCCATTGCAACAGATGTTTTCAAACCTGCTCCCCTGCATTAAGGGAAGTGCACAGATGCTGCAGATCACCTACTGATAGTGATAATAATACCTGGCTTTTATATACCCCTTTTTCTCAGTAGACCTCAAAGTGCTTTACAAAGGATTTAAACATAATTATCCCTATTTTACAGATGGAGAAACTGAGGCACAGGAAATCTGAGATGTGACTTGCCCGAAGTCACCTAGCATGCCAGTGGCCAAGTCGAGAATAGAACATAGGTCTCTGGACTCCCACTAATCAGTTTCAACTAATCAGTTTCCTTGGTGTATTAGAAAAGGGTTTCAGAAAGTAATTGAGTGAGGCTGTCACTACCATATCTCTTCCAGATTGTTCTAATTTTTGGGAACCATGGAAAAGCACTGGAAGATTCTAGATGCAAACCAGAAAATGCCACCTAATGTGCAAAAGAAAGTCAGTAAGAGAGATGCAGAGAAATGAGTATTTGTTTATGCCTGTTTGCTCCACAGAACAAAGCTCTCAATGAAAATACCTACTTCTCATTACACCTGGGCCTGTGTCTTCCCTGTCCAACAGATCTTCTCTCTAAAAGATTAATTCCGGCATCTGGAATACAGTGTTAGTGCTAGAAAGATGTAGGCAAATGGGAGGGAATTCAAAGAGCAGTAACAACAACCAGTAGACCAGAAAGAATGAATCATGATAAAAGCGTACAATAGTTAAACATGTCTAGCTTGGCTCCTCTGGTTGGGTATGTTAAACAGAGCTGGCCAGGCCAAAATTTTAGTTTCATGAATATTTTCGAATTTTTGGAAATAGTTTCATCTCAAATTGGGACAAAAAGCCAAAGCTGAAATCCCGAAATATTTTCTGCATTGGTGGCTAAATTGTTCTTCTCCTCCCACCATGTGCATGTGTGCAAGAAGGAGAAGAGGGTGCAGGGAGGTCGTTCCCACCTCATGTAGGGCACCCTTGCAGTGGGCAGGCATATTCTGAGTAATAACATCAGACAGCATAAAGACAGTGAGGATGGCTAGAACTGTGCACAGTGATAGTACTCCCAGAAAGGCCATGGGATGCCCCCCACCCATCCACCTTGATTCCTATGCTGGGAGAAGCCCTGACTGTTCCTTTGAAAATGTGTAGCAAAGGGTGGTTTCCATCACAGAGCAGGGATTATGCCTTCAGCAACCTCCACTTGAGGAGGCCCTCTTTATCCCTCAAGCTCACAGGAGGCATAAAAGATCAGAAGTGTTAACTTGAGTATTGTATCCCATTGAGGAGAGACAGGTGATACAGCTAGAGCTGAAAGCAGGATTTGGACTAGGCTCACAATAAATCTGCATGGTTTGAAAACCAATTATTGCCTTTTTAAAAGTTGGGTTTTATGTTTGGAAGGAGGCAGAATTGCGGAAGGGCCAGATGAATCAGGACTAGAGCATGGTGAAGGCTGAAAAAAGCATTTGCAAATATTTGCTTGAATATAAAGAGCAGATGTGGTCCAAAAGGTATTTATGGCCCTTTTCTTTGCATTCTCCAATTGTATGATCAATTGTATATGTGCAAGAGTGTTCAGCGGGTGAAATTCGCTCCTGAGCAGTGAGCCAGCCCAGGGCCTTTGCAACTATCCCCTATTATGAGGATTTAACTAGGACTTAAATGATGCCTAATCTTTGTGCTGGCCCTCAGCAGAGCAATGGCACAGTGAGGTTGAAGGGAATAGGCTGTGAGGCAGGGGTTGAGAGGGAGCTGGAGCAAACTGCCAATCAGTAGAGGGGGAAGATTTTTCAAAGTGAAAATTGTGGAAAGCAATGGGTGTCTGCTGGTCCCTGCTGCAGCTGCTGGTCTCTGCTTCTGCAAGCTTGAGTTTCAGAATGGCTCATTCCAACAGTTATTCTTCCCCAAGTTCATATAGCTGAGGTTGCATGGGTCTGGTGCCTTTGAATGGAAAAGTCTCCCCGGCACTGTTTTGGATTTGGTGGTGGGGGTATAACCCCATCTAGGGCTCAGTTCCCAGGCCAGTGTTGTATCTAGACCTTCTGCTGTTACTTGTCTCTGCTCGGCAAACATAAAAAATGGCTAACTTCATCAAATATATTACTCACTGCAACTAGCCTGTCCAGCCTTAACCACTCCCATGAACTGTGTACAACATTTTCACCCCAGGCAGTGCTTGCAGCATGCTGTCTGAAAACTATGTTGCCATGGAAATGAGAGGTGCTAGTCTCTTGGAAGATGATTCTACACTGGGGATGGGTTAGACAGAGAGCTGCAAATTTCCATCTGATTATCAAAGAGATTACCAACTAGGGTAGATTAGGTGGTGGCAGGGGAGGCACATGAAAATTCTATATCAATCTCTACAGAACTGATGTCATAGAGCTATGATATTTAGCTTATTAAATTTCGATTCAATACCATAGGTTGGCCCCCCCATGCATGATCGAGGTGGCATAGAGGGGCTGCCTTGGGTTTATCTACCTCGGGTTTACATCAGAAATCTTGTGAATAAACAACATCACGTTAGTGTACTTATTTTCCTCTACTAATTTCTCATTTTATATCCCTCAGACACTTCAATGTGCACTGATTTTTTTTGGAAGTGACTTAAACCCCATAGTCAATGCCCCATACTAGCAGACACCCAAGCTCTTTCTGAAACTTTGCATAGTATATTTTTCATCGTTGTGATGAGGGTGGGGCTTTTCCTTAGCAGTGATAAAATATAGCCTGGTGCATAGAACTAAAATGAATAAAGCTGTATGTTTTCCATAGGACGTTTTGTCATGCTCATGTTTGTGTTGCTTTTTAAATTGATTTTGACTTACATTATAAAACTCCAGTGTTACATGTCACGATTCACACTGGCTCATGAATATCTTTGTATATAAATATTTTTTAAATGAAATCTGCAGCTGGGAGGGATTGCAAGTATTTTGGAAAACAGGATGAGAATTCAAAATGTCCTTGACAAATTGGAGAATTGTTCTGAAATCAACAATATGAAATCAATAAAGACAAGTACAAAATACTTTACTTAGGAAGGAAAAATCAAATGTACAACTACAAAATAGGGAATAACTGCCTATGTGGCAGTACTGCTGAAAAGGATCTGGGGATTATAGTGGATGGCAAATTGAATGAGAGTCAAAAAGGTGATGCAGTTGCAAAAAAGGCTAATGTTATGGGTTATATTAACAGGATTGTTGTAAGACAAATACAGGAGGTAATTGTCCCACTCTTCTCAGCACTATTGAGGCTTCAGCTGGAGTATTTTGTCCAGTTCTGGGTGCCAAACTTTAGGAAAGATGTGGACAAATTGGAGAGAGTTCAGAAGAGAGCAACAAAAATTATAAAAGGTTTAGAAAAGATTTGACCTATGAGGGAATGTTAAAAAAACTTGCCACGTTTAGTCTTGAGAAAAGAAGACAGGTGACCTGATTAACAGCCCTTAACATATTTGAAGGCTGTTATTAGGAGGACGGTGATCAATTGTTCTCCATGTCCACTGAAAGTAGGACAAGAAGTAACTGGCTTAATCTGCAGCAAGGAAGATTTAAATTACATATATGAAAAAGTTTAACTATAAAAGATTAATTAAGTTGTGGAATAGACTTCCAAGGTGATTGTGGAGTCCCCATCACAAGAGGTTTTTGAGAATAGGTTGGACTTTACCTGTCAGAGATGGTCTATGTTTACCTGGTCCTGCCTCAGTGCAGAGGGCTGGACTTGATGAATTCTTGAGGTCCCTTCCAGCTATACATTGTTGTGATTCTATGACTGTCTGATGAAACTATTCGTTAAGGTGATACATTACCTTGAACTCCCCTAGGGCAGTTTTAAGATGTGAAAAGTGGGGACAGTTCAGGTTTCTGGCAGCAATATCATTCAACCAATCCTAATAACAATATTAATAATTGAGCTTTCCCCAGTTGAAACTGTAACCCTACAGGTTTAAGGTAGAGACAGTTTCTCAACAGGTACACATTTTTTTCTATGATGTAGTTTCAGAAATCCAATACTTCTTAACCATTCGTTCACTGTCAAATTAACCTAACTGACAAAGATATACTTTATTGTCCAGATTCTTGGACATGCTGTGGCCGCTTTGTATTGGTCCTTTGGCACAAAGCAGCTATAAACCTGCCAATGGAGGAATTCTTCTGCATTGGGAAACCTCTGGGTATTTAGACCAGCAGTTACAGTTCCATTACATGACCAAGGCAGCTTTGCATCCTGGTAATCTCTGTCTGCCAAAATGGCCCTTGGGGCCTGGGGCTGCTCTGCTTCTCAATCAAGGAAAAGATCAGCGGTCGTCTGGCCACAGGCTCAAGCAAATTGCAAAAAGGGGGTTAAAATACTTTTGCCTGTTCCCCCACATACACCTTCTCCAAGATATGGTGAGTGCAATTTGGATGTAACTTATCATCAAACTCCTTACCTTACAAATAAAGATGATATCAGGATACAAAATTCAGAGTCAGATTCAGAGCCAAACTTCTCCCAAATTCCTGTATGTTCAATTTCAGGCTTTTGGGCCAGGCCATTATACAAATAGAGGGTTGGCTACAAATTATGGATTCACATCCAATCTTCCTAGGTTCAAGAAGATTTGATTCAAGATCATCTCGCATTATTTTTTAATTATTTATGAACCAACCTCATTTTTAGCTATGGTATAAATCCCTGTCCTTCAGTGTATTGGAAAAATGTAGACATTTTGCCATCAGCGTATTTTCCTTTATTGTGGGAAAGTTATAGAGTTTGGTGATAGGGTTCAACTCATCATGGAACAAGTGGAGCTCTGACATAACTAAGTGTAATTCCCATTGAAGTCAAGACTCAGTTCAGCACAATGAGTTGCTCATATTCTACGGCCTCATGATAAATTAACTTTTACATGTGGAAAAACAGCTCAAGAAAACAGGAAATAAAGAAACTAAACTCTTTATTATATAGGGAAATTATAAGCCAAGAAAAAAACTGTCTCAAATAACAAATCACAAGTAATAAGTAAAAAAGCATAGTCTTGTTCAGTGAAAAACTGAGGTAGTGCTGTCAGATACTGGGCCAAATTTAGAGGTACCATAAGATGCCACAACTTCACTGATGTCAATGTAATTGTCTACTTATGTCAGCAGTGCATCTGGTCCTCTGACTTAATCAAAAGAAGGCAGGTCTTTTATGAAAAATGTAATAAATCAGATCAATAAACAAATACTGCATTTAAATTGCTTTTGTTCATTTATTCAGTTTTATCTCTTGCTTTTTGTCTTTCTGAGATAAGAATTTCAACTTTCATCACTTGAGGGCAAAATATGAGCTTATAATGTAAAGGCACTGGGGATACTCTAATAGAAAATACTTTAAGGCAACAGCAATACCTTCCCAGGCGAAATAGCTGGTAGTACATTTCTCTATTATGCGGCAAAGGTAATTTTGGCAATGGTCCCAGCACTCCTCCTCCCTAGGCTGCCAGTTTGAGCCACTGCATTACTTAGCTACCATGTGAAATGACAGGAATGTAAACAAGAAAACCATGTGGCCTCACACTGACTGGAAAGGTGAGAGACATTCACAAGCAGTTTATACCCCCTCCAAAGGCCAAAAAGGATTGTGCAAAAAGGGTACAAAGACAGCCTAAATACTGAGGCTTCCCCGGCTTGAGAAAGGCAGATAACAGACATTTCTATACTTTTCTCAAAAGTCCATTTACAATAAATATTTAAGAGCAGTAAAAAAAAAGTTTCTGAAAACAAACCCAGAAGGAAAGAGAGAATTCATAATTCATCATGGTACTGTATCTTTCCAACAAAACACCAAGTAGATAGTCAGCCTGTTAAAAATGTGCATTGAATATGAATTGACACTAGTATCTTGCCAGATATAATGCACAGTAATACAGGGACAATTCCAGAAAACATATTTCAGTAGACATAAGAAGAAAGGCTTTGTTTCTTTTAATGTGTAGTCAAAATCACTTTGTTTCTTTACACTTCTGTTTTCTCAAGAGATTACTTGCAGGTTAGACAGCTTTATTTTTTCCTCTTTCGTTAGAGACATCAGGCTAATTCTTCAGATAACCTGAGTATTCCATCCAGCATAAAAGCACAAAGAAAAGCCACAGTAAGGTTTAGTAAACTATGCAGTTTCAATTAAAATTACACCAAATCAAATAATCAAATCACAGGATGTTTTCTCGTCTTCTTTCTCCCCTCCCCCTCCCCACCAGACACTTGCTTCCTCTCTAGAGTGTATTCTGTTGACAGATATTGGGGAAATGGGATTTCATTATGTGAGAGAGCAAATGTGGTCCATTGTTCTAAGGCCGACACAGAATCTGCATTGTTCCACCTGAATCTGAGGTTCGACTAATGGGTGTAACCTCCTCTCCAGCATCCTGGCATAGGCTTTGCTGGGGATGCTGAGTAGTGTGATTCCCCCTAGAGTTGGAATATACACCCTCTGGTCTCCTTTCTTAAAGATCAGGACCACCACCCTGGTTTGCCAGTCCAGAGGTACTGAACCCATCTTCCATGCAACCTTGAAGAGATGCGTTAACCACATCACCCCAATATTGTCCAGTGCTTTCAACATCTCCAGGAGAATCTTGTCCATCCCTGCTGCCTTATCATTATGAAGGCACTTTAACACCGTATCGACCTGAGCATCAGAAATAGATCCAATCTCACTGGAGGTTTCCAGCGCTGCCTCCTGGAAGGGGGGCGTGTCCATTGGGTTGAGAAGTTCCTCAAAGTGTTCCTTCCACTTCTCAACCATCTCCTCAGTCAAGGTCAGCATTTCACCACCCTTGCTGAGTACAGCCTGGGCAATGTACAAACGAATGGTTTGCCAGAACATCTTTGAGGCTGTCCGGTAGTCATTCTCCATGGTCTCTCCAAACTCCTCCCAAGCCTGGTCTTTTGCTTCAGTGATCGCCACAGCCCTCTTAGCCAGTGAGTAACTCTCAGCCATATCAGGAGTCCAGTTTGTGAGCATTGCTCAGAAGGCCTCCTTCTTCGACTTTACCTTTGTTTTGTAGACCTGGATAAGGCATATGACTGCACTCCCCAAGAAGTCTTGTGGGAGTATGAGGTGCCGGGGCTGCTTTTTTGTGCTCTATTATAGGAGGGAGAGTTGTGTTCATATTCTTGGCATTAAGTCAAGTTCATTCAAGGTGGGCATTGGTGTGACGCTCTGTACCTCGGGGGAACACCCAACACCCCCATGTTCATCCTTGTAAAATGATTGTGTGGTATCCAATGCAAAGTTTGTCATGTCGAGTGTCTTCGAAAGGCTCATGATGCCGTGAGCATTGTTGTTACAGTAATGTTATAGTAAGGTTATAGGTTATAATTTCATGTATATAGTTATGAGGCTGAAAATGTATCCTCGTGGCTTAAAATAAACCTAGGCAAAAACTCTCCAAGAGCTGAGAGGCAGTTAACACCTCATCAGGGCATGTATGGGACAAACCCAGCCCAGCCTCACAGGAACAAAGGACGCTGGCCTAGGCAGAAACAAAAGAATCTGTTGGACTCTCAAGGGAGTCACCCCTCTTCCTTTGGTCAGTTTGGAACTGCAATGAGGTAATGCTCACCTGACTCTAAAGGGGGAGGGGCAAAGCCAAGAGGGAAGAAAGGACATAATAAAAGGGAGAGACGTTTGCCATGCTTTCTCTCTCTTCCACCTACATCTACAGACACCACACCAAGTGACTGAAGCACAGATCAAAGGGGAGAGCCTGGCTGAAGAGCAACCAGCCAGCTTGTAGTGAGAAGCATCTAAGTTTGTAAGGGCATTGAAAGTGTTAAGATCAGCTTAGAATGTGTTTTGCTTTTCTTTCATTTGACCAAATCTGACTTGTTATGCTTTGACTTATAATAACTTAAAATCTATCTTTATAGTTAATAAATCTGTTTGTTTATTCTACCTGAAGCAGTGTGTTCGGTTTGAAGCATGTCAGAGACTCCCCTTGGGAGAACAAGCTTGGTACATATCAATTTCTTTGTTAAATTGACGAACTCATATAAGCTTGCAGTGTCCAGCGGGCATAACTGGACACTGCAAGATGGAGGTTCCTAGGGTTGTGTCTGGGACCAGATGTATTGGCTAGTGTCATTCGGTTGCACAATCCAAGGAGCAGCTTACATATCAAAGGCTGTGCATGAACAGCCCAGGAGTGGGGGTTCTCACAGCAGAGCAGGGTAAGGCTGACTCCCAGAGTCAAGGACTGGAGTGACCTAGCAGATCACCAATCCAGATAACACCAGAAAGGAACATCACAATTTGACTGTGCCAAGGGTGCATCTTGTCCCCACTCCTGTTCATGAGTTTCATGGATAGAATATCAAGGTGCAGATGAGCTGTGGAGTGCCTCCAGTATGGGGAAGTGCACTCCTCTCCCATCCCAGCCAGGATGAGTAGTTGAGCTAGGCACAGGGTAGGAGCCACCAGCCAGGGTGTCCAAAGCACTGGGTGGGGCTGGGGAGGGCTGGGTGGAGGGGGCTGAGGGCTCCTACTTCACTTTTCTTTCTATTTAACTTAGTCTTCCCTAAGTAACACCTGACACTCTTCACACACACACACACACACACACACACACACAAAATCATGGAATGAACACAATGTTTGCTTCCTTCCCATTCTTCACTCGGCTTGTGTGTTATAACCCGTCTGCCACTCTGTGTCTGGCTTGTCTGTTTAGATTATAAGCTCTTTGGGGCATGGCATGCCTACTTCTGTGTTTGTGCAGTGCCTAACTCAATGGAGCCCCATTTTGGCTGGCCCTTAATCACTACTGTAATAAACATGACTAATAAGCACTGATTTTGATAGGTGCAACAACAGCCTCACACTGCAACTATAAATCTAGTGGTACATCTAGCTTTTTCCTCATTTCTTAAAGAAAAATGGAAATAAATATGAGGAACTACTTTATGTACCTAACTGAGGGGAAAAATTATAATTGATTGTATAAATTACATAGTTTCCTCAACCCTCTGTGTTATGTAGCTTTGTGGCTATATTTTACACATACATTAAGTGATGACATGACTATACAGCCCCATTTTTAAAGGCATAATTATATTTAAGTATGTAATTTGGAAGTAGTTACATGTACAATAGAGCTTAACTTCAAAGAAAAAAGAGAAGTCCTACTCAAATGTGGTCATGCTGTTAAGTTAAAAAATGGAGATATGTATAATTAATTTTATCAGAGAACTGCATTTCTATACCCTTCTTACAATTAGTGTAATGCCAAGTGGGAACAGTATGCCAGACAGTCAAGTAATCACCATAGCTCCATTGAAGTAAAAGAGACAATGAAACTGCATCAATTGACAGTCCTTGAGAATTTGACCCACTGTTCTGACGAGAATTATTTATCTCTACATTCAGGCATCTGATTAGCATCGAGTATGCTGAACTGCTGTGCTGAATGTATATATAGCTCAGGAAAAAAAAGTTTCTACTGAATAATGAGCTTCCATTCCATTATTTTATATAAAACAATTATTCCAACTGTAAACTAAGACCCTGATTCAGAAAAAGCACTTAAGCATGTGCTTTATGTAAGTCTCCATTGAAGAAAGCACTTAAGCGTGTACTTAATTCCCACTGAAATCAACTTTATCTTTAAATAAGTGAATAAAGTGCTTTGCTGAATCAGGGCCTAAGATTTTATTGTCAAAAGACAGCTTGGGGTGAGACTGCGGTCTCATCATTCTCACTCATTTTAGCACACAAGAATAAAGCATGTTCTCATTTACAGTGTTGCTCATTTATATTGGAACATTCAGGCTGCTGTAGCTAAAGCATCTGTTATCTCTTCCATTCCATAATAAAACTCTATTTTGAGGGTTTGCAATTCATATTTAAAGCTTCACTCCAGTCTAAGGCTTGACACCCAACAGTTTAGCACACAATGGAATGCTTCACAAATTGAGTTTGTTAGTTTATTTATATTTAAGGTTTAAGTGTAGTAGCAGGCCAACAATACATCCTTGGTTACAGTACATTGGGAGTGCATGGGTGCTTACACTGAAGTAGAGTTGAATTGCTCAAGTATATTTCAATGGACTTTTCATGCCTCTTTCAGTGAAGCTTCTCTCCACTTAAGGCTGTATTTCGTAGACATTTTTGAGATTTCTCCCACCATTACAATACCACCTGTACAGCTCAATCAGTGGTAGCACTAGAAGAGACAGGGCTTTACTGTTTTTACCACTGTGTTCTGTAACCCTATTTAGAGCAGGTCTAGACCACACACCAGCTGCCTGAACTCTCTCTAGGCTATGGCTCCCACTGCTGTTACCACAGTAGAGCTGATCATTATAGCTGGTCACTCCAAAACTGCAGCTAAAAGCTGGTGTTGTCACTTATGTCCAACAGCCTGTGGGAGTACAAGATGTTGATAGGATGTTCAAGCATTTGTCTAGACTCTCCACATTCACATTTGGGTTCATTCCGCAGCTTCCACTTGGTGATAGTGTCACCAATCTTTGTCATCCCATCTGCCGTTCGATCTACAGTACATCTAAAGTACACCAGTATTTCCATTTGAGGTCATTTCTCACCATTTTATTACTCGGTAGCCTTCCACAGTCGTATTCTGGGATAAGGGATTTTCAGAAGCAAAGCTCTTTCTGGACTTCAGCCTCTTGGATGGTGCAATGTTTTGGTGCCATGAGTGTCAGAGATCATGCACCTGTTTTTGTCTCTCCTTTTTCCTGAAGTATCCTGCCTCACTGATAGTGATGGTGCAATCCCTTCAAGTATATAGCAACAGCATGGGGTCAGTTTTAAAGTCCCTCTGATGATCCTACACAATTAATTAATTTCAGTATCAATGGCTTGTGCATGGGTTGAGCATGACCGTACTGGAGCACAGTACTCCACAACTGAGTCACACAAGGTGAGACTGATGGCTGAGTATTTTGGGGTCAACTCCCCATTTTGAATTGGCCAGTTTCTGGAGTACACAGTTCCCAGAGTTCACTTTCTTCTTCAGCTTCTTGATGTGCTCTTTGTATGTCAATATTCAGTCTAACTTGATCCCCAAGATACATTGCATGTTCATAGTTCTCCAGAATTGGTATCATCCAATTATCATCCACTCATATAGCTTGTAGGTTGGGCAGAGTAAGAATATTGGCTGGTAGCTCATTGCAGACTTAGGCCAAAGTGGCTGCACTGATACTGTTTCCTCCACCTAGGTATCTACATTGTCTCCATGCAAAAACTGAAGATCTCAAGTAGCCACTTCTCTGCTCTCATCCAAAAATATAAAAATTAGGGCTGTTGATTAATCACAGTTAACTCATGCGATCAACTCAAAAAAAATTATCATGATAAAAAAATAATTGCAATTAATCACACTTTTAAACAATAGAATATCAATTGAAATTTATTAAATATTTTGGATGTTTTTCTACATTTTCAAATATATTGATTTCTATTACAGCACAGAATACGAAGTATACAGTGCTCACTTTATACTGTTTTTATTACAAATATTTGCACTGTAAACATGATAAACAAAAGAAATAGTGTTTTTCAGTTCACCTCATACAAATACTGTAGTGCAATCTCTTTAACGTGAAAGTGTAACTTACAAATGTAGATTTTTTTGTTACATAACTGCACTCAAAGACAAAACAATGTAAAACTTTAGAGTCTACAAGTCCACTCAGTCCTAGTTCTTGTTCAGCCAATTGCTAAGACAAACAAGTTTATTTACATTTATGGGAGATAATGCTGCCTGCTTCTTATTTACAATGTCACCTGACAGTGAGAACAAGTGTTCGCATGGCATTTTTGTAGCCAGTGTTGCAAGGTATTTACATACCAGATATGCTAAATATTCATATGCCCCTTCATGCTTCGGCCACCATTCCAGAGGACATGCTTCCATGCTGATGATGCTCATTAAAAAAATAATGCGTTAATTAAATTTGTGACTGAACTCCTTGGTGGAGAATTGTATATTTACTGTTCCGTTTTACCCACATTCTGCCATATATTTCATGTTATAGCAGTCTCAGATTATGACCCAGCATATGTTCATTTTAAGAACACTTTCACAGCAGATTTGATAAAACGCAAAGAAGGTACCAATGTGAGATTTCTAAAAATAGGTACAGCACTCTACCCAAGGTTTAAGAATCTGAAGAGTTGTCCAAAATCTGAGAGGGATGAGGTGTGGAGCATGCTTTCAGAAGTCTTAAAAGAGAAACACCCCGATGCAGAAACTACCCAAACCACCAAAAAAAGAAAATCAACCTTCTGCTGGTGGTATCTGACTCAGATGATGAAAATGAATATGCGTTGGTCTGCTCTGCTTTGGATTGTTATTGAGCAGAATCCGTCAGAAGCATGGACGCATGTCCCCTGGAATGGTGGTTGAAGCATGAAGGGACATAGGAACCTTTAGCGCATCTGGCAAGTAAATATCTTGCGACACTCGCTACAAAAGTGCGGTGCAAACTCCTGCTCTCACTCTCAGGTGACATTGTAAACAAGAAGCGGACAGCATTATCTCCTGCAAATTGTAACCACACTTGTTTGTGTGAGCAATTGGCTGAAGTAGGGCTGAGTGGAGTTGTAGGCTTTAAAGCTTTACATTGTTTTATTTTTTAATGCAGTTATTTTTTGTACACAATTGTACATTTGTAAGTTCAACTGTCATGATAAAGAGATTGCACTACAGTACTTGTATGAGGTGAATTGAAAAATACTATTTATTTGTTTTTTTACAGTGCAAATATTTGTAATAAAAATAAATATAAAGTGAGCACTGAACACTTTGTATTCTATGTCATAACTGAAATCGATATATTTGAAAATGTAGAAAAAATCCAAAAATATTTAAATAAATGGTATTCTATTATTAACAGCACAATTATTCACGATTACTTTTTTTAATTGCTTGACAGCCCTAGACCAGCTCATTAGATATACTATCGAGTCCAGCTGTCTTTCAAGTTTTTCATAGACATTGTCAGTTTCTCACTGTTGACAAAGTCATTGTGGACTTTGCTGTCTCTGAGAAGTGAGTGAAGTTCCTGCTTAATTTGTTTCATTTTGCACTTTACATTGTGGGCTGGTTTACCATTTAGGATGATTTGTTGTGCAACTTAGTTGTCAGAGCACTTTGGTTGTTCTCCATCAAGATTCAGCTTGTGAATGGCAGCTCATGCTTTTCTGCGCTCATTGCACAGATTTGTTGTTTCAAGCCCAGCTCCCTCCAGCCATCATGCTGCTCCTTTCCAATCTCTCATAAGCATTTCTTTGAGCCCAGTGGTTTCATCACCAAAGGAATCCAAGTCAACCAATTCTGAATATCTATTATATTGTTGGCTTGTTTGTTCCGAAAGCCCTAGTACAAATGGTGTCTGACATTCCCCCAGGGATGTTCCTTTGGGCAGTTTTCCTCTCCAAGAAGACAAATTCTCCATAGTGCTTGTGTGTCAGAGTAATAGTATACATGGATTCATCCAGTTCAGAGGTGAAGCCTTTCTAGACAGCCTTTCTGAAGTTGAATCTTGGCAGGTACATTTTCCTGGATTGTACTTCAGCATCTGTTCTACCTTGCACTTGTCCATGCTGAACCATGGAATGCAAGGCTAGATTTGTTTTCCCCTAAACAAGGACATAGTGAAGTTTTACTGTCCTGCAATTAGGTTTCACTATGCTAATTTATTTGCAATACAGCAATTAATACCTACCAGTGGGTGTTAACCATTTGGTAATGCCAGACTTATTTCCTTCAGAGGTGGAAGAGAAGACACATTGTTATTGCTCTGAAGGTGAGGAATAAAGGGCCCTTTCTGGAATCTGCTCTCAATACAACTGTTTCCAGATGGAAGTGAACAGGAACTGGTCATGTCACAACTGTTCATCAGTGCAGTGAAAATATAGCTTTCCAGAGGCTACCTCCAAAAATGGTGGAGGTTTTCTGTCTTGAGCTCAGTGTATGGCTCCTGTTGAAGGAGGAATCACAAATGCACACAATTAGAATTGGCTAAACTTTTTAAACTGGAAATGCTATAATTTAAAAATTGAAATGCAATTTGTTTTGTTTTAATGAAAAATGTCAAATACAAAAATTCTGTGGAAAAAACCCTGACAAAATTTTTTGACCAGCATTAGTCCTGAGAAGTTAGCAATCCTTTATGCTCATGCCAACTTTGGCCTCTCTTCAGAGAACAAAGTTCAGCTCAAGTTCTCCATCAAAGGTGTGAACCACAAAGTATGATCCTATAAGGTGTTCTCAGTGGTCTGGCTGCCATCAGCATGAGGTGTGGGAAAAGCTTAAAGACGAGGGAAGAAAGACAAATTCAGTGAGAATGTTCTCAGATGTCTCCATGTGACAGTGTAATGACAAAGGAGAATAGGGGACATAATGGGGAAAGCAATTTGTCATTTCAGACGCCAATGTTTTCCATCTTCCAATAATGTAGAGCCCCAAATTAAGGGGAGAATAAGAGGTACAATTGTACTCGTGGGTTTTTTTGTGTACCCACATTCTGTGTACACTTCCCCCTCCCCACTAAAGTAAGTGGAATGAGACCATCACACATTTTAACATAGGCAATTGAGCAGCCATCATATGATAAAAATTTACAGTGACTGCTGTCCAAATCTGGCTTCAAATAGGCAACCTATGAGTGAAAGTCTGAAAACTGCTCTCCAATTTACTCCAAGATATGAAATACAAAAGGTTTTACATAATCTGCTGAAACCCACACAACAAATCAGATAGGAGAACTGGTACCTTAATTTGTTCCTTTTCTGCCAAAGAAATGACATGTTCTCTAGTTTTGTTTACACATGATAAGAAAGACAATGCCTGGGCTCAAAGGGTTACAAAAAGAACTGAGTCCAACAATAGATTTTCACATTTCAATTCCAAGTGAATTTTCTTGACTGTGGATTTTCAGGCGCTTAGCATTAGATGCTTGACTAGCGTTTTATGAGATACTAGCAAAGAAAGCAGATACCAGCACACATTTTTGTAGTTAAATAACTGAAAACAATTAAGAAGAACATCTAGTGAAAAATTCAGTAATTCTAGCTGTTTATGTAAGACTTAATTCTGAATATTTATATGAGCAACATCAAATGCAGCTTGGGAGACAATAAATCCCAAAGAAGCAAAGCTGACTATGAAGGCCTACAAGATGTTGCTCTGTTGAGCAGACACATGCTGCCTTAAAAGAAGTCAACAACAAAGCCTAACACATGGTAAATCCATGTGACTCAACATTTATTCAGAAAAAAAAGAACTACACAAGGCAGCTAGTTTCCCAGGCAACTGTGAATCTCTGTGAATCTAGGTGAAATAATTAAGCATGTTTCTGTGTTTCTGGAGCCAGATAATTGTTATGAAATGGCGAGGTACAGTATGCACTACTGTGTTATCATTCTTAGGGTTTTCTACAGTGCTTATCCAAGTGCTCCCTAAGGGATGTGGGGGGAGAGGACCCTAGTGGATGTAATGGAGCTTTCTACTCTTCTCTCTTTCCTCATAGGAGGTAGTTCTGGCTTGGGATGTGCATGTATAAGCATTTGGTTAATTTTGGTGGGGGAAGGTTTCCCTCTCCCTCCCTACTTTCCCTATTGTTTTGGTTATAGTGGGAAAGCTTTGTCAGAAAGTAGGGTCTTGCTCAATGCTCTGACAATGCTCAAATGCCAGGTTAGTCTGACTTCCTTTAGAAGTTCTTTACAACCAGACCCTTTTGAATAAGAATGATTTGTCACCCAGCTTATTCCCTTGTAGCTCTGCAGGGCTAACAGGAATAAGCAATACTAAAAACCTATTTTTGTCACTAAAGGAAGCAATATACACAGGGAGATGATCTGCTGAGTAAGAAGGTGTCCCTTTTTGCCATCTTTTTTTCAGAGTAGAACAGAAAGGCTCTGCACTAGAT
This sequence comes from Platysternon megacephalum, assembly GCA_003942145.1. Lineage (NCBI taxonomy): Eukaryota > Metazoa > Chordata > Testudines > Platysternidae > Platysternon > Platysternon megacephalum. The sequence continues at coordinate 9,816,633 of QXTE01000007.1, read as the reverse complement.
GGACCCACTGCTGACAATTGACAATGGTTATCAAGAGTGGGTGCCCCTGAACAAGAAACCAAATTTGAAGAATGCTTTCTATAACTATGCTGAGAACAATTATGTCCTGGCTATTATGCTAGCAGTTAAATCATTCTAAAGCAAGGTTTAATGAGAGATGTTGCCATCCATTCAGAAATAAAAATGTCTGGTCAGGATGTTTTATAACTATTAATGAACCGAGAGCCTGTTTATGTGAGGAGTTGACGTGTCAGCTATCTCACAGCTAGGATAGCTGTTCCTATAAGGCAGCTAGCGCTATTCTTAATCTGAGTGCTATTGGGAACTGATCATTTTGCTCCCCACTGAAAGCTCATAAAGATACACCATTATTTTTAAATAGGTTTGTCTACATTGTGCTTGCAGTCCTTTTGCCTTGGCTTTTTGCAAACTATTCTACATGATAAAGCTGACTTGTAAGAATGCTCATAGAAAAATGAATAAAGTTAATTTTAAAACATGTAAAAGCACTTTATTTGTCCATGACTGGAGACTGTTTCTAAGATTTAAGTTCCTCCAGTGAGGAACAGGGCAACCTAATCAAAATAGCTCAATATTCAAAATGAGCTTATTGCAGACCAAGAATTATTCACACAGATTATTTGGAGGAACAATACATGTGAGGAAACCACAATCTTATTGATCCAATTTGTAAACCAAAAGTTTATTGAATGAATTGATTGAATGAATTATTTGTTATGAATTTTTTGCAGTTCAGTTTAGGAAACAGTGATGCTATTTTGGGTTAGTTGCTTTCTGTGAAACTGGTGTAAATGTAATTTTCCTCTTATTTGATGCAACATTTTTCATACAAGTCTAATTTTAATCAAGATTATTACTTAACAGTATTTGTCAACTTAAAACTCAATGACAGCTGCCTTCTTTTCAATTAAGAAATTACAAAGAATTTTTGTTTTACACTTAAATGCTCTCTATCATCTTGCCAAAGCCAATTACTCCATAGATATCATGTCAGCAAAGACTGAATCATTCTGCCATGGACATTTGCTCTCCAGCAGATATTACCTGATAGCACACTCAGACAATCATTTCCTCCAGACTAAATGATGAATGGCTTAGCTTTTGGTGGATTCACAAGGTCATGTCTGTTTGAGTGGGTGTACTCTCATGCACTGGGTTTGTGAAGAATAACTATAAATTATACAGTGCTTCTTATATATATGGACTGTCTTTTAGACAATGTGCAACAGTGTTCTTGTCATTGAAAAAGATTCCTGAATTCCTTTTGCTGATATCTGCAGATAGAATATTGTAAAGGAGCCAGAAATTGTAGGTATCACTATTACTTGGGGATAGATCATCTTTACCACTTACTAAAGGACACAAAAGTGTCTCCCCTTATATCTCTGACCATTCAGTTAAAGGCACTACAATTGCATCTTCAACCACGGTGGGGGAAAGAAGGAAGCAGGGACAGAAAGTACATATTCACCAGCCAGAACACTGAATGAGCACATGTAGGGAGATTAAGGCGTGGTCAACACTACAATATTTTGCTGGCATAACTATCTTGGTCAGGGGTGTGGAAAAAAAACCCCAAACACTCCCTAACCAACATAGCTGTGACACAAATAAAAACCCTATGTAACTGCAGCACTGCCAACAGAAGAGTGCCTCTGTCGACATAGACAATGCTGTTCTGGGAGGTGGTGTAATGATGCCAGTAGAAAAACTCCATCTCTCAGCATAATCTGCATCTACACTAGGGGGCTCAGCTGGTTTAGCACAACATCTGTAGCTAAATCAGCACAACATCTGTAGTGTGCACAAGATCTAACCTACATCCTGAAAAGGGTTGAAACAATTTACTCACTCCTCCACCTCCTTCGCAAAGGAAGGAGAGAGGGGAGGAATTGTGCATCTCTGAACACAATAGGGTACATCTATATTTTAATAAAAGTATGGCTGGCCCAGGTCAGCTGATTCAGGGTTGCAGGGCTTGGGCTGCAGGGCTAAAACTTGCAGTGTAGGTGTTCAGGCTCAGGGTATATCTACAGTGCAATGTAAGCCCAGGGTTAGTAGAAGTTGAGTTAGCAGACCCTCAGTTTGTTAGCCTAGGTCTTGAACATCTACATTCATTTGTAACCACAGGTTAGGAATTGTTGAACCCTGGTTTCCAATCTGAGGCTCCAGTATCTACCCTGCATTATGCAGGCCCAAACCCAACCACCCACACCCTAGACTTTATAGCATTCTCCCAAAATGTGACCACTCCTAGCCCTTTGGTCATGGTGCAGTGTGGGAAAACTTGACTATCTGACAAACGTGATGGTCCAGAGGACAAAAAGTTGTCCTATGGGATTATGGTATACTTTTGGCAGATTCCTAGAGCACAAGTCCATTGGGGCTGCGTCTACGCTGCAAAGCAATAGGACTTGAATCCTGAGTTCCAGCTTGACTCAGGATTGGACCCTCCACCCCCATGGGCTCCTTGGACCTTGGGTCTGAGCCCTGGATTAGCACAATTTGTGTGTAGAGACAGCAGGAATAAAGGTGAAGTCTTCATGTTTGCAGAGTCAAGGATGAAATACATCTTAGAATACTCAGGGAGCTGACTGAGGAGATATCTGAACCATTAGTGATTATTTTCAAAACTCATGGAAGATGGGAGAGATTCCAGAGGACTGGAAGAGGGCAAATAAAGTGCCAATCTATGAAGAGGGGAAATAAAAACAACTTGGGGAATTACAGACCAGTCAGCTCTAGTACTTGGAAAGATAATGGAGCAAATAATCAAGCAATTGATTTGCAAATACCTAAAAGATAATAAGGTGATAAGTAACAGTTTGCATGGATTTGTCAAGAATTAATCATGTCAGACCAACCTAATCATTTTCTTTGACAGGGTAACAAGCATAGTGGATAGAGGGAAAGCAGTAGATGTGGTATATCTTGACTTTAGAAAGGCTTTTGATACTGTCTTGCATGACCTTCCCATAAACAAACTAGGGGAAATACAACCTAAATGGAACTACTATAACGTGGGTGCAAAACTGGTTGCAAAACTATTCCCAGAGAGTAGTGTATCAGAGGGGTAGCCATGTTAGTCTGGATCTGTAAAAAGCGACAAAGAGTCCTGTGGCACCTTATAGACTAACAGAAGTATTGGAGCATAAGCTTTCGTGGGTGAATACCCACTTCATCAGATGCATGGCATATGCTTATGCTCCAATACTTCTGTTAGTCCATAAGGTGCCACAGGACTCTTTATTCCCAGAGAGTAGTTATCAGTGGTTCACAGTCAAGCTGGAAGGGCATATCAAGTGGGGTCACTCAGGGATCAGTCCTGGGTCCAGTTCTGTTCAATATCTTCATCAATGATTTTGATAATAGCATAGAGAGTACATTTCTCAAGTTTGTGAACGATACTAAGCTGGGAGGGGTTCCAAGTGCTTTGGAAGATATGATTAAAATTTAAAATTAAACTGGAGAAATGGTCTGATGTAAATAGGATGAAATTCAGTATGGACAAATGCAAAGTACTCCACCTAGGAATGAACAATCAGTTGCACACATACAAAATGGGAAATGACTGCCTAGGAAGGAGTACTGTAGAAAGGGATCTGTGTATAATAGTGGATTAAAAGCTAAATATGAGTCAACAGTGTAATACTGTTGCAAAACAAGCAAACAACATTCTATGATACATTAGCAGGAGTGTTGTAAGCAAGGCATGTGAAGTAATTCTTCCGCTCTACTCCGTGCTGATAAAACTTCAACTGAAGTATGGTGTCCATTTCTGGGCAACACATTTCAGGAAAAATGTGGACAAATTGGAGGAAGTCCAGAGGTGAGCAACAAAAATGATTAAAGGTCTAGAAAACATGACCTATGAGGAATTGGATTTGTTTAGTCTAGGGAAGAGAAGACTGAGAGGGGACATGACAACAGTTTTCAAGTACATAAAAGGTTGTTATAAGGACAAGGGAGAAAAATTGTTCTCTTTAAACTCTCAGTATAGGACAAGAAGCAATGGGCTTAAATTGTAGCAAGGGCAGTTTAAGTTGAACATTAGGAATAACTTCCTAACTGTCAGGGTAGTTAAGCACTGGAATAAATTGCCCACGGAGGTTGTGAAATCTCTGTCATTGAAGGTTTTTAAGGGCGGGTTAGATAAACACCTGTCAGGGATGGTCTAAATAATACATAGTCCTGTCATGAGTGCAGAAGACTGGACTAGAAGACCTCTCAAGGTCCCTTCCAGTCCTATACTTCTATGATGTATGATTAATACTTGCCTGAATTACTAAGAGAAAAAGTGGTTTAAAATGCAAGAGTTTCAGCTTAAAACTCTTCTGGATTTCAAAGCAGAAGAATTTATATTTTCTCTCTTATGGAGAATGAAACACATTTATATTCCTAAATATTGTGTCTTTAAGTTCTAAAATTTAAGTTCTTATTTCAGATTGACCTTTATTACCAGTTCTTCAAACCATAAATGATGGGAATTACCTTTACAGCTAACTGTGATTCATTTAATGATGTTTGCATCAAGTCCGTACATTCATCTTAACAATATTTTGTTCTATGTGTTTATGTTGCACTCGCTATGTCCACTGTAATTCAGGGTCTTTCAGAATTTCCATTATAAATATTCTCACATATAATTTAAGATTTATTATATATGTGAGAATATTACATTATATATCTTTATTCATTTATTTATTTATTTATTTTGAAATGTTACATTTGTGAGAAGAGTGCAAGTAGCAGTCAAAGCAAATGTTTCATACCCTGCAGTATACATGATCTATGAGCCTCTTCATATAAAAAGCTGGTTTCATTTCCATTCATACCCACTCAAACTCAGAATAGGAGTCACTTATTAGATCATTCTAATGAGACTCCAGATATGCCAGCTCTTCACATAAACACGTTTTCTCTCAAATCCAGAATCCATTAATAATCCATAAGACATTTTGAGCTGACACTGTCTTCCCGAATGGATAGTCTTCTGTACCATCATTTTGTCACAGGTATAAAAATCAGGGCTACTATTATAGAATGCTTTGGAATAATGTTCTGCATTAATGATTGCTATGTATTATATGGGCAATCTTTTCCACAGGAAAACTAGGTGTTTCTGAGCTCATATGCTCATACTAATTCATCACTTTGCCACAAAGTCAGAAACCATCAGCAAAAATAACTTTTTTTCCTTTGCTTCTGTGATATAATTTTTGCATGTGCAAAATCAAATCACAGAGAAACAGAGTTATTTTAACCTAAAAATGTTACAGTTAGATGTGTGTATATGTAACCAGTGATATCCACACGAAAGATATGTATGTGGCCCAAGGGAAATGCACTATGTGGTCTTATATTTCACTGAAGATCTTTATATCATGTTTCAAAAACCTTCATGGCTCCCAATGCTGCATACTTTGTGGCACTTAAACAGGTACTGATGACAGCCTATTGTATCTTTTAAAAATATTTTCTTCAACTAGCTATTAACATCAACTGCCTGAGAAAGTTCATAGTAAATGCTCTGATGGGCACATTTAAGTACAGTGCAAACTAAAAATGGACAAGCAGCTCCCATTATGAGTAGCATGACTTTGCCCCTTAAATGTCAAAATTCATAGAATCATAGAATATCAGGGTTGGAAGGGACCTCAGGAGGTCATCAAGTCCAACCCCCTGCTCAAAGCAGGATCAATCCTCACCTAAATCATCCCAGCCAGGGCTTTGTCAAGCCTGACCTTAAAAACCTCTAAGGAAGGAGATTCCACCATCTCCCTAGGTAACCCATTCCAGTGCTTCACCACCCTCCTAGTGAAAAAGGTTTTCCTAATATCCAACCAAAACCTCCCCCACTGCAACTTGAGACCATTACTCCTTGTTCTGTCATCTGCTACCACTGAGAACAGTCTAGATCCATCCTCTTTGGAACCCCCTTTCAGGTAGTTGAAAGCAGCTATCAAATCCTCCCTCATTCTTCTCTTCTGCAGACTAAACAATCCCAGTTCCCTCAGCCTCTCCTCATAAGTCATGTGCTCCAGCCCCCTAATCATTTTTGTTGCCCTCCGCTGGACTCTTTCCAATTTTTCCACATCCTTCTTGTAGTGTGGGGCCCAAAACTGGACACAGTACTCCAGGTGAGGCCTCACCAATGTCGAATAGAGGGGAACGATCACGTCCCTCGATCTGCTGGCAATGCCCCTACTTATACAGCCCAAAATGCCGTTAGCCTTCTTGGCAACAAGGGCACACTGTNGCTGCCAACTAGACATGGAGCCATTGATCACTACCCGTTGAGCCCGACAATCTAGCCAGCTTTCTATCCACCTTATAGTCCATTCCATCCAGCCCATATTTCTTAACTTGCTGGCAAGAATACTGTGGGAGACCATATCAAAAGCTTTGCTAAAGTCAAGGAATAACATGTCTATTGTTTTCCCCTCATCCACAGAGCCAGTTATCTCGTCATAGAAGGCAATTAGGTTAGTCAGGCATGACTTGCCCTTGGTGAATCCATGCTGACTGTTCCTGACCACTTTCCTCTCCTCTAAGTGCTTCAGAATTGATTTCTTGAGGACATGGGCTCCATGATTTTTCCAGGGACTGAGGTGAGGCTGACTGGCCTGTAGTTCCCCGGATCCTCCTCCTTCCCTTTTTTAAAGATGGGCACTACATTAGCCTGTTTCCAGTCATCCGGGACCTCCCCCGATCGCCATGAATTTTCAAAGATAATGGCCAATGGCTCTGCAATCACATCCGCCAACTCCTTTAGCAGCGCATCCAGCCCCATGGACTTGTGCTCATCCAGGTTTTCTAAATAGTCCTGAACCACTTCTTTCTCCACAGAGGGCTGGTCACCTTCTCCCCATGCTGTGCTGCCCAGTTCAGTAGTCGGGGACCTGACCTTGTTTGTGAAGACAGAGGCAAAAAAATCATTGAGTACATTAGCTTTTTCCACATCCTCGGTCACTAGGTTGCCTCCCTCATTCAGTAAGGGGCCCACACTTTCCTTGACTTTCTTCTTGTTGCTAACATACCTGACAAAAACCCTTCTTGTTACTCTTAACATCTCTTGCTAGCTGCAACTCCAACTGTGATTTGGCCTTCCTGATTTCACTCCTGCATGCCTGAGCAATATTTCTATACTCCTCCCTGGTCATTTGTCCAATCTTCCACTTCTTGTAAGCTTCTTTTTTGTGTTTAAGATCAGCAAGGATTTTACTGTTAAGCCAAGCTGGTCACCTGCCATATTTACTATTCTTTCTACACATCGGGATGGTTTGTTCCTGCAACCTCAATAAGGATTCTTTAAAATACAGCCAGCTCTCCTGGACTCCTTTCTCCCTCATGTTATTCTCCCAGGGGATCCTGAAAAAATGTTAAATATACTTCCCAATAGAAGAGAATCAGGTTTATTTTACATATTTCAGAAATATTCAAAGATCTACTTTTAATCATAATATCTATTCTACATATGGTATACATTTAATATACTCTGGATACAGATTTTGCAAGCTGCATGGAAACTTTGTAAAAACACCACAATAGAGACTCAAACTAAATATATACCCGCCCTCCCTCTCCAAAAAAAATAATAAGAAGACCAAAAAAAAATGCCACCTTGCCTAAACAGAATAAAAAGGTTGGTTAGAGGCAAAAAGGCATCCTTTAAAAATTGGAAATCAGTTATTACTGAGGTAAACAAAGGAGCATATACTTTTACACTTGACTTGCTAGCGTTTAATTAGTCAGGAAAAAAAATTGAAAATCAACTGGCAAAAGACACAAAACTAACAGCAAATGTTTTTTAAAGTACATTAGAAGCAGGAAGCTTGCCAAACAATCAGTGGGACCACTGAACAATCGATGTGCTAAAAGAGTACTTAAGGAAGACAAAGCCACTATGGAGAAATTAAATGAATTCTTTGCATCGCTCTTCACTGCAGAGGCTGTGAGGGAGATTCCTACTCCTGAGACATTAGGTTTAGGTGACAAATTTGAGGAACTGTCCCAGATTGAGGTGTCAATAGAGAAGGTTTTTGAACCAATTGATACATTAAACACTAATAAGTCACCAGGACCAGATGGTGTTCTGTGAAGTGTTCTGAAGGCATTCAAAGCAAGTGTTCTGAAGGCATTCAAACATGAAATTGCAGAACTACTATATACTGTATACTTGCGGTATACAACCTATTGCTTAAATCAGTCTCTGTACCAGATGACTGGAGGGCAGCTAATTTCTTTAAAAGGTTCCTGAGGCAGTCCTGGCAATTACAGGCCAGTAAGCCTAAATTCAGTACTGGACAAACTGGTTGAAACTATAGTAAGGAATAGAATTACCAGACACATCGATGAACACAATATGTTGGGGAAGAGTTAACACGGCTTTTGTAAAGGGAAATCATGCCTCACCAATCTATTAGAATTCTTTAAATGGGTCAACAAACATGTGGATCAGAGTGATCTAGTGTATATAGTGTACTTGGACTTCAGAAAGCCTTTGACAAGGTCCCTCACCAAAGACTCTTAAGCAAAGTAAGGAGTAATGTAATAGAAGGGAAGGTCCTCTAAGAGATCAGTAACTGGTTGCAAGACAGGAAACAAAGGATAGGAATAAATGGTCAGTTTTCACAACGGATGTAGGTAAATAGCAGGGTCTCCCAAGGAGCTGTACTGGGACCAGTGCTGTTCAACATAACTGATTTAGAGAAAGTGGTAAACAGGTGGCAAAGTTTGCAGGCTATACAAAATTACTTGAGATAGTTAAGTATAAAGTCGATTGCAAAGAGTTACAAAGGATCTCACAGAACTGGGTGACTGGGCAACAAAATGGCAGATGAAATTCAATATTGATAAATGCAAAGTAATGCACATTGGGAAACATCCGAACTATACATCCAAAATGAAGGGGTCTAAATTAGCTGTTACCACTCAAGAAAGAGATCTTGGAGTCATTGTGGATAGTTCTCTGAAAACATCCACTCAATGTGCAGTGACAATCAAGAAAGCTAAGAGTATGTTAGAAGCCAATAGGAAAAGGACAGATAATAAGACAGTATAGATCATAAAGCCACTATATAAACCCATGGCATACTCACACCTTAAATACTGAGTGAAGTTCTAGTCACCTGTTCTCAAAAATATATTGGAATTGGAAAATGTACAGAATAGGGCAACAGAAGTGATTAGAGGTATGGAGCAGCTTCCATATGAGGAGAAATTAAAAAAGATTAGGACTGTTCAGTTTGGAAAAAATATGACTATTGGGAAATATAATAGAGATCTATAAAATTATGAATGGTGTGGAGAAAGTGAATAAGTAAAAGTTATTTATTCCTTTTCATAACACAAGGACCACGGGTTACCCAATGGAATTAATTGGCAGCAGGTTTAAAACAAACAAAAGAGTCAACCTGTGGACTTCATTACCAGGGGATGTTGTGAAGGCCTAAAGTATAACATTTCAAAAAAGAATTAGATAAATTCATGGAGGATCAATGGCTATTAGCCAAGATGGCTAAGCCTCTGACTGCCAAATGCTGGGACTAGATGACAGGGGATGGATTGCTTGATAATTACCTTATTCTGTTTATTCCCTCTGGAGCATCTGACATAGGCCACTGTCAGAAGACAGGATACTGTGCTAGATGGACGAGTGGGCTGACCCAATATGGCCATTCTTATGTTCTTATTAAAAAAAAAAGAAGTTTTCTAGGATCATAAAAAATCCAGAAAGTTACTGTCAAGTAGATCATTTGCAAGATTTGTCACATATCCTTCAGAACTGATCCCACTGTGACATTCAGTAATGTGCAGTAAGTGTTGCATATTATAGTAATGGTCCCATAATTAATCTTATATAGTCAGAATTCATTTTATCCCATTTTGTTCTTGATATCTCTTAATTATTCCAGCAGCACACTCAGATGCCTCCAGATGGCATGAAACAGGATAAATAGTGCAGAGGAACTTTCCTAATAGCCTCCTACTCTGATTGATCTCAGGCAGTTGATCATTCATTCAATATCTAGATTCTCTATATTTATTTTAATGCAGTTAAGTAATAAGAGGCAAGAACTCCATTTGGTGAAATGTCTGTTTTGGAAGATGCTGCTCTGTTACTGCAGAGATGCACATGTGCAAGAGACCAACAATATTGGATTCTGAACACAGACAGAGTGCAATGTACATGAGAGATTTTTAAGGTCAGTTATTAGAATGGACTGCCAGCCCTTGTAGGTACATTGGCTTCTCATTCCATTGTTCAATGAAATGTTATGATTGTAAAAGAAAAAAATGATGAAATGAAAGGGTTGTATCATTATTGGAGCCTAATGTGCCACCCTTATTCATATCAAGTAATACTGACTGATTGCCCTATGAAACCTGCTGCATCATCCCAGAATATATAAAAAAAGCACAGAACAAAAGTTAAGGAATGTACAATTTTGATCCCCAAAGTTGCAATAAGAGAAAGGTATTATTTACTTTGATTAAATTATTATTGAGTGGCTGACCCATATGTTAATAGGAGAATATACCACATCTCTTTGTCTAATTCTAGTTTTGTTAACTGCAATCCATATTGTGTTATAGGAGGACCCTCCAGAACACCTGCATGATTCATACTAGCTGAGAGTCTGGCCCTTATAATTAAGGGTTATTTGACTTATTGTGTGTATGCACGCGCACACACACACCCACCCATCCACCCCCAACACAAATACATTATATAATATATATAATAAACTCAGTTATATAGATTTTAAATACTTTTATATGCCCTGAAACGGAATGTGGGTGGGTGAGCAATTAAGGACAGATTAGAATGAGAGGGAGGTAACATGGTATCCTTTTATTTTTTTTAAAGACACATACTATGTTATCTGAGCAACATCATATTTTTGTGTGCCTCCCACCCTCATTATCCAATTTTATTCCTGCCACTTCTGTGGAGTTATCTTTATACTTAAGGCTAGATTGTGAGGCAACAATCTGCCCTGAGTAAGGGGCAGCTCATTGGTGCACTCCACCTGGAGCATCCTGGAAGGGAAGTTGTATCTGAATCACAATCTGCCTCGTCTATTCGCTGCTCCAGGAAGTGAGGGATCTGTATGACTGTTGCCGTGGTGGCTCAAAGAGCAGGGATTGAAGGGGGGAATCCAGAGATAAGAGCATGAGCTGCTAAATGTAGGGCTGTAACAGACTTATATCCTCTGCAGATTGGACACCTAACACCCACCAACCAGTGGGTTATATACACACTCATGTATATATGGCATAACATAGCTGCCTGATGTGCTAGCCTAATTACACCACCAAGCACACTGTGGATAGTCCCAAGGTTCCTCCCCTCCCATTCATCTGCACCAATGAAGAAGCAGCAGCTCTGAGTCTGCTTCCATGGTTACAGGTGTGTCACTGTGCTAGCCAAGCTACAGTTTGGCCCTAAGTGTTTGCAGGATAAGGTCCTTAGAATGTGGGCTCCTCAAGGCAGGGCACATCCTTTCCCCAGTGTTACTGACCAGGTGCAGAATTGTCTTTGGTCTTTGAAGCATCCCTGCATTGCTGAGTATTCAATCTAGCAGGGCTGTTATGTGTCACACATCTTACTTTACATTGGCACGTTTGGCAGCCTTATTGCCTATTCCTGCATCAATGTTGAGCTGCAGGGAGGCTTCAGGCATTTTACTGTAGTTGAGCCTTTTGGCTACTAGAGGACCCTGGTATCTGCTGCACCTCATTCATTGCTGATCCACCTGTTGAACCAGGGCCTTTAAAAGAGCACCTGAAAGGTAATGGCTGAAGGAGAAGGTGGTGACAGCAGGGAACAGAAGCAGAAGATGAGGGACTAATCCCCCCTCCAACCCTACCTTGCAGCCAGCTGTACCCAGTATCTCCCCAACCCTCCACCCACTAGGAGTCCAGGCACCCACTACCACCCACTAGCCCCTTAAACTCCAGCACTCATTGACCTCCCAGCAGCCCCAGGACCCTCTACACCCAACAATGCTCCATCAGTACCAATAGCCACCCCCTGCCAGCTGCCCAGCATCCCATTCAGACTCCCCATCCCTGACATCCTCCAGCATTCTCCCTGCTGGACCAGGCAGAGTTTCCAAGTGCTGGGCAGCTCCATGTCCTGAACCCCCTTCCCTAACTGGGACTATGCACTTAAATTCATATCCAAATTAGCTCATTGCATAATTTGCATAAAATGTCACATCTGGAGCAGAACAAAACTGTGTCTAAGGACCAGACCATGAAAACTCTTATGCATGAGTAACTTTATTCATGACTAATGTTACTCACTTGTGTAAACGTTTGCAGGACCAGGGCACTAAGCCAAGCATGATAAAGACAGTACAACCAGAATAGGGGAAACAACATCAGGCAGTGGAGGAGGAAGGGAGGGACAGACAGAAACACACGTTCTCCTTCAGATCCATCCACAAGGGGCCATTCATGAGGATTTAGTTGCAGGATCAGGGCTCATTTGCAATGTACAGTAGTAAGAATGCATGGCTTTAAAATAAAACTAAAGAAAAGGTAAGAATTATAAAATAGCTAATATAAATGGAATAAGATGGAAATAGGGCAAGGTCAAAATACCAAGCAAGGGACAAGCTAGGATTAATAAAAATAAATGAGATAATGGCAGCTAGATAGAAAGTCTACAAAACTGGGAATTCAGCATGAGATCAAATCCTTTCCCTTTCCCTTCCATTTTTTAAAATTAGACTTTAGTTCCACGAGGCAGAGACCTTTTTTTTTGCATATCTTCAAGAAGCTTAACATATTGTTAGATGATATTAAACAATATAATAAATCATTTTAAAATAAAAACAATGGTGATAGAGCCATAATGAACAGATGAAAGAAAACAACCAACTTAGACCTTGAATGACTGAAGGAGTAGAGCATTTTTATCTACAAATTAGTCCATACCCAATTGGCCAGACTTCCTAGGTCACCCTAACTGTCACTAAAGCCAAAGTAGAATTAAACTGTGCCATTGTGTGGTGGGTTGGTAAGTCCCATTTGAGTTTGTAGTCTAAGTATTTTGTTTTCTAAATTCTGAGCTCCAGGGAAATGGAACTATTCATATAATAGCCTCATGAAATGTAGGGGAGTTAGGAAATAAGTCACAACGTGAATCACTGGTGGACTGTGTATCTCTAAGAAGTTTTAAGAGAGAGTTTTCACAGCTCAGTTTTATGAAGAATGTAGGCGTTTTGACAACTTCTTTTTAGTGACATACAGATTTCAATATGGGATGTCTTTTCTTCTGAACAAAACAAGCACCTTACACAAAATAATCTGTGATATACAACTCATTATTCAGTTATTTTAATGGTAGCCTGTTTTACAAACAATACAATTGCTGGCATTTTTATTTGAACAATATCTAGTGAGACACAAACATTTCCTCAGTATTAGTGACCAGCTGGAAGGATTGTTTCTATTTTGGTGCACGGTGTGCATGAGATGCAATTGATATCAACAGTGCAACAGCTATATGCTTGGTCTGTTTGAGTACAATTTAGAGTTTAGCTATCCTCTCTTAAGCCCACTAGAACCATAAAATGTGCTAGCAGCATGGGGAGCTAAGCAATACTCCTCTATGAAACTGAACAGTGCATCTGGAAAGGAAGGTCAGCAGGACGACGCACACCAGTTTTCTGTAGCCTACTCACCTGTTTCAAGAGCTTTCCTAAGGAAGCCAGTGACAGCCTTTCTATGTAAAAAAAAATTGTGAAGAGACAAGGAATAGAGCTAGTCAAAACAGTTCATTTTTTTTATTTTTGAAAAAAAAAAACCAGAAGCCAAAGCAAAACAGGGGCAACATTTTCCACAATTTCCCCCCATTTTTCATTCAGGTGTATCACCAACATAAAGGTGTGTGACTTTTTCATAAGAGATTCTGGTTCAAGTGGTAAGGGCAGACCACTTGTAGAGAAGTAATGTTCTATACATTACCCAATCAAACTGTCTCAATCACTTCTCATAGTTCATCCTATACAATGAATTATAGAAAAGGGAATTGCACAGAAGGCACTTGCTTAGTCAAAGACAATTCTGACTATAGCTTCCAATGTAACCACATAGGTCAGGATTTGTTAACCAGTGCACCTCCCAAAACGTATTTTGGCCATTCAAAGAAAGTAAAGAAAATAAAAAGATCTTTGTTTTCCCTATAGTTTGTAAACACTGCAGATTTTAGCATCCCTACTGAAATGGGATTAAGGAGACGAAAAGTAAGGATGAGGGTGGGGTTATTTTTGGTTTTGTTTTAAGGTTTTTAAACCATTACCTTCTGTACACATCTGTATCCATGTAAGTGGAACTACTCATGGAAGCAGTCACTAGCGGATGAGTCCATTTCAGCGTCTGGTTTCTGGTTCTCACTTCAGTTTCCATGGAAACTGATGTTGGCTCAGTGAAAGTAAGGTAAAGTTTTTAAAATGTTACAGTACTGATCTAATAAAGGTCTTTTTGTCATATTAGCACCATTCTGACCCTCATTTTCTCTCTCTCTCTCTCTCTCTTACACACACACACACACACACACACACACACACACACACACTCCAGCCAAGAGTAGCTGGTTTCAAAAACCAAGTACTGATTTCTAGAAGATTGTTTTCTCCTAATGTCTGGCTAGAAGGAGTAGCTACAGTGCCAGATGGTATACAAGACCATGGACAGCCAAAAACTGCTAATGTCCCTGGCCTTAATGCCAATGGTGATTTGAGCCCTCTCTCTCTCCTTGTGCACCTGTACTAGAGCCAGAAGGGATCCAAAAATATGACTGAAGGACCACATCAGAAATCCTTTCTGTTTAAATGGGACTACTTGTCTGAATAACGTGATCAAGATTTGTGTATTTGTGCTCATATACCAAGTGATGAGGGTGTACCAGATATCTGTGTCTCAAGTGACAGAACACAAAAGGTACATTTTGTTACTGGTGCGACTCCTGAGAGGAAACAGCCAGAAAATCAAGCAGGCAGATTGGTTGCAGATTTCATGATATTATTGCAGAAGCTTCCCTTTGTGTGCTCTGTACCTCCTCCAAACCATCTCTGTGATGCACCACAGAAACAAATACAAATCTGGCATTAAAAATACGAGATATGTTGAGTCTCTCATTGAGGAAGTACAGAATATCTCGTTATGTATGTAAACACACACATACACACACAGGAAAATGTAGTAAAAACCAAAAGTTAGTTAATTACAATGCAGCATAGAAACTGAGAGCCCAGAGGTCACAGGAAAGGAAGATTTCTACCTATTCCTCTGTACCCACCAGAAGTGCCTAAACATCACACTGGCTATTCAATAAATTGCACAATAGCTAGTCAAATTAGCCCATTTTATAGGAAAAGCTTATCCATGATCTCAGCTTCCTCTTCAGATAAACACTATCTAAAAAAAACAAGCCAATTAGTCACTGGTGATGCAAACTCACCAGGCAGCTCCTCACCCCAACTGAATACACACAAGCCATAATTAAATTACAGTCAGTAATTTAACCTATTATAGACAGGAGCAAAATGGCCAGACTCTTAAACTGGGCTGGTCAAAACATTTCCTTCAAAACTGTTTTTCAGTGGAAAGTTGGGCTTTTGACCAAACAAAGTTTTGTTGTGAAAAGTGCCTGCTATCCATAGAAAATTTTAATATTTTGTCCAAACAAAACAAAACCCCAAACATTTTCATTTTTCAATCAAAATACTTTGTTTTTGGATAAAATATGTTGCCAAGAAGTGGCCATATTTTGGCATTGAAAAAAATTGATGAAGATGAAAAATCAAATAATTTTCATTGAAATTATTTTAGGGTGAAAAAACCCTATTTTCTGACCAGATGTATTCACAAGTTTAATGTCAGGGGGTGAAACCCTAGCCCCATAAAAGTCAATAGCAAAACTCCCTTTCACTTGAATGGTGCCAAATTACAAGGAGAATATGCTGGGCAGAAAAAAGCCAGGCTTCTACCTCTTCCCTACCTTCATTGTCTACTCTTTGCCCACCTGCTCTGGAGCGTACTGGGATAGGAAGACAGACAGATGCACAGCATCCACTTACTTCTACATGCAGACTAGCCTGTGCCAGCGTAAAGGGGGTTCCTATTTCCCTTCCAGGGTGTATAGTCCAGTCCATTTCATACAGTAGCCCTTAACAGATAATTGGCAGTAGACATGGGCATTAATTTCAAAGAGCCTGGGAGACCTTTTCAAGCATTATGGGCACCCATTCCTATAAAATGCTTCAGAACATCCACAAAGCCTGCAGGATACATAAAGAGAAGAGAACTGGTAATCATATATTCTCATTTGAAAAAGGTTAGTTATGAATATAAATATGACAGGTTCTGAACTGGACATGCCTATTGTAAAATAAAGAGACAAGGTGGTTGAGGTAATATCTTGTATTGGATTAATAAATAAAATTATTTCATTATTAAACTCAGAGTGTCACAGCTTAAATACAAGGCGGAACAGATTGGAATTAGTTATGCTAAACAATCTGTTCCATTTGTATTTAGCTGTGACACTGAGTATGTTTCTCAGACCTGATGAAGAGCTGCTCTATGTAAGCTCAAAAGCTTGTCTCTCTCGCAACAAAAGTTGGTCCAATAAAAGATATTACATCACCCACCTTGTCTCTCTAATATTCTTGAACCGAGACTGTAACGGTCTTGGTGTTCATTAAATAACAAGCCAGTGAATGAGAACGATATTAAAAACTTTAATAAAACAAACAAGAGAGCATATCTGGTGAACTGTTGCACACAGCCCTGCGGTGTTCCCAACCCCCACCTCCACGATATATCCCCAAATTCCTATGTTCATAATACTGTCCCTTAGGAGGGAGCGTCTCTAAATTATAATCTTCTACAAACATATCTCTACGCCTTCCTTTTTAAAGAAAAACTAATTAATTCCTATATACATATATATAAAACAGCTAACAGCCATCTAATCACACATGCATTAGATTCTCAATCCATGAAGTATATTTCCATAAACCCAATATGTCAACTACCTAGAAAAGAGAGGTTACCAGCACATAACTCTTGAGTGAGTCTTTACCACTCACTTTCTTCAAATACCCCTTCTCCAGGCAGGTTAGCAAGGCCCTGAGTCTTTCGGGACGTTTAATCTCCTGCTCTGATCTTCTCAGTATCAGTCTTTCATTAGAGTCTGAGCTGTTCTCTTGTTCCTTGACAGTTTCTCTTTTGTGCGTTGATAAAGGAATAGTCAGATGGGAAATGCCAGAGTCCACATCTATTGTCAATGTGTTGGAACTTTTGGGGATTACTCATAAATCTCTTCAGTTACATTGAAATGTGTCCCCCTAGTCTGTCTGGACTACATAAAACCTTAGATGCAGCTGTTCTTTAATGGTACCCCTTTGGCCCCAAGTATTAGAGGTGTGATTCCTCAGGCACATCATTACCTGGGTTAAGAGATGGGAGATCATGGGCCTTTTTGTCAGAATAATATTGCTGCTTCCACGTCTGATTTTCTTTAATCTTCCGTATGGTTTCATTGTTATGAGATTTCAGCAAGTTATCAGTAATGGGTAAATTAGACCTCATCCTTCTTCCCATTAACAGCTGAGTTGGAGAAAAGCCATTCTCCAGCCATCACTGGTGTGCTTCAGTAAACCAGTGATGTTTTATACATAGGTGCGGAAACTAGGGGTGGGGTGGGTGCTGTAGCACCCCCAGGTTTTGTGCGGGGTCCCAGCCACCGACCCCATGCCCAGGGTCTCGGTGCTCCTGACCCCATGCCCAGGGTCCTGGCTGCAGGACTTGAGCCAGGGGTCCTGGCTGCAAGACCCACGCTCAGGGCTCTGCTCCCAGCCCCGCACATGGAGTCCCAGCTGCAGGACCTGTGCCCGGGGCTCCGCTCCTGGCCCCGCATGTGGGGTCCCAGCTGCAGGACCTGCGCCCAGGGCTCCGCTCTTGGCCCCACACGTGGGGTCCCAGGTGCAGGACCCGTGCCCGGGACTCTGCTCCCAGCTGTGGTCCCAGCCTCAGCCCCCTTACCCCTGTCCATGTCCCCCCACCCTCCTGGAGCCACGGCCTGGTCCTGTCCCCACTCTGGCTAGAGGGGGCATGGACACGGGTAAAGGGGGGTATGACGTAAAAAGTTTGGGGACCACTGGCTTTCAGCACCCCCACTGAGTGTTCCAGCACCACTGGCTTTATACAAATCACCCCCACTGTCAAAAGTCTTTTTTCCTAAGGTTCTTTACTGTCTGTATAGATCTTTTGACAAGTCCGTTTGATTGGGGGTAATTTGGATTTGATGTTTTGTGATGAAAATCTCAATCTATGGCAAATTGCCTAAAATCTGCACTGGAAAATTGTGGCCTATTACCGCTAAAATCTTCATCTGGAATTCCATGTCTGGAGAAGTTTCCCTCCATGCCAGCTATCACTGACTTACTATTAGTACTGTTCAGTCTGCAAATTTCTGGACCCAGAGAATAATAATCTGTGACTATTAAATAATCCTTTGATTACCAGATAAATAAGTCAGTGCCTACCTTCTCATAAGGCCTTTGTGGAACTGGATGAGGTATCAGTTGCTCTGCCTCTTGGGATGGCTTGTACTTGAAGCATGAAATGCAGTTTCCTACCACATTAGCGATGCCTGGATTGCCAGCGAACACACCACTTCTTGTGCTCATTGTTCACACTTCTCAATTCCTAAATGACCCTTGTGGATCTTCTGTAGCATTTCTTTTTGGAGGCTCATTGGAATTTTAACCTTTCTGCCCTTGAAAATCACCCCATCTATCACAGTAAGTTCATGTCTGTAGTTCCAACAGTCCATAAACTTGGACAGCAACTGCTTATTTCTTCAGGCTACACTTCAATCATCAATTCTTTAAGGATTCCTAATTGATTCATCTTTCTCCATTTCCTCTCTTATTCGTTGCAGTTTCTTGTTAGCTATGGGAATTGTCTTTACAATCAGATCTATGTAGACTTGCATCTCTGTCTCTAAAGTCTTTTCTGGTTTTGTGGGAGCCACTGCTCTGGAAAGTGCACCTGCAGTGAACATGAATTCACTGGGTGTGTAAGTCACAACCAAATCATACCTTTACAGCTTTATCATCATTCTTTGAATCCTTAAGATACAGTCATTTAGTGGTTTGCTAAATAACACTATCGGGGGTTTGTGGTCCATTTCAACTTCCACTCTCTGTCTGATTGAATCTCTCACAGGCAAACAATATTCCTAAAAGCTCCTTCTCAATCTATGTGTATCTGCTTTCTACCTCAGTCAGTGATTTGGATGCATATGCCACTGGTTGTCAACAATCCTCTTGCTTCTGTAAAATCACTGTAACTAACCACTGTGAAGCATCTGCTGAAATTTTAATAGGCCTTCCAGGTGCATAGAACTTCAACAATGTTTTTTGTATCAGTTGTTGTTTTAAACCGTTCCATGATTCCTCCTGTTCTACACTCCTATATTATTCATTTTTACTCTCTAGGAGTTTTCTCAAAGATTCTGCTTTGGTAGATAGATTAGGTATGAATTTTCCAAAGTAATTAACCATTAGACATCTTTCTCTGACTGGAGATGAGGCATCATTTCAATGGCTGAAATCTTTCTCTTATCAGGTTTTACATTTTTGCTGGAAATAACGTCCCCAACAAAAGTCAGTTCTGTAACTCCTAAAATATATTTTTTCCTTCTCTAATATGAGGTTTACAGCTTTAGTTTCATCCAGGACTTCCTGAAGTCTACTATCAAGCTCCTCTTTTGTTGAGCCCCAGATGATTATGTCATCCACTGAGGTGTCAACACCATTAATAGGTTCATAATCATATGTATGGTTTTGTGGTTCGCTTTCCATACTGAAGCTGTGATGAAGGGTAAGCATGAGAATCTATATCTTCCAAATGGGGTATTAAATGTGCATAGCTTTTGCTTTCTTCAGGCAATTTTAGCTGCCAAAAACCTGAGGATATATCCAAATATTGAGGATTTGCAAATTGAGCCATAATCTCTTCTCTGGTTGGTGGTTTGAAATGTTCTCTTGTTATAGCCTTGTTGAGGTCTCTGGGATCTAAGCATATGTGTAGCTGGCCATTACTTTTCTCCGCAGTGATGAGGGAGCTCACCCATTCTGTTGACTCCAATTTTTTTGTATTACTTGCATTGCTTCCATCCTTGCAAGCTCAGCCTTGAGTTTGTCACAGAGTGCAAATGGCACTTTACTATGTGGATGGATAACTGGAGGGACTTGCTTGTTTATCCAGATTGTATGTTCACCCTGCAAGCAATCCAACCCTTGACACAGATTGTGATATTCCCAAAACAATACCTCATAGCTAGGTTCAGTATGATCTTGCAGTGAAAGCACCCATTTTACCAGATTCAGTTTCTCACGTGCAATCAGGCCTAAAATTGGTGTCCCATCCTTTAGCACTACAATGAACAGGAGTCTGTCCATGGTGATTTTTACGGTTGATGCACCTCCCCTTCACTGGTATTTTTTTTTCCAGAATAACCAGTTACTTTTATTTTTGTTGGTCCCAGTTTTGGTCTTATTTTTAGTCTCTCACATTCTTGTTCAGACAGAATATTAACCTGAGCTCCTGTATCCAATTTCAGTGGAATAATTGTTCCATTCACTGTGATAGGCAGTATCCAGTCCCTTTCATCAAGCTTGGTAGATCCCAGTACATCTATGAAAAACTCTTCAACCAACTTGTCTTTAACTGAATACACTTGACTTTTCTGTATTTGGGATTTGCAGCATTTTGCAAAATGATTATTTCCCCCACATTTATGACAGAGTTTCCCAAAGGACACATTCTTTGGGGCCATGCTGTGAACCATACCTTCCACATAACTGTCTGTACCCAGTCAGAAATTCTTCCTAGCAGGGGTTTTCACAGTGAGTAGTTCCACTTTCTGATTTGAAATATTCTGGCTGCATGCTTTAGTATTTAGTACCTGGATAACCTCTTCTGGTGAATTTAGCTCTTTGGCTTGTGCTTTCACAGTTTCTGCTGCCCTGCATACTTGGAGAGCTTTTTCTAAAGTTAAATCTCTTTCACAGAGCAGTTTCTCTCTTAACACATTGTCTTTAATGCCACAAATGATTCTATCTCTGACCAGAGACTCTGTCAGCTCACCAAAGTCACAGGTTTTACTGAGTATCCTTAATTCTGTGACATATTGCACTATGGTGTCATCAGTTTTTTGCATGTATGTAAAAAAATTGTGTGTCTCAAAGGTTTCATTTCTTTTTGGCATGCAACATCCCTTAAATGTAGTCAGTATTTTATTTAACTTCATGCTTTCACCTTCTTCAAACTTAAAGTGAAATCATCAATATTTTTGCATGTTGTTGGGGAGGAAGTATTGGCTATTTATAACAACTTTATCATTTTTCTCCTCTGCCTCTGTGGCTGCTAAATACAATTCAAATCTCTGTCTGAATTTTTTCCAGTTCTCTGCAATATTGCCTGAAAAGTGCAGACTAGATGGAGTTTGCAACACATCTATTCTTGGCTTCCCCCCATCCCCTCCTGTTAAGATAGTCAAGCTACTATTATGCTCACCAAATACCTGCAAAAGCCGCTGAGCCTGGTGATCCACATACTTCTCAGTGCCTCCCTTTGCTTCTTCTTTCAGTTGCAAACACAGGAGTTAACTTCAAAATGACTGCAGTCTCCTTCTCATTCAGCACTTCTGACACCATGTAACGATCTTGGGGTTCACTAAATAACACACCAATCAGCGCCGGCTCCAGGGTTTTTGCTGCCCCAGGCAGCAAAAAAAAAAAAAAAAAAGCCGCGATTGCGATCTGCGGCGGCAATTCGGCGGGAGGTCCTTCGCTCCGCGCGGGAGTGAGGGACCCTCCGCCGAATTGCCGCCGAATAGCTGGACGTGCCGCCCCTCTCCCGAGTGGCCGCCCCAAGCACCTGCTTGTTCAGCTGGTGCCTGGAGCCGGCCCTGACACCAATGAATGAGAAAGGATTAAAACTTTAATAAAATAAACTGGAGAGCATCTCTGGTGAACTGTTGCACACAGCCATGCAGTGTTCCCAACCCCCGCCTCCACGATATATCCCCAAATTCCTATATTCATAATACTGTCCCTTAGGAGAGAGCATCTCTAAATTATAATCTTCTACAAACATATCTCTACAGACACGACTACAACAACACTGCATATTGTAAAATAAGACCTATAAGCTTTCTGGCTAGTATTTTTGTACATGTTCAGCACCCAACATGCTGAGTCTTTTGAAAGATCTGTCACTTATTTAGGGGCTTAAATGGGAGCTGATCTTTCATGAAAGTCTGCCTGAGATTGTGAGTGCCGAGCACTAGAAATCTGGCCCTCTAGTCCTACTTTATTTTACTTTTGTTTAATTTAATTTCATTGTTCTTCATTGAATATCAGTGAAGAAGGAATTTGTAAATTTTATTAGTATATGTAGGTCAGGGGTAGGCAACCTATGGCACGCGTGCCAAAGGCGGCACACGAGCTGATTTTCAGTGGCACTCACACTGCCTGGGTCCTGGCCACTGGTCCGGGGGGCTCTGCATTTTAATTTAATTTTAAATGAAGTTTCTTAAACATTTTACAAACCTTATTTACTTTACATACAACAATAGTTTAGTTATATATTATAGACTTATAGAAAGAGATCTTCTAAAAACTTTAAAATGTATTACTGGCACGCAAAACCTTAAATTAGAGTGAATAAATGAAGACTCGGCACACCACTTCTGAAAGGTTGCCGACCCCTGATGTAGGTAAATCAATTGTTATAGCAACCTGCATGGAACTTGGAAGGAGGACCACACATTGCAGGAGGAAGCATGAGGAATTTGATCTGTATGCACATGGCTAGAATGCAACCTGCAGTTGCAGCATCTCCGTAAATAGTTCTCTTAGTATAGAGCCAATTAAGCTTTATAAGCATGGAAAGCTTTCATGTTATTACCCAGCACAGGGTACGTGAAACAATTGTAACATGTAGAAGTCTTTTTAGATGGCTTTAAAAACCAATAAAAGTTTTGTTAAATAGCACACCTCACTACATGCTTAACAGCCAGATGGTTGTATATAAAAACCTCTTTGAAAATCCAACCCATTCTTTCAGTAAATACCCAGTGTTATCGTCCCATTAAAGGCAAGACTAAAACATGAAAAGATAGTATTGCATCCCCAGAAAAAAAAAGCATTCACAAAATCTGTACTAAAGGAAACACCAACTTTGTAGATTTAAACTGTGCATGTCCATTATCAACATTAAAGTAAAAATGACTAAATTTTTTTCCAGGTTTATCTGTACTATTTATACATCAGAAATATAGCTTATATTCAGCAAACTGTGCCTGCCCCAACACAGCCAAGCAAGAAGATAACAGGAGTGAAGATTCTCCCTTTTCCCTAGGGCAGCTGCATTAAAGCTACGTGGATCAAAGCTCCTGTAGCTCAGAGAAGTGCAGGGGCTATGCCCAAGATGCTCCCCTGTCACAGGAGCAAGTTGCAAGGAGAAGTAAATGGAGCTGTATTTCTCTCCCTGTGCCTTGACCAGGTAACAGCCAGAAGAGCACCTAGGAAGGGATGCCCACAATTATTTGAGGGGGAAGGATAGCTCAGTGGTTTGAGCATTGGCCTGTTAAACCCAGGGTTATGAGTTCAATCCTGGAGGGGGCCACTTAGGGATCTGGGGCAACATCAGTACTTGGTCCTGCTAGTGAAGGCAGGGGGCTGGACTCAATGACTTTTTAGGGTCCCTTCCAGTTCTATGAGATAGGTACTTCCTCCTAGTTAGACAGAGGATCCCAGAAGGTATCTCTGAGGCACAATACCAATGCCTCCTAATGTTCCTCCCTTCCCTTGTGCTGTGATCTAATTTATTCATTAATAATTCAATTCCCTAAACCACATTTACATTATATAAACTGGAATCTCTGGGCCTGACTCTTCACCACCTTGAATTTCATGCAGTGTTTTACTTTTCACTAAATGTAAATGCAGGTGAGTGGAAATTCCACATTGGTAACATTTTTTACCCATTTTGCATTCATTTTGTGCCGAGACATATGACTACACAAGGTGCAAGGCAGTAGAAACTCAGGCCCTATATCCCATAAACTGGGCAAGATATATAACATAAGGGAGAAAGGGGAAAATAAGGCAGTTTTATGCCACTCTTGGAGATGTTTGTCATTCATAGAGGAATTGATAGTGCTAGAATTCAGCGCTGAGAGCAAAGATCAGCAAAGTTGGAATTAACTAGCTGTAAAAATAGTAAATACTATAATGTAATGGGTAAATACTATAATGTAATGTAATGGGATTTACAAATCCTATACTGAGCAAAGGTAGAAAGGAGAGGAGAGTCTATGATTCTTTTAAAGTACTCTCTTAATCTTTACCCCAATCCTTGCTTCTTCCCCACCCCACCAATCATAATAAAGTTAAGAGGAATGGCATGCTGGAATCATAATCCATTTTCTTCTCTTGTCATGACATGAGAGCATATAGCCAGCTGTCATCATCTCAGACATGCTTGTGACATTCCCCTGGTGTTATCTGGACCAGTGATCTGCTAGGTCACTCCAACCCTAGACTCTGGGAGCCAGCCTTACCCTGCTCTGCTGTGAGAACCCTCACTCCTGGGCTATTCACGCACAGCCTCTGGCATGTAAGCTGCTTCCAGTTACGTGAGTGAGCACTTTTGGCCAGCTACTGCTTGGATTTTGCAACCAAATGAAACTAGTCAATATCTCCGGTCCCAGACACAAACCTAGGAACTTCATTCTTGCAGTGTCCAGTTATGCCCCCTGGACACTGCAAGCTTATATGAGTTTGTAAATTTAACAAAGAAATTGATATGTACCAGGCTTGTTATCCCAAGGGGAGTCTCTGACATGCTTCAAACCAAACACACTGCTTCAGGTAGAATAAACAAATACATTTATTAACTACAAAAGATAGATTTTAAGTGATTATAAGTCAAAGCATAATAAGTTAGATTTGGTCAAATGAAAGAAAAGCAAAACACATTCTAAGCTGATCTTAACACTTTCAATGCCCTTACAAACTTAGATGCTTCTCACCACAGGCTGGCTGGTTGCCCTTCAGCGAGGCTCTCCCCTTTGATCAGTGCTTCAGTCACTCGGTGGTGGTGTCTGTAGATGGAGGTGGAAGAGAGAGGAAGAGCATGGCAAACGTCTCTCCTTTCAGCCTCAAAACTATATACATTAAATTACAACCTATAACATTACTATAACAACAATCTTCAGCGAATCATGAGCCTTCTGAAGACACCCAACATGACAAACTTTGCATTGGATATCACACAATCGTATTATAAGGATGAACATATAAATATAAAATCAAGGAATTCATTCACGTGAGAGAGCCCGTCCCTTCCTCTTGTAGTCTCTTGTCAGTGCCTAGCAACCAAATTGCCAGGGAAGGTACAATTTTGTAATGCCTCAACTTTACTTTTACAGAAAGTCCTATTTCAGTCTTTCAGCTTGTCAAAGTAATTGCTAGGTTCTCATGCTGAAAGGACTACTGAATGTTAGTCTTTCGCACAAGGCTTTAGGCCACTTTACTACAGTGAAATGACTATAAAAATAAAAGCTCACTTGTGTCCTCTTGTAAGAGCATGAAATACTGCAACTTAAAGTGAACATCTAAGAGTTGAGTAGGTTTAGTGGCTCCTTTGTTAGGAGTAACAGTGGGTTTGGTGATGTTTTATGCTCTATGTAAATGAAAAACAATTGGATTCACAAAGGAACTTGGGCATAGCAAAGCTGAGTGATGCCATGTCTAACTTTTAGGTGCCTAGAAAAATCACAGGGATTTGCAAAGCCTGAGTTCAGTGCCTAGGCTCCCTATAAAATTAATGGGAAGAGCTAGGTGGCTCAGAGTGTGATTCACAAAAGCCAGCATGCTAGGCAGCTCCTCATCTAAGCAAGCCCATGCAAGGTGCCAAGCCCAGAAGTGAGCCCATGGGAGGTGCCAAGCCCAGAAGTGCATGCTAAGCCCTTCCCCACAGCCTGGCCCTTAGAATTGAAGTGCCATCTCAGTCTT
Organism: Platysternon megacephalum; assembly: GCA_003942145.1. NCBI lineage: Eukaryota > Metazoa > Chordata > Testudines > Platysternidae > Platysternon > Platysternon megacephalum. Next base: position 9,790,495 of record QXTE01000007.1, on the reverse strand, counting down.
AATGAAAGCCTTGTAACTATCAGTTTATAATGCATATGCTACATCGTTTTTGTAGTCCACTTTCCTTCTATGCCTGTAATTGAAGGAGACAAAGTGGGTGTGGTGATATCTTTTATTGGACTAACTTCTGTTGTTGAAAGAGACAAGCTTTCAAGCTTTGCAAAGTTCTTTTTCAAATTGAAGTTGCAGGCAAATAGCCCCAGAAAAATCTCTGAAATGCATGTTCTTTGACCTGAAGAGTTCTTTGTCTCTCTCACCAACACAAGTTTGTCCAATAAAAGATATTGCCTCGCCCACTTTGTCTCTCTCTGTTCTTTGACTTTTATGTTTTAGTTTCAATTTAATTATTATAAATGCTATAATTACAGCCTTGCAAGTGTTAAAGCCAATAGATTAGCCGATTTTCCATTTTGATTGTCCAGCCCTTTTAAAAATAATACAAACTGGGCAAGAAGTAGGCAGTTTGAATATAAGCACTAATTCCAGAAAGTAATTTTTCACTAGATGTAACTGAGTTTTAAAAAGACTTCAAAAACAGAGTAAGTCCCAAGATTTTCTTTCCTCATCATTACCAATGCACAAAAATGACTTAGTACACCATAGTTTATGCTATGTCATATTTGTTACTGCTTTATGACAGACAAATTCTATGAATAAAGGGAAGGAACAGATTGGTTTTGCTGCATGGCGTCCTATAGCCTATAGGGCTAGCCTGCTTGCTTTCCTAAATATCTTTTCTGATGGGGTTCTTATTGTCTTATGGGTTTGATTATTTGTTTATTATAATAGGTTTATATTAAAGTTTTTTTGGCTGTAATGCAAGGGACCTACAGGCCACATCCTGTATGTTGAGCTAAGGCAAAGTTAGCGTACATATGTTTGGGACCTTTCACCTAGATAAAGATGAGATAAAGCATTAGGTGATGAGATAAAGCATTAGGTCATGGTCGGCGGGTATAATAGGAGCCTCCCCTGGTGCTGCCGCTGCTGCCAGACACTTGGTTGAGGGTTTGGGGGGGAGAAGTTTTTGCTTTATGATGTCCCATGAAGGTTCCGGGGTGACTGAGGAGGCAGTATGTGCTATTCAGCTTCCTGAGTTCATCAGTAATCTCCCTGGACTCCAGAGAGATTATTGCTGAACCCAGGAAGCTGAGTAGAACATACTGCCTCCTCAGCCACCCCAGAACCTCCATGGGGCATATCAAAAGCTCAGGTTCTTCTTTGGTAAGGGATGCTGTGGCTTTTCCTGGGGTGGCTTGGGGTCTGGAGAGGGAAGGTGTGGCACGGCTGCAGTTGGCCCGGGGCTTCTCTGGTCTGCGGGGGAGGCAGGCGGGGGTCATTGCTCTGGCTGCGGGGGGCAAGGGGTCTTGGGGCTTAGGCAGTGGGGAAGGTGGGAGGGCTCAAGCCCTGGGAGGGGGCCGTGGGTGGAAGGGACGGAGCCAGGAGCTAGCCTCCCCAAAGGGGGATTCACCTGCCGCCCATGCATAAAGCTCCATATATGATTGTGACCTTTAACATAGATAGATAAAGGATGTGTTGAAGCAGGTTGGTATAGGCAGCTTTGTATTTGTTGTATTTGACTTTACAACCCACACCTTTAGAAAAGAGGTACCCTAAAGACCAGGTACCAAATGGGTTAGTATAGCATACTAACTCTGGAGACCTGAAATCAAATTTGAATATAGATCATAAGTGAAATGAAAGGTAGTCTAGTCCCTTGTGAAGAACCATCCAAATCAGAAAAGCCACCGCATTATTCTTGATGAAGGGTAAAGGTCTCTTGATCAGAGTTAACGTAAACTAAAAAAAATACAACAAAAGCAGAGGTGTTGCAGTTTTGGATGGACATAGGGGGAAACTTTCACGGACCCTTCCACACCATGATGGCTTTATGTCTTTGCAAGGACTCATTTCATGAACATGCATCCTCTCAAAAACGCTAGTTTTAAAACAACTGTAAATCCACCCTGGAAATGCTTCCCCTTACATGCCACAGCCATGAGGCTAAATTCTAGCTTTTCTTTTCCAACTCCTGTTGAAGATGGGCAGAGCGCTCTGCAGTGGCCCAGCAGAGATTCCCTGAGCCATCCATTGGCACAAGGTAGATTCAGCCTGAACGCTCAGCGTAGACTGGAGTAGCACACTCATCATTAGTACTTCTTATGGCTAGCACAGAATGAAACATCACATTACAACCAGCATATCTACGCATCAATATTTGTATACAGTATATTCAAATATGGTCAGGGGGCTTTCTAAAGTCCCCAAGCTTTTTTGGGCTAGAAGAGAGATGCCAGTTATTTAGCCAAGCTCCCTTTCATAGCACTCGATCGAGCAATGTCAGCATTTTTCTTGGCTCTTGCAGAAGCCGGTGTACACTAACTAGACCAGCTCTCTATACTCACTCGTTTTGCAACACATGCACACAAGATCTGGCAGAAATTTACATGTGCCAAAGCCAACATAAGGATGTTTCCCAAGGTTCATAGAATATGAGCTAGTAGGTAAGGTTTAAGAACCTGACCCCAAAGCCATTGAAGTAAGTGGAATACTAATTGACCTTTGGATCAAACCCCATTAGCAGAGATATGTAAATAGAAGATTACACTAAATTAATAGGACCAAAAAGTAACACTGGAATTTATCAGTTGTATGGTGCTCATGAAATTTAACCAAGAGATTTGCTTTTCTACCAAAACCCTTTAACATTAATTAGCTAAAATAAAATCCATTGCTGTGCATATCATAAGAGTTTTCAAAATCTTCTATTTTTGATACTATCTGTTTTGTCTCTTCTGAGCAATTTAACAGTAGAAGATGGAACTATATCTATAGCGTGCCAACTTTATATAAGCTACTTGTTGTTTCAGATATTTTATTACATACTTTGTCTCCACACTATCCTGTCTTTTCAAGTCCATTGAAATTCTAGGTAAAACCATTAATAAAGAAATTAATCAATGTTCTCACCTCACAGGCAAAATACTTTCTCTCTCCACTAAAGGGTACTAACATGTCTTCCATAATTACACGTCACACAGATTGTATAGCAAGCTATTAATAAAGTCTGTTTAAACTGCAGACAGATATTTTTAGCTTTAAATCACACCAAGAATTAGTGTGATGATGATCACTATATTAATAGAGGTAAACATTTTCTTGTATTAAGACTCTTCTCTTTTCTGTTAGTCCAGAGGGGAAATAATTAAGTATTCTCTCACTTTGAAATTTAGAATACCTCAATACTTAAAGGAGTTTGCTACTGGTTTTTGTTTTAGTCTGCCACAACATACATTTCCAACTCAGGTGATCAGAGGTAATTTCAAACCAGAACATACTAATCTATATGTTGCAAACTGAATTAGACCTGACACTTGAAAAGGATTCAATTCTACAAAAGGTGTCATGTACCTGTATCATTAAAGTTGCTGAGCACCCTAAAATCCCCCTGATTTCACTGAAGATGCTCAGAACCTTACAGGCTGAGACCTTTGAGACAGAAGAATTGTGAGAGTTTTGATTTTAAAGAATCTTAGAGAACACAGTAATATTTTGCTATTTGGCTTCAGTACATGACCTACTGTGTCAAAAACTCCATTGGGTTCCACTTGAGCTAAAGGAAAGTCTCCATCCATTTTCTGTAGCAGGGGTAATAGCTACTTTCAGCTTGTCTTCAGTAGACTTTTTTACCTTGTTAATTGATTGCTGATGAACTCGAGGTCGTCAACATATTTGAAAAGGCTAGTTTGGACATTCTTCAAATGTTTGTTCCAGGCTATAATCATTTTTAGTTTATCCTAGGGCTCAACCTTTTCTGTGGTCCCAACAGATTTCAAGAGTTGATTCAGTTGTTTCTGGGTCTGGCTCATTAACCCTTGTTTTTCCACATATAATTCCAGCCTGGAATCATGAGCTTTCCTTTTCCTGTTCACTCCACATAGGTGTCATATCCTGACATGCAGCTTTTGAGGTATATTTTTTTATGAAAACTAAAATTAGTTGTTTGAACTATTTACTATAATATTCTAAAGCACAATTTTACACCTTCAGTAGTGATTATACATTAAGACAGATCTAATCTATTGATCAATATTTACTAATAAAAGGAACCATACATTCCTTGACATGATCTTTATCCATTTTGGAGAAAGATTTTCATCACTGTGCACATGATTTATGCATGTATTTATCACAATTGAGAGTATAAGCACAATAATTCTATCCACACATTTACAACTAGGCATACTGTGTGGTCTGATGGATAGGACACTGGACTGGACTCAGGAAACCTGGAGTCTATTTCCAGATCCAGCACTGAGCTGGTGTCACTGTACCTCTTTGTGCTTCTATTCCCCCTCTGTCTTGTCTGTGTAGACTATAAGCTCTTTTGGACAGGGACTGTTTCCTATTAAATACTTGAATAGTGGGGCTCTGATTTGGACTGGTCTCTCCAAGAGCTACTGTAATACAAATAATAATAACTATAATAAATTCAGTTGTATGTGCAGTTACCAAAATGTCACACCTATGCATCCAGTTATGTTAATAGCATGTACAGATTAAATATGCACATTTTCAAACACCCAAATACAAAAATCTGGAGCAATAATCTTAAAAGGAATATCATTTTTAAATCTAGCATTTTCCAGTGAGTAAAATCTATATGATCATTGTTTAAAAATTTAGCATTTTCCTTAATTCAGAGATTCTCTAAATGGGTTTATTGGATCTGATCCAGTTCCCATGGAAGTCTATGGGATTTTTTTCACTTGCTTAAATGGGCATTGAATCACACCAATACACTCTAGGATGAGTGATCAAAGAACTGTATCTTCATTCATTTGACTATTTCAAATGATGGTCCCTTTTTAAAATTAGATTTTAGTAACTCATTTATGTATGGTTGAAATATTGTTCTTTTATCTGTGTGTGTGTGACATTTTGGATCCAAGAACAAATAGCACATAAGTATAATAATGTAAAAATAATATAGGTATTAAGGCAATAATACAATTTTCCAACATTTTATTTTCTAACTCAGTGAAATCACAAGAAAAATAGGACATGATTATCATCCTGGAGTATAACAGAGGCACCATATGGATTGAGCAAACAAAAGATAGCATGAAACCAGTGTGACTGAAATAGTTTTCTAAACCAAAGCATAGTTGCTTTAACCACACTATTTTAGTGAACAATCTTTTTGAAGTTTTCAATTGAATCAGTCATATTTTGTTATGCTACCTGACTTCTAACATGAAGTGACTGAGAAAAATAAATGACTCAAGGTGTCTGCAGCAGATCAGTCAGTGAATCAAAACCTTTCGGAAAAACAGAAATAATAAAATAATGTTTTAGTAGTATGATACAAAGTTTATAGATTGGATGAATTTTATTTTTTCTTTTTGAGCCTGAATTTTAAATGGCATCTAACAGATATAAATACAAAACTAGGAGAAGGATTTTTTTCTTAACTACTATACTATGTATACAGTTACTATAAGAAACATTCATTTCTAACTAAATATTGCTGTTTATAGACATGTTTTATGTGAACTTTGGCCCTGATTCAGGAAAGCACTTATGCATATGCTTATGTCTATCCCTATTCAGGACAGTACTTAAAAACATGCTTAAAGTTAATCCTATGCTTAAATTCCATTGACTATATGTTATGCTCTAGAAACAGATCCCGAGTACATGAGAATGAGGTGACATATTCACTTTAAAAATACTTTAAACTGAAATTTTAGTGCATGACAGGTAAAAATTGAAGTATTTTCTTTCTCACAGAATATGTACAGCCCGAGCGATGGCTGTGCATTCTGCATTCTCCATTCTGCCCCACCAATATCCCTCAATCTTGAGCTGGAGGGATCACCTTTAGGTGATAGAATAAGGCACCAATCGGTGCCTGTGGAAGCTCGTGCTAGAGGAGCAGCGTCCCATTACAGTCAATGGGGCTGTGAATAGGCACAGGTCTGTCTACGTGGAGCACCATGCAGAAGGCCTAAGTCTGCCTCCATGGCTATTCAAGACTTGGCCTTTCTGTTAAGACTGCCAACAAGTATGCCATATTGCCCCGTACAAACTGGACAGAGCTCAGCAGCTCATGCATACAAAACATTTAACAGCCATCAGATGGTTGTTCAGTCATTTTTGAACTAGGATCTATTTTGTTTTTAAATTGAAATTGCACAGTTTGATTACAGGCATTACTTTTACAGCCCCTGTAGACATCTCTGTCATGGTTACAGGGCAAGCTATGTCTTAGACCCCTCATACTCCTTGAACGCACGCCTGTAATGACCAGTTTCACTACTTTTACCTCTTGCTTGGTGGAATCACGCAACCCTATCACTTTTGGACTCAAATCTCTGGGCTGCAGCACCCTGTTTTCCAGCTGTGTTAAACTAACAGTCCCAATTGCATTTGGCTCCTATACACCCTTTGTCTCCAGGGACCTGTGACAGCAGCTCATTAAAGTGACTCACAAGCAGCATCTTCAAAACAAAGTAGAATTTAATTGCCAAAGGGAATGAAGCATTTAGGAAAATGGGTTAACAAAACAAAAAGTTCTATTCGCATATTTCCTCACCTAAATTCAACTTCTCTATCCAGAGCTTAAGTGGGTCCAGCTTAGTCTACTTCTCCTAGCCGGAGATAGGAATATCCTGCAGATCAGCTCTCACTAACACCTTACCAAGACCAGCATCTTTAAGATTTAGGATCTCCTTTGATCCTAGGCTTTCATCCTTCGTAAGAGTACACTTTGCCAGCTGGCGGGGCTAAGCAGATAGCTTCATCCGAATTGATGGCCCTGCTATTGGTATCTTAACTCCTTAGAAGCTGTTTGCCCCACATCCTACCTTTTTCATTGTTTTGGTTACTGTTTCCTTCCCTCTTAACAGCATCTTTGATTTAACACCTGGCAGTCAGGTTAACATTTCTGGAGTGAAATATTTTGGTTTGGTTTTGAAACAACTTTTCATTTTTTTTATTTTGTATTATAAAATTTAAAAATAGTTTCAGCAAAACAAAATGTTCTGATAGATCCAAAATGATTTTTGGGGAGGTATTTGAGAATTTTGAAACTTTCAGATTTTGTACCAATTCAGAACAAAGCCAAATTTGGAAATCTCAAAATCCTTCATGAAGAGAATTTGTCCTGCACACACTCTAGGTATATGAGTTGTTTCCAAACCAAAACGGCAGCACTGCATACTATTTGATGCAGAATACCCATAACAGGCTGAAAAGAGGGCGTGGTAAAACTCATTGTGCAAGGAGTTATCCGTTGAAATAATTGCACAGTATGAACCCACCCAAGCATTGCACATGGAACAGTCAAGCAAGGATTGCAAGTCACTGCTGGCCTGAATAGCACAATGTGTCATAATAGAGGATGCACTAGCACACAAACATTTTTTTCAGGGATTGCCACTCTGCAAGCAGGTTGCTAGCCAATGTGCTGGTGTAGAGAAGGCCAGCTGAGCAGGTGAGTCCTCCTTCGGACTTTGTAAAATCTTTTGGGCTGGGACTGTCTCTTTGTTGTGTTTATACTGTGCCTAAAACAATGGAGCCATGACTCTTGGGCCCTAGGTGCTCCCACAATACAAATGCATAATCATGAAACATTTAGCAGCTTATATGACATCAAATTCTTAATAAAAATAATGTAATTATTATAGAACACCACTGTGCTTGTTAATAAACAAAAACAGGAAGACAGTCCCTGCCACCAAGAGCTTCCAGTCCTGTATCTAACACAACTAATACAATTAAAACATGGTTACATAACATATCTCAGCAAGATCTAAATCGAAATCAAGACAGATAATTAACAATATTTAGTGAATTTGTAATAGTATAATAATCCAAAGCTTTTTGCTAGCAGACTGGTGAAGGGAGGTGCTAAGACTGCATTATTTAGCTATATAGAAGTACATGTATTAGTTTGCCAAATGTCACTATCACAAAATATTTATTACTAAATTACTAAATTATTCTCATCAAACTCATTTTTAAAGAGAGGGTTTTGTGATGCCATGCTCTTGGTTTCCCTGCCTCATAACTGTTTGCTTACCCAGTTATCAGAGTGAATTTGTGACATTCTATTATATTCCACATGGTTAATTTGCTCATGTGCACTAGAATAAGTCACTTCCTTTCCAAAACAGCTTCTAGTCTTCTTGCCTTTATATAGTATAGAGCTGTCTATTCACTGTACTCTGAGTCAGGTTCAAGAGCAAAATCAGTACACCGAATAGATCAGCACACACTTGAAAAAATGTCCAGGTAAAGAAAAATACAGCATGAAATCAAGACAATTGCAACAATCTTGTTCCAGAGCTGTACAGATGACCTTTTATTTTTTCCACATGATTATAATTATTCCATGGTTAAGCCTTGAATGCTACACTCCTAGAATTACCTATTAAAATGAATGTGAAACCACAGCATTGATCTTATAGCCAGAGCATCTTGCAGTTGTGCCTCTGCTGGATTCTGAGACTGTTTCACAGGATACTATGGGGTTAAATATGTGCAGAAACTTTAAAACTACAATGGAATCTTCCTCTGCATCTAGGACACTCAAGTGACAATTTCCCCCCCTAGACACTGAGAGGATTATATCAAATATATTAATGTGAATTACTGTATATTTTCGCTCTCTCATGCTGGATGGGATACCACAATGCAGCAAGTATGAATGTAGGAAATTTTATTTCAGCTAATAAATCCAAACTTTGCCCTCTAGCAGGAAAGATATCAAAGAGGCAGATAAAAAGGTTGTTGTTTAAGATTTTGCCATTGAACTTTATTTCCAGTTTGGAGTTAAGTGAATGAGTCTTGCACAAAAGCTTAACAAGTATCTCAAAGTGTATTTTGCATCTTATTGAATCATTTTATGTTAGAACGTGAGGGATTGCTCATTAATAATTGTTAAGGGTGGTTTTAATAACAAGGGCCTGGATTTTCAAAGTCTGTAGGGACTTTGGTACTGAACAGTTACAACTGGTATCCTGCCGCCTTAAACTTCTTTGAAAACCCAGGACTTAATTGTGCTGGGTGTGGATATTTTGTTTTTTTGTTTTGTCCTTTAGATACAGAAATTTGATTCTTAACATTAAGGGGCTTCATTCTCCTCTCACTGATGTAAATCAGGAGTGGCTTCATTGAAGTTAATGGAGTTGTAAAACTGGCGAATCAGGACATGACAATCAACCTGAAAGTGTCAGTTTAACCAGGTTTTGGAGACTCCGGGTAGTTCTGAAATACCTGTTATTGGCCCAAGGTTTTGTTACTGCCATTTTCATTGGCACTCTGGGGCTGTTATCTTACCAGACACCCTTGGAAATAGTGGGCTAGATTGTCCATTTACTTACAATGGTGTCAATCGAGTCAATCAGGAGTAATTCCACTGAAGACAATGGAGTCATTGAAGTCAATGAAGTCAATGGAGTGATGCTGGAGTGATGCTGGTGTAGAACTGTAGAACTGGACTGAGTGATGAATCAGACCTAACATTTTATATTTCTAAGTTGTCTTTTTGCTATAATGTATAAATGCATACAAAATTATATGTATTTTAAAGCAAAACTAATAAAAAGTGACTAAAACTTTTACATCTAGTTTATATCAAATGTTTGAAAGCCAGAGAAAAATACACCTGCATACTATTTTTTTTTAACAAATATAGTCAAAGTGTCTCTTTTGAAATCTCTTCTCATATCACTTTAAAACACTGTCATTACAGTTTTCCAAGTGGATGCAATAGGTAAAAGAGAGTGGAGAAGGGAGAGCTATAAAAAGTCTGCTAAAAAAAGCAGAGGACAAAACTAAGTTATCTAGGCTGTCACATTCTTGAAGTAAAATCTCATCACTCTAAGTTTAATGGTTCTTATTAAGTGTGGTTAACAGCTAAAAATGGTGAACTGTGTTCATCTCTCCAGCTTTGGCAGCAGTCACTGCACATAGTAATAAAAATAGAAAGAATTATGGTAGGACTTTTTCCCCCTGAATAGAGTTATTTGTCACCCATTAACTTAAAGTTTAAAGCACTGTTCATTAATAGACTGGCATTGATGTGTGACTCCATTACCAAGGCTCTTCAAGATGTACATTTTCCATTTAAAGCTGCCCATCTGTTTGATATGGAGAAATCTACTTCATGTGCATTCAATGTTCAACTCTGTTATGCTGTCAAGTTAGGTATGTTTTGTTTTGTTTGTGTCTCTTCTGCTTAGTTTTCAGGTTGCCGTAGATGTACAGAGATGTCCTCAGACTGCACATTTGACTTATAAAGTGGAAAAATATCAACAGCCTAAGGGTCAAATTATGGTAACTTGGTATTCTCTTAACTGGATTATCTCTTGCAACTCGTGTCACATCTCGTTTATGCATGTGGGAAGAGGAAGGAGAAGAAGTGGTGGAACACATTCCAGAAAGTATAGACGGATGACGCTAAATACATCTGACAATCACTCAAGCTAGTAACCTCCATGCACTGTCCTCGTCTAAAAAATGAGCAACCCAAATAGCAAGAGCTCTGAGGCATAAGTGATTCTCTCAATTACAGAAAAGACATTCCTTCCCATGCAGATTCAGAGTAATCCTGTCATGGTCTGGTGCTGAGCATCATCACTCCCTGAGTTCTAGGCTGCCCAGAAGACTGGAACGGTAAATCCCACTGTTTTATTTGTTCTATGAAATTGCCTAAATTTAGTTATTTCACAGATAGCCTGAGCCTTTTATGTATGGGGAGGTGAGTGATTTGGAAATGGAGTTCTGTGATGTCATGTTATACACAGGTACCATTAGCTGAAACACTGTGGCCAAAATCATGGAACCTGATTCACCCCTGTGTTAATCCTGTTGAATGCCAGTGGTGGCTCAGGCCCACAAATGACAGGGATTCCTCCCGTGAAACCTACAATGTGCACTGGCTCAGAATTGTTTGAGAATACTGAGAAATTCCTTCAAAGGATATGGTATGACTCCAAAGGATCCCTCAAGGAACACTACGGGAATTCAAAACATTACCAAATGGCATTCAGTGGTAATTTTCAAAAGCCTCACATAAATTATTGTCTGAATGGCTTTTATCCCAAAATTAGCAGTAGTGGCCAGAAGCACACCTGAAACAGATATGAAATATGACCTACAAGAAATCATTCCTTACAAACTGCTAAATAGTGATCTGCAACGGTCTTTCAGAATTTAGTTTGGTGCACCTAAGTGCAAAATAAATGTAACAATAATCAAGTGGCAGAATACTGCACTTTAGTTAGTATACTGACACCAGTATACTAACATTTTATAATAAGTATAACTTTCCTTTAGCTAAGCCCCCTCCCTAATTAGAACAATTAAACATGAGATAAAGCTGAAGTATGACTGATACTCTTATTCACACCTTTATGCTGTATGCAGCTTTCTTCAATACTTTTGTGATGTGCTAATAGTTTAATAATCTACCTTTACTGATTACTTAATAGCACCAAGATTTTAGCAATGGTAGCTGCACTTACAATGGGTAGAGTGCATCTGGTTTTCTTTTTTCTCAATGAATGAGAATCTACAAATTTGCAAATGTATCAATAAATAGGTATGACCAATGCTTTGTAAGAATGTGAGAACAAAACTGAATGCCATTGTTCTAGAGTTGGTGACAATCCATGGTATTGCATGCACTGTACAAATAGAGGAATATGCTGATATGTACCATTAGTGATAGAAACAAAATGCTTTTTACAATGTTTTCATTGACTATACTATCCAGGAAGGTAAAGAAATTCAGCAAAGCAGAAGAGCTGGATACAAAAGGCCCAGTCCAGTTTCCGATGATGTCAGTGAAAAGATTGCTATTGACTTGAGTTGGAGCTGGATCAGGCACAAAGAAAGAGATAGGGGTGTGAGAGAAATGGAAGAGAATAAGCTGGAGAGTGGATAGGAAAGAAAAGATACAATAAAGTGCACTATACATTTGGGAAATTCAGGTTCTATGAGATTTCTATCACATTAAGGCTTCAGAGAGGAATGTGGGACTGAGGCAGCAATACCGAGGAAGCCCCAGGCTGCCAGGAAGTTTGAACAGAGTTGGAACAGCAGGTCTGTACAGCATACAACAGGAGAATGTAAAAACGAGAGACTTTTCCAAGGTCTTCTTCTGGGAGCTGGAAAATAACTGACATCAAGTAAATATACATTTATAAATAAAGAGGATTCAGGGAAGGTGAGTAGGGTAGTATGTCCTACTTCCAGTGAATCTTGACCACTACAGGGTGGGTGAGTGATTCAACAACCATTTTCTTTGTGGCCTGAATGAACAGGAGCCATTTCTCTGTTCCTCCTTTATTTTATATAAAGTCAGTTTCACAAGTGATAATCCTGACACTTTGGAGGCTGATGCAAGGGCCAGACAAATCCCCCAAGATCTGCAGTGTAAGGAGAATAAAATACAATGTCAACAGGACTTAACTGAGCTGGGCCACCCAGAGGATTCAGGGGGCCTGGGGCAAAGCAATTTTGGGGGCCCCTTCCATAAAAAAAAGTTGCAATACTATAGAATACTATATTCTCGTGGGGGCCCCTGTGGCCCCAGGGCAAATTGCCCCACTCCCCCCCGGGCGGCCCTGGGAAAAATAAACATTTAAAAACCTTCCGCATCTCGGCACAAACCCAGTTTTGAGAAAACTTCTTTTCAACTCACCTTTACAAGGTATCACTGGTTCGCAGCATCAGCTAGTGCTAAAAGGCACTAAAGCTCATTAAAAGGGTTGGACAAATATTTTCCGTCAAAACTTTTTTTGGATCGAAAACTAGGGGTTTTTAAAAAGCAGAAAAAATCACGGACAATGTCTGCTTTCCTTCAAAATGTGTTGTGGTTTCTTTAATTGAAAAGCTGAAATTAGTCTGCCAAAACCTGAACATGGTTTGGGGTTTCGGAAGTGTGTGGCCAAATATTTGCTGCTTGCTGTGTTTGATTGTTTAAAGAAACAATAAAAAAATTCTGCTTAAAAAAAATCCAAAACTTTTGAACCACCTCAGCTTGTGACCAAACGCCTGAGCCCATCCAGTCAGAGATTTTTCCAGGTTTCTGATACTCTGCTGGCTTCCTTGACTCATATCTGTCTCCATAACTTTGGGTTCATTTAGGTTAGAACATAAGAACATAAGAATGGCCATACTGGGTCAGACCAAAGGTCCATCCAGCCCAGTATCCTGTCTACCGACAGTGGCCAATGCCAAGTGCCCCAGAGGGAGTGAACCTAACAGGTAATGATCAAGTGATCTCTCTCCTGCCATCCATCTCCACCCTCTGACAAACAGAGGCTAGGGACACCATTCCTTACCCATCCTGGCTAATAGCCATTAATGGACTTAACCTCCATGAATTTATCTGTTTCCTAGAGACTGGCTCCATGGGGTCCCTCACAAACTGGAGACGGTTACTGTGGGTTTGTCTTTAGTATAGCTTATGTACATACTCCACGAACTGAGCATTTGAGCTTGTTCCAGAATCTGGGATGAGCCTATGTTGTGAAAACTGAAATGCTCAAAATAGCACATGCATGTGAATGGACACAGGGTGCTAAAATTAAATTAACCCAGGGGTTCTCAAACTGGGGGGTCGGGACCCCTCAGGGGGTCACAAGGTTATTACTGGGGGTCGTGAGCTGTCAGCCTCCACCTCAAACCCCGCTTTGCCTCCAGCATTTATAATAGTGTTAAATATATAAAAGTGTTTTTAATTTATAAGGGGGGGGTCGCACTCAGAGGTTTGCTATGTGAAAGGGGTCACCAGTACAAACGTTTGAGAACCACTGAATTAACCCCTCTGGAGCCTCAGGGAATGCAGGGGAGGGGGGGTGTCTCCCTTGGTAGGGTTGGGAAGGAGGTAGGTGGTGTAGGATATTGCTCTTCTTATGTGATCCCTCCCCCATGGCTCTCTTGGTTCTATCACCATTAATCTAAAGTGGCTACTTTTAAATGAAGCTACCCTCCCCTGACATGAATCTCCCTATGGCACTGAAATTAAATGTAGACTATAATTTGGGATTTGAGAAGTGAAAGGGATGGTAGCCCTAAGGGAAAAGATAACAGCTTGGCTCATTGTGTTAAATAGCTGTCTGCAAGCCTCAAACTGCTGAATGAGCTTTAGGGTAGGGAAGGCTGTGCCTCCCCAAACAGCCCAGCCCTGCCCCCTATCTGACCCCCAACCACTTCCTGCCCCCCGACTGCCCCCATCAGAATCTCTGACCCATCCTGCTCCTTGTCCCCTCACCGCCCCACCCCCAACCACTACCCCGGGACACCAACCCCCCCTGTCTCCTGACTGCTCCAACCCCTATCCACCCCCCCGCCGAGTCCTGACAGACCCCCAGAACGCCCACGATCCAACCCCCCGTTCCCCATCCCCTGACCGCCCACCCCAGCAGCACTGTCCAGGGCCACTTCTGGGTTACCACCGCCTCTCCCCTCTCTCGGAGCCTCAGCGCGCCCTGTCCAGGAGCTGCCCTGGCCCCTGGAGCTGCCCTGGCCCCTGGACAGCGCTGCAGTGGCGTGGTTCCGGCAGGACCGGAGCTCGCAGTCCTGCCCCCTTACCACGCGGCTCTGACTCAGTGGGAGGAGCTCAGGCCCCGCCGCTGCAGCGCTGTCCAGGGGCCAGGGCCGCTCCTGACTTGGCGTGCTGAGGCACCGGGGCCTGGGGAAAATTGCCCCATTTGCCCCCCCCTCTGGGCGGCCCTGTAACTGAGTAGTTACTGGGTTCTACCATTCAATTGCTGTCATCATGGGAGGAAATGAAAGATAGGTGAAAAGACTTCCTCCTAACAGCCTATCATCAAGGGAGCCGATATATGGTTTCCACCGGTCTCCTCAACAAAGATGTCTCACCCTTAAAGGTGAGTGACATGGTCAGAGAGTCGTGAAATGTGAAGGGTGGGAAATTTACCAAAATAATCTAAACTTAAAAAGGGGTTTGAGGCTTGTGTGGAAGTCTGACATAGTTTAGATGTTGTGAAGATAAACATGACTAGGAAGAAGAACTATTTTTTTCTGTCAGTAAGATTCTTAGGGTACATTCTACATTCATTGTGCACATGGAATTCCAGTTGGCACCAATGGGGGTTTTGCACCAAGACAAAAGGGGCACTATGACAAGAAAATACCTTCTTCCACTAAAGTCAAGACAGCAAAAGGATTTAAAAAAATGTTTAGAACACATCTTGCATCTGAATGAAAATACTCTTGATCCTACAGTTGTAATGATTTAATATATTAAATGAAAGAAAAAAGGAGGGTCATCTGCTTTCTGGTGTCCTGCTATTTAATTTGTTAGAAAATTCTATTCTTACAAAGGTAATTCAGGAAGAAGCTGGAGGTGATTAGCTTCAATATGACTTAGCAAAGAGGGAACCTTTATAAGAATGATTCTTAGCAATGACTGCAAATGAAATTTAGCTATCCATTATCCTGAACAGGTGACTAATTTTGTTTAATTAAGAATGCAGTAATTCTCTTTGAAGTCAATGGGAATCTTTTAATTCATGTCCCATAGATTTTAATTAGGTTGCATTTCTGTAACTGACTGCAGAATCTGGCTCATTATGGCATCCGATTCTGCTATCCGTACTCATTTTGAGTAGTACCTTTCAGTGGGACTATTTCTATAGTAAGTTACTTCTCAGCATGGGAAATCAGAAACTGGTCCTAACTTTGGTTTTCTGAAGCTGAGGAGGCCTGATAAAGGTGAAGATAATTGAAACTAACATAGGTGGATTGCCAGGCTGATTTACATAATTTACGTAAATGCTTTTTTCATCACCTTCCAATGTACACTTACTCTCAGACAACAGAATAAGAAGATCTGCTCTCAGTTTAAATCTGGGATAGTTCTTCTGACACCAATGGTAATTCAGCTTTACACCGGCATATCTTAGAGCAGAGTTTAACTTGTTCTCAGGTCATTTAAAATAAATTAATTGTTATCCATGAAATTTACAATAACCAGCTGCTAGTGTTGCTGTTAATATAAAATCACTACTGAGAAGTGAGAGCAAAGGTGCATCTAAAGCCTCAAGATACAAAAGAAAAACTACAGCAAAAACAATGACTGTTCTATTTTATGAATAATAATTTTACCGTGACCAAAAGTACACACAGCATTTTTCAGACAGACAAAGAAAAAGGCATGGTCCCTGTCTTGAGGTGCTTGCAATCTACAGTTAGAAATGATGCAATGAGTGGGGACAAACCCTAAAGGAAGCCTTGGCAGGAACATAGAACTGGAAGAGACCTCACAGCTCATCATGTCCAACCCCCTACTATTAAAGTCCAGTCCCCATCATATAATCTAGGTCATGCATTTATCCATCTTCAAAACTGATGAATCCCAAGATGCACTATTCACATGGCAGCCCTCCAAAACTTAAACATAAACAAGTGTGTTTTTTCTAAACCAGGGCCTTAATGATAGAAGAGGATGCAATGAACTTCTCCTCTCCTTGAGCCCCTATATAGTATATGGGTAAAAGTCACACTACTTGGGCTCAGAGACCATACAGTATGCAAGCATAGCACTACCCGTGCCAATAGACTCCTTAAGGTGGCCAGGAAGAGGCAGAGAGAGGACTGGGCTATGCCACCTCCTTCTACACAGGCCATTGGCATTACCTCCTTTAAGGGAGACAGCACACTTCACCCTTTCAAATGGTGTCACAGGAGCTATGCTCCAAGAGTCATTGCACTTTCCTGGTGCTCGATGCCACCAATACCCCAGGTAGGGCAATGAGCCTCAGTACCAACTACCTCATAAGCAGTGTAAGACCACCCATCATCCATCTAGTCCTTGCTCAGTTGCAAGAGGTCTCAGGATGCAGATGCATAACTCAATACAAACAATGACTTTACAAAACAAAAGTAAAATAAAACAGACAAACTCCTCCCAAGTCCGGTTGCACCCTCCTCCACAGCTAATTCTGAGAAATTAAGTTAAAATACCAATAGGCTGACATTGGCGTATGTAAATATATTATATTTCTGTAGAGACATTATTGCATAAGGGAATTCTTCATTTAAAGGTAACCTGCAAAGCTAAAATATAAAAAAGAAGTATTTCTGCTGGCATTCTTGTTTCTTCCAGGACCCCCTTGGAAATGACACACTATCTCAATAGGAAATTCTCCTGATAAAACAATACATGAGTGAAATTCTCAATAGTACCTAAATCCTAAGGCATTCAAGTCTAATTGATTTTCATTGGTACTTGTGCTCCAAAGTCACTTAGATGCTTTCAAAATCCCACCCAAAATCAGCATTTTAATAAACGGCATAGGGTGGATAACTATTTAGAAATTTAGAACTAAATCCTAATATTGACTTCAAATGGGAGTTTTGCCTGCACATGGACTACAGAACTTTGTCAAAATTCCCCACATAATGGCCCTGATTCTCACTTAGACCAAGGCCCCTTTATACTGCTCTGGCAGCATAAAGGGGTCGGAGAGTATTTGCAAATGTAATTTAACAGAACACTGTAAAAGAGCCTTCTAGTGTAAACAAGAATCAGGCCTTTAAAAAAAATCAGTGGGTGATTTGGCTAGAAGAGGTCTGCAGAACTGGTCTCTCTATCCCTCAGCATCAGTTTTTGGATAAAGAGGATAACTTTTTTTCTATGTTCACATCTCTAGTGTTTTATGCTTTCAGGAAACATTAAACATAATCAATGGAATAAAGAAAATGGGCTTGCAGCAAATTTGGAAAGTCTAGAAAGTACTTCATGGAGTACAATTAAGCTTGAGAGAAATTCATTAACCTTAGGAGCCTGTATAAAGCACAATAATATTTAGAATGTCATTAACTGAGCCAAAAGCTAATTAAGTATTAACATGATCTTTAAAGTTAGAAATTACCAACTTCCATTGCATTCTGAATCTTTATCCCATCTACTGCTGTATTTGTCTGAACTAGATTGCAAGCCCTCCTAGGCAGTATATCTGCTAAGCAGCAATTGTTTTGTATGTATGTGGTTTTTTAAAGTGCCACTCTCATAGTTACAGTGCTCTATAAAAGTTTCAAATCTATGCTAATAGATAATTAAAATACTTGGAACACTGTTTATAATTCAATTGCTGTTGAGTTTATTCCTCTACGTGCAT
Source organism: Platysternon megacephalum (assembly GCA_003942145.1). Taxonomy (NCBI): domain Eukaryota; kingdom Metazoa; phylum Chordata; order Testudines; family Platysternidae; genus Platysternon; species Platysternon megacephalum. Next base: position 9,772,331 of record QXTE01000007.1, on the reverse strand, counting down.
GTAAAGGGGCTTCAGTCAGGGCCCACATTCAGCAACCATGTTTGTGGTTGTTGCAATTTATTCTCCCTCTCCCCCATTTTATGGCTGTGCTTTTCAAACCACAGCCATCATAGCTACCAAATGTAGATCTCTGAGACATGATTTGCAGTCAGTTCTGCGCTTGGAGGTCTAAAATTACATGAACTGCACTTGTAAATAACTGTGGGGACAAAACTGACTGAATTGAGAAGTGCCTTAAAAATCAGACCCAAGAGTCCATATAGAATATTGTAACTGGTAATTAAAAGACAGAAAGAGAGAAAAAAGAAGAGAAAAATAGTTCTTTATAATTTGTCCCCGGCTTATATTTAAATAAATAAGTAGGCCCTACATCAAAGCAGAATTTGGCTCCCTGAATTTTTAGTTTAGAAGGTTAATATGAAACATGCTTTATTTCTCCAAAATGTTTTTTGAGTCATGTTTAGGGGTATCTAGACTATCAACTGGAATTTGCAATTAGAGGTTTTACAGTATTCATCCTTTTGTCTGTAATGTAAAAATGGCCCCTAAAAGTTAATATTCATTTCTTCCATTACTTTGTATAACAGACTGATAGTTTTCTACTGGTCAGTTGTTCTACTGGAGCATACAATATATACTGCTGGAGGAAGTGTCTGCATTTAAATGCAAGACACTTTCTGGTTATTTTTCATATTAATATATAATAGCTACAGAATCCCAGGATAGTGACTGTAATATCGTTCTATGTCAAACTGCACTTATACTTTGAGATCACAAAGTTGTTATATAGATAACAAAGGTTAGAAGTCAGAGAGGTAAAAAGTCTTTTTAATTTGCTGAACCAGCTAGCTGGAATCAATTACCAGATTTACTTAGAATCTGTTCTACTGATAATGAGATAATTGCATCTTTAGCTGTAGAAAAAGCTTTTGATTCCATGAAATTAAATTACATATTCACCTTACTCAGAGAATTTAATTTTGGCACGACATTTATTCTGTGAATTGAGCTACAATATATTAAGCTGAGAATCTGAAACTGTCCAACTTTTTAACCCTTTCCCTATTTTCATTGATTACAAAAAGCAAGCACAAAATAAACAAACCTGGCAACATGGCTGCTAACAATTTTCTACCTTATCCATACCAAGTTTCTTGTGGTGCATGTTTTTGATGGTTTCCCTCTAAAGCTACAGCAATGTTTATTAGTCTGACTGCTAGAAAGAGATGAAACTGCATGTCCTCTTGAACTCAAGCGGGACTAATGGCATGTTTAAAGTTAAGTGCAGGTGTAAATCTTTGCATGATTGAAGTCTAAGCGATTTTTTTTTCCCATTCAGAGTGCTTTCAATAACACTTTCAAGGTGGCTTTGACACTTTTTGTTCTCTGAGAGAAAGTAAAACAAGAACTCTCAACTATTCCTTAGTTTTCCTAAATGAACAAAGTCGACCACTGAGCTCCCAGGCTGCCTTGGTTGCTTTCCTGAAATTTGGAACTAGACAAATATACATGTGCTTCAATGGGGAAAGGGGGAAATTGCTTTTAAAAGAGTATCTACTGTCCTGCTACCTTTGATTTTCCAATACAGAAGTTAAACAGAGCTGTGTTGTGTTTCTGATCTATCCTTTTCTAACAGAAAAATCAAACCTGAAAGTATTCTAGTGATGAAAACCTGCTAAAAATGTCTCCAATAGAAGGAAGATTATGGCTGCTAAATAGACAGGAAGATTTATACCCCTAATAAAACTCTACTTTGTCTTCAGCAATTTTTAAAAGAATTCACTTCCAAATACTAGGCAAAAACATTTGATGATTTTTCATTTCTATATTAATACCTTCCACTATGAAGTATTTTCCTTAATAGAATAGCACATACGCACAATGATATAACTACAAATGTTTTAAATATTTTTTCAATCCATATTATATTTTCAGCTTGCAGGCCTTTGCAGTGTAGGCCGGTGCCACCAGATCTCATGGCAGCTACCCTGGAACTTTGTACATACAGAGGGATCCTGTGATGGTAGATTCTATCGATTAAATGTTCTTCAGGGCAAAGATAATCTCCTGTCTATGTTTGTACATCTCCCAGCACAATGGGGCCCCATTCCCAAGTGGGACCTTTGGGCACTACCATAATATAAATATTTACTATTAAGAACAGGAGGTCTGTTAGTATTGCCAATTGACTTTCCAACCCTCCAGTTCTCCACAGGCTCTTCGGGGAGCGGGGGAACAATACCCACCTAGGGCTCTCACGTACAAGGTGGCTAGTGTGTCACCTTATTCCTCTATTCCACTCCCTCACAACAACTTCTATTGTGTAAATAAAATTAAAATGTCTCTAAGTGGGTTTCAGACCTGGAGAATGTGCAGGTCCAGCAGAACTGCTGCTGCCTAGCACCAGAGCACTGATAGAAGACAGGTTAAGAGATTTGACACAGAGGAACAGGAAACCAGGTTGCCTGCAGACAGGGCACAAGCGTGGGAGAAGCAGCCCTACGAGTGGCTTCCTGGGCATGGAAGTAGATGATGAGGCAATGAGAGCTGTTAGCATGGCACTCCCAGGAGATAGATGCTTCGGGGTGTGTTTTAAAGAGCCATCACTCCACTCCATACCTATATTAAACACAAATCTACCTCCCCCATTTTAAACACCTGACCTATACAATTAAAATGTGCATTTGATGTCATTTTATATGGATATTTGTATCAGTATAATTGGTACTGGAGGGGGGAGGGGTTATATTTTATACCATTGGCCGTAATGTATTAACTACGGTAGCTTATTGCCTTCTGAGAACCCCTGACAGAGGTGAGTGGGGGAAAATATCAGTATAGAGATAATAAGTTATAAATAAATAACACTATTATTAGTGCTTGTGGAAGAAATTTTCAAACCTAAGCATAAGTCCTGAGTTAATGGAACTTGATTAGGTGGCACCAAAGACAGTTGGCTTGAGAAATGACTTATGATGCTATTTTTATTTTGCCAGTGCTGCTTAAATGCATAGTGGGTATAACATTTAAGGGCTCAGGATGGGGGTGGGGTGAGCTACACAATTTTCTTGTTCCCTAATGAAGGATTCCTGAACTGACTTTGATAGCTGTTATGGCAAAGGTGGTAATGAAATGCTGGCTAACTGTATGAAAACTAGCTGTAAAAGCTATTCATAAATGGGTAAAAACTTGAGAGCTTTTTCACAAGTGCCTCTCCGTATATGACACATATGTCCAGGTGGGCTGGCTATTGCAGTCACTAAAGATGGTTGGGTAAGAACATTCTGTCTGATGGAGAATACCTGAGAAACTGACTACACACAGCAGAAGAGTTTGAGTTACAAAGTGTCAGGATATAGGGAGAAGCATGTTAACACACAGGTCCATCTAAACCGTGCCCAGGATGAGGCTTTGTGGAGAGAGGCTTTGTGGATTCCAAATTAAGGCCACAGTAATTCGGAATGAGACTGTCTATACAGGGGTTACTAATCCACTTTTAATTCACACCCAGTTAATTCAGATTAATTTTCCTGAGTGTTCCCAGGTAGACAAGCCCAATGAAGATGCTCACTAAAGGTATTAAGAACTGTGGTCTTAATTCTTCATTGACTTGCAAGATGTAGAGTCACACCAGAGCCTGAGGAATGCAAAGTGGTTGTAAAATGCTACAAGTCAGAATGGTAGCATTTTATATCCATGTTGCACTGGTGTAAATGATTATTATACTGAGTCCAGTGTGAGGGAGAGACCCCAATATTGATGAAAAAATGATAGATTAATATAACTATCAACTTTTAATGTTGGTAATTACAAACATGTTAGCATCTTTACTGAACATTAAGATATAGCTGCACGTATGTTATAGTCCGCATGACTGAAAAATGTAACTAGCTAAACATAATATTTTCTTATGTAAATGTTCAAGCTAATCAAATTAATTCTGCTTCAGTCATCCAAGGATGAGAAAATACCAGGAAGATAACTCCTCCTTACCCATAAAACTATTAGATTAGACTGAATCTTGGCACAGAAAGCATTTTACCATTTACTTAGCAATGATATTAGGAAATTACATTAGACCCCTTTGAATTTAGTTAAAATATTTGCAAATAAATGATCAGTCCTTTCAACATTTAAAGAAGGAAACAAAGGCATAAAAATTTCCAGCTACACATGTTTTTCCTAGAGGCTTTTAAGGACACAAGCTGAAGTTTTTCTTTGGGAGAGGAGGGGGTTTTGGGTTGGTATAGCCCACTTAACACCTAGATTTATTGCTCCGATAACACAGCCTTACATATCTTTTCACAATTAGGTCATTTCCTAAAATATGAATATTTCATATCATTTCCTTTCTTGAAACAAGGATACATTTGTACCAAACTGCTATTTTATACAAAAGGGGGGAAGGCAGGACTCATTCTATCCTGAACTGTTATGGTTCGATAAGGATCTTCAGTGTTAATTCTCTTTGATGTCTTTTAGACCAAATTGTGGTTACCAGTTACAGTTTTTGCAATTAAAATGCCTATCAAATGTTTATACAAAGCACCAATCACAACAAACAAGCTTACATCCATTTTTCAAAACGTAGCGAGGCTACAAAAATCAGAAAATACAATACTTTCAATTATCCTCAATTATTAATTAAATTAATTTGACTGGGAATATGTCACCTCAGGATACGATGCAGAGATAACATTTCTAGACACTTCCTGGAGCAGCTATTCCTGAAACCAACAAGGGGGAGGCAATTCTTGATTAGTTCTAAGTGGAGCACAGGATCTGGCCCAAGAGGTAACTATAGCTGAACCGCTTGGTAGTAGTGACCATATTGTAATTAAATTTAACATTCTTGTAGGGGATATAATACAACCCCCACACACACCACAATAATGTTTAATAATGGGAACTATACAAAAAAATAGGATGTTTATTAGATGGGAATTAAAAGGATCTGTCACAAGGGTTACGTACCTGCAAGCAGCATGGTGACTATTTAAAAATACCATAACAGAGGCTTAGACTGAATGCATACCCCAAATCAGAAGACACAATAAGAGGTTCAAAGGAATACCATGATGACTAAACATCAGAGTAATAAAGGTGGTTAGAGGTAAAAAGGCATCCTTTAAAATTTGGAAGTGAAGTCCTAGTGAGGATAATAGGAAGGAGCACAAACTCTGGCAGGTTAAGCATAAAAATATAATACGATAGGAGAAGAATTTAAGAAGCAACTTGCTAAAGATGCAAGAACTAAGAGATATTTTTTCTTTTAAGTACATCAGAAGCAGGAAAACTGCCAAGAATCAGTGGGGCCAGTAGATCACCAACGTGCTAAAAGGAGCGCTAAAAAAAGACAAGGCCACTGCAGAGAAGCTACATACATTCTGTGCATCAGTCTTCACTGCAGAGGATGTGACGGAGATACCCAAAAATAATAGCTCTGATGTGGGTGACAAATCTGAAGTACTGTTCCACATAAGGTGTCAATAGAAGAGCGTTTAGAACAAATGGATATATTAAACAGTAATAAGTGACTGCACCAGATGGTATTCACCTAAGAGTGTAGGAGCAGGATTTTATAATTGTACTATCAGAATTAATGTATGATTTGATTTCATCCTGCCAGCCACCCTTTTTGAATAGCAGAAAGGAATGACCCTCTGGGACTATGGGATTCTGTTTCCCATATGCATTACAAATTGGGCCCTTTTTAGTTCTTTGTTTTAAGGTTTAGTTAGTAAGAGACAGGATCCTGTATTGTGTCTATGTTAAATAGATTAGAGGAACTTTGAAGGCCTGGGCCTCAATGTGAATTGTTTTGGTTATAAAACTTAGCAAGGTTTAATTTACAATGTCTTTTTGCTCGATATAAAATTCTGTTGTTTGTATTCCCAAGGTCTCTGTAACAGACTATTTGTGTGAATGAGGAATGCATGCATCAGGAAAAGGTAAGGTGTGAAGGCCATTGTTAACCAGATGGTCAAGAAAGGAGGCGTGAAGACACTTATTGAGACTTATTGATGCCAGAGAACCATCAATGCGCATCTATGATTAAGGAAGGGCAGATTGACGACCCTGAGGTGGAGGCTGGCACCCCTAAAGACAATTGATTAAATCAGATCCGGGACAGGATGACCCTCTCGGAGGTGTTTTGGGATGTTTACATCAATAGATAACACCAATTAAGGAGTAACCAGTCATAAACTGACACAGCAAAATCCATAGACTTCAACAGAGAAAAAAGACTATATAAGAACAGGTGCTTTGCCATGGGACTTTGGGTTCGTCTTGCCACTACTCCAGGAGCATCAGATCATGACCGACAGAGCCCGGCTCCCCTCTGCAGTCAATCTGGCTGGCCACTAGATTGATCCAGACTCTGGACTGGTAACTATAAACATTGACTGGCAGGACTGTGTGCATGGTGTGTGTGTGTGACTGAAAAGCATATGCTGACTGCTGTATTCTCAATAAATGCAGCGTGTTGCCTTCTCCTCTATAAAAGATCTCATGTGCTTTGTTTAAGCATAACAAGAGTTCTGAGGGAACTCAAATATGAAATTGCCAAACTACTAACTGTAAGTATGTAACCTGTCAGTGAAATCAGCTTCCGTACCAGATGACTGGAGGATAATTAATATAATACAGATGTAAGCAGAGTCAGAATGAGCTCTAACCTGACATCTGGTGGTGAGCTGTGGAAAAGACTTCAGGGGCTGATCTCGTTTGCATAGGCACATCCACCCTGCCTAACATGATGGACTACCTGCCCAAGTGGTCAGTTTGGCTGCTGTGGGATCCCCAGTCTCTTTGTTATTAGGGAAGGAGTAATAAAGCGTTGTTATCCTGGTTATGTGAATCAAGGACAGTAGAACATTTAGTTGGCATTTTATGATGGAGGGACTCACCCTCAACTAAGCAGCACTCGCTAGGCCAGGGACATGGTTTCCAAAGCCCAGTGAATTGAGATAGCCTGGGGACAGGTATGTGTACCTGGTAGTGTAGGTGCCCTCTGAGGGCCCTAAAGACAAATTTTAACCCCTCCTCTCTCCACTGTGTAATAACAGAGCTAATTTTGGCTCCATAGGGAGTCTTGTTACAGGCTGAAGAGCTGGAATCACTGATACCTAGGTTTAAGCATTAGACCTGCTTTGGGCTAGTAGTGCACCAGCACTGAGGGTCCCCTACTACCAGCTAAAATCACCGAGAGCTGAAATCTCTAAAGTTGCTGAGAGCTGTGTTAAGTAGGGGGGGGACCTGAAGACAAGTGGGTGAACGGACAGCAGGACGGCTAGAGCGGAGCAGAGCGGATAGCAGGGTGGCTGGTAGAGAGGAGCGGACAGCAGGATGGCTGGCGGAGAGGTGCAGTGGCGCAGCTGGCAAAGACTGCAGCAGAAGTCTATGGAGAGGTGTGGCCCTCAGCCATCAACCTGAGCAGCGGAGCATGTAAGATGCCCCACCCCCCCCAATACCTCCCTCCACTTCCACCCAGGCTGGGAGGTAAGCTCTGCAAATGAACTTCTGGACTCTGGGTGGGGGGGCTGCTCTGATCAAGGACAGAAACTAGGCTGGGGGGAGTGTGACTTTTGGGTTGCTGGACTCAAGAACCACTCTAGGGCTGTACTGACTAAGGTCAGAAACTGTGGGTGGAGTGACTATTTGGTTGCTGGACTTAAGACCCTGAGGGGAAAAGGACACTGCTGGCAATTACAAGCCAGTGAGCCTAACTTCAGTACCAGGCAAATTGGTTGAAACTATAGTAAATCAGAGAATTATCAGACACGTAGATAAACATGATATGTTGGCGAAGACTCAACCCAGCTTTTGTAAAGGGAAATCATGCCTCAGTCTATTCTTTGAGTGGGTCAACAAGCTTGTTAACAAGGGTGATTCTGTAACCTCAAATACACTATATTGACTGAAAGTTTTTGACAAGGTGGCTCACTGAAGGCTCTTAAGCAAAGTAAGCAGTCATGGGAGAAGAGGGAAGGTCCTCTCATGGTTCAGTAGATTGGAAAGTGTAGGAATAAATGGCCAGATTTCACAGAAGAGAGAGGTAAACAGTGGGGTTCCCCAAGGGTCTGTGCTGGGACCAGTGCTGTTCAACATATTCATAAATGATTTAAAAAAAGGGGTGAACAGCGAGGTAACAAAGTTTGCAGACTATACACAATTACTCGAGATAGTTAAAATCCAAAGTAGATTGCGAAGAGTTACAAAGGGATCTCACAAAACTTGGTGACTTGGCAACAAAGTGGCTGATGAAATTCAATGTTGATAAATGCAAAGTAATGCACATTGGAAAACATAATCCCAACTATACATCCAAAATGATGGGGTCTAAATTAGCTGTGATCATTCAAGAAAGATCTTGAAGTCACCATAGACAGTTCTCTGAAAACTTCAGCTCAATATGAAGCAATGGTCAAAAAGGGATAGAAAATGAGACAGAAAATATGCTGGGACTATATAAATCCCTGGTTCACCCACACATTGAATAGTGTGTCCAGCTCTGGTCTTTCAATCTCAAAAAGGAACAGTGGAACTGGAAAAGGTTCAGAGAAGGGCAACAAAGATGATCACGGGTTTGGAATGACTTCCATATGAGTAGAGACTAAAACGATTAGGGCTGTTCAGCTTAGAAAAGAAACAACTAAGAGGGGGCTATGATAGAAGTTTATGAATTATGTGAAAAAACAAATAGAGGAATGTTATTTACCCTTTCACAGTATATAAAAACTGGGGTTACCTAATTACATTAATAATTTAATCCAAACAAGTGAAAGTATTCTCTCCTCCCCACAATGCACAATAAACCTGTGGAACTCATTGCCTTGGGTTGTTGTGAAGGCCAAAGTATAACTGGGTTCAAAAAAGAACTGGATAAGTTTATGAAGGACAGGTCCATCAATGCCTGTTAGTCAAAATGGTCAGGGATGTAACCCCATACTCAGGGCAACTTTAAGCCTCTGCCTGTCAGAAGGTGGGAGTGGAAGACAGGCATCGATCACTCCACAATTGCCCTTTTCTGTACACTCTCCCTCATGTTCTGGTACTGGCCATAGTCAGAAACAGGATACTGGGCTAGATGGACCATTCTTCTGACCCAATATTGCAGCTCTTATGTAAGTCATGGGAGGTAATTGTCCCACTTTACTCAGCACTGGTGAGGCCTAAGGTGAAGGAGTGCTGTGTTTAGTTCTGGTCGCCATACTTTAAGAAAGATGTGGACAAATTAGATGAAGTACAGGGCAATGGAACAAAAATGGAACAAGGTTTAGAAAAACTCACCTATGAGGAAAGGTTAAAAATCTGGTCATGTTATAAAGAGGATGGTGATCAATTGTCCAGTGGAGGTAGGACAAGGAGTAATGGGGTTAAATTGTAGCAAGAAAGATCTAGGTTAGAAAGGTTTTCCTAATATCAAATAAGGACAGTTAAGTACTGGAATAGGCTTCCAAGGAAGGTTGTGGAATCTCCATCACTGGAAGTTTTTAAAGAACAGGTTAGTCAGACACCTGTCAGGGATAGACGGAGTTTACTTTGTCCTGCCTCAGCATGAGGGACTGGACTAGATGACCTCTTGAGGTCCTTTCTAGCCATACACTTCTGTGATTGTATAGTGTGACCTAAGGTATGTAAAAGAACCCATGTGACTAAAAGAGGAGTCACACCCTTGAGTTGGCAGCAAGAGAAACTGTAAGCGCTGGTCTACCATTTCTTATTTCTCTAATCTAAGTACTTTTAGCATTTTTTAAAAATAAAATTACCTGGTGTCCAACAATTTTAAATCACCCCTTTCTACCTCACACCAGTGTAATAGAGAGTGAAGCCCTGTGTCTCTCTGCTGAATTTCTGAAGTGTAATGGACTTTGTGAAGCTTTGCTGTATTTACCGCCTTTGTTCAAGGTAAAGTGAATTTGTGTGCAGATTGGGTAAAAATCACCCCTGTTCAGTTGATCCTCGTAGATCTTTGCACAATTTTAGTCCAACTAAACGCCTCAAAATGGGATTTATATTAGAGATAGGACTTGTATGCGTCCTCTACCGAAGAGTGGATTTCAGCCACTGTGAATAAAATCGACTAGGAGTAAGTAGCTGTAAGCCTTGTCACTAACTTCTGTCCCAGTAAGGAACTGGCCCAATCTTAAATCCCCAAATCTACCTACTTGTTGGCAGAAGAGACAATACTATTCTCTAAAGAATATTCTCAAGTGTAGAAGGACCACTCTTCTGCTTTTGACCAATGAATAACTATTTTGATCAATTGTTGAAATAAAACAAAGCAGCAATAGAGGTCCAATAGTGATAGCGAGGAAAACAAAATGTCAAACAGAATGAGGAACATCTTTTATGTTGTGGTTCAATGAAGGAGTGCACTTGCTAGGATAAATAATGCAGAGCAGAAATAATATAATACCCAACTGAGGACACAGAATGTATATTCCTTAAAAATATATTGGACTTGTATATTTACTGTCATAAGACAAAAACAAAGAACATTGAACAAGTGCAGTTTATGCTGATGCTAAAACATTCTGACTGTATAAATGATATAACAATTTCAAGTTAGATTTTGGACACTGATCAGAGGGAATTGAGAAGTTGTGTCAATAGTCTGCAGCTTTCAAAAAGAGTGAAAGGTAGAGAAATTGCTAACTTAAGACTTAGAAAATAAGGAAAAACTTTTGTGAAATTGTGGCAGGAAGCACAGAGACAAAATGCATGTATATCATACTTTATCTAGAGTAAGCTCACTGATGGCTCTAGCTGGGGTCCATGGATGCAATTTCACCCAGGCCCAGATGTGCACTATGGGGGATGGCTCTCATCTGGCTGAGAGCGCAGCTGGCATTTGGGTCCCACTCTGCCTGCTGTTGGTTCCACAATAGCTCCTCTCAGCACCAGAGAATGAAAGGAAGCCTTGAGCAAGCAGTGAGCATTAAGGATTGGGGTGGGGGAGAGAGAAAGGGGACTGAAGCCAAGCTGTTCTTCTTCTCTGGCCTGGCAGGGAGCTCCGGTGTGGGGGAAGGGACAGCAGAAGTGGGAGCCTGTGCCACTACCACTGGAGTAGGGATGCCCACTCTGTGTGCTCCTGCCTGCTCCAGGCTGTGGCAACTCCCTCCTGGGGACCCCGGGAGATGAGTGGAGCTGCATGTGGTCTTGCACTCATTGAACTGGGAGGCCACATCTGCCCCTGAGTAAACTATAATTTAAGTAGCATAAAGAAAGGTCAGATCCTCAAAATTAATCCCTGGCATTTTCTGTGGCTCAAGGAGGGAGGGAGGGATAGCTCAGTGGTTTGAGCATTGGCCTACTAAACCCAGGGTTGTGAGTTCAATCCTTGAGGGGACCACTTAGGGATCTGGGGCAAAATTGGTCCTGCTAGTGAAGGCAGGGGGCTGGACTCAATGACCTTTCAGGGTCCCTTCCAGCTCTATGAGATAGGTATATCTCCATATATTTTATTTAAGGAGACATTCCTCTATAGATAAGGAAATCAGAAAAAAAAAGTTTCAAAAGCATATAATGTTAATAGAACATCCTAAAACTGATAAACCTCTTCAAATAATCAGGTTGAGTTAATTGAACTGAAGAGAAGTCAATGTGCTTTGATAAGCTCCCTGAAGAAATCCCATAAAATCCTACATCACATATTGAAAAGAAGCGGTATTTAAATTGAATTCCCCACAAAACAAAGAGACACTGCTTGCTAACTATAAAGGCGGAGAAGACGAAAATTGAAAAAGGAAGTGATTGTTACATTAGATCTCAGAGGTCAGGAAAAAGTACTACTTTAATTAAAGATAAGATGAGGGAGAAAGTGCCAAAGAGGTGAATTTTCTGGATGAACTGCATATGTGAAGAATGATAGCTTTATGATGATTGCCATCTGAACCACCTGAGAAAAGCTGATTATGAAACACATTATTAATAAGCAATGCTTCAAACTCTTCAGTAATAAAAGGTAGCTTAAGTCAGCATGAATCAGTTACTATATATCAGTTCTTCTCTTCATCAAATATTAAGGTTTGATGAGGTACTGGGCAAGCTACTGTATATTCCTAAGTCATCTGAATTTGTCACGATGACATGTGGGCTAACTTCTCTTCTGATGTAAATGGGTGAGACACTTGCAAAAAATCAATAGTATTTGCCCATTTACATCAGCAGAAGATTTGGCCTAATGGGTCCAATTCAGACCTGGCATAAGTAGGCACAGCACCTTTGATTTCAGAGTTTAAGACGTTGAATCATTTTGGTGGTTAGAAATGGAGGTTAATGTATATGATTGAGGAAGAAAGTAACTATGCCTAACTTAAACAGAATATACTTCGGCTCCTAGAAGAATGGTTTCCAAACTGTGGGGCGCGCCCCCCAGGGGGTGCACAGAAACATTCGGGGGGCATGGTGGGGCAGAACATCAAAAAAGAAACAAGGTGGGTGAGGTTATATCTTTTATTGGGTCAACTTCTGTTGGTGAGAGAGACAAACTTTGGAGCTTACACAGAGCTCTTCTTCATGTCTGGGAAATGTATTCAGCATCTCACAACTAAATACAAGAGCAGATGTTGATCCAATAAAAGATATTACCTTACCCACCTTGTCTCTCTAATATCGTGGGACTGACACAGCTACAATAACACTGCATATATATCAAAAAAGAAAGAAAGAACAAGAGATTTTAATTTATAGACCCCCCATCTTTTTTTTCTTAAGGAATAAAAAGTTCCCCTACCATGAAGTCCTAAAAGTTGGCAACTGAAACCAAACAGCATGGTCCTAACTAAATGTGCTGTGCATGTGCTCTGCTATGTATGTCTCTTGCTATCCACAGCAAACTTACCTAGCTCAAATGTTGTGCTTTCTAAGTAAGTTGAACTTTTTTTCTTATATCAGATTCCCTCACAAAAGAAAGCTCCAATGCTATTTTCAGGGATTTTCTGCAAAATCTTTCTGAGAAAGAAAATAATTTCTGTTTTACACCACCATAATCTGAGTTGCATTTTATCTGAATGGCATATGTCTCAAAAGCATTTAGAGACAATGGCAAAGTAGTCCTCGTCTTCTTTCACTGCAAAGTGTATCTTTGGATGCTGTGGAAGTTCAATGTATCTGTATCTACATATTGATATGTAAAATATACACTCCGTGATAAGCACACAATTTGACCAACATCAGCAAATGATAGTATCCTAGGGGTTAAGGCTAGATAGATACTGTTCAAATAACAATAGAGCTCAAACAATTATAAATAAACAAGTGAAATTGTAATATTTGGAAACATGCAGGATGGCAAATACCCTCTTTAGTCCAGACATCGCCCTGTTTGTTCATGTCTTTGTGACTTTCAGACTACATTTGTGCAATATAGTCTATAGTTGCCTGAGGATGTTGTGAAGTCCAAGACTATAATAGGATTTTAAAAAGAACTAGATATATTCATGTAGGATAGGTCCATTAATGGCTATTAGCCAGAATGGGAAGAGCTGGTGTCCCTAGCCTCTGTTTGCCAGAAGCTGTGGATGGGCAACAGGGAATGGATCACTTGATGATTACCTGTTCTGTTCATTCCCTCTGGGGCACCTGGCAATGGCCAATGTTTTAAGACAGATGGACATTTGGTCTGACCCAGTATGGCCATTCTCATGACCTACTCTTGAATACTTGTTCTGCAGGGTGCACTCAGCATGCATCTGCTTCCCTGCTTGGTAATGTTACCCTTAGAAAACATTATACTAAATTAAAAACAACTGTTCACTTCTATCTCTACCTCTAAGGCTCAGCGCCTATCTCTCTCTCTTTCACTATAACATTAAAGTAAATGTAGCCATACTAAGAAAATGCAGGTTTCTTTTAAGCTATATACATGGATGATGGGGTGAATAATACATGAAATGTGTGATATGGAATTATATGCCTAATAATAACTAACCATATTATGTTTTCCAAAAAAAGTTTTTTTATATCTATTCATTATAGTAATCTGTGAACACACTAGGCCAAATATACTTCCAGTATAAATCTGTTTACTTATATGTGGGTGCAACGCCATTGGTCAGTTGTGAATCTAGATCATTAAATGTAATCACGATTGCCATCTGGTCCTCTTGTGGCTATCTATATTGGACATTAGGAAAAACTTCCTAACTGTCAGGGTGGTTAAGCACTGGAATAAACTGCCTCGGGAGGTTGTGGAATCTTCATCATTGGAGATTTTTAAGAACAGGTTAGACAAACACTAACTGTCAGGGATGATCTATATAATACTTAGTCCTGCCACAAGTGCAGGGGACTGGATTAGATGACCTCTCGAGGTCCCTTCTAGTTTTATGATTCTATGATTCTATATCCTATTATTTTTTGCTTCCCCATACAAGACAATTAAATAAAAAAAACTCTCATAAATCTGTATTAGTCATTTTTCACAGGAGGCATAAAAAAAAAAAAACTCCACTGCTACTGATATTTTTTTTAAATGGCTAAACTGGTAATAGCCTTGAAATTCACTCCATAGTCACAGCACACCAAATCACTATTGGCAACCATGCAATAATGCAAACCTGTAATGTTCATATCAAAATAAGTTATACGCTTATGAGAATTCCTCCAAGAAGAATTCCAGTTCTGAAAGCTCCATATGATTCCTTGACACTTACCTGAGCACAAGTCTCATTAATTCCAGAACTTTCACCTTCACCCAAACAGTTCTAACTAATTTCCTGCTTGCCATAAATGAAAATGTTAACTCAGAAATCCTCATTCTCTTTCCTCCAGCTACAATTTGTGTCAGTTTGCTTTGCACAAAAATAATACATAATTTGAGACACACAGCACCTTCCGGCAAAATAAAATAGTCATGCAGCCTTCCAATCAGAGCAGGTAACAACAAATTTTGAAGACAATACTAAGTGATACAACATCATATGAAGATTAAGCCTAATTAAACTAACTCTTTAGCTGAAGCGCTTCAGAAAAACAAACAAAAACAGATGAATCCTAGTTGTTTATTTTAGAAACAGAAGTTCCTTTATGCACCAGTCTTCCAATGTCACTTCATCATTTGAGTGCAGTCCAGCTCTTCTTACACTGGAATGCTCCAGGAGGTAAGAAAAAACAGCTACTGCATCCCATGTGTGCTCTGCTGGACAAAGTCTGCAGCAAGGCACTCTGATTTCTGCAGCATGCTGGCATTGAATTTTGCAGCAGACTAAATTTTGTGTCAGTGTAAGATGTAAAGAAAGCATTCAGAAAACGAGAGGGGATGTTTTTGAATGTCCTATTATGTTAATTCTTCCCTCAGGTATTGCGCCCTCTCTGCAGGCTTATATGCAGTCAGAGCAGAGCAAAGGGGTCAGGTCAGGGGATAGAATCTAGCCCAAGGTGTCTCAAGTTGGTGACACCGAAATTGAGGTGCACAAAAATTAGTAAACACATCCCAAAATCCTGGTATAAGGTAGTAAACAGACTTACCTGATAACATGCACTGCTTCTAAAAATAGCTTTCCCTCAAGCTAATAAAAAGCCTGTCTCTGACATCTAACTTAACATACAGTCAGTAATACAGAATTTGTAAGGCTATCGGTAATAACCCTTTCTGGTGAAGCCCAGAGTTACACACAGCACCTCACAGGTCAGCAGAGTTGGCATGTGCCCAGTACCTTGTCAAAGAATGACACAATGTTTTGTTCCCCATGCTCTCATGGAGCCATTATGCCTGCTTCAGGCAAAGTGCACAACACCTTTTCCATTAAAGGCACTGCTGAGACCTTAATATTTACAATAATTTCCTAAAATAATTTCTCAGTATGTTGGGGGAATGCTTTTTTCTATGAAATTTCGATTACTGTGTTCTAGAATAATAGATTTTAAGGCCAAAAGGGACCACTATGATCATATAGTCTGGCTTCCTGTGTAATATAGGTTTGTCCAAGAGTTGCAAAAATAAGGGGGCTTCACTTCAGAACTTGAGCTCAGCACCCCACACCCTCTTTGTCCAGCTGTTGGGAGAGTCTCCTCCCTTCTTCTAGATGCTGGGAAGGAGTGGGGAACAGGAGGGAAACAGCAGCATACAGAGTTGAAGCACAAGGATTTCCTGCCAACAACAGCTGCAGGCAGAAAAAACGTTTACGGAGCAATGAGAAGTATTTCTCCGATAGCTGCATAAAAAGGTTCATTCCGTTACCTATTCCACTGCCATAGAGTCATAGAATTCACAGGACCTTGCAAATATGCAAATATGTCTGAAAAGCAAAGAGTTTCTGCTGGAAAAACCAAACCAATTTTTGATTATTTAATAAATTCTGGCAGCTCTTCTTTAAGACAGTCTTGTCTATAATTTGTGTCCATCTGTTGACCCCATATAATCATCAATATAAATATTTCTAAATTGGGGTACAGTACAAGCTCTGCTCTATTCTTGAGGTAGAAACCTTCTGCATCAGTATGTTTATTCAATCAGCTTGTGAAAGCAATATGCACACTGCATAATCAGCACTCACCTCTTGTTCTCCCATCTTTATTTATAAGCTTTGTTTATTATATTATTGTTTTGCTTTTATTGTGTATTATTTCAAATCTCAAATTATATCTTGCTTTGCCAAATGAAAGTACAGTGACTAGGAAAAGAAGGAAGAGCTGTTTGAACCTGTGGGAGTCCACAGTGTTAAGGAACAGTGCTGCAGGCTAGGTTTTGACAAGACCCTGCTCTGCCAGTAGTATAGATGCACTCATAATTTCATCTCTTGAATTTAAGACTAGGTTCTGCAGAAATTAAATCAGGAAAACCTGCATTACCACTAAATTTGGTAAAAACAACGAGGTGTCCTTGTGGCACCTTAGAGATTAACACATTTATTTGGGCATAAGCTTTCGTGGGATATGCCCAAATAAATTTGTTAGTCTCTAAGGTACCACAGGGACTCCTCGTTGTTTTTACTGATGCAGACTAATACGGCTACCGTTTTGAAATCTGTCACTAAATTCTGTGGAACCCTGAATATCTGCTGACTATAGCCTTACAGGTTTTTTTTTAAATATATATGGTGTGGATGAGGACGGAATATTATTAATCTAAATGAAAATTAAAATTTATTCTTAAACTACTTAAATCTATAAATACTGCTGAAGCTTGCATTACTGCTTCTAAATGTGAAATTCACTGCTCTGAAATAAGCACCAGGTAACAATATTCTTGACATTGGATCTAATATCTCAATTTAAAATGTTTAACAGCATAAAGTCAACACCGATCATGTAAACCAAATGCCATTTAAATGCAATAAATTAGACTGACAAATGGTTTTTATAGTTGGAATATAACCCCAGTTACTGAACTCAGTCACATAACACTTCTTCCCATATTTAGAAGTAACACCCTTTCCAAAGTAGCTTAAATTAAGATACAGGAAATTGAATAAAAAAGGCAACTACAGAACATCAGCAGAATAATAACTAGAGTAATAGAAAGGATTTTTGTATGTTTTTGTAATAGTATGATTAAAATTTGGTTCTACTCTGAAAAATGACTATAAAAACAGTATTGTTAGGTTCCATGTTTGTAATGACACATTGACTTCAAGATTAAATTTGCAAAGATGACAGTAAATGTCCGGGCTAAAAATTCAGGCCTTAGTTCAGGAAACCATCCCTACTTAGGAAACCACTTCAGCATGTGGCTAGATTTAAGCATGTGCTGAAGTCCCATTGAAATCAATAGCAGTTAAGCACTTTTGTGCTAAGACACTTAGCCCAGGACCTAAAAGTCAAGATCAGTTTTTCTTTCTTATAAATCTACACAAATAAAAATTCCAGTAAGACCAAGTGCTACACTCTGTTTTACCTGTGCATCCCCATTGTCGTTAAATTACACCATCAGCTACATCTGCACAACCTTGTGATAGCCTTTGGTTTCCACAGGTATAACTAATTATCTTCAGTGTGATTGTAAATTAAAACTGAATTTGCCTTTTAAACAAAATTCCAATTGCAAGGATTTTAAGAATGCACCAGCTTGCTCTCTCATGCCAGAGCTGCGTCTGCAGTACTAACAGGAGTATAAAGATTTAATCAATCAATAAGTCTGTTTACATATATTCCTGTCAATTAAAGAAGCGGATCTTTCTGAATACACACAAAATGCAGATCTGCTGTGCAAGAACATGCCATTTTTGCATAATCTCTTTTAGTAGGTTATTTAATTATTAATGAGATTTACAAGGTTGGTTGAAAAAAAGTAATAGTGTTGATGATGTAATATACTTAGACTTCTGTAAGGTGTTTGACTGGGTACCACACACCATTTTGATTTTAAAAACTAGAATGATATAAAATTAATATGACACTCATTACATGGATTAAAAAGTAGCTAGCTGATAGGTTTCAAAATGTAATCGTAGATGGGAATTATCATTGAGCCGGTGTATTTTTAGTCAGGGTCCCATAGGTGTTCCTGGCCCTATGCTATTTAAATATTTGTATCGATGATCTGGAGGAAAACATAAAATAATCACTGGTAAAATTTACAGATGACACAAAAATGGGGAAGTATGAAATAATAAAAGGACAAGTCAGTAATACAGAGCAATCTGGATCAGTTGGTAAACTGGGAACAAGCAAACTGTATGTATTTCAATATGGATAAATGTAAAAGTATACATCTAGGAACACAGAACAAACTTAGGCCATACATAATGTGAGACTCTATATCCTGGGAAGCGGTGACTCTGAAAGAGATTTGGGGGTCATGATGGATAATTAGTTGAATAAGAGTTCCAGTGTTACACTGTGGCCAAAAGGACTAATGTAATCCTTGGATGCATAAACAAGAGAATATCAAATAGGAATAGAGGTTATTTCACCTCTGTATTCAGCATTGGTGTGACCAGTGCTGGAACACTGTTCAAGAAGGATTTTGAAAAACTGGAGAGGGTTCAGAGAAGAGCCATGAGAATGACTAACAGATTAGAAAACCTGCCTAGACCTAAGGAGCTCAATCTATTTAGTTTAACAAAGAGAAGGTTAAGGGGTGACTTAATTACAGTCTATAATACAGTCTATTGGGGAACAATATTTAATTATGGGCTCTTCAGTCTAGCAGAGAAAGGTCTAACACCATCCAAGAGCTGGAAGTTGAAGCTAATAAGGCACTCATTTTTAATGGCGAGAGTAATTAACTATTAGAACAATTTACAAAGGGTCGTGATGGATTCTCCATTCTCCACTGACAGTTTTTAAAATCAAGATTGGATGTTTTCTAAAAGATACGCTCTAGGAATTTGGGGGAAGTTCTATGGCCTGTCAGGAAGTCAGACTAGATGATCACGGTGGTCCCTTCTAGCCTTGGAATCTATGAAACTGTTATTAAGTATTATTATCACAATATAAGATGGAGGCCCAAATTAGAATTAGAATCCTATTGTGCTTAGTGTTGTACAAATACTTTCCAAGATACAATCCCTACCCCAAAGAACAGGAAAAGAGGCTGGAAGTGGTGGTGTGTGTGAGTTTACTAGAGGAGGGACCAGAGAAGGGTCAGGAGATAGAGAGGGAGGGGAAGATGTCAGAGGCAAGGAGGAAACAGCATGAGGGAGGGAGGTTATGGGGTTAGAAAAGCACTCTAGGATCTAGGCAACCTGGTTTCACTTCCCTGCTCTGACACAGACTTCTTATGTGACCTCAAGCAAGTCACTTAG
The DNA here is from genome assembly GCA_003942145.1 of Platysternon megacephalum. Classification (NCBI taxonomy): domain Eukaryota; kingdom Metazoa; phylum Chordata; order Testudines; family Platysternidae; genus Platysternon; species Platysternon megacephalum. The sequence continues at coordinate 9,752,634 of QXTE01000007.1, read as the reverse complement.
CTTCTCCATGCCTCAGTTCTACATCTGTAAAATGGGGATAATAATTCTTCCCTACCACACAGGGGTATTGTGAGTAGGGTGACCAGACAGCAAGTGTGAAAAATCGGGACGGGGGTGGGGGATAATAGGAGTCTATATAAGAAAAAGACCCAAAAATCGGGACTGTCCCTATAAAATCAGGATATTTGGTCACCCTACCTCAATACCAGAAGTTCAGAAGCAGGGCAGTCGTGGCAGCTAGCTAGTAATTCACATTGTTGCCCGGACACTTCCTGGTATGCCTCATGGGCTTATATAGGATCAAGGAGCTAATCAGGGATGTTTAAAACAACTGTTAGTCAGGTCCCTTGAGGTGGAACTTCCTGTGGCATGCATCCTCTGCACAGTGTGAGTCACAGGGAGCAGCCAGCTTACAACTACTATGGGGTGGCAGTATGAGGACATTGGTGACCTGGTAGTCCCGGGTTCAAGTCCCACTCATCCTTACAGAGTCCCTGCTGTGGGAATCTTTCACTTTTGTAGGGAAAGGCTCTGGCAGTGGGACACTACACTGCAAAAAAATAGAAGTGTAGACAGGAGAGGTGCTGCTTGGGTGAATAGAGAGCTGTGGAGGATATATATCTTGAGGGGTCAGGTGTGTAGGGCACTCTACTCATCTAAACTGTGCCCCACTATCTATGCTCCTGTTTATACCCACGGTAGCTGGACATTCAGTGTCTGTACTCTACATGCTGCCATAAGTGTAGACCCACTCTTAGACACTTCAGGGTGGGAGTCACAAAAGTACCTGACTACCTATGTGAATCTCACCCTTTAGGAACCCATGTCTCATTTGAAATTCAATGAAGTGTAAGTGACTCATCTAAAGTCATAGGAGAGTCTGTGGTAGAGCAAGGAAGTGAACCTGGTCTCTTGAGTCCCAGCCCAGTGCCTCAACTACCAGATCATCTCCTCACGTCTGCCATTATCTTCAGGTGCAGAGAAGCTAGCAAATTTTAACTTGGGGGTGGGGAGGGGAAAACATAATGAAGGAAGGAATAGAAGGGATTGAAGGATGGGAAATTCTGGAACAGATGGTGCACCTTCTACCCAGCCTGCTCTTTCGCAAATTAGGAAAGCGGGAAGGGGACAAGAAAGGAAGAAAGAAGAGGAAAATTATTATATTTCTCTAAGCCCCACTAATCTGTCTCAGACATGATGGACCACAGCCTGCATATACTCGAGCAAGCAATGAAAGATGAGTAAGCAACTTTAAATCTGCCACAAGGCCATGGGCTTTTATTATTTTGTAACAATGCTTGAATCCTAAATCAAGAAAGGTCAGTTTCTCCCAAAAAGCTAAATGCTGCCCATCTATTTTTGGCCGGAAGACTGTTGTAACCTGATTCATATACTGCAGTGGCTGTTCTGGCAGAAATAATGAGACTTACTGGCACTTACTAAATGTTAAGAATAGGTCAACTTCCTCCTTGCAAAGCAATAACATTGACCTCGGCAGCATTGCCAATATCTTGGTATTGACAGAGACTAGAAATCATTACTTGCTTTTTATATATCTTCCTGCCCTAACAGAAGTGGCTGTTTTATGTCAGACTGATTTATATGGGCACTTAGATCACAATACTTGCATTTATTTTGGCCTGGAAATCGCTTCCGGAGAGCATGACCCTTAAAGCTTGCAAGACTAGCCATATTGAATGATCCTGATCTCAGCAGTTCTTACCTTTAAAAACAGTGAACAGCAGAAGAGAGTTAACGTTTTTAAAGAGTAGTTTTATTGGGCAATTATCCCTGCTAAATTTACTAGCACTGAAAAGCGTAAAAAGCCAAATCAAATTACTTTTGGTCTAAGCCATGATATTTTATTAATTTTTTTCAACACTGCTTACAAATAAATACACAAATAAGCCTACAAAGCTACATTTACAAAATTAAGTCTATATTTTAAAAAGGATATGAAAATAGGTCTTCTTCCATTTATGTCAATGGAAGCTTTGCCATTGGCTTCTATAGTGGTGGAACAAAAATCACACTGTCCTGGAGTCTTAAATTCCACCTGTCCTGCAGGAAATTTTCTGTCCTGCAGGGTGAATTCCTAAAAAACAGACATTTCTTTCCTTCAGGACAAGGGGAATTTTAATGGGCCAGGGCCGCATATGCGTTGGAGTCAAATAAGAATCTAGAAACTTTGATACTAGCTATTAATTACCTGGCACTGATTAATAACTAGAAAAAAGACTATAGTTTCTGTGTGGGCTGCCTGGTGATCAAGATAAGTCTATGTGAACCACCTACAGCCAGATCTTGCTCCTACTGAAGTCAAATAACAAAGATCCCAACCAAGCCAACAGTGGCAACATATATCATGAATGCCACCGGCCAGAGAGCAATGAGGTTAGGCTGGCTCTTTGTGCATGGATTTCCCCACAGTTCTCAGGGCATCCATTTCCAGCTACAAGCCTCCCCTCCTGAGTATTGAAAACTGATCAAGAACCAACACCACCCCCGAAAGTCCCTTCCTGCAGGGCCGCCCAGAGGGAGGGGCAAGTGGGGCAATTTGCCCCAGGCCCCGGGCTCCACAGGGGCCCCGCGAGCCCTGGACCAGTGGTGGTCCGGGTCTTCAGCGGCATTTTGGTGGCGGGGGGCCCTTCAGTTGCTCCGGGTCTTCGGCGGCGGGTTCTTTAGTGCTGCCGAAGATGTGGAGCGACTGAAGGGCNACCAGTGGTGGTCCGGGTCTTCAGCGGCATTTCGGTGGCGGGGGGCCCTTCAGTCGCTCCGGGTCTTCGGCGGCGGGTTCTTTAGTGCTGCCGAAGATGTGGAGCGACTGAAGGGCCCCATGCCACCAAAGACCCAGACCACCGCTGGGTGAGTACAAGCGCCGCAGCTCCCCCGCTTTGCCCCAGGCCCCCTGAATCCTCTGGGTGGCCCTGCCTTCCTGTGAGAGGTGATGACAGGACCCTATGATCCTGTGATACTGATACGAACCCTATTGATTAGGGCTGTCGATTAATCACAGTTAACTCACGCGATTAACTCAAAAAAATTAATTGCGATTCATTGCAGTTTTAATCGCACTATTAAACAATAGAATACCAATTGAAAAGTACTAAATATTTTGGATATTTTTCTACATTTTCATATATATTGTATTCTGTATTGAAATTGAAATCAAAGTGTATATTATTTTTTATTACAAATATTTGCACTGTAAAAATGATAAACCAATAGTATTTTTCAATTCACCTCATACAAGTACTGTAGTGCAATCTCTTTGTCATGAAAGTGCAACTTACAAATGCAGATTTTTTTTTGTTACACAACTGCACTCAAAAACAAAACAATGTAAAACTTCAGCGCTTACAAGTCCACTCAGCCGTACTTGTTCAGCCATTTGCTAAGACAAACAAGTCTTAAAAGAGCAACACTCCGATGCGGAAACTACAGCACCCGAACCACCAAAAAGGAAAATCAACCTTCTGCTGGTGGCATCTGACATGTGAAAATGAACATGCGTCGGTCCACACTGCTTTAGATTGTTATCGAGCAGAACCCATCATCAGCATGGACGCATGTCCCCTGGAATGGTGGTTGAAGCATGAAGGGACATATGAATCTTTAGTGCATCTGGCACATAAATAACTTGTGACGCCAGCTACAACAGTGCTATGAGAACACCTGTTCTGACTTTCAGGTGACATTGTAAACAAGAAGTGGGCAGCACTATCTCCTGCAAATGTAAACAAACTTATTTGTCTGAGTGAGTGACTGAACAAAAAGTAGGACTGAGTAGACTTGCAGTCTCTAAAATTTGACATTGTTTTATTTTTGAATGCAGTTTTTTTTTACATAATTCTACATTTTTAAGTTCAACTTTCATGATAAAGAGATTGCACTACCGTACTTGTATTAGGTGAAATGAAAAATACTATTTCTTTTGTTTTTTTTACAGTTCAAATACTTGTAATAAAAGTAAATATAAAGTGAGCACTGTACACTTTGTATTCTTTTGTAATTGAAAAGTAGAAAACATCCAAAATATTTAAATAAATGGTATTCTATTATTGTTTAACAGTGCGATTAATCACGCGATTAATAGCGATTAATTTTTGTAATCACGATTTTTTGTAAGCCCTACTATTGATACTAACATTGTACTTCAATCACATCTTATTTTAAGACTTATTTGTCCCTTATGATTGCTCCCTCTTTACAATACTTTCTTTGTCAGAAGAGTTACAAGCTTCTAAAATACAGCTTTTATATGTTCACTGCTTCACCAAAGTCTACATATTCACTAAGGCGTCCTTGAATGCCATCAAGGATAATCTCATTTTATAGTCATGCTAATCCTCCACAGATGTGAAATATGATGAACCGGTGTCCAATATCTTCTTCACATATCAGACCACATGCTTAACTCCCCTGCTTTTCTAACTGTTCACATATCTGCTTTCTCCTGATACTTTTGCCTCATGTCACTTTGTTCATCAGAAAAAAATATATAGTATCTGGACTGTGATCTTTAGATTCTTTCATCAAGACAGAAGGGAAAAAAAGCCCAGCAGACTTCCAGGGATACCAATCCATCTGTCATTTTAAACTCTCTACTTCTGTGTCTGAATCACCCCACTGATTCCTTGGATGACTATTTGCCTTGCATGTAGCTAGAGAAAGATAGATGTGTAATTTATCTTTATTTGCTTTGCTGTATTTGTTTTATTTACAACTCTAGACATCCTTACTGATTTTTGTTACACCCCTTTAAGTTTGCAATCATACCATTTCATCATCCTGCTAGGGGTCCAAATTCTGCAGTTTATAATTCATGAGTGGAAGCTGTGACCATTCAGAGCCCGACTGACTTCAAATGTGACTCTGCACGAGTGCAGCAGTCCATCCACTCATTGTAAATTGTAGGATCAGGTCATAGGGCATGTGTATTGTAGAAAGTTTTGCCACCAGTGTAATTAAAATGGAACGCGCCCCCCCCCCCTCACTGTATGCACAGTTACACCAGAATAAAAGTGTTTATACTAGAATAGTTATTATGGTTCAGGAAGTGAAATAAGCTATACCAGTATAATGCATCTTTATACTGGTATAACTGCATCCACTCTAGAGCTTATGCCAGTTTAACCATATCAATAATAATAATAACAATAATAAAATCACACTCCCACTGGTTATATGCATCTTTATACTGGTATAATGCATCTTTATACTGGTATAACTGCATCCACTCTAGAGCTTATGCCAGTTTAACCATATCAATAATAATAATAACAATAATAAAATCACACTCCCACTGGTTATTCTGTTCTATAGTTATACAAGTATGACTTTCCAAGTCTAGACCAGGTCTTTGACTCTAGTAAAACATTTTACTCATCTTGTGAGAAATCTAGTAATCACGACAAAATCTGTTTGTTTTATTTCCCCTTTGCCCTTCCTAGTTTAATACAAATTTTATTGAAACTTACCCATACTGGGTTTTGTTTTTAATTTTCCAGTTCTTCCCCATCCCCTACTCATCAATGACAAGAAGTGCCTGCATGACAGTGTTTGCCTTCTGTGATGTGGCTCCACTCACCATGTTGGCACCTCCTGCTGGTCATCTTGGGGATTAGTTCTGTAGGTCAGTATGCCCTCTCCCGATGGTGCCTTGTCCACTATCACATCTGCACCCATGTTACTCCAAGGACCATGGCATCCTCTTCATGACACAGCTGTCTAGCTGTGTCACGATCTGTGCTTCCGCACTTCCAGGGGCCCTGTAATCAATTGTCCAGCCACTTCCCCCAGTGGCAAGTGAGGGGGAGCTGGGCCTGCCCACTACTCCAAGTCCTGGCCCAGGGACCCAGTAGATGGCAACCACCTGCTGTGTCCCCTCCAACTCCTCAGTATATTTCCCAGGTCAGTTCCCCACAGCCACAGCACCTTCTTTGCCCTCACCTCAGGGCCTCAGCATGACAGTCCTAGTAGCCAGCCAGGAGCTCCCTCTTGCTCTCCTGTTCCTGTGTAGCACTGTTCTGTTCAGGGTGCTAGCTTCCATCCACCTGAAAGGCACCCAGTCCTCCCTCCTTGAGCTCCAGGGAGTAACTGCCTCTGCTCTGCCCTGCGGCTCTTCATATATGGGCCTGCTGGGCCTGGATTGGCTGCTCCTCACAGCCTCTCTCCTATTGACCACTTCCCTCACAGCCTCTCTAGCACTCTATTAGCCCCTTACATGCCAGTGTGGGGCAGACGCCTTACCACACCTTCATTACTGGAAATTACTGGAAAATATGGTGGCCTAGAGTCTTCTCTTTATTTTCTCTTCAGTATCTTTATCTTTATCACATCTACCAAACTCCATTCATCCTACATTTTTTTTTCTGATGTATAACATATAGATGCATGTTATTTAACACTGTCATCTAACTTTCTCTAAAATAATGTAGTGTCTGTCAATTTTTTTGCTCTGTTCTTTCTCTGCTCAACATTATTTGTCTTTCTGTGTCCACCTGTCTCTTTTCTCTCAGTAGTTTCACTCTTGAACTAAGAAATCCACCAACATCCCTAAAAGAGAAGCACTATCTCACCACTAATCCTGCCTTTGAGGAGCATGCCTTTATTGTCTTAGCTGCTGTCCTTCAAACTGACAGCAGAATACTTATTACCATTTCAGTTTCCTACCATCTATTTGAAACTACTTCTATCAGGATCAGAGTTCTGCGAAGATAGTGGAATAACCTTTGGAAACTCCTTGCAGAATCCTCTTCTGAGCTCTGGGTACTATTGTCATTTGTTTCTGAGATTTGCATGGCCCTACTGAAAAATATAGAATTGTTGCAGTTTAATGACCCCACACTGGCTTCCTCACTGCATGACACTTTAATTAAAGATGAGCCTAGATACTTTCATTATAAAAATATATCTGTGTGTTTCGGGGAAATCCAGATACAGCCTCAGCTAACAAAATAAAGATACCTTTTTCTATTGTTTCACAGCACTGTCGATGCTGCACTGAACAAGCTGTGGGCAGATAGAAGGAAATGCCACTGCTGGCTTTTAGAAAGGCCACAGGGCACCAAAGCCCTTTTGTTTTCCAGGGTTGAACAAGAAGCACACTACCTAATCTAGATTCTCACTGGATTGCATTGTTCTCACCCTTCTCCATCATCTCTTCCTCTCTCTACTCGTTGTCTTCTTCACTCATATTACATATGAACTTTAGAGTATAAGCATCTTAGGATGTGGAACATGTCTTGTGATGCTTTGTAAAGCCCCAACACACTTTTGGATTCCTATAAAACAGTAATGAGAATTGTATGGAATTATTTATGGAAACTGGTTAACATTAAAGTAAAGAGAACTTGCATAAATGAAGCGTTCAAATTTCTATTTAAAACACTCAAAAGCCAAGACATGACTAACTTGGCCGCATACATTCCTGTATATTTCATGGTATAGATTTGATATTAGCAATATTATTATTTTAGTAGTTAATATTTATATTCTGGTAGTATTCTTGGTTCCTAAACAGCACCTAAACTCTCCCACACATTCTCCCCCCAAATCACCCTTCTGCCACTTTGGGAGTTCAGTTACTACTCTGACCATGTCTTCACTTACAAAAAGTGTTATTTACCATGTGTTAGCTAACAAGTGGTAACATCCTCGTGTGGAGAAGTTCAGGCTCTCCCTAGGGTTTACTTCACACTGCTAACGTGTGTGAAAACAACAAACAGTCTTGTCTAGAAATATGAGATATGAAAGTCAGATGCTAACTGTACTGTATCAGTAAGAAAATATTTCAGTTTCATTTATACTGTTGCCTGTTCTTGTGACACCCAAGAATCTTAGCCCAACACCAATGCTCAGTTCCCAGGGAGCAATTCTGCCTGAAGGATTGTTCCTAGCCAGAGATGAAGGCAGACAATAAACTGTCCTGCTACATGGAGAGCTCCCTTTCCCCAAAACCTTGCATAACCCAAAACTAACAGCACAGCATGTCTTCCCAAGACTAAAAGTTTGCTCACACACTAAAAAAATGTGGAAGGCTATGTGTAACAGCACCTCCTGGTAACACCAGACATACCATTATAAACACCCTATTGTTGGTAGGTTTTTCTGCTACAACCATGGATTTTTGTCATTTCTGTCCATTAAAACACAGGTGCTAACTGTAAAGTAATTTGTCTCAATTTCCTAATGCTCATAAAACAAAGAAAATGCTCTCAAGTTGCAAACGTGTTATATTCTAAATGATCTGGTTAGATGTAGGATACAGCATCAACAGCGTGATAAAATATACTTCTATATTAGTTAGCTAGCCTAAGAAATGCAAATTAATTGCTTGAGGACAGCAAAATTAACTACAATAGCTGAGGCTTAAAATGAGTAATTCTCCACAGCTGCCATTTGCTCAATATTATAAAAGCTGTGTTAATAAACTGTGAAGTGACTCCATTCTATAAATTTACTATCTATACTTGCATTCTCCTGTGCTTACCATAGGGGAGGAGGAGAAAGCCTATTTCCCTTTGAAATTTCACTTTATTAAGCTCTTCTGTAAATCTTTTATACAGCACTTTGTGATCCAAGTATCAGCAACATCAGTGAGTAGGGCTAGAAAGATAATTTGCAATAAATAAATCGGTGTGGTAAATAAGTATAAGAATTTTTTCATCACATGCCCCTAGTTACTATTCTAGTAGTGATTTGGGAAACTCAGTCAGGTATATATTCGTGTACAGTATCTTGGTGGTATTGGAGAGGGACCCTCAAGCAGGGCTGCCTTGATTCAATGATTTTAGAGCATCTGTTAGTTTGGGTGTAAACACTAGATGCAGTTAACACAGTAAACAAGTTATCCATGATCATCTTTGCACATATAATGGGCCAGATCTGTGAACTTCAATAAAGCTATACTAATTTAGACCAGCTAAGGATCTGGCTCAGTATGTACAAGTAGACCTGTAATACGCATATGAACTGAATGGCCATTATGAATATAATTTTGATCAAAATAGCTTAACTCCTTAATTAATAAAATCACAGAAATTATAAACAGAAAAAACCCCACATAAATGGGTAATTTCCCTTTAAACATCCAGTATGAGGTTGTGTCAATGCCACAAAGAACCAACGAACCTGTAAGCACATGACTGATGTCTGACAGACAGGCTCTAACTGGCCTCAATATTCTTTCAGATGTTTGAAAAGCGCTAGCCAGAAGTATGGAAAACTTTAAGATGCAATGCTGTAAACAAACTGTGGGAAAATACTGGAGGACTTTTAGGAACTCTTCATGGAATGTATGAATTGTTCACGAGTAAACAGTGGGGAGAAAAAATCCAGACATAATTTGAATTTGAAATTTGATTTGAACATATTCATGATCGTTTCATGGTTTTTTCTGTAAACATTTGAGCAGAAGAACTTTATTAACACAAATATTGGCAAAAAAACAATTTTAAGCTAAGATGCTTGAATATTCACAGAAAACAAATTTCAAATTGTATATGTATTTGTAATACCTGGAACTCATACTGTGCTCATTAATTACATTAGTCACCGAGTCAGGAAACAAACACTGGCACTTGATTTATGTGAAAAATAGTAAATAAATCCACTAATAATTTCAAATAACTGAAATTCTCATATTTATAAATCTACCAGATTATTTGAGGGAAAGAAAATGTTCTCTTTATATGCAGAATAAAGATGTTTATAATGTTTTAAGAGTGGTAGAGAGAGGAAAAGAACGTTTTTTTTCAGAAATGAGCCACATTTTTTAAAATTAGGTTTTGTCTGGCTTAATCAGAGTCTTGCTAAATAATGGTCATTCTAGAAACTGGATCATAATTTTAGCTCATAGTCCAGTTCATTATTACTGCTAAATAAACTGAACATGCAGGCTTTAGTTTAACTCAGCATACATAGACGAGCTGAGTGAATAATGCACAATGAATAATTTATATGAAGAAATAGGCTGTTTCTGAATATCTACATGCACATAATGATGTTTGTTGTTTGAATTTTGTCAGTAATTTTTCTTTACTTTTTGTGTTTGTTTCCTCAAATGATGGTGAATATTTAAAATGTGAAAGGGTTTTTTTGTTTTGTTTTGTTTATAGTTCTGATTTTTTGTTGACTAATCACGCATATCATTTGTACTTCCTGATTTGAAGTACATGGAAGCATTCTGCTGCAAATACTTGAGGTGTGAGAATTTAAAATTGAGTTTCCACATGTTTACTTTGATTTCTGTAGGCATTTTTGTTGGCAAAATGCTACTGCTCCGATATTCACAAAAAAACCCAAAACAAACTTGTTCAAAGCAAATTCATCCAGAAATGTGAACATATGTGGTTTTTCTCTTTCTAAGTAGAGGTAAACTTTTCAAAAGCACCTACATAACCCAGGAGCCTAAGTCCCATTTTCAAAAGTGTCTTAGGCTGCATCTACATTACCGCCCACTTTCAGCTGTGTGTAGGGTTTCGCCATAGCGAAAAGCAACCTGTGCCCACACTATGGTGTATAGCTACACATGTCCATGAAAGGCTCTGGCAGGGGGAAGCAGTGAGAAAAAGCTGAGTGAAGCCTTTCCCTGCTGCTAGAGCCTTTCCCCACTACCAGAGTCTTTTTCTGCAGTGGGGAAAGGTGCCAGCAGGTAGGACACTACATGGCTAAAAATAGCATTGCAGGCAGGAAGGCACGGCTTGGGTGAGTAGGGAACCATGTGGATATGTACTCAAGTATACATCCACACCCTTCACGTGTGCCTGTACCCTACTCACCTAAACCATGCCTCACCATCTACACTGCTACTTAGACCATGCTTCAGAGGCTACTCAAGTACACTGCCAAAAGAAATGTGTGGTGTAGATGTAGCCTTAGGCACTTTAGGTGCTAAATACTTCTACAAATCTGGCCCTAAAATGCAGATATGCTCCTAGTCTAAATCAATGAGAATAAGACACTTAGGTACCTGGCTGCATCTTTGCACACCAAAATACTTTTACAAATCTGACCCTTGTAAGACTAAATCCCACTGATTTTCAATGAGATTTAGGGGCCAGATTTTCAAAGCTGTTTAGGCACCAAAAGAATCTAACCAAGATAGGTGCTTAACTCCTATTGACTGATTGCAAGTAAGAATTCTATCACTTCATCTGGAAGTGGAGGTTAACCTCACTGGAATTCCACAGATAACAGTAAAAGTGTCATGTGTTCTAGTCTTATGTAATGACCTGGGACTGGCCTTGTGGATTCTGTGTTTCCAAGCCCACAGCTGAGCATCCACACTGCATTGTAAACCTGGGCTTACAGTTGCTGTACCCATGTCTCACAGCCATGCTAACTCATCCCTACTGCACTATGAAGACCTTCTGCCTCAGGTCTGACGCTTGAACTACATCCACACTGCAAAATGGCAGGGCTTGGGCCGATGCCAAGGAGATACTTGGGCTCTGATCAACCTCCCTGTCAGGGCCTACGACCCGGGAACTGTCAGCTTGCTGACCCAAGTCAAACAGAAGGCTTGTGCTCAAACCTGAGTCAGAACCTGGGTTTAATGTACAATTTAGACATACCCTTAGAGCAGGGGTCAGCAACCTTTCAGAAGTGGTGTGCCAAGTCTTCATTTATTCACGGTAATTTAAGGTTTCACGTGCCAGTAATATATTTCACATTTACAGGGGCCGGTGAATGGAACCCCAGACTGTCAGTGGGCTGAGCGGACCAGTGGCTGGGACCCCAGGCCGGCAGCGGGCTGAGCTGCTCAGCNTATTTCACATTTACAGGGGCCGGCGAATGGAACCCCAGACTGGCAGTGGGCTGAGCGGACCAGTGGCTGGGACCCCAGGCCGGCAGCGGGCTGAGCTGCTCAGCCTGCTGCTGGTCTGGGCTTCTGTTAGCCGGCCCCTGCCAGCCGGGGTCCCGGCCGCCGGCCCCGCTCAGCCCGCTGCCGGGCCAGGGTTCCATCCATCCAGGCTGGCAGCGGGCTGAGCGGGGCCGGCGGCCGGGACCCCAGGCTGGCAGCAGCGTGCCACAGTAAATCAGCTCACTTGCCACCTTTGGCACGCGTGCTATAGGTTGCCGACCCCTGCCTTAGAGGCTAACACTAAACTGAAAGAGAACCCAAAGCTTAAAACTGGAAAAAAACAAAGCAAAATTGGAAGCAAACAAGAACATTTTAAAAGAAATACAACAGAGAGCATTGTGAAAATCAGGGTCAGACTCCCCCAGGGCAGAACAGAAGGTTTAAATCCCCAAAATGAGTAGCTAAACTGATTGCATACTGTCTTATTGTGCTATAAAAGTATATCGAGGCAGGTCTTTTATGAAAGCTTGTAACATTATGAACATGCTGGTCATAATGAGATAGGTATAAAGACTATGATTACAAAACTATGAGCACAGTTTTCTATATATACAAATACATGATCTGTGCTGCAACTTCAACTACACCTCACAGCAGAGCAGTGAGCAGTCAAGCGGGGAGGGGCACCTCCCAAGCCAGGGGTTTACAGGAAACCAGCTTCAGGTAACTATCCATTGTCCAACCCAGGAAGAGAAAATTGATGGACCATTAGAGTTAATGGATAGCCAAGATGTCTCAGTGTTTTGCAAGTCAAAGAGGGAATTTCCCCACTCTGAATAAACATAAATCACCATGGACTGAGGGGCTGGGGGAAGTCTTTTAAAAAACAGGCTTGGGACAGAGTTTTTTTTATCTTGAACTTGAGGGACCATCTTGAGTTGGGAGGCTGTCTGTCAACTCTGGATCCCTCCTATAGCTAGAGAGTACACTGGGAAACTGTTTTAAGGCAATAGGTAACTTGTGTTAGAAAAAGGGTGTTATCTGATATTTAAGTGTAAAGCCTGATGTGGAGTCTATGTTTAGTTCCTGTGTAACTTGGAGATGATTGCTTTCCCTTACTATTTCACCTTTGGATCAGTGGGGTTTTTTTCCTATTAAAAATTGTTTTTGTTTATTTTCAGCCCAAGAAGGCCCCTGTTGTGCAAACTTTGTGGAACATGTATGCCATAGTAGCCAGGTGGCTGGTTTCACATTTTTGGGGTGATAAACTGAAGAGAAATGGTACTTAAGAACTCAGGGAGGATGTATTTGAGTAGACACGGGACTAGAAGGGCAGTTGGTGTCACCCTGCAAGGAGTAACTGTGCTACTCCAGAGTTAGACCTTATGCTTCAGGGATCTGTGTTAGGGATCTGAACCATAGCTGCACAGCACAGAGACTCCAAGTTTACAAGACAGGAAGTGACAAAACCCCTTACTGGTCTGGTTGGTCACCAAAACGTCACATGCTTCGAGAACAGCTGCACATATTTGGTTAAGTAGGCACATGTGCCAAGTTTACTATTGTAGCTTTTGGGACAGAAGGTTGGAAATGAAAATATTTACCGTGGTTACTCTCAAACCTTTGTATTTGCAAGTAATTAAAGCTACTACATAATTAGTAGCCTGCCTTATACTATTGCCCACACAATATTAATTAGGCAAAAGCTAAATGTGAAGATATTAATCACATCCTCTCAACTTAGGGAGTTGACCAACATTATCTCATTGTTTCCTTGGGCTCCACAGTCTGCCTGTACCACCAGATGTCTCCTGTCTTATTGTAAGTTAGACCGTAAGTTCTTTGTGGCAGGTATCCTATTTTCCTCAAGTGTTTGTACAGCACCGAGGAGCTGTGGTCATGCACAAGGAGCCCCACTGCTACTGCAATACAAATAAGTGATATCAAATTTAAGTTAATATTTATAGAAAACTCACACATTCAAATTGAATCATTAAGAACTTGTATATGTTTAGTGGAGCTATGGATTTCTTCTCGATAATCTCTTATCCTACTGGAATATGGATGGTAAAATGTACTCCATTCTACCCTCTGTATATTATTACATACACAGAGAGTTTATATACATAGAGACAAAGAAAGAGTAAACAGCTGATATTTAGTGACTGGGGAAATAGAGCTGTGCCATGTAGACCATCACCTTCATTCAGGGACAAACAGATGAATATTCTCCAGAAGAGCTATAAACTATTACGTTCCAAAAGAAATGCTTCAGTGAAAGAGATTTATGGTTGCTTTCTTAATTTTAAATCATTTCCCATGCATAATAAGCAAGGATGACGTTCCTTAATGTTGTTGGAATATTTCTATGCATGATGAACAAGATCCTTTTACAGTCTGAAAACAGTGATAATTATATTTTGTACACTCTGCACTGAATCTATAATTCCCATTAGACATAAAAGCTCTTCCAGAGCATTTCAGGTAACAGAGAACAACCTGAGCACTGCTGCCTGACGAGGTGCATTTTTCAATGGAGCAATAAGCCGTGCAACCTGTATGTTAGTGACTCTTTCAAACTATAAGCAGTAGACACATAATATCAAGGACAACCATCCATCTTAGGAATGACAGTGACTGGTGTTGCCTGGACTTCTAAGTAACATGAACATAAAAAAGCACTCAACCTCAGAAAGCAATGGGACGCATATCTAGGCCTGCTATAATCAATCATTCATATATATTTCTTCCGCTTGCTGAAAAAAAATTACTGAGGGAACACAAAGCATGTTTGCCTTTAAGATGAAATTTGATACAGCTGAATAGCTGATATAAAACAGCTGAGAAAGTTTAGAACTATTGGGCCAGATTCAGACTTGGCCAAACGGGTAAAACTCCACTGAAGTGGATGGAGATGTTGCCACTTACAACAGTTCTGAATGCGGCCCATTGCGTTTTTAAAAGTTGGTGCAAGTTTGCCTAATCTAGTTTCAGTCTGAAGTATCTTCTTTTCAGGGTCTGTGGGCAAAATCTGAGTTAAAACCAAGTAAATCTGAGGCTGTGATGGTATAATGTACATCTTCTTCTGGCCCTCTCATGGTTTAGTTTACACTTGCCTGGATTCCCTAGACTTCCTTACACTCTCACCCACTTACTGATGCAGGACTTACATATCACCACTGTCTCAGGCCTACTGGATCTAGCTGAGTTTAAGGGAGTGTAGGTTGATCACCTACATCCCAGAGGGCCAGAAGAGAAGAGTGTAGCAGGAAAAATACCTGGAAAGCAGGTGTAAAAAAGATTAAATAGGCAATCCCCTACCTTAACTTACACTTTCTTACTGCTAGTGGTCAGGAACAGAGGCTTTTGCAGGAAAGGCAATTAACTTAGACTACTTTAGACTTAGGGACTAAATTCAGAAGTGAAATGTAAGTGTATGAGCATATTGGGAGTCTAACTGAGTCTAAGATGATGTAACTTACACACTAATGGGGACAGTAAATGACATGTTATACCAGTTTTTACATCTGAATGTGGCCATTTATTTGGACAACAACTCTTCCCTTATTATCTGTCATGTAGGAGCTGCACATATGTTTATGGAATTTATCCACAAGTGTGCAATCATACTGCCTTGGGCAATGGTTTGAAACTAATCTTTTAGTTAAGCTAAACTGGCCATGCATATTTGGAATTTTATCTTTTGTAGTGGTAAATGCCTGTGGATGGCCATGACTACAGTAGCTCGGTCATGTTAAAATGTTTTATCTTACTACACAGTATATAGAAGTCATGGCCAAATTAGGCCAGCCTTTAAAAACATAGCTTCAATCTTTCACTTATGTAACAAATAGTTTGACAAAGTCTGTAGCTTAATTTCATAGCCTTTTTGTCAAATACAGGAAGACAAGGCAAGAGACCAAAATATGATAAACTAGTATCATCAGTACTTATTAGATTGCATGTACATCCTCAGTGTCTATACATCTCCAGTGTCTGAAGAACATGTTATTGTGTCACATACACATGCAGTTAATATTTTATCTTTCCAATTAGCTGGTAAATGCAGTGTCTCAGCAAAGGTCAGTCATTTTAATTTGGTACAGTTGTTTCTCCACAACTTCAGTTCATGTTTTAAGGGCAAAGTTCACTCTGGGCCCATTTCTTATTTGCACTTTTATACAGCCAGCACAACTTTTCAAGATAGGCTAGACCCATGGCTGCTTTACAGCAGTCTGGCAGCATGAAGAGGCTTGAAAGTGAGTGTCAATACAATTTATGTCCACCTTAAGGTCCCTTGATGTGGTCAGAGTAATGCAATGTGCCCTTTGTGTAAATTATAATCAGGCCCCATGTCCATAAAGCTTGTGTTTTTTAATGGCTGCTAACTCAGATGCCAATGATGATAGTTAACAAACTTGTTATTAAAATATGTCACTGCTTCTCAGAGCACTTTAAGTAGTAGTATCATACTATGGAAATCTACAATCTACACTGATTAGCACCCAGCTCATTCTGGATAGGCCTTTAACAACATATGGCGGAGGTAAAAGGAGGTGCTATTGGTTTCATTTTTCTACCAGCAGTTTAGCTATCAATAGTTTGGAACATTGCTAAATCAAGATACTCTACATATTTAACCAGCATATGTCTGTAAGAACCACCATTGCATTAGAGATTTAAAGTTAAGTATTTTACTTCTATCCTACTACAGAAAACAGGTATTTCACTGCCTATTAATGGGTTAACAAGAGTAGTTTCTTTAAGAGCTATCTATGCCACATACAGCTGTGGAAACTGGCAACATTTTTGTGTGTGTGTGTCAAACTCAGTTAGAGCTATTTAGCAAAGTGTCCAATTTTCACAGCTTCAGCTTCTGAGACATTCCATAGTGGCTCTGCCAAAAGTTTCCCTGCACTATTTCTGTGGTGCTCCATGCTTCAGTAGAGCACAAAGTTATCCTCCCACACCCATGGTTGGAAGGTGGCCCATATGGATGGCATCTCTGGAGAGAGCACTGATGCTTACCATGGCAAGAGCTCTGAGACAGACTGATAATAGCCCTGCAGCCCATTGCCTTTAAAGGAATACACTCTCCCTACTGCCTTGGATTCTCTGTGCTCTGTTTACAAGCTCGTTTTCAGCCTCTGGCCAGTCAATCAATCCTCTCCCTCCGTTTTATTTTACCTCTGACTAGTAACAGATGGATGATTTATTTTCAGTGATGTTACACAGGTGACTCATTTCTCAGATCCTGGAAGCACCATGTGTAATTCTATATGCAGTGTTGCACTGGGTTCATTATAAACAATAGAGGGGGGAAAATGGCACACACAAAAAATTCTAGACCAGCTGCAACATGATTGCATTGAACAAAATACAGTCTGACGGGATAAAAATATTTCCAAAGTAATAATGTAAAGCAGGGGAAAGGATTATACACATGACACACTAATAGTAAAACAAGGATCAATGTTCTAGGTTAAATCTGGATATTAATAAAACTCACAAAGTGAGTATGATATAAATATTTAATAAAGCAAGTTGTATCATACTCACTTGCTGCATTCAAAGTGTGGTTAGTTACATCTATAGAAAATGTTATATAGTCTTTCCTTCTTGGTGAAAGAGGTTGCACTAGATTACACAAGAAACAGACCCTAAAATCTATGCTACTTCAAAAGAATCCAACTACTTTATTCTCTGCACCAACGCTCATTGAATGAGCAAAATACCAGGAATAATTTTATATTCATAAAATATACATACCGGATAATACATTATGTAAAACATTTAGTAGTTACTGAGAAAATAAATTACATTTTCCAAACATAAGCATAGAGTTTGGGGATTTTTTAAAGGTAATCTGTGTGGGCCCATGAAAGTGACAGACATGGTAAAACTTGAAAGAAGATCACAAATCAAATACAATGCTTCCACCTCAGATAAACATGCCTATGATTTTAGTCCTCACTGGATCATCTCTGCAAGGAAAAGAAGCAATTTAGTCTCTAGATTAAGTCTGCTTTATTGAACAGGTGATTGCCAATTAGGTCAAACTGTGTTAAATAACATTAGGTGTTTTCCTGATGTGTATTAATATCCACTGAAAATAAAACTGAAACCAATCAACACATTTCATTTCGGAACTAAGTTAAGATTCAAACTGTGGTCATAGAATTTAAATGATAAGTCAGTTCATTTACTAAAGCACATCCTTCCTCAAAATAAAGTTAAATAAAGTGTTCAGTTTTACATTTTGAAATGTATGCTTTGCCTTAATAATCAAGAGTATAGTTTTATCATTTGTAAAAAACCAACAGTCTTAGAAGAAGAAATGAAACACTTTATAAAGTCCAGGTACCATACCTTTGAATATGGAACTACTATATGACATTCTGAACACTGTGCAACTCACTGATGATGATTCGGTTAGTTTGGAATGGAATGTCTGTTCAAACTCCATATCAACAAAGGCCTCATTAAATGGAATTAGTAAGAGAAAAAAGTACCCCGATGGAGTTTAAAGAGCTCTCAGTCCAATCATATGTCCTACGGTGTTCGTCTCTTTTACAAGGTAGCGCAATAAAGTTAGACATCAAAAGAATGTCAACTAGTCAGCTAGTCCATTTGTCTCTTTTTCTCTTTCTAAATTTAAGCACCATTTCTCATCTATAAGTATTTGCCAGAAGCAAAAGGCAATAGCCTTTTACAGTAGTATTCATAAAATCTACACGTTGCGTCAGTTTTGCATTAGATTTTCCTTCCCCCAAATCCTGAGTTTCACAAAATTTTAGTGAGTTCACCTTACCCACCCTATTATGTCACTTCAGATCCCATCACCTTTCTTCCCTTTTATGAGTTTAAGTGTAGTTATTCAATGGCTCGGTCCAATGCTCAGTGAAGTCAGTGAGAGTCTTTTGATTGACTTAAATGGGCATTGGCTCATTTCCCTAGTGCCTAGGCATCTAGAGTTATTGGGAACATCAGAAGAGCTGGTTTCAGATTCTTCTTTTAACAGTTACAATCCACTATACTTGAGAAGACACTATATTAGGAGGAAAATTTTCCTCTTGGACTGTGCGGTAGACAAGTAATAACAGATGGAAACTGTATTGTGTAGAGAGTGGACACGTGCATTTAAATCATTACATGATTTTTTATGCAATTTTTTTTTTAATGTAGTTGCCAATGCCACTTTTTTTTGGACATTATAACTAGGACAGACTAGATGGTGACGGCTTAGCATAAATGCATCCATTAAAATAATGTACAGAACAAGAAGTGATTAATTCATTGCAGTGGCAGGCATACATTAATTGTTATGGGGCAAGGTATTCACTATAAGGTGATTGGTTTCCAAAGTAAATAGTAATAAATTCTGTTTGCATCTGAACACTGTTTCCCTACAACAGCTCTGTTCTTTCCTAATGACTTCATCCCATCTGAAATCTGCTTCTTTATTCAAATAAAGAAAATAAAAACAATAAAATTAGTGTTGAAGTTTGCAGAAGTTATTCCCACCCTTCCATTTGTCCCATCTTCAGCTTGATGAAAAAAAATAAACCTCCCTTGGTTTTGTAGCCATTTCATCCTAAAACCATGTTTCATTAAGGGAAATTTTGGTAGTTCTTATTCCTCTGGCTAGCTAAACAACATCTGGTTTTGTTAGTATTTAGATGGGAGACCCGCCTATGGGAAGACACATGACTGACTCAGTAGTCAGCACAAATGGGATTCTTTATTCAGAATGTGGAGAGACACAGATCCTGTAGCGCTCTGGCTCAGGCTGCAAGTAGAGCCTTTGTGTTCTTACTTTGTACCATCTTTGGATGACATACAGAACCAAGGGTCTTATTACTCTCCGTTATTAAAGCTCCTTTGGCTTTTCCCCTCAAGAATAAGTGTATTAGCTCTGCCAGTCTGCTCAGATTTCAACTTGCCACTTGCAAAAATCAATAGAAGTTTACCTGAGTACAATCTGATTACAAACAGAGTTTGAATGGAACCCATTCCATCTACTTAAATTCCCCTTGAAGCTTTAGTTGGATAAGTTATTCTTCATATTCTTCAAAATTTCCATGTAAATACTTGATTATGAAGGCTTGCTGACAAAGAACTGTTACAAGCCATCACATCCGTAGCTACATTTTAGTGGTTAGTGAAGAGATCCTTGCAAACACTGGACAAGAATTTTAAAATTATTCTATTTTTCTTTAAAAAAGAAAATATCTTCCAACATTCTGTCTCAGACTTCACTGCTGCTCCTGAGACCTCACATCTCTTGTTTATGTTAAGCTGTTCTTCTCAGCATAGAAGAGGGACTTGGAACATTTACTAATGAAATCACCAGTCCTTCCCCTCCTGTACTGCAGAGATTAGGTTGAATTAGGAAAAGTACCTGAAGAACTCCTCTGAGCATCAGATTCTTTGACAGCAGCAGCAAAGATATTTTTAACAAAATGTTTTTGAATGAGGATTTTAAAACAGCATTTAAACAGGGCAAATGACTGTATGTGATACACAGTAAAAACAGGAAAGAAGCTCAATCACATCTATGAGACTCAGATGGCCTTCTCCTCAGCTGGGCTAAGTCATTGGTGATCTATTGACATCAAGGACACCATGCAGATTTAAACCAGCTGAGGATCTGACCCAAAGAGTATGCTTCAAAGATATGAAACAGCTTTCCTTCTTGTAAATACTGTATATATGATATTGATAGTGGTGTTTAGGTAAATATATCTAAGTAGAAAGCATTGCAAGAAACCAATTAGGAAATATAGTCCAGTTTCCTTAAAGATTACATTACTGGGCTATGCAGTCTTAGCAGACTCTTTATTGAATATAAATTGCATGAACATTTGTATGCATTGTGAATTACAGTATATGCCCCAATACTTGTCATGTTTGCAAAATTACAGGGCTACAAGATGGAAGCAGAAGAAAGAAAACATCTTCTTCCACAATCGGAGCAGAAGAAACGGGAAGTTCCTTTTATGAACCAATCCAAATTTGGGCTTAAATTTGCTTGAGGAATGGCAGCAACTGGTATGAAAGTTGGAGGGAAGAATTTGGAGGAGGCACCAAGATAATCTGTATGCAATGGCTAGACTGCTAGCTACAGTTGCAGCATCTCTGTAAACAGTTTTCTTAATAAAGAGCCCACTTAGTTTTAGCACAGGGTCCTTTCATGTTATTACCCAGCATGCAGTGCATGAGATAGGGATGACCAAATTTGCAGCCCAGTTTTTGTTTCCCAAATCAGTTCATCCAGACCTAAAGAAAACCCTGTAATCTGGGAATCTCCTGCAGTTTGCTTGATGATCTAGTGGAATGCTTAGCTCAAAACAGATGTTATGGGCTTGATGCAGAAGTTATTGGATAAGGTTCTATGGCCTGAATTATGCAGGATGTCATCTTAGATGATCATAATGATCATCTGGCCTTACAATCTATAATAAAAAGTCTGAAAATCTCTCCACTGAATTCAATAGACAAATAGTAAATTGTAGACCAGATTCAACTTCCCTTAAAGTGAATGCAGGTCTTTCCATTGACTGTTATGGGAGTTGGATCAGACCCCATAACACAGAATATGAAATATTTTATGCACCAGATTTGTATAATTAATAACAGATAGCACAGTGTAAAAGGTGGCAGTGGTAAAGTTACCCATTCATGAACAGATACTAGATTTTGTTAACAGTAATGGAGAACCTAGTGTTTTTATTCTCATTTACTTATAAATGTACTTTTTCTTATTTCCCCCCTTCCTTTTCCTTTGTTTTAGGCAGTTGTAGTTTATAGGTTTTTCTTAATGTTCATAAATGCTTTTGGGAAATTATTGATCTTGTCTGTAAACCAGAAAAATCTACAACTGCCTTATTTGTCTTCCCTATAAAAAAATACACCATTTTTGTTGAAATATTGTCTCATTAGTGAAAGCAAACATTTCTAGTGATGCAGTGCAACCATTACCATTAGAAAAGCAACATGTTCAATGTTCATTGAACATATTCTTATCTCTGTGGTGGGTTTTGCAAGATCAAAGAGACAGCAGCAATATCAACACAGTGTTTACAAGAGGTATAGGCACAGAAAGATACAGCAAATTTATTAAGCTCTTCAGAGAGCATGCTGGTGAGTCAGGCAGTTCTCTGTAGTGTTGTGTGACTTTTTTGTTACAGATCCTTGATAGAAGTTTTGATCCAGCTGAATTCCAAACCCTACCTCCCTCCGTGTGCACAGCATTTTAAAGATTTGATTTTTTTCCATTTGCTTTATTTGTTTAATTTATGGCAATACTTTGTTTTTAATGACATCATTAAGGTCAGGCTAATTATTAGGGGTCTGAACCTGCACCCATTGAAATTGATAACTAGAAACTCCCATGCAGCTTATCCTACTTGTATTTTATATAATTATATTACATATAATTAAGGATGCATTCAACAGTAGATAATGAAAGGAAGAAGCCAGGATAGATTACAAAAAAGAAATACAGCTAGGAATCTTAAAGAAGGGAGAGAGTTAGAATGATAAGAAACAGGAATAGAGCTATACTTCTAGAAAAGAAGAAAAAATACCCAAGAGCTTAGACTATAGATTCTTTTGCTTTTTCTCTATCTTTTCAGGATGTTTTCTAAGGGCCAGATTGTATCAAATTGAGTAATACCTTACTCCTTGAATAGTCCCACTGTAATCAGTGGACTATATAAAAGTCTGATACTACTCCACGTGAGTAAGGGCAAAGCAATGTGAGCCTAAAAGAGAAAAAGAGAACACAAAAACATTAACAACCCTTCCTCCCGAAGTTCTGCACCTACTACATCCTGCTGTATGAAAATGTCACATAAAAAGGGCTTTCCTTTCAACCAAGTCAGAATTCAGCCCTTGGAATTTGACCATGCTGCAGGATGGATTTTCATAGCATGTTGAGAAGAACATATTTGAGTGAGAGGAGGATCTTCAGTAAGCAGCAAAATCTCACAAGAATTCAAAGAAGCAAAATGTGGTACAATTCAGAGGAACCTTTTTAGGTTCATTGTGAGCCTGAGGAGGCCACTGGGTGAAGAGCAAGGTGGTCCAAAGCTACCATTCAGAAGTGTCTTCGAGGGCAAAAGAAAAGAAGGCATTGTTTATCTGAAGGAGTTTTCCAGCAACTATAACAGTTTGCTAAATATTATCATAATGTAATAAAAGCTATGAAATAACCTTGTCAACCTTGTCATTTCAATTTTTTATGCCTGGTCTTTCTTTCCCTGGTTAGGTCAGTGAACTCTTATCTCCTCCGCATATTGCCATAGGCCCACAGCTTGTAAAAAAATAAATAAATAAATAAATAAAAAGAAAGAATCCTGTCACACAAATGTCACAAGTAATAGCATTACACCATAGCAAACACTGGCTTTAGATACTCCTAAACATCTAACTTCACAGGTTTTGCAGGATCTTTTGGTTCATCTGCATTTGCAAGAGCATGCTCCTTTTGCTGCTCTAGTTCTGTCCATCGTTACAAGCCAGCTTTAGATTTCAGGGCCTCAGTCTTTCATTTGCACCCAATATAAATCAGTCAAGAGCTCCATTATGGTTAGTTACACTGCTACAAAATTGTTATAAATAAGAAAAGAATCAGGCCTCATAACTTGCAAAAGCACAGCATATTGTCAGTGCTGACTGCCAGCCAAAGAAAGTGTATTGTTCTAAAGACCACCACTGAGAAATAGCCCACTCTGTTACTTCATTCTTCCCCACTAAAGAAAATTTAGAAACAATCAAACCTGCTCTCAGGATAACAAAGATATACATTAGATATAACGCAACTGAGCCTTTCACTCCTTGGGCTCATATATTTCTAGATAAAAAAAGTCCACAGAGAAGGATAGAGTCACTGAAAGCAACTTCAAGTGTGGAAGGGAAAGTTTATTATTCAATAATCTCAGAAATGTAGAGCTGAAAGGGATCTCAAGAAGTCAACAAGTGCAGTTGTAATACTGACAGACTCTGGTCATCGGTGGGTGGGATCCAACCTGAGACCTCTGGAGCTAAATGCATGAGCCTCTACTGCATGAGCTAAAAGCCACATGCCTGCTGACTAAGGCTGTAGCAGACTCATTAATCTCTAAGTGGTCTCGGTGCCACTAGAGGGGACAGAACACCACACCCAGGAGGTGTGTGGGTTACACAGTGCCCTGCGCTGAGGCTGGACTAATTAAACAAGAACATTCTTAATGTTGGTCTACTAAAGAAAGTAAAGTGAGACCACTTTATGTGTAACTATCTTCTGGCCTACTGTACATACAGTAGGCCCAACTCTTGCCTGCCTGGGGATTTTGGTAACTAAATAAACTAAAAATTGTCACCAAGTTTGAGTATGCCTGGGAGTTTTTCCTATAGGATTGCTTTTGGATAGCTCAGTGGTTTGAGCATTGGCCTGCTAAACCCAGGGTTGGATGAGGGGAAAGCAGTGGATGTGTTATTCCTTGACTTTAGCAAAGCTTTTGATACGGTCGCCCACTGTATACTTGCCAGCAAGTTAAAGAAGTATGGGCTGGATGAATGGACTATAAGGTGGATAGAAAGCTGGCTAGATCATCGGGCTCAACGGGTAGTGATCAATGGCTTCATGTCTAGTTGGCAGCCGGTTTCAAGCGGAGTGCCCGAAGGTTCGGTCCTGGGGCCGGTTTTGTTCAATATCTTCATTAATGATCTGGAGGATGGCATGGACTGCACTCTCAGCAAGTTTGCAGATGACACTAAACTGGGAGGAGTGGTAGATACACTGGAGGGTAGGGATATGATACAGAGGGACCTAGACAAATTAGAGGATTGGGCCAAAAGAAACCTGATGAGGTTCAACAAGGACAAGTGCAGAGTCCTGCACTTAGGACGGAAGAATCCCATGCACTGCTACAGACTAGGGACCGAATGGCTAGGCAGCAGTTCTGCAGAAAAGGACCTAGGGGTTACAGTGGATGAGAAGCTGAATATGAGTCAACAGTGTGCCCTTGTTGCCAAGAAGGCTAACGGCATTTTGGGCTGTATAAGTAGGGGCATTGCCAGCAGATCAAGGGATGTGATCATTCCCCTCTATTCAACATTGGTGAGGCCTCATCTGGAGTACTGTGTCCAGTTTTGGGCCCCACAGTACAAGAAGGATGTGGAAAAATTGGAAAGAGTCCAGCGGAGGGCAACAAAAATGATTAGGGGGCTGGAGCACATGAGTTATGAGGAGAGGCTGAGGGAACTGGGATTGTTTAGTCTGCAGAAGAGAAGAATGAGGGGGGATTTGATAGCTGCTTTCAACTACCTGAAAGGGGGTTCCAAAGAGGATGGATCTAGACTGTTCTCAGTGGTACCAGATGACAGAACAAGGAGTAATGGTCTCAAGTTGCAGTGGGGGAGGTTTATGTTGGATATTAGGAAAAACTTTTTCACTAGGAGGGTGGTGAAGCACTGGAATGGGTTACCTAGGGAGGTGGTGGAATTTCCTTCCTTAGAGGTTTTTAAGGTCAGGCTTGACAAAGCCCTGGCTGGGATGATTTAGTTGGGAATTGGTCCTGCTTTGAGCAGGGGGTTGGACTACATGACCTCCTGAGGTCCCTTCCAACCCTGATATTCTATGATTCTATGATTCTGCTCTTGCATACACTGCTAAAAGATTCAACTTGCCACATTCCTTGCAATGCTGTCCTAGTGTATTGCACTTCTCTTCACTTATGCTGTTTCCCCACAGTAAATGCATCTCACTGTGGGTATGGAACCCTGGCCACCTGTTCTCCTTTGCTGTTGTCTCACTGCATATACTTCTGGGGCTATTGTGCATCCTAAGGCTTCATCTTGAGGCTTCCAGTGCATGCCCCATGTCTAAGCATCTGCATAACATCAGATTGCCTTCCTGAAACAGCTGCTCCCACAGGTGGAGATCCCAGATGCCATACACTATCCTGTCCTGAATTAGGGAGTCTGTCAAGTGTCCAAAATTGCACGTAGTAGCCAGTGTATGTCAAGGTAGTAAGAGAGGGGTCTATCCCCTCCCCTCAGATTAGTCTGTAGTGGAAAAACCTTTGTCACTCCATGGTTTTGTTGTGCTTTGAAGAGCAATAGGTTCCTAGGGCTCCTCGCACTGCTGGGAGGATTGAGGCAGTGGTGAACTTCAAATTGCTGCGGACTACCATCATGTTCCCCAAATAAGTTAAAACAGTTTTACTTTCCCACTGTTGCCGTCATCCTCCATGGTCAAGTCTGTGTACAACTCAAATGCTTCCTTCTGCCAACTCCATCAGTGGTCCAGGTTTGTGCCTGCAAAATCAGGGCTCCTGGGGGCTTCAGACCAAATGTTATGGCTCACATTGCCAGCTGGCGCACTTCAAGTTACATCTTTGATCTTGCCACCATGTTTCATTAGCAAAGAGTGAGACTGAAGGCAGGTTAAATTAAACAAATGGCACTTTAATAAATTCTGTGCACTGCTCTTTCCATGTGGTAGACTTCCTTCCAGCTTAACACCAACAGTTTCTCCTTCCCCTGGTATCTGCTCAATAGAAGTCCCTGCAGGGAACATGGACCCTCTGAATCCAATTCCACTGATCAAGATACAGTCACAGCCCAATTGCCCATGGACAGTTGGCACATTAGGACGGCTGGCATCCCTTGGTAACCTGACTGGAAGTTTCAGCAAGGGCTGGTTGGATTTTGACACAGAACCTACCCTGCACCTACTACATGGGGCCCTTCCAGGTCAGGATTAAGGCCATTGATAAGACAA
The DNA here is from genome assembly GCA_003942145.1 of Platysternon megacephalum. Taxonomy (NCBI): domain Eukaryota; kingdom Metazoa; phylum Chordata; order Testudines; family Platysternidae; genus Platysternon; species Platysternon megacephalum. The sequence continues at coordinate 9,726,055 of QXTE01000007.1, read as the reverse complement.
TATGGGGAAATTTCAGGTTAATGATGCATACTGCTGAGATAAGTAGGAGGAGAAGGATCATAATTCATATATACTAGTCACATGGTGTAAATCAGGGTAACGACATTGAAGTCAAGCAGTTACATCAATGTAAAACTAGTGTAAGTGATAAGAACCAGTGTAAGAATCAGAGATCTAATGGTAGAAAACGTATCAGTCCCAGATCATTCCAATCAGCTACCTCTCTCCTGTCCAATTCCTTCAAAACAGTGTTGTCTGCAAATGTCCTGCACAGAATGTTTCAAAAGAGACCATGGTTTACCTGAAGCACTACTACTAGGTATGGCTAGCTCAAGTCTCAGATTCATCATTATATTAGACATATGTGCCACAAACAATAGTGAGATCGTAGAAAAAGTTATTTTGCATTTTATTTAAACTAGGGTTTTAAGAACTTAAATATTGATGTGCAGTACAACCTTGCCAAAGATAAGAAAGTAATATCTTTAAAGGCTTCATCAATCCTAACAAACCCAGAAAGATTCTGGCAGTTGGAGAAATAAATCAGCTTGTCACATCAGCTGAACACAGTGGTTCCCACTGTTTGGAACTCCATGTTCTTCATGCTTCAAGAGTTTCTGGAACAACAAAAATTGTGCATGTCTTTGTTGACAAATGCAAAATTGAAGGGACAGATGTTATTCTAACTTACAGCCATGGAATCTGGCTGCCAACATAGGTAGCCTACTTTGGCCGATTAAAAACTGACAACTTGGCACAAGGAAGCAAAAAGAGAGTGGGGGTGGTGGTGAGTGAAGCAGCAGCCCCCAGACATTGGAGGTGAAGAGGGAGAGGGAAGGAATGGGGGGCATGAGGAACACATCCTCAGGCGCTTCTGGTCAAGATCTCCCCCATTCTGTGTACTGTTCCTGATGGTGTCTCCACTCCACCACTCCATTCACCGAAGCTACCAGCTCCATCAAAATCTCACACTGGCTAGTGGGGTGAGCAACCTTACATGTGTAGCAAACAGTAGCATCTTTCACTTAGAAGTGATTCCTATGTCTGGGGTATCTTGGATATGAAGTGCTCTGAGCTTGTATCACCACTTGGATAAACCAATTTTGGAGAAAAATGTGGCAGCTATTCAGAAGTACACAGCAATATTACATAGAGGCTCAAAAGGCATTTCAGAGGTACAAGAAGAATGAATTACAGTAATCCAGACTGGAAGAGAAAGGTGTGGTATGTCCACATCTGAGTGAGATGGCTACATTCTCCTAGTCAGCTGCAGATAGGAAAAGCACTATGTGCCACTGCTGCTATCTGCTTCACCTTGAGACGGTGAACCATACTGGAAGAAGAAAGGGAAAAAACAGAACAACAACTTTCCTTCCTCTGTCCTCAATTTCCCCCACCGACCTATAACCATCACTTATGTGTTGTCTAGGCTGAATATCAGCCAGTTTGCTCCCATCTGGGTCCAAATGTCAAGGTTTGAGGAAGCATGCAAATGACAGAATTTGAGTTTGATGAAAAGTAAATGTTGAGATGAAGGTCATCCACATACTGGTACATTGTCTTCTAGTAATGCTATCTCCTGCAACAGTATTCCATACAAATTGAACAAAGAAAGAGTGGTAACAACATTGAGCCCCATGGCACCCTGCATGCCAAAGCCCTCAGAGAAGCAGAGGAATTGCTCAATATCACATTCCAGAATTTTCAAATGAGTCAACAAAAACCTTGTGGCCAATGGTAAAGTCTGCTTATACTATGGTAGTTGATACTACAGGGATGAGTGACGTACAAAACCCTAACTATGATAGGGATGCAGATTCCATGCTCTTGCATGCACATCCATTTTTAACACTTTTGCTACTAGTCTTGTGGATGTTATGGTAAAGAGAGAACAATTTATAAATGTTACAGAGTTCACAGGGACCTTCCAGATGATTTTTCTGTAGTTTTTATAAGGATGGTCCTCCAACAATTGCAGCACTTATAAACACCATTGATATAGACAACAACAAAAAGTTAAATCATAACTCCAAAAAGAGGAAAGGGGAGTGGCAGAGTTTATATACATATGAGCTGCGGGGAAAGACTGGGATGGAGGCTTTAGCCTCCCCGCAAAAATAGAGATTGAACTAATAAAGGAAACACTGAATTTGGACCAGAAGCACATTTATCTCACTTCATTAGAAACAGACAAATTTAGTCATGGTACAAAACATGTCATTAAAACATTACTTACAATTCTGAAAAGGTTTCAAGCAATGATCTTCGTTCTGGGTTTCCTAAAATGAATTCTGCTGCACCAGCTGCAAGCTGTAAGTCATTACTTTTGCCCTTGTGTACATGTACAATCCTACACCCAGGGCCGGCGCAACCCTTTAGGTGACCTAGGCTGTCACCTAGGGCGCTAACATTTGAGGGGCGCCGGCCGCCCCGGTCGTCGTCGGTATTTCGGGAGCGGGACCTTCCACCGCCTCTGTCGGGGGCGGCATTTTGGGGGCGGGACCTTCCGCCGCCTAGGGCGGCAAAAAAGCTGGCGGCGCTCCTGCCTACACCAGTTAAACTGTGACTGTCCCATTGTGGGTGGAAGCCACGTTTTAATACAAAATAGAACACTGAAACTGCACCACTTACAAACATTGATTTTGGTGTAATCAGCAACCATTTTAAAAAAAATCAACTTCACCCCTTCAGAAAACGGGTTATCTGGTTTGGCTGAGTGAACTGAGATTTCTGAACTGAGTTCAGTGACCTTGCTATAAGCTGACAGAAGGCTTGCAACAGATGAACCTGACTAATCAGTTAGTCATGGCTGAAAATTGGAACCATACACCTGAAGTCTTAAATTTGCATTTTTTTTACATTTGGAGTTAAGAGCTTGAAGATTTACAATAATTGTGTAGCCTCTTTGGGCAAGTATGGAATACTTGACACTGTAAAAGAACTTACCTCAATGTAGATGTACTTATAAAATTCCTTGCTGAATTTGGGTAGCTGGGTTCACCTGTCCCTATTTGCATTTTCTTGGGAACTTCTCTTCCTTAGAAGCTCAGGCATCCTGACTATCTTCAACTTTAAAACTTTTCTGGTGGATTTGCTCCCAGCGTAAGTTGGAGCTTTCATTTGATCAGATGGACTGAAATGTTACATTTTGTTTATGTAACCTCCTTGATTCCTCTCACTCCCAGAGGCTCTGGCAAGGGAAAGCCACAGGAGGACAATTATGGGCCTGCAGGAGTCATGGAATGCCAACATGTTCTCTCTTCCAAAACCCTTCACAGGAAACATCCCCACATATCACTGAGAACCATTATCCCCCGTTGCTCGCCCCTTCTGATGAGGAGGGGAAGGAGATGGCTGCAAAGACATTAAAGTGTAGGCAGTCCCGTCCTCAGTTCTCATCACATTTTTTTTTTAAATATGGTGGTGTACTTTCAAAGTTGTATTTCGAAAATATTCTAAAGAAAATTTCATTTTTCATCGATTCTAAGGCCAGACGGGACCATTCTGATCATCTAGTCTCACTTCCTGCATACACAGGCCATAGAACTTTCCCACAATATTTCCTAGAGCAGATCTTTTAGGAAAACATCCAATCTTGATTTTAAAATTGTCAGTAATGGAGAATCCACCACAACCTTTGGTAAATTGTTTCAGTGGTTAATCACTCTCATTATTAAAAATGTACACCTTATTTCCAGTCTGAATTTGTCTAGCTTCAACTTCCAGCCATTGGATTGTGTTGTACCTTTCTCTACTAGACTAAAGAGCCATTTAATGTGTTTTACTGCCTTAATTGTTTTTTTTACATTTTTCTAGAAAGTAAACCTTCTGCCTCAGAATTAGTAAAATTTCATCATTTGTTTAACTGTGCATCTCCTTCTGCGTATGGTGAACTTAGGGTGTGTTTTTTGATTCGGGAACTGGCCCTAACCCTACAAGTAATGTAATTGTATTGCTTTTAACATTTTGGTGCCATTACAATTGAAATATTTTTGAGTCTCACCCAGCTCATCCCCAAGCTTGACAAATATCTGAAGTCCTAGGAATACACACAGGGAAAAAAGTGTACTGTGTGTTTTCTGTGCTGTAAAAATCTCTACTACTTTTCAATGTAACAAATGTTTTACACATAGGCAGTAAAGGTGTAATGCCTTTCCAATACCTTTATTGAACATTTTGAAATTCAAAAATAGAAGCAAAAAAATTACCGGCAATTTATCTGCCAGTACCCTGTACTCCCCTGCCCCACAAAACACACACACGCACACCGAACCTTAAGCTTTTTCAAGTAAATGTTGAATTAGGATTCTCTAACAGCTGTGAATTGCACTTGCCACTGGTGACAATTCTTAGTCAATAAATTAATACAATGGGTGCATTTCTCCTCCCTACCTGCCCAAGAGACAATACATTATAAGTGTTTAGCTACTCCCAATAACAGGGGTTTCAAACAAGCTGTGCACTGTGGCAGGCACATAAGGCATCCAAAAAGTTATGTAAGCACACAATGATGACCTTGTCCAGTTGATGGAAACCAATCCCACATCTTAAACTGTTCTTGAAGGTTGAAAATTCGGGGTTGTATTTCTCAGAGAAAATACTGGAAACACGGTATTTCACAGACATAGTGCAAATGGTCCTTCACCCATTCAAAGCAAAACCAGAAACCATTGTGTACAGTTATGGATGCAGTTAGGGAGATGCAAAATAAAAAGAGTAATATGTACAAATGACTGAAGCTGTTGCTATCAGACACACCCCATTACTTTTAAAGTGAGTCACAAATGATTAACTGGGTTACATTCAGGTGTGAATAGTGAGGACAAAAACCCATTTAACAATGGGCGTATAACAACAGCAAAATCAACCTTCCACAGCAAAAATCAACCCCAACCTGCTAATACAAGGAGATGCCCTGTAATAACTGGGTTTGTAAACATTTGCTATATGACACGCAGTAATGGATAAGAAACTTCAGCTACGGCACCTCAAATAGGAACAACCCCCCTAAAAAGCTATGTAGCTCCATAACTATGTTTCCTCATGTACAGTTAAAGCTGCTTCACTGAAAAGAGATGAAGGGGTCCCTCAGCAAAAGCACAGGGCAGATGTCATCCTCTGCCTCCCTGTTGTGCCAGGATGTGTGCACATATGGCATCCTTGATTTCCCTTGCTCACTGGGACCCAGGAGCAGTATGCATGTGTGTGTGTGTGGCTGGGGAGGGAATCTGGCTGCCTATACAGACTTTGCAAACCAGATGTATTCTGACCCCACTCAGGACCAAAACAAAAAACTTTACACACCACTCTTTTATCCTCACAAATGTGAGGTGCACAGCAGGTAATGATCAAATTAACATTATTTGCTACATTGGCATCTAGATGGGTCTGGAAGCAGTGCCAATGAGCCTTAAGCCTAACAAACACATATTCCATGACTATTCTGCAGCTACTTAGTGTGAATTCTTTTCCAGGGCCATTGACATCAAGGTACAGTTTCACAAGTATGGGGTTGACACAGATACACCATATAAAATAATATTGTTTCTGGGGAATAAAGTCTTGCATCCCCCGTCAAGTACAATCCCGATCTCCTCAGCACCCTGGTATCCATGAACCTTTCCAGTGCTCTCCATGTTACTATTCATGAATCTGCCTCTGCGGTCCACTAAACAATGTAAAACAGCCTTTTCTGTTCACTTACTCACTTGATCCTTGTGATAGGCAAACTATTAGGATGTGTGTTCCATCAATGGCCCCAGCATAGTTCAGAAACTCCTGCCTCTGAAAACCAGCTATTATTTCTGGAAAGTTTCTTATGGAAACCACCCATGGGTAAACCACAGTATTAATTGCCTCACAAACCTCACAATCCCAAAGTGGTTAGCCAGGGACGTATTACTGTCTGAGGTAACAAGCTCCTACAGGACAATAGCAGCCCTTTTGTGAACTGGTATGGAGTCCCTGAAACACGTGTTCTGGCATTGATGGATTGGTGCAAGCTCTTCACACAGCTCCATGAAGGTCAGTTTGCTCATGCAAAAATTCTGCTGGTTATCCCAGATTTTCAAGCTGTGATCCCACCACTCCATGCTAGTTCTTCTGCACCAGGAGCGATGGTGAACTGAGAAGGAAACAATGGCAATAACAATATACATATTTGAATTTTTTTCAACCCACACAGCCTACCATTTTCAATGAGGAATTGCTTTCTAAACAGCATCTCCCAGAGAACCTCCTACCCAATTTTTCAAGGAAATAAGTGAGAGGCTATGTGAATCTGCAAGAGCCATTAGCACGTGTTTGAAGGTGGAGAACATTCCCCACCCCCTCCACACTCACACACACAGATTCTAGGGGGTCTCCCTCTGATGCAAAGACCCATGGGATATGACCCTGAAGTGGTAGTGATAATTCATGTACCTAGAGTGGCAGCGTGGATGCAGGTAGATGTGTACAGAGTGTTATACCCACATCCAGCACTGTATATGTGTACTCTCAGGTACAGGTATAGGGCGCACGCATGAGCATGAACATGATCCAGTACTCAGGTATGCATGCCAATGAGTTATCAGGAGACTGTCCTGGCTACAATAATTAGATTATTTAACTCTAGCCCCTCCCTACCCCCAAAAAAGTTGTCTATGCCCCAGTATACTTGCTCCATTTGTGTATAGTTGCATAAATTGTAGAGGGGAGGTTGTAAGTGCTGATGGCTGAGTCACTCTTGTATGTTGCTGCAGTAGCTCCTAAGAGATCCATTTGGCATCCTGGGATAGCCAGAGCTCACAGGTATGCCTCTTTTCCCTGACCACACCCCCTATCCCAGGGGAGAGGGCCAGGAGGCGATGCAAAGACCAATATGCCAGCATTGTCCAACTGGGGGATTAGCTGAGAGAATCTGCCAGTAAGTGCCAAAGTACAATTCACAACTGCTTTGTACTGGCCGACTGGCACAGAACAGTCACAGCAGGGGCCGGGCTCAGGCCCTGCACCAGAGAGCTTCCTATTTAAATATGAGGCAAGACACATGTAATAGCTAGGAGACCATGGTTAGGAAATATAGGGAAAAGGGGGACAAGGTTTACAAAAATAAGGTTTAAAGGTTTTGCTGCTAGGCTTGTTCATGTCTTGGTAGGTGATCTCCATGTACACGTGACTATATGTACACATACATGTAACCTTGGTGTACATGTTATTTGTTTTCTTTTAACTATTAGAGACCACAGGATTGCGTGTTTAATCTGTGATGATTGTACTAATATTGTTCATTGTCTCAAACTGAGCACAGATCTTTGTCTCAGCACCATTTATTGAGATCTGCTTGGTACACAGTCCAGCTACTTTATCTGTGTGCTGTACCAGCTGCAGACTGAACACAGTGTCTGCATATAAATGTTGCCAAAAGTGCTGGTGAAGCCTAGCGTTTGATGTTATTGGAATTCCCCCGGCAACCAGGCCACATTGAAGGCTGTGCTCCCTTCACAGTCACCAGTGCTCCCCTATGGGGCACACTGACTACACGATTAATCAGCCTATGTCATCAGCATCCTTAGACATTATGAACTATCTGTATGAGTCTGGTGCACTTGCACCTCTCAATGGATTGCAGCATTTGTCTTAACAGAATATATCCCTATATCCAGGGAAGTAAGAACTTATGCAAGTACCATCCCTCCTTCCCAAGATGAAGAGCCTGGAGGAGGCAATGCTTTAATCATGCTGCTCACAGCTGGTTATCATTTCTACAGCATCTGCAAACTATACCATATCTTTACTCAGTCAGCAACTACACTCAATGTATGCATGTGCAAGAGAGATCCTAGACTATTAGACCGGACAATCAAGTGACCACTCAGCTGCTGGGTTGGTTGCAGGAATTGTATTGGGATTTGCTAATTGAATGCTCTCAGCTGGTGTACAGATTTGGCTACCTGCTCCAGTGACTTGGTGTTTGTCTCAGATATCATCTGAGTGTCCTGTGCTGTAACTAAAGCTGAGTGAGTAATTTTTTAGTGTGATGGTCAAACTAAAACAAAAACAAAATAAAAAAACCCACAAAATGTTTTGTTCAACCTAAAACAAAAAATGTCATGACCTTGAAACAAAGTTTTGTTGTTTTCATTTTGGGTTTTGGGGGTGCTTACTCTTTTTAAAAGAAAACATTTAAATGTCTAAACAAAAACAAATTTCAAAACAAAAATCAAAACATTTCATTTAGAAAGTGTCAGTGAAGGATTCTGACTTTGTGGGGTTTTTTTGGCTGAAACTACTCACCAAATTTGACCCGAATTTGTAAATAGTTTCAGTTAACCCAAAACTACATTTTCAAGTGAGTAAGTTGTTCACATGAAAAATTTAATTGAACTCTATTTGTAACACTTGTCCTTCTCACACCCACCTAGCTGCATGAAAAGCCATGCAACAACTAGGAACAGGAGTACTTGTGGCACCTTAGAGACTAACAAATTTATTGTAGCATAAGCTNCAACAACTGTAAGTTCTCTGTATTGCACACTTTTTTATGTTGTGTACTGGGTGCAATTGTGGAAATTGTGTTTATACAGCACCTAGGGCATTGTGGGTGCCATAGAAACTAATTAGTATTTATATTGGGTGTGATTTTCAAATGCTCCTGGACATGTCCAGTGGGAAGCATTGGAAATCCCACCCAATGTCTAGGTTTCTCGTGTTCATTCTATCTCCCTGTCATACTGTTTGTATGTGTTCCTAAGAGAATGTTATATTTTATACACACACAAACTGAATGTCTAGCTGATGCACGTTCTAAATATTTTTTGTAGTATGTACAAAAGTCAAAATAGCCCTGTTTGGCCTAATGTTCCATTCCTGGCATTATTTTCCAAGCAAAGACCATCTTCTTCAGCTTTCCCTGTGAACTCCTATCCTTTCATCCCCATCAGTTATCATTTATTGCTGTAACTGAAGTGCCTAGCAACCCTACACAGGGATCCATTGTACTAGGTGCTGTACAAAAGTACAACAGCAGATCCCATCTGTGATTGAGACCCCATCTGTGATTGAAAAAACAAGGAAGGTGGGGGAGGGGAAGGGGAGATCAGGTAACTTCAGACAGGTATTATTGTGTCGGTTCATAGTGGTTTCAGTAGTTATAGGTCATCACCATCCTAATAAGTCCTAGCAATTCTTGATGTCTACCATTGTCCAGTTGTTGCTAATGTTGGGATTGCTGTTCATTGACCTAGTTATGGAGACATTTTTGTTTTCAGGCACCCTGTGGGCAGTGGATCACTGTGGTGGTTAGATTTCATTCTGTGCCTTCTTGAGGCCTCCCAGTCACTATTGCTCTTTGCTAATCACTGCCATTTTTCTCTTTCCTTGTCCATTATGGCAGTGCAATATACTTTTTTCCAAGCTTACTGTGCTGTCTCCACCCTCCTGAGAGCACAACCTCTGACTGGGCTGGCAATACTTTATTCAAGTGGGGAAAAGTGAGCAGAACCTCTGCCATTGGGTGAATAAGCACAGAGTGATTTTAGGTATTGTAGTCCCTCATTTATATGAGCCACAGCCCCTCTGGCAAGATGCAGTGTTCACATAAGTTTATAGATATCCCTTTTTGGCCATTAGTTTGGCATTTAAAACAAAACAAAACAAAACCATGATATAGCTGGCTACCTTTACTTCGGATTTTTATTTTCTCTCTCATATGTACATGCACAAGGGTAGCCAGAATTTAGTGTTTTGCTATAAACGCTTCTTGGTATTTTGATGTGTATTTTGTCCTTAGTGCTTTTGTTCTCCTGCTCATCATTTCATGCCCTGATCCTTGGTATCCATAGGGTCATTTTCCATACATTAAGTGTATTTGTTCTCTTGGTTCACAGTGTAGCCACTAATAACAGTAAACTATTTGTTTTTCCTCTAGTGCATAAAATCCCCGCTTCCTTTATGTTGTCATTGGATTTCAAAACTAAACATGCTGTAGTCCCTTGAGTAAGCCACAATATATAGCTGAATTGAATAGTATATTGTTTTATACATGCTCTTAAATTCACATTTTGAAAAATTAATGTGAGCATTTGGGTTTGGCAGCCCTTTTTCGAATAGGATAAAATCAATTTTTGATCCTTAAACATTGTCAGAACAAGACATGCACTTACCAATGAGTATGCTTGTTTCTAGAATACTGCATTTGTACATGCTCAGAATAATTTTATATTCATTGTGATTAGAGCAAACTGCTTACTCTCAAGGAGTTGACAAACGTTAAAGATTTCCACTTTAGCGCTTTACAATGACATCAAAGTGGCATTACGTCTTTGCAAAGATCTGTTTCCTTGGCAATATGAAGCAAACTATTCAGTTCACAGGTGCCTATAGAGAGTAACTGAGATTCTATTTTCATGTTAAATACCAAAACTTAATGTGGATAATACCATTGTACAAAATATACCACTGAGTTAAAAACAAGATGTTATATCTTCAATAAACAGTGGAAATAGATTATTTGGAATATCAATAACTTCAAATTACCTGTAGAAATAATGTGTTTGAAATCAAAAGTATGAGATGTTTTCATGTGTACATGTATGATTAGTTTAAAAAAAACATTGGATACACAGACTATTGGCTGATAAAATGTGTATATGAACTACAGACAGCCTCACCTCAGTCCCTGGAAAGATCATGGAGCAGGTCCTCAAGGAATCAATTCTGAAGCACTTAGGGGAGAGGAAAGTGATCAGGAACAGTCAGCATGGATTCACCAAGGGCAAGTCATGCCTGACTAACCTAATTGCCTTCTATGAGGAGATAACTGGGTCTGTGGATGAGGGGAAAGCAGTGGATGTGTTATTCCTTGACTTTAGCAAAGCTTTTGATACGGTCTCCCACTGTATTCTTGCCAGCAAGTTAAAGAAGTATGGATTGGATGAATGGACTATAAGGGGGATAGAAAGCTGGCTAGATCGTCGGGCTTAACGGGTAGTGATCAACAGATCGATGTCTAGTGGGCAGCCGGTATCAAGCAGAGGGCCCCAGGGGTCGGTCCTGGGGCCGGTTTTATTCAATATCTTCATTAATGATCTGGATGATGGCATGGATTGCACCTTCAGCAAGTTAACAGATGACACTAAGCTGTGGGGAGAGGTAGATACACTGCATGGTAGGAATTGGATCCAGAATGACCTAGACAAATTGGATAATTGGGCCAAAAGAAATTGGATGAGGTTCAACAAGGACAAGTGCAGAGTCTTGTGCTTAGGACGGAAGAATCCTATGCTCCGCTACAGGCTGGGGACCAACTGGCTAAGCAGCAGTTCTGCAGAAAAGGACCTGGGGACAAGAAGCTGGATATGAGTCAACAGTGTGCCCTTGTTGCCAAGAAGGCTAACAGCATATTGGGCTGCATTAGTAGGAGCATTGCTAGCAGATCAAAGGAAGTGATTATTCCCCTTTGTTCGGCACTGGTGAGGTCAGATCTGGAGTACTGTGTCCAGTTTTGGGCCCCCCACTACAGAAAGGATGTGGACAAACTGGAGAGAGTCCAGCGGAGGGCAACTAAAATGATTAGAGGGCTGGGGCACATGGCTTACGAGGAGAGGCTGAGGGAACTGGGCTTATTTAGTCTGCAGAAGAGAAGACTGAGGGGGGATTTGATAGCAGCCTTCAACTACCTGAAGGGGGGTTCCAAAGAGGATGGAACTTGGCTGTTCTCAGTGGTGGTAGATGACAGAACAAGGAGCAAAGGTCTCAAGTTGCAGGGTGGGATGTCTAGGTTGGATATTAGGAAAAACTATTTCACTAGGAGGGTGGTGAAGCACTGGAATGGGTTAACTAGGGAGGTGGTGGAATCTCCATCCTTAGAGGTTTTTAAGGTCAGGCTTGACAAAGCCTTGGCTGGGATAATTTAGTTGGGGTTAGTCCTGCTTTGAGCAGGAGGTTGGACTAGATGACCTCCTGAGGTTTCTTCCAACCCTAATCTTCTATGATTCTATATGAAAGTGTGTTGGTTAAAAGAACCAATTTTAAAGAGGTTAATAAGTAATATTTTATCTAGTGTCTAATGATATCTGAAATTTGCATTTTTCTGTTGGAGACAAACTATGTATTTTGCACAGTGATGAAAAATTATACAGAATGTGTGCCATTCTTCTAAGTAAGCTACTAACAAACCCTCATCCACTCTCCATTTGTTCATTACACCCTTTTGTTATGCCTTAAGTCGTGATCCAGAAAGACAAATACAGAAGAGCTTAGCTACAAATATAAGCTTAGCTTTACTTGCAACCTTTATAATGTAGTTGTGTGTGTAGTTATAAGGAGAACAAGCAGCTGAAAGGGATTAGTGTGGGACAAAAGGATAAGCAAGATGAAACAGGGTTGTCCACCTTCCAAGCATCCCCTTGTAGCCAGGAGTTGCTGTGCAGCACCCTACCTCAGTTTCCTTTCTTCAGCTCCTCAGTAACTCACCAAAGTCTTTCAAGAGTTCAACAATAGTCCTTCTTGGAATCTGGTTTATTAACATTAAGTTCAAACTTAAGTCAAGCCATCCTCGAAGTCCCAAGGTAATCCAAACAGTCACTTCCAGGCCTCTCTTATCTGCAGCCTTTCCCTGTGACACAACACAAACAGAAATAGAGTTACAAACACTCAGACATGACAGATTAGGGACCCTGGCTAGAAGTGTATATTAACTGCAAAATTACCTGGGATTTGGGGAGACCTTAGGGCTAGAACAATCTAAGAGGAAGGACCTGTATCATGATCAGTGAAACTGGAGTCAGAGGGCCCAATGTCTCTAGAGGGACTGTTATTGATGGAACACCAGCAGAACAGGGAATGCAGGGAGTTATGCTGGAAGCAGCATAGACAGAGCGGTGCACAGGGTTTAACAAAGTTCTACTTGTTCAACTTAACCTATGCTAATGAAATACTTAGGACTGCTTTAAGGCTTGAAGCAGTGGTGAGCTAACCTCTGCCTCAAGCTTCACAGTGTCCTTGGGGCCCTGGAGACCTGTTGTTCCCCAAAGCAGAACAAAATTATGCAGTGGCACAAGCTTTCAATCCCGGAGCCTTAAAATTCCACATGTCCTGAAGAAAGGGTGTCTTAAGGAACTGATTGTTGTGGGGGAGGGGAAGGACAGGTGGAACATTAGCGCTGCAGAACAGTACCTGTCAGTATGATTGCCTCATCTTAGACTTTTCATTGCAAGTTGGGTGAATGTCAAATTACTGCAATGATTTTTCCTTCCAGTGGGTAAACATAATTTTTGGCATATAAATGGGTTGCTTTTCACTGAGATCCCAACAGAGGAATGCCAGCAATTTGAAGAACATTTGACAAGTGATTTTGGAGGGGGTTGTTCAGTAGGCCCGAGGATCATGCAAATACTTATGCACATACGTAAGCTAAACAAGTACACAAGTGTTTGTAGGACTGGGGCCTGGAGTTCCTATTGCTCTGTAGCCCAAGCAAGAGCTATATCATTTTGGCATGAACTGAATAATCTTTACATTCAGAAAAGAAAACATTCCATTAATAATGCAGGTATTTTAACTGACCATTGGAGAAAAAATAATTTAGTCCAAAGGAGGTAACCAAACTAAATAATTAAATTTAACAGAGCATGAAAAAGATAAAGAACTATTGAATCAGGAAATAACAGATGGAGATTCACAAGCCCTCCATAAACAGAACAATGTGTTTCAGAACCGTGATTTATTAATTCTTGTTTTTGTTTTTTAATCTGACAGTCACAGATAAACAAAATTCAATGAAAAGCTTTAATTGTGTGATTTATGCAAATTCATTGAGTTTAGAGGTAGTTTAACAAAATGAACTCTAGCATTTACATTTGGTAATATGTTAATTTGATTCAGCTTTAAATATTTAATTTTAAATTGCATTAGTATGTAATCTGCCCACCACTTTTATGCAATAGGAATTTTTAGTTTCTAATAGTTTCTTAGGGATTGCAATTTTTTCTTAAGTCAAATGTGTGGTGCGGTAGTTTTTGCCATTCTACCGACACTTACAAACCTGCTGTGTTATAGTGCAGTTGAGACAGTGACAATAGAAATATCTTTTATAGTAAATAAAAATATTTAGTACAGGTCAAGCACATAAAACAATACTGACTAACCTTTGATTCTTGAACCTCAATTAGACTTTACCACAATGGCATGCAGTGAAAATTATACTCAGCCTTCTGGCTGCATATGCAGACTGTGTCCACTTATTCAAGATAAATGTGTCTGGGTACAATAGTTATTTTTGTAACTTTATGATGGGCAATAATACAATAGCATTAAACCACGCTACATAAATCTTTCTAGCTACTTATTCTCAGTGGATAAGTATAAAATATTCATAGCCAAGTTTGCAGGATATTATTGTGAACAGGAAGTTTGAGAGTTCCCACTATGACCCCCAGGTCATTCTGTGTGGTCTTATTAACTGGACAGTAGGATATTGTCCAGCCTCAATTTTCCAGTCTGTTATATGGGGTTATTCCCTAAGAGGGATATTGTGAGAATTAAAGTTTATGTATTTCCAAAGCCTCAAAAAATGCATTACATTATTCACCATCTTATCTGATCTTATCTTGAGCAAGAGGAATTCCTCCAGCCAGAAGTCCCAAGTTTTCTCCACATTCTAGACTCAGTCCTCCAGTTTCCATTTGCTCCTCTCAACCTTAGAATCACCGCGAGCCCTGCAATCTCCTCCTCCAATATTTCCTATGTCTGCAAATCTGCTAGTCACATTTCCAACACTGCCTGTTTATGCTGCTGTTTTGATTCTGCCTCTGCTGAATTTTTCATCCAAGCCTTCATTTCCTACCTAGCTAACTTCTTTATGCCTCCACTTCCAATCTCTTACTTTCCAGATACCACCATATGCAAAATCCTGCTGCCCACATTCCAGCATATTCACAGAGATGAAATCACATCACCTCCCTCCCCAAATACCACTCACTCACCATACATTTAAAACAGTTCAACATACCCTAGGGGCATTGTGACACTGAGCCAGAAAGGGTTAAGCAACTAGCAGGCTACATGACCCAAATTCAACCTTTAGAGATATATTAGAAAAGCATATGAATGGTAATTAGGGCCATTCCATGTTAGATAGACTAGAGCTTTGAAATGCAAACCTGTATTGTTAGAGAAGTAGAGGTAATACTAATTGTATGTATTTACTTATATCTTGTTAGCTGTTAACCATGTAAACAGACAGCGCCTGTCTGTTAATATATTCTATTGATTCAGAAGGGAATATTAACATTTAGATTAAACTTGGGTATAATAATATCATTGTCTATATTTCTCTTTGAAGTTTGTAGTAAACTGTCTATGAACTGGTTAATGGATAATTACCTTATGCTGATGAATGCAACTAGTTACCTGTGTATACATAGGAAATAGGAGGTTCTACTTCAATGCCACAATGCTTCACCCAAGGAATGCCTGCTGTCAAAAGGCTTCCAGAGAATTCAGAGGCTTCCAGGGAAGAAGGAAGATCCAGGGAACTACAGGCCAGTTAGTCTCACCTCAGTCCCTGGAAAAATCATGGAACAGGTCCTCAAGGAATCAATCCTGAACCACTTAAAGGAGGGGAAAGTGATCAGGAACAGTCAGCATGGATTCACCAAGGGCAAGTCATGCCTGACTAACCTAATTGCCTTCTATGATAAGATAACCGGCTCTGTGGATGAGGGGAAAGCAGTGGATGTGCTATTTCTGGACTTTAGCAAAGCTTTTGATACAGTCTCCCACAGTATTCTTGCCAGCAAGTTAAAGAAGTATGGGCTGGATGAATGGACGGTAAGGTGGATAGAAAACTGGCTAGATGGTCGGGCTCAACGGGTAGTGATCAATGGTTCCTTGTCTAGTTGGCAGCCGGTATCAAGTGGAGTGCCCCAAGGGTCGGTGCTGGGGCCGGTTTTATTCAATATCTTCATTAACGATCTGGAAGATGGTGTGGACTGCACCCTTAGCAAGTTTGCAGATGACACTAAACTGGGAGGAGTGGTTGATACGCTGGAGGGTAGGGATAGGATACAGAGGGACCTAGACAAATTAGAGGATTGGGCCAAAAGAAATATGATGAGGTTCAACAAGGACAAGTGCAGAGTCCTGCATTTAGGACGAAAGAATCCCATGCACTGCTATAGACTAGGGACCGAATGGCTGGGCAGCAGTTCTGCAGAAAAGGACCTAGGGGTTACGGTGGACGAAAAGCTGAATATGAGTCAACAGTGTGCCCTTGTTGCCAAGAAGGCTAATGGCATTTTGGGTTGTATAAGTAGGGGCATTTCCAGCAGATCGAGGGATGTGATCATTCCCCTCTACTCAGCACTGGTGAGGCCTCATTTGGAGTACTGTGTCCAGTTTTGGGCCCCACACTACAAGAAGGATGTGGATAAATTGGAGAGAGTCCAGCGGAGGGCAACAAAAATGATTAGGGGGCTGGAGCACATGACTTACGAGGAGAGGCTGAGGGAACTGGGATTGTTTAGTCTGCAGAAGAGAAGAATGAGGGGCGATTTGATAGCTGCTTTCAACTACCTGAAAGGGGGTTCCAAAGAGGATGGATCTAGACTGTTCTCAGTGATAGAAGATGACAGAACAAGGAGTAATGGTCTCAAGTTGCAGAGGGGGAGGTTTAGGTTGGACATTAGGAAAAACTTTTTCACTAGTAGGGTGGTGAAGAACTGGAATGGGTTACCTAGGGAGGTAGTGGAATCTCCTTCCTTAGAGGTTTTTAAGGTCAGGCTTGACAAAGCCCTGGCTGGGCTGATTTAGTTGGGTTTGGTCCTGCTTTGAGCAGGGGGTTGGACTAGATGACCTCCTGAGGTCCCTTCCAACCCTGAGATTCTATGATTCTATGATTCTATGATTCTATGAATTATAAAAAGAACTCTTGGGGCCTGATCCTGTGTCTCAGATCTGCTTAAGCTTTGTCAGGGGAAGTTTGAGTCGCAAGACTTAGGTCTTCATCTCCAGTCTGGATCACCATGATATTGGACGTTAGACTATAACCTATGGAACTAATTCTGAAAGAACTTTTTGCAACTCTGAAGTAGGGCTGTCAATTAGTCGCAGGTAATTCACATGATTAACTAAAAAAAATTAATCACAATTAAAAAAATGAATTGTGATTAATTGCAGTTTTAAACGCATTGTTAAACAATAGAATACCGATTGAAATTTATTAAATATTTTGGATGTTTTTCTACATTTTCAAATATATTGATTTAAATTACAACACAGAATACAAAGTGTACAGTGCTCACTTTATATTATTATTTTTGATTATTATTTACACTGTAAAATGATAAACAAAAGAAATAGTATTTTTCAATTCACCTCATACAAGTACTGTAGTGCAATCTCTTTATCATGAAAGTACAACTTACAAATGTAGTTTTTTTGTTATATAACTGCATTAAAAAACAAAACAGTGCAAAACTTTAGAGCCTACAAGTCCACTCAGTCCTACTTCTCATTCAGCCAATCGCTAAGCCAACAAGTTTGTTTACATTTACGGGAGATAATGCTGCCCACTTCTTATTTACAGTGTCACAAAGAAAGTGAGAACAGGCATTTGCCAGATATGCTAAACATTCGTATGCCTCTTCATGCTTCGGCCACCATTCCAGAGGACATGATTACATGCTGATGACGCTTGTTAAAAAAATAATGCATTAATTAAATTAGTGACTGAACTGCTTGGAGGAGAATTGTATGTCTCCGGCTCTATTTTACCCACATTCTGCCATATATTTCATGTCATACTAGTCTTGGATGATGACCCAGCACATGTTGTTCATTTTAAAAACATTTTCACTACAGATTTGACAAAACACAAAGAAGGTACCAATGTGAGATAGCTAAAGATAGCTACAGCACTTGACCCAAGGTTTAAGAACCTGAAGTGCCTTCCAAAATCTGAGAGGGATGAGGTGTGGTGCATGCTTTCAGAAGTCTTAAAAGAACAACACTCAGATGCGGAAACTACAGAACCCAAACTACCAAAAATAAAAATCAACCTTCTGCTGGTGGCATCTGACTCATATGATGAAAATCAACATGTGTTGGTCCGCACTGCTTTGGATTGTCATCAGCATGGAAGCATGTCCTCTGGAATGGTGGTTGAAGCATGAAGGGACATATGAATCTTTAGCACATCTGGCATGTTAATATCTTGTGACACCGGCTACAACAGTGCCATGAGAACACCTAACCATACATATCTCTGTGAGAAAAGCAGAAACTAGTCAAAAGAAACAAGAAAATTCAGTGTATGTATTTGCATATAGTAAAATGAGAAACCCTAATCTGGCCAACCATCCGCAATACCAAATAATATGTCCATCTTGTGGAGCTTCAGAACTCTGTCTTACCACAAACCTTATACACCTAAAACTCTACAGGTCAAGTGAGTGTTAGTGGCAGCTTTCCGCTGCTGGTCTGCTTCAGTCCAGAGAGAACTGCTCTGTCAGGTCCTGCTCCGAGAAGTGGTCCCCTGGTCCAGTTGTGCAATTTCAGTTCTATTTCCACTGCCTAAATGGCTCAGTGCACTGTAAAATCAGCTCAGCACTGCCACCCTGCTGGTCTGGCTGGGCCATATTGTGGAGTCGCCTCTGTTCTGCTGCCACCAGTCCTCATTATAGATCCAACACTGCTTCTGCTGTTCATCCAGACCCTGTTGATATTCGCCCCTTCTTGTCAACTGTTGGGAATAGGCCACTTCCACCTTGATTGAATTGGCCTCATTAGCACTGACCCCCCACTTGGTAAGGCAGCTCCCATCTTTTCATGTGCTGTAATATATATACTGCCTACTGTATTTTTCACTCGACGCATCTGATGAAGTGGGTTTTAGCCCACGAAAGCTTATGCCAAAATAAATGTGTTAGTCTCTAAGGTGCCACAAGGACTCCTCTTTTTTTTTTTGCTGATACAGACTAACACAGCTTCCCCTCTGAAACTTGTCCACATAGTTGTTGGCACCCCTAAAGAATTTTAATAGGTTGATCAGGAATGATTTCTCTTTACAAAAGCCACATTGTCTCTTCCCCAACATGTTGTGTTCATCTATGTGTCTGATAATTCTGTTCTTTATAATAGTTTCAACCAGTTTGCATGGTAATAAAGACAGACTTCCTGGCTTGTAATTACCAGGATTGCCTCCGGAGCCTTTTTTTTTAAAGATCAGTGTACATTAGTTATCCTCCATTCATCTGGTACAGATGCTGATTTAAGCAATAGGTTACATACCGCAGTTTGGAGTTCTGCTATTTCGTATCTAAGTTCCATCACAACTCTTGTGTGAATACCATCTGGTCCTGGTGCTTTATTACCATGTAATGTATTCATTGGTTCAAAACCTCCTCAAATAACACCTCAATCTGGGACAGTGCCTCAGATTTGTCACTAAAAAGAATGGCTTAGGTGTGGATATCTCCCTCACATCCTCTGCAGTGAGCACCAATGCATCCTCTGCAGTGAGCACCAATTATCTTCCCTGCTATGGCTTTGTCTTCTTTGAGTGATTCTTTAGCACTTTGATCATCCAGTGGCCCCACTGACTGTTTGGCAGGCTTCCTGCTTCTGATGTACTTAAAAAAAATGCTGTTAGTTTTTGTGTCTTTTGCTAGTTACTCTTCAAATTCTTTTCTGGCCTGTCTAATTATATCTTTACACTTGACTTGCCAGAGTTTCTGCTCCTTTCCATTTTCCTCAGTAGGATTTGACTTCCATTTTTTAAGAGGATGTCTTTTTGCTTCTAACTATCTCTTTTGATCTGTTGTTTAGCCATGGTGGCATTTTTGTTTGGTCCGTTTACTTTTTTAAAATGTGGGATATGCATTTAGTCTGAGCCTCTATTATGGTGTTTTTAAGGGTATGTCTACTTTTAAAGCACTGCAGTGGTACAGGTGCAGCTGCACCACCATAGCACTTCACTGTGGACACTACCTATGCCACTGGAAGGGGTTCTCCCATTGGCGTAGGTAATCCACCTCCCTAAAAGGCGGTAGCTAGGATTATGGAAATATTGTCTACAGCGAGGGTTAGGTTGGTATATCTCCATCTCTCTGGGGTGTGAATGTAAATTCCTAGTGTAGACCAGCCCTAAGTAGTCAACATCTAGCTTGCAGGTGTTTCACTCTGGTAACTGCTGCTTTTCAAAATTTCCAATTAACTAGGTTCCTCATTTTTGTGTAGTTCCTCTTTTTGCTTCTTTAGTGCATATTTTCCCCCAGGGTCCCCCTCCCAAGGAAACACACCTACACACCATACCTAACTCTGGGCTAGAAGTGAAAGACCAAGGAAGGCCTGAGTGATTAACAAGTCACTTTACCTGGTGTAAAAAATTCTTTGGGGGAATTTAAAGCTTTCACTATTAAAGATGAGCTTAGTCAACAAACACAATCAAGATGGATGCAAATTCACAAATGTTTGTGCCTATAAAGGAAAAGGTATGGCAATTAGCTAATTGTACATTTTTCTTTACAGAAACAATGTTCTCTATTTTCTACAGTCAGCATGAATTTTAGATCATCCATGGTTTTATGAAGTTACAGATCACAATGTCTTAAAAAATACAAAGAGCTGCATTTAGGCCAGATATGGGGTGGTGCTAACTATCCCCTTCCAAGTGAGATTCCTACTGAAGTGGGTGGGAGCCAGTACCATGCAGAATCAGGAACTTCTGTTCCTTTTAAAGAAACGTCAGCCAACACTTGATGAAGGTGGAATATAAAGAGAAGGGCAAGTAAAAGTAATTGTTAATTTCTGCATTTTGAGATGCTGAAATCCAAAATAGGTAAGTTAACACTATAAGTATACTACAAAATAATATAACAGAGTAAAGTGAGCAGCTTTAATCTTTTTCTGTACCAAGTTTCAAAAACAAAAACAACAGAAAATAGAAGTGTTTTCCCATCAGTCATAAGAACAGCCATACTGGATCAGACCAAAGGTCCATCTAGCCCAGTGTCCTGTCTTCTGACAGTGGCCAATGCCAGGTGCGCTAAAATAAAAGACCAGGCTTCAGCGAGATTTAAACTCACAACCACCAATTTACAAACCCAGTACACTAACCCCTGAACTGTGGAGCCAATCAATGAATAACATTGAAACAGAGGTTTTAAGAGCACAGTTGAAGAAATAAAAGTAATTAATGGATGACCTGATTCTATGTTCCAGAAAAAGATAAAACTACCAACATCACAGGAGATGCTGGTTGTTGTGTTCAGCCTCACTGGGTCCCAGTAATATTGGGACTAGTTATATCCTACCTTTATAAAATCCTCTGTGAGTAATGCAAATGTTGAATGATAAATCACTCCTTTATTAATCAAATCAAATAACATGTAAGTAAACAAACCTTGTCATGCATTCCAATAATTAGTTAATGGAACATCATAAAAACAAAATGAAAGACACAGCTGCAACTACCCCAGGAGCAGAGTAGATAAGTCACAATTTCTCCCCCAGTGCCCTTTGTTCAGTAGTAAGCTAGTTCACCCATTTTTGTGGAGCAGATGACTCCCCATTCCACACCCAGCTATTCTGGGCAGTGATTATGTCTGTATGGGAGGTAGGGGACAAAACAAAGGCTTCTCACCCCCTATCTGTTCCCTCCTGGTGACCTGCTCACAGCAGGTAAGGGCAGGTGACAAATTCCTTCTCTGGTCCTGACAGCTGTAGTTGCAATCTGAGCAAGGCCAAGCTGGGGAGGCCAGCTAAGGGCTGTGACACTCTAGGGATTTAAAAGGCCAAAAAACAATAGTTTGAATTCCACCCAGAAGCCCCTAGCCAGCCAGGACAACTCAAAGAGCACTGATTGTTCTTTCTGCTTCTCAAAAAAAAAAAAAAAAAGTTGCTTAACTGGCTGCAGCTTTCTGGACTAAATTCATTTTCTGAATGGTCTGATGGTGCAGCCACAAGTACAGTGCTTTACCATAGTCATGAAATACTGAAGCATAGCCAAAAAAGTTTTCTAAGTGACCATGTTGAGCTCCAAATAAGTTGCTTCACAGATTAATTCAAATGAAAAATAGATACATTTTACTGAAGATAATGGTGCAAAACACTCAACTGTCCTGTTCAGTTATTGGCATCAGAGGCATGCCCTTTTCACTCTATTTTACTTCTGCAAATCACAGCAGAAGTTAGGCAATCTGCCAGGGGAAGTTCTCCTCTGAGGACCTCTCCCTGTATGCCACTTCTTAATTATAAAATATGGAACATTCTCAAAGTGAACTAATTCTGACTGGGTAGCAGTTCTAGATACATGATCATTAGTAGAATTTGACCTAATTCTGGCTCTGCAAAACTGCTCTGTGGAAAACAGAGATAAAAGCTAATGGAGAAAAGAGGCAGAAGTAACTGTTCATAGAAGCAGTAATTCAAACCAAAAATGTTTCAGAACTCATATGATAATATAACTATTAGTACATAATAATACTGATAGGACAGACAAAACTAATTGTGTAATTCTGTTATCAAAATATAAAATGTCTGAAGTTTAACCTAAAACTCCTGTCCATGAGATTTTTTTCCAAATAAAGTAAATGGGATAAGAAACATTTTGTTTTAAAACATGGCTTTTTACAAATTGAACATTTTGGTTTAAATTATCCTTAAAGTGCTTTGTGTCTTTTGCCTTCAGGAAGCATGAGTGCTTTGACATTCATGCCTTTGTTGTGTATTTTAATTAATTGTTGTGATACTCAAAAGACTCATGGTCTTGTTCGCCTCTAAACCATTGATTTCACTGGAGTGTCACTAATTTACACCACTGTCATATGAGAATGAGGTCGGTGTTTGGGTTTCATTTGGATTTGAGCACAGTTGTTTGGATGTTCATTTGCAGTCAAATTGTTTAGCACCATTCAAAGAACATCTAATAGGTCAAATCCTGAGAGATGCTGAGCCCTTGTTGAGCTCCCAGGACTCCTGGGAGTTTTGAGTGCTCAGTATCCCTCAGGATTGATTTTAATGGGAGTTTTGCCTGAGCAGGGACTACACAATTTTGCCTGGAGACTTATAAGAAGTTTAATTTGGGTATCTGAAAAATTGAGCCATAAATCTGATTTGATGAGAACAAATTGTTTTGTGAGATTTCCAGTTAAGCAGGAAATTAGTGCCAGAACAGTTTCTCAGCATTTCCATTTATGGTCTCACCTGCAATCGGGAAGAGCAGAAGCACACAAAAATCAATACTAATCTAAAGGCTAAGATTAAAAACTTGGGTTCAGTTCAAGTTTTGGATGAAGCTTTAGAGAGAAAATGGAGACAGAGTCCACAGACACGAAGGGAGAGACCAGGATTTCTTTTTTTAACTAAACTTAAGGCTAGATTCCAAGTGTGCTGCAGCTGCTGTGCATCTGACCCATCATTTTTATATTTAAAATATCAGTAATTACAGGTCAAATTTCAGCAGACATTGTAAGCTTAGACATTACAGCAAACCAGAGTTTTATTATTTTTTAATATTTATGTTGCAGTTGCACCTAAAGGCCACAACCAGGTTGGGCCCCATTGTACAAACATATAATAAGTGAAATATATTTTATAAATATATTTATTGGGTCGGAGTTTACAGATCGCTCAGCACTGGCCTAACCCTGCTCTCACTGAAGTCAATGGATGTTTTACTTTGACTTCAGTGAAAGCAAAGTTAGGCCACCTCCGAGTGCTTTTTCGAGATGACATCCTAACATACAAATAGTGGGCAGATTTGGAAACACTTCTTTAGTCCTTTTTTAAAGTCACTAAAATGTACATTCAACTCTATTAACATGCAATGTTAATTACAACATTAATTTAGCAACCTATTAACATGCAATGTGCCAGTCATCCCTAGGAAATACTTGTCAACTGGGAATAGATATCTATTCCCAGGTGACTAAGAAAGTAGTCTACACTGAACTTTGCTCTCTCTCCCATGCCCCCTATGAATACTTATGGCTGTCCCATCACCAGAACTTCTCTGGTTGGAAAACCATCAGCCCTCAGGAAACTAGCTCATGTGCAGGAGAAAGAGCTTTGGGGAGTGCGAGAGGGAAGGTGGGGGGTACTATCCAAGACTGTGGAACAAACTCCCACCAGAAGTAAGAACTACCACAAACTTCACCATCTTTCACTCCAAGTTCAAGGTGTGCTTCTTTGACCTTGCCTTCACTCATATAAATATATGACACAGTGCTCATATAATTTATCATAGTTAATAAAAAAAACCTACCAGAACAAAACCCCACACTGCACAAAAACAGTTTCCCCCAGGAGAGAGAGTGACAGAGAGAGTGAGTACACGTGTTAGAGGTAGGGAGACAGAGATAAAAAACACCATGACAGACATGAGCCACATTGACTAATGCAGTGTTGAAAGATACTCAGCTATTACAGTGATGTAAAGAACCTGTATAGAATAAACACTTAATTTCTCCAATAAACTATTTAAGTGTTTGTACAAAATGGCCAGAAACTTAAGTGCTCCTTAAGGGTCTGATCGTGACAAAACTGCCAACGACTTCCATGAGAATGTGATTGGTCTCTACTAAAAAATATGGACCCAAATTGTCCTCTCACCTTAATATGAAATTTGAATGGGCTTCCTCCATTGAAGTTAATGATGCCAAACTCCTGCTGACTTCAGTGAGTGCAGGATCAAGTCCATTAGGAGTTGCCAGGGCTCTTTGCCCCTGATCTTTGGCCTATTTGTAGTGCAATTTCCAGTGAAGTCAATTGCACCCATGTAAGTGAGACCAGAATCAGGCTAGTCCATCTTTAAGCAGATCTCAAATTTCACTCTATTTAGTGTGATTTTTTCCTCCTTCTTCCTGTCTTTTCCCTACAACACAAGTATGTACACCCATGTGGTACTTTAATGCAAGATTACAACTGGGAGTTGGAAAACTGGGGTTCTATCCCTCTACCACTATTATGTGACAACTTACTTCTTTGCTTCCTATTTACCAGTCTGTAAAATAGGGATAACACCTACCCAATTTTGGAGACAACTTTGAGTGCCTCGGATGAAAGATGCTTTAAAAATACTTTGCATTAGCTGCCGCAAAAAACACTAATTGCTTTTCAGTGCAGAGTAAACGGTCTGGCAAATAGCAACAAGTAATTGATGAATATGAGCCAAAAATGACTTACCTTTCTTCTCCACTGGGTAAGAAGTCTTTATTGGAGGAAATTAAGTGTGATGATTCATGCAGAAATCTTCCTCCTTATTAACAGAAAAGCCTCTTTATGAGGACACCATTCTCTATACTTTAGTTTAGAAGCTTTTTACATTTATGAAACCTTTTACCAGAAGAGGATGTTTTCACCTCTCTTGCCCATAACATGATGTGAATGTTAAAAGGGAGGTGAGGTATTCCCAAAGAGAAATTCAAATGGGGAATCCTCACAAGAAATAGCAACAAAAAGAGATGTAGCCTAGATACTATACATCAGGGCATTTTTCAACAGTATTTTACAACGGATGCCATACTAGCCCCCATTGACCTACACAATGCAAACTGAAGGGTCACAATGAGGGGGCCAGAGAATACCTATACATGTGTCAGTGTCTCTGAAGAATGAATGTCCCTTCCTTTGTGGTCATCCATCTGAATAAGAACCTCTCTTAGATACTTTATATAAAGTCCCTGGAATAGCATTAAGATGACACGTACTGCTACTTAAAGGCTCCATTAAATCCCTTCTGAATATACAGTTGTGTTTTTTGACAGATGAGAAACTGGTGGCAGAAATGACACTAAATAGGCCCATGCCAAGGAAAGACATGTTGGGAGAGGAAACAGGGGATTGGGATGGAGGAGATTAACAGAATATACTGGGGGGTGGGGTACCCTCTGCCTCCAGCATAAGGGAGTCTCACTTGTGCTTAGCTAGGTGTCAGCTCCCTGATACCATCCACCTGTTACCCACTCAAGCACTCTTCTCTGGGCTAGGCCAGCCATTACTTTGCCTTGCAAAGTACAATAGGTGTACCCTATCCCTGAGTCCCTTTGAAGTGTTCCATGTGATAGCCAGCCTCTGACACTAGCTACTCTCAGAATGACCAGGCTTCCTGTTCCCAAAGGAAAAGTACAGGCACCGGCTTGTAAGATTCAGTTCAGGACCAGCACTTTGCTTAACACTACAACACAGATGTAGTTAAAACAAGAATAAATTTACTATCAAAGACTAGAGAGATTCAGGAGATAGTGAGTAAGGATATTGGAAACAAATTGTTACATATAAAACAAAATCATAACACACTTTCTAGAGACAAAATGTAAGTTAATCTCCTGTCTCAATACGTTTTTCTCACCCAAAATCCTTTTCAATGTTTTCAGCCCAGGCTGGCTGAGATCCCATTTTCATTAATGGGAACATACTGTTTGTTTATGTCCTACGTGGAAGGGGCAGGTCTTCTCTGCCTTCTATATACACCCCCAACGTTAGTTGTCCATACTGAGACACAGGATAATTACCTATGGCTTGTTTTTCCTATGTGCTGCTTCCCTGTTGACTTTACATCTCATTGTAAACATTTACTTCAAATGTAAATGGGCATCCATTGTGTTACTTTGCAATGCTTAATTTACATCCCGACAGACAGATACATTTCTTACCTCCTTTATGGAGGGAAACCTGTTTTTCACCTCTGCTAGTGACAAATACCTTGACAGAGATTTTTTAAATGTATTTTCAGTATACACACACACACGTATAGTATTCATACATATATATCCCCATGATGTTAATGACCAGTGTGATCCCAACTTTCATTTAAGGCCTCAGGTGATATTCTTTGGTGAAGCAAAATGTACATACCAGAATCAGGATAGTCCTGTAATCCCTTGCCATTGGCATTAAGGGGTTCTTGGGTCACAGTGTGTGTGTGTGTGTGTGTGTGTGTGTGTGCGCGCACACACGCACGTGCACGGTCACTGGCTTGAGAACCGACACAGAATTTCTGGGGTCATTAAATACCTGCCCTGGGCACCCTTGATAGATAATACTTCCACACTCACAAGTACTGAGTCCATGTATGAAAAAAGGAAACTTTATTTGAGGAAAAGGGAGCACTGCATTGATATAGCTAAGGCCCCGTCTACACTACCCGCCGAAATCGGCGGGTAGCCATCGAAGTATCGGGGATCGAATTATCGCGTCTTGTCTGGACGCGATAAGTCGATCCCCGAACGCGCTAGTTCGACCTCCGGTACTCCTGCAGGGCGAGCGGAGTTACCGGAGTCGACGTGGGAGCCGCGAACTTCGATCGCGAGGTAAGTCGCGTTAGTTCGAACTAAGGTACTTTGACTTCAGCTACGCTATTCGCTATTCGCGTAGCTGAAGTCGAAGTACCTTAGTTCGATCCCGCCCCTAGTGTGGACCAGCCCTTAATGAAGGATAAGCAAAAACACTCCTGCACGGAACTTTGGCCGCAATCCATTAACTTGGTTCCCCACTCACCAGTAGGCATGTCCAATAGGCAAATGTCCCTTTATGACATCACTTCACCTCTCCCCATCCACTAAAACCCATTCTAATTTAGTCTCATGGAATCATAGAAACATAGAGCTCAAATGGACTTTGAGCAGTCATCAAATCCAGGCCCCTGCACTGAGGGAGAACCAAGTAGACCTAGCCTATCCCTGACAGGTGTTTCTCCAACCTGTTCTTAAACACCTCCAATGATGGGGATTGCACAACCTCCCTTGGAAGCCTATTCCGGTGCTTAAATACCCTTTTAGTTAGAAAGGTTAGATATCAGGAAAAAATAAATCTCCCTTGCTGCAGATTAAGACCATTACTTCTACCTACCTTCAGTGGACATGGAAAACAATTGATCAGTATCCTCTTTATAACAGTCCTTAATATATCTGAAGACTTATCAGGTCCCCCTTCAGTCTTCTTTTCTCAAGACTAAACATACCCAGTTTTTTTAAGCTTTCCTCATATGTCAGGCTTTCTAAACTTTTTATCATTTTTGTTGCTCTCCTCTGGACTCTCTCCAATTTGTCCACATCTTTCCTAAAGTGTGGTACCTAGAATTGGACACAATACACCAGTACCGAGTAGAGTGAGACAATTACCTCTCTTGTCTTACAAACAACATTCCTGTTAATACACCTCAGAATATAAGCCTTTTTTGCAACTGCATCACATTGATGACTCATTTAATTTGTGATCCACTATATCTTCCAGATCCTTTTCAGCGGTCCAACCACCTTGTCAGTTATTCCCCATTTTGTAGTTGTGCATTTGGTTTTTTCTTCCTAACTGAAGCACTTTGTACTTGTCTTTATTGAATTCATCTTCTTGATTTCAGACCAGTTCTCCAATTTCTCAAGGCCATTTTGAATTGTAATCCTGTCCTCCAAAATGATTAAAATCCCTCCCAGCTTGTTGAAATCCACAAATTTTATAAGTATATTCTCCATACCATTATCCAAACCACTAACAACATATTGAATAGTACTAGATCCAGGACTGACCCCTGTGCAACTCCACTAGATGTGCCCAGCCAATTTGACAGAAAACCATTGTTAACTACTCTTTGAGTATGGTTTTTTCAACCAGTTGTGCACCCACCTTATAGCAATTTTATCTAGACCACATTTCTCCAGTTTGCTTATGAGAATGTCATTTGAGACAAATCCTTATTAAAATCAAGATAGATCACATCTACTGCTTCCCTTTGTTCACCAGGCCAATAACCCTGTCAAAGAAGGAAATTAGGTTGGTTTGGTATGATTGGATCTTGAAAATCCATGCTGCCTGTTTGTTATAAACCTTTTATCCTCTAGGTGCCTACAAATTGATTGTTTATCAAAGTAAGTCTAACTGGTCTATAATTCCTTGGGTCATTTTTGTTCCCCTTTTTAAAAACTGGTACTTGGCTTCCCCTCTCCAGTCCTCTGGGACTTCACCTGTCCTCCAGGAGTTCTTAAAAATAAAATTGCCAAACATTTCAGCCTTCTAGGTGTCTCCTTCATCACTAAGAAGAAGTCACTCTTTTCTTGACCTATCTTTTGCTCCTAATATATTTCAAGAATCTCTTTTTGTTGTTTTTTATAGCCCTTGCTAGTGTAACTCATTTTGTGCCTTAGCCTTTCCGTTTTTATCCCCCACCCCCCAGCTTGTGGTATTCTTTTATACTCCTTAGCAATCCATCCATGTTTCCACTTTTTGTAAGATTTCTTTCTGATTTTCAGGTCATTTAAGAGGGCCTGATGGAACCATACTGACTCTTACTATTCCTCCTATCTTTCCTTCATATCAGCATAGTTGGTAGTTGTGCATTTAATAATGTTTCCTGAGAAACTGCCAGCTCCCCTAAATCCTTTAGATTTTCTTTTCCATGAGAACTTACCCACCAGTTCTCTAATTTTGTTGAAGTCCATTTTCCTTATTCTGCTGCTTTCACTCCTTCCTTTCATTAGAATAATGAAATCTATCATTTCATGATCACTTCCACACAAGTTGCCTTTCACTTTGATTCTCAACCTGTTGGTCAGAATCAAGTCTAAAATGGCTGTCTCCCTGGTTACTTCCTCCATTTTCTGTCAGTGGGTAACACAGTCCCTGAATCCAAAGGTGCACTTGCATAGGCCTGGCTTCTGCCCATTGGGAAATGCTGCCTGGTCCAATCCTGAGGCTCCAACAGCTCCAACAGCTAACCCAGCTATAGTGATTTTAGCTTTATTTAGTAGTTGGGTAGGATGGTTCTCATCAGAGTTCACTCTGCTCTGCTGCCGTTCTCTGTGCTTCAGCTGAGACCTGTCTTTGAGTTGCACTCCAGCATTGTCTCCCTTTGAAGAGTGCTCCCACCAGCACAGAATCAGTGAAGGGGAACTATTAATGTATAACACATAGACTTTGCCACAAGGTTAAAGCTCCTGTGATTTCTCAGTTCAGTTTATGCTATCTAACCAATCCTGAGTTGATATACCATTATTGCAACCCTCACATGTCACTGGAGAAATTCTGGGTAGACAGTTTATGGAAATGATGTTCCTTCTGTAGTCACACTTTCCCCGTTTACCCTCTGGAGCTTCTGTCCATCTGCATTTCTGGGTAAATAGCTCATGCAGATGAAGTCATTCTGTGAATTTTTTTCCAGCTAGGAGCAGAGAGCTGCTTTTCCTCTGGAGCTTCAGGCCACAGGGCTCACGCATAGAATGGTGTCCTTTTATATGCAACAGATCCTGTAAAAAATGTGATATTCTCCTAAGAATATTTTTACCTTCTAGTTATCAGGGGACTAACAATCACTTTGAAATACTGCATTCTCACTACATGGCCACATTTGAAATCTCAAATTACTTCTTCTATGGGGTTTTAAATTAATGAAACTACACATTCTTTGGGAATCAACAGCTCTAGAAATATCATGGATCTCTATTTGAACTGCCCCAAAATAATCAGCAGATGCTTGCTAATCCTTTTATCTCTGGCAAGATTTCCATTTTAAAGAAATACAGAATGACTGAGCAATGGTAAGAAGAGAAATAAGTAACTCCAGAGACAGCTTGACCGCCAAGAGCTATCAAGGTGTGCAGCAGCTATGCAGACTCTGATGAACCAGCCCCCTGAAGCTTCCAAACCAAACACTGGAGCTGGTTGGATGAACAAAGTTTCAATTTCTGCCTCATTTTAAGATTTGAGCCTGCTGCTCGTTGCCTTACAATCCAAACTAAAACCGTATTTACCTGCATTTGTGTGTGTATTCATTGTTAGTTCAACTTTGAGTTATGTTTGGCAACCTCATTTTCTCCTACCCACTGCCAAGCCAGACCATCACTATTCACAGGGACCAAAACATGAATGTGTACCGCTGACAAGAAAAATAAGGGCTCGGTATTGGACATGTAATCCCTTTATAGTGTATTGTTATCTCTTCTGGCCTGAGCAGTTAGCCAATTTGAAGCCTTGTTTCAGTTAGGAGACATTGATATTGTGTAAGGTACTTCTTGTGTGCAATCCTGATTGTTTACAGAGAACATTGAAAGTATTGTTTCCTTGAACACAGTAGGAATCAAACATCAGGAGACAGTTTCCTTGCTTACAGTTCTAAGCCTGCCTTTCCAGCCAGCACTCTGCCCCAAAATCGCTCTCTCTGTTTTCTACCAGAACCTGGCTACCAGTGCTTTTCTGTCTCTTAGCTACCTAGCACAGACACATGGCTCCATCAATTAATCCCCAGCCTCTGCATTTATCAGACCCCCAAGGCAGCCTCTTGGTCCACATGAGTCATCCTATGCCCAGGCCTTGCATGTGGTCTAGTCTTTGGGAGGTAGTTTCCACTTTTCCAGCTATCGCTGTACAAAGGGGCATTTCATTGTTCCCTTATTGAATGGAAGGTGGCTAGCACACCTGTCAGTTTCAAAAAGGTCTGTGATTGACATAGATCAGAGATTCCTACCCTACTAGGACTGTGTTTTAGAGTATGTCTATACTGAAAAAAAAAAAATCCTGTGGCAGCTAGTCTCAGAGACCAGGCCTACAGATTCAGGGTCATGCTACAGTGCTTAAAAATAGCCATGTAGACATTCCTGCTTGGGCTCGGAGACCCACCTCCCATCACTGAGTGTCAGAGCCTGAGCTCCAGCCCAAGTGGGACTCTCTATATGCTATTTTTAGTACCACAGCATAAGCATGGGTCTACAGACCCAGGCTCTGAGAAGGGTGGAGAGGGGATTGCAGCATAGACATAACCTTAGAGACCATCCCTCTTATTCATCCTGGTCCTGCTACAGTCACATCAAGGGGAGTCTTTCCATTGAAATCAGTGAAAGCTGGATCAGTTACTTGGAGTTCTACCCTATTAGGTAAGAGCATCTGGGATGCTTAAGCCCACAGACTCTGGTTATGTCTGGGGGAGAGAGAGGCAGGGTATTT
The DNA here is from genome assembly GCA_003942145.1 of Platysternon megacephalum. Taxonomy (NCBI): domain Eukaryota; kingdom Metazoa; phylum Chordata; order Testudines; family Platysternidae; genus Platysternon; species Platysternon megacephalum. Next base: position 9,694,144 of record QXTE01000007.1, on the reverse strand, counting down.
TCAGTGGAAGGCCTTTGACTGTTTAGTAGAGCTTGGTTTATCAGAACACAAATGTGTTGACTTTTAGGGCATGCTGTAAGGCCCATCCATTTTGACAGGCTTTTTCCAAGAGAAAGAGGTTGGTCACCTGTAAGCTAACATTAGAGAGGAGGGATTTGATTTGTATTTATGTAGGGCTGAAAGTGCTTGAAAAGCCAACATTGGGTTTAATTTTTATATGTACATTTAGATATGCACAGGGCATGTACAAAGTTAAACATATGCACTAGAATTATATTCTTAAAATGTGTTTGGCAAGAAATGTATAAGCACAATCTGCTTTAAACAAAGGAATGTGTATTTGATCTCTGACCAGCCCAGTCTTCAAGCAGAGACAATGAAGGTCCATGTTTACATATCTGGTAAATAAAGCTATCAAGCGCAGGAGTAGACAGCATGGCATCTGTACCCAGCAGGTGAGAGAATCTTGGTCTGGGTCAGGGGTAGTCAAGAGGCAGAACATGGACCATGTCCGTACTGTCAGACACTTTTGAATGGACCCGGAAATTTTTTTATTTACTTATCATTTATTATTATTTTCTCTGGAATCTGAACCTTGACTATACCTCGACCAAGAAATTTGGACCTCGACAAAAAAATAATTGACTACCCCTGGTCTTGGTTTTACTATACAACAAATACCTTGCAAATGTTTAGATAGACACAAGAGGCCAGATCTCTTGCAAGCTGAAAAAGATGGGTTCTTCAACCAAGGGGAGAGAGTTGAAGTCTCTGGAAACTGAATGTAGATGAGAAACCAGCTTAGGCAAAGATCTTTCACTCAGGAAGACAAGGGAATCCAGCCCCTTGTGCTTCTGTGGGAAGTCTTGACAGAAGGAGAGTCAGCCATGGCTGGGAAGAAGGAAGATTGGTGAGAAGAACCATCGTGAACAAAGCCTGTACCTTGCTAGATGAAGTTTTAGACTTTTAGATGCATGTTTTCACTTTTATTTGCTTGTAACCCTTTCTAACTATTGCTTTTTTACTTGGCATCACTTAACCTATATCCTATTGTTAATAAATTTTCTTTTATTTTTACTATAAACCAGTTCAGTGCTGTATTTGATAGGAAGGGTATATTTACCCCAGTTCAGTTTATAATCTGTGATGTGCTTTTGTGTCTTTAGAGGAATGAATGCACCTTATTATCTCACTGAACTGTCCAAGAAAGGGCTGGACATTCTAAAGCACATGGTTTTGTGGAAACTTGGGACTGGGAGTACGTTAGGGTCACCTTGCTAGTTGTAACCAAGTCTGGTGGAAGCCAGAGTGGGGCTATGAGGCTGTAGACAGACTGCTGTGGTTCAGCTGCTGAACCAGGGCTGACAGCATAGCAGACAGACACTCAGGTGGCCTGCATGCTTGTTGCTGACTGTGAATGTTCCAGGCAGGGAGTTACAGTACCAAGGCATTTGCAGCACCCTGGGTTGCAGGGCAGGTGGTGACTCAACCCCTCAGTGGTCTGGATTGCCTACTGAACCCCGTGACAGGACCAAAAAATACAAACTTGTAGGGAGAAACTAAGTTTTGGAAATCTAATTAGCCATGGAGTTAATCTGAGCATAGAAAATCTGAAACCTTGTAAGTAGTTACACCTGGGTTATTTGGAATACAATATGAATAATCTTAATAAATTGTATTTCACTTTAACTCATGTTATTGAGTTATCGACTTCAGCTAGTTCCATTAAGAGCAAAAACTCTTGACTCTTAATTTGAACCTAATTTGGTTTATTTTTCACTATTCAACAAGCTGGAAGCACCAACATTACTGGCTATTTTGACTTTTTATCTTAAGATGCTGAAGGAAACTTGTACAATCAATCGCTGAGGAATTTTTCCATTTCCATGAGAAGTTAACTGCCAAAATTGTCTTGCACAATAAGCACTATTATTCATAGAATCATAGAATCGTAGAATATCAGGGTTGAAAGGGACCTCAGGAGATCATCTAGTCCAACCCCCTGCTCAAAGCAGGACCAATCGCCAACTAAATCACCCCATTATCTTATCCTCATGAAACCGCATTATTTGCAAGCCTGTGCCCATATGCCTTCTTTCCAAAGTCAGTTTTAAATTGCTAACCTGCTATTTAAACTATAGTGATCCTGCATGGCTCAGAGAACTAGCAATGGGATAGACAGCTTGTTTGCTCTTGGTCAGTGGCACAAATCCAGCTCCTGAATAAAACTAAAGTTGGTAGCATCTGAAAATTGTGGTATCTATTCTACACCGTACATTAAATGAGTCAGCAGATGAAGCCAAGTTCCTAGGGGGTGGATGTCATTACCTATTGCATCACAGGAACCACATTTGTGATTAGCTGCAATTGAAAGAAGTTCAAGATTAAATATTCATGGAAACTGAAGTACTTATTCTTCTCCTTCCTGGGCTGCTGTTATTAAAGATGGCATTTTATGGTGGAGTATATTGATGTGCATATTTTCCTGCCAATTCCCCGGCGGTTCTATTGATATATAGAAGATTCCCAGGCTGGGGAACTCACTTTTCACAGGCACTACATTAACTTTTACATAAAGTTAAAAGATTTGCAGTACCTCTGAGCACAGACCTTCACGGCAGATGAGTATTTGTCTTCTTTGTAAAGTGCTTTGAGATCTGTGGATGAAAAGTGCCATAAGAGCTATGTATTATTTTAATTTATTATGATTGTTTTGGAACCTTCACAGTGCATGCACTGGGATTATATTAAAATCTGAAGTTACAAGAACCACATATGCCACATAAGCGATGGCAGAATAGGGGCATAATGTTATAAGTGTGGCCAATAGAAGCAATAACATTCCAAATTAAGACTGTAGGTTCGCTCTTATCAAGTGGAGTTCTTGCTGCAATGGAATACCATGATATGAAAACAGTTTAATAGATTATTATTTGTATTTGGTAGTACCTACAGGTCCCAATCAGAGCCCAGTGCCCCACTATGCTAGGGACAATACATCCATATAATGAAAAGATGTTTCCTCCTAAGAACAGGGAGTGTGTGAATACGGTAAATAAACACAAAGTAAGAGTCAGAGAATTATGCCAGCATAATAGGCAGCAGGCACAGAATACCTTCTCCCTCCCACCTGGCTATTATCAGATGTTTTAAACACGTCACAGCAAAGGTGAGTTTTAAGTAGAAATTTGAAATCTGAGAGTGTTGCGGCTCTGTGGATTTTACAATGAGCTCCTCACTTGTGTCATGGGAGGAATGGGAAATAAGGCAAAGATCCATGAGGGGAAATCTGACTAATGATCAGTCAAGGCTGGCATCATTCACAGAGACAATGTTGACATCTCTATACCTCTTATCTGCTAATAGGTAGGGCAGGGAACTGGGGCTAAAACTCAAAAGGCCTTAAAATGAAGACAAGGGGTATGTCTACACTACGGGATTACTCCGAATTTACAGAATTCAATTTTTGGCAACAGATTGTATAAAGTCGATTGCATGCGGCCACACTAAGCACATTAATTCGGCAGTGCGTGTCCATGTACCGAGGCTAGCGTCGACTTCCGGAGTGTTGCACTGTGGGTAGCTATCCCATAGCTATCCCATAGTTCCTGCAGTCTCCCCCACCCATTGGAATTATGGGTTGAGATCCCAATGCCTGATGGGGCAAAAAACATTGTCGTGGGTGGTTCTGGGTACATGTCGTCAAGCCCCTCCCCGCCCCCCCCATGAAAGCAACGGCAGACAACCGTTTCACGCCTTTTTTCCTGGGTGAACTGTGCAGACGCCATACCACGGCAAGCATGGAGTCCGCTCAGCTCAAGACAGCAGTCATGAACATTGTAAACACCTCGCGCATTATCGTGCAGTTTATGCTGAACCAGAACCTGAAAAACCAGGCGAGGAGGAGGCGGCAACGGCAGTGGAGGGACGACGAGAGTGATGAGGACATGGACACAGAATTATCTCAAACCGCGGGCCCCGGCGCTTTGGAGATCATGCGCCGATTCTGGGCCCGGGAAACAAGCACAGACTGGTGGGACCGCATAGTGTTGCAGGTGTGGGATAATTCCCAGTGGCTGCGAAACTTTCGCATGCATAAGGGCACTTTCATGGAACTTTGTGACTTGCTTTCCCCTGCCCTGAAGCGCCAGAATACCAAGATGAGAGCAGCCCTAACAGTTGAGAAGCGAGTGGCGATAGCCCTGTGGAAGCTTGCAATGCCAGACAGCTACCGGTCAGTCGGTAATCAATTTGGAGAGGGCAAATCTACTGTGGGGGCTCCTGTGATTCAAGTAGCCAAAGCAATCGCTGAGCTGCTGCTACTAAAAGGTAGTGACTCTGGGAAATGTGCAGGTCATAGTAGATGGCTTTGCTGCAATGGGATTCCCTAACTGTGGTGGGGCGATAGATGTCTTGGCACTGGAGTACCAGGGCAGCCAGTACATAAACCGCAAGGGGTACTTTTCAATGGTGCTGCAAGCACTGGTGGATCACAAGGGATGTTTCACCAACATCAACGTGGGATGGCCGGGAAGGGTTCATGACGCTCGCGTCTTCAGGAACACTAGTCTGTTTAAACGGCTGCAGCAAGGGGTTTACTTCCCAGACCGGAAAATAACCATTGGGGATGTTGAGATGCCTATCGTTATCCTTGGGGACCCAGCCTACCCCTTAATGCCATGGCTCATGAAGCCATACACAGGCAGCCTGGACAGTAGTCAGGAGCTGTTCAACTACAGGCTGAGCAAGTGCAGAATGGTGGTAGAATGTGCCTTTGGATGTTTAAAGGGTCGCTGGCGCACGTTACTGACTCGCTCAGACCTCAGCCAAACCAATATTCCCATTGTTATTGCTGCTTGCTGTGTGCTCCACAATCTCTGTGAGAGTAAAGGGGAGATGTTTATGGCAGGGTGGGAGGTTGAGGCAAATCGCCTGGCCGCTGATTATGCGCAGCCAGACACCAGGGCGATTAGAAGAGCACACCAGGAAGCGGTGCGCATCAGAGAAGCTTTGAAAACCAGTTTAATGACTGGCCAGGCTACGGTATGAAAGTTCTGTTTGTTTCTCCTTGATGAAAAACTGCCCCATTGATTGATTCATTCCCTGTAAGCAACCCACCCTCCCCCCTTCAATCACAGCTTGCTTTCAAAGGAAATAAAGTCACTATCGTTTAAAAACCATGTATTCTTTATTAATTGATTATAAACACAGGGAGAGAACTGACAAGGTAGCCGGGGTGCAGTTTGGGAGGAGGATAGGAGGGAAGGAAAAGGACACTTCAAAAGTTCAAAATAATGACAGCCTTTTGCTTGGGCTGTCCACTGGGGTGGAGTGGCTGGGTGCACGGAGCCTCCCTCCGCCCTCCCCCCGCGTTCTTACACGTCTGGGTGAGGAGGCTATGCAACTTGGGGAGGGGGGAGGGCGGTTATACAGGGGCTGCAGCGGCACTCTGTGATCCTACTACCATTCCTGAAGCTCCACCAGACGCCGGAGCATGTCCGTTTGCTCACGCAGCAGCCCCACCGTTGCATCCTGCCACCTCTCATCTCGAGCGTCCCTCCTGGCCTCACGTTCACTGGCAGCTTTCCTGTACTTTGATACTGTATCCTTCCACTCATTCAGATGAGCTCTTTCATCGCGGGTCGATTGCATGATTTCCGAGAACATTTAGTCTCACGTTCATTTTTTTCGCTGCCTTATCTGAGATAGCCTTCAGGATGGAGCAGGGAGGCTTGAAAAATGTGCAGCTGCAGGAGGGAGGGAAAAAAGGGAGAGAAATATTTTAAAAGATACATTTTACAGAACAATGCTTATACTCTTTCACGGTGAACAACACTATTCACATTACATAGCNTTAGTATCACGTGCATTTTTTTCGCTGCCTTATCTGAGATAGCCTTCAGGACGGAGGAGGGAGGCTTGAAAAATGTGCAGCTGCGGGAGGGAGGGAAAAAAGGGAGAGAAGTATTTTAAAAGATACATTTTACAGAACAATGCTTATACTCTTTCACGGTGAACAACACTATTCACATTACATAGCACATGTGATTTCAGTACAAGGTCGCATTTTGCATCTTATATTGAGTGCCTGCGGCTTTGGTGTTAGAGATCACAGACGCAGGGCCGGGCAACAGAATTCGGCTTGCATGCAGCCATGGTAAGCCATTGTCTTTCGGCTTCTGCATTAAAGCAGCNCATGGAGGATGGAATAAGGCTGCACTGCCCAGAAACCTTCTGCAAAGGCTTTTGGAGTACCTCCAGGAGAGCTTCATGGAGATGTCCCTGGAGGATTTCCACTCCATCCCCAGACACGTTAACAGACTTTTCCAGTAGCTCTACTGGCAGTGAATGCATCCCAAGTCCTCAGGGCAAATTAATCATTAAAAAACGATTGCTTTTAAACCATGTTTTATATTTACAAAGGTACACTCACCAGAGGTCCCTTCCATGGCTTCATTGTCTGGGATGGAGGGTTGGGAGGGTACTTCAGTCAGGGTGAGAAAAAGATCCTGGCTGTTGGGGAGAACAGAGTGCTGTGTGCTCTCCGCAAGCTTGTCCCCCCCTCCTCCTCCTCCTCCTCATCATCATCTTCCCCGTCCGCAGAATCCTCAGGCATGGCTGAGAGTACCCCCTCCTCGGAATCCACGGTCAGGGGTGGGGTAGTGGTGGCGGCCCCCCCTAGAATTGCATGCAGCTCCGCGTAGAAGCGGCGTGTCTGCAGCTCTGCACCGGACCTTCCGTTTGCTTCTTTGGTTTTCTGGTACGCTTGTCTGAGCTCCTTAACTTTCATGCGGAACTGATATGAGTCCCTATTGTGGCCTCTCTCCATCATGCCCTTGGAGATTTTTTCAAATGTTTTGGCATTTTGTCTTTTGGACCGTAGTTCTGCTAGCACGGAATCCTCTCCCCATATAGCGATCAGATCCAATACCTCCCGTACAGTCCATGCTGGTGCTCTTTTTCGATTCTCGGACTGCATGGTTACCTGTGCTGATGAGCTCTGCGTGGTCACCTGTGCTCTCCATGCTGGGCAAACAGGAAATGAAATTCAAAAGTTCGCGGGGCTTTTCCTGTCTACCTGGCCAGTGCATCCGAGTTCAGATTGCTGTCCAGATTGATCACAATGGTGCACTGTAGGATAGCTCCCGGAGGCCAATACCGTCGAATTTCGTCCACACTAACCCTAATTCGAACCGGCAATGTCGCTTTCAGTGCTACTCCCCTCGGAGCGGAGTACAGAAATCGATTTTAAGAGCCCTTTGTGTCAAATTAAATGGCTTCGTTGTGTGGACGGGTGCAGGGTTAACTAGATTTAACGCTGCTAAATTCGACCTAAACTCATAGTGTAGACCAGGCCATGTAGTCAGTTCTTAATGCAACTGAAAAAAAGGAAGCCAGTGAAGTAATGCAAGAAAGGGGGTGATGGGATGTGGTCAAAGCAAGAAACCAAGAAGATGATTTTTGCAGCAGCATTTTGAATGGATTTAAGAGGCAAGATGACATTTTCCAAAACCAGAAAGGAGGAGATTGCAGTAGTCAATGTGAGAGGAGAGCCTGGGCCAGAATTTTAGTTATGTAAATAGAGAGAAAAGGCGGGATCTTAGAACATGAATACTTCAAAATCTATTCTAGGACTTCCATGTAACTGCTGTGAATACTTAGCCTTGTGAAAGGCATTTGACTTGGTACCACACACCATTCTGATTAAAAATTAGCCCTATATAGTACCAATGGAAAACGTTAAATGGATTAAGAACTAGCTGACCAACAGATCTCACAAAAGTTGTCAGATGAGGACCCACCATTGAACTGGGATGTTTCGAGTGGGGTTCCATCCACTAGGACAGAAGTCTTCAATTTGTGGGGCATACCCCCCTTAAGGGAGTGCAGAGTAACATTCGGGGAGGTGTAGCTGGGCCCCAGACCAGCCCCCCCAGGGGGCAGGGAGGGAGCGCCACCCAGCTCTGCTCCTGGCCTCGGCTGCTGGCCCCACACCCAAGGTCCTGGCCGTGGTCCCAGCCTAGGCCCCCTTACTCCTGTCCATGACCCCCCCTCCAGGAGCTGTGGCCCTGCTCCTGGCTCTGTGGCAGGGGTCGTGGATAGGGATAAGGGGGGCACAAAATAACAAGTTTGGGGAGCACTGCACTAGGGTGACCAGATGTCTCAATAGTATAGGGACAGTCCTGATATTCAGGGCTTTGTCTTCTATAGGCCCCCTATTTCCCCCCACCCCCGATCCCAATTTTTCCACACTTGGTATCTGGTTATCTGAGATTCCAAAGAGACAAGTTAATATTAATGATGAGAGGACAGGCATATAAAGTGATCTGGATTGCTTGGTAACCTGGGTCCATTAAAAATGTATAACTTTGCATTTGACTGTATCAAAATACAACTAGGAACTAGCAATGTGAGCCATACCTACAGAGTGGGGGACTGTATCCTGAAAGGCAGTGACTCTGAAGAGGATTTAGCGGTCATAGTGGCCAAACAATTCCGCATGAACTCCCAGTGCAATGCTGTGGTAAAAGCCTAATGAGATCCTTAGATGTATAAACAGGGAAGTACTGAGTAGGAAGGTGATTTTACTTCTGTATACAACATTAGTGCGGCTTATACTAGAATGCAGCGTACAGTTCCAGTGTTGACATTTTTTTTAAAAGAGGTTGAAAAATTGGAGAAGGTTCAGAAAAGAGCCATAAAAATTATTTGAAGGATGGAGAAAATGCCTGTTTAGTTTAATCAAAAAGGTTCAGAAAAGAGCCACAAAAATTATTTGAAGGCTGAAGAAAATGTCTGTTTAGTTTATCAAAAAGAAGACACAGATGAATGGATCATAGTGTATAAGTACATTCATAGGGAGAAAATACCAGGTATTAAAAGGTTCTTTAAATCTAGCACAGAAAGGCATAACAAGAACAAGCTGAACCCAGGCAACTTAGAAATTAGGCACACTTTTTTTTTAAGCAGCGTGGGCAATTAAACACTGGAACAAACTACCAAGGTAAGTGGTGGATTCTCCATGTCTTGCTGTCTTCAGATCAGTAGTGGATGCCTTTCTGCATGATATGTTTTGGTCAAAATGTAAAGCCTAGTCTGACCTCCTGTACATCGCAAATGATCTAATGGTTCCTCCCGGCCTTAAACTCTATTAATACATCTGGAGTTCAGTGAAGTTAGCAAAGAGCTGCTGAAGAGATGATCTCCAGTCCTTGGCCTGTTGGACTACTTCTGCTTGGGTTTAATTAATTCAAAACAGTGCTGAAAAGGAATCACAGATTCTGACTTGCTGAACTTCTGATGCTCAGCTAGAACTTTTTAAAATGGAGGTAAATTGAAATGTTCTTCTACCCTAGAAGCCTGATAAGACAAGGTCAGTTTTGAAATTACTGACAGTTATTGGGGATTTTACTATCATAAGTGACACAACCACTACTTTTGGATGCAAAGGACTCCAAGTGGCATCATATGTACAAGGTGCACATACCCCATAGACTGAAAAAGCAGTTAGAAATTTTAAATGGGTCTCTTTAATCTGATATGTATGCTCTAAAGGAACTCACAAATACCTTTGTGAAAACTGTTGGTATGTTGGGTGACTTGGTAATGCACTTACAGTGACATCTGCACAATGCTGGATATAAGCAATCGACATTTGTGACTTCTAGATTTGCAGTCTCCTTTTAGTTTCACTAACACAATTGGAGTTTACTTCGCATTATTAATGTAGTTTGCAAAAAGGCTGACTATAGGCCAAATCCTACTTGCCTCGCTCACCTGAATGTTCCTACTGAAGCTAAAGGAAATGCTCTTGTAAGCAGGAGTTAGCCTGGCATGCTCTTCCTCGTACAGAACTATTCCAGTCTGGGACATTCTTTGGGCTATATAAGGTCATGTGTGGAGATTGCTTTTGAGTTTGTGTGTTATGTCAATGGATATTTCTTTTGGGGTGAATTTATTCAGCGTATCTGTAATAAGCAGGAAGAAGTTATGGATGGGGGCATTAAATAATTTAATATATATGCTGTCATGTCTAGGCAAAAGAGACCAATTAAGGTCACAGTAGCAGCTTTAAATCTGAATTTCTTTCCTTTTGTCAATTTTTAAAATGCAACTGTAACTCACTGGTGAGTGTTTCTGACAAGTCCCACTCGGTATTGATATACTCAGGATATGAGTTGTTACAGCCTTTCTACAAAGCCTTTGCTTTGTAACTCAGAAGGTAGCAACTCCTGCTTTTAGGGCAGGAAGTCCCTTCAGTCCCTGCTGTGTCAACCAAGAGGCTAGCTGTCACACAACCTTAATGAGACAAGGTGGGTGAGGTAATATCTTTTATTGGACCAACTTCTGTTGATGGAAGAGACAAGCTTTCGAGCTTCAGGCTCTGAAAAAGAGCTCTGTGTAGCTTGAAAGCTTGTCTCGCCCACTAATAGAAGTTGTCCTGGGAACAACACGTCTACAACAACACTGCATACACCACCTTAACATTACTTTAAAAAAAAAAAAAAGGAACTTTAATACAAAAATGGTTCAGTCATACAGAAAGTTTAAAAAAAACAAAACTCTTCAAGTTACATTATGATTTCCAGAGCTTTGTACCTGAACGAAACAACATGAATTAAATCATTATAGTCCTTAAGGTAAAATATTCAGACCCAGCAGCCTAAATTGCAGACTTATGTCCCTATTTAGCCAGCTACATGCTAGCAGCCTGATTTTCAGTGATGCTGAACATCAGAACTCTTATTGTACCTATTGCCTTCAGCACTTCTGAAAATCAGGTAATTTATTTAGGTGCCTAACTCTAGGTACTCAAATATATAGAGATTAAAAGCTCTAAAATACCTGTTCTCTTCACATTTTTCATAAAAACTAAAACATTAATAATGTCAATGATAATAATCAAAGTTCAAGAGCAATCAATAGTATTTTGTTTAGTGCTACTGATATTGTGCTGCAGAGCAGTAAAGACCATTGACTGGTTTTTTAAAAGGAACCAAAAAAAGGAGTTATTGTTCATGCACCAGGCACATTTCAGTGTTTCTTTTTTATAAAAATAATAAAAGACATCAGCCCACTGCATTGGCATTGCAGTGTCCGCCAGGGGTCACTTATGACAAATATGGAATCAACATGATCTTGGCATGATAACCAAGTTCAGGATCTATTTGAGCTGTATTCTCTCTGTACTACTGTATGGTTGGAAAACATGGACACTATGCCACTCACACTGGGCAAAACTGGAGGCTTTCTATATAAAATGCCAACATTGAATAATGGGCATAAAGTGGAATGACTTCATTCATAATGCAGATGTTTACAGTCATTCCAGTCTACAGACCACTGGGGCCATTGTCCGCAGCTGGTGTCTTACGCTTTTCAGACATGTCGCCAGAATGCCACAAGATGTTCCGGTAAATGCTGTTCTCTGGGTGGAGGCAGCCCAGAGGTGGACACCCTATTATGTGGGTGCATCAAGTCTGTTCTGATGTTGGATTTTGGTCTGTCAAGCCCTTGCAGCTTCACAGGAATAGACCAAATGGCGAACGATCGCTATGGTCAACTGTTTGGCTAAGCCTAGAAGAAGAAGCAGCAGCCCATTTCTTGGTGACTAAACTAGACATCTGGAAGATTTTGCCTAACTCTATTTGCAATATAAGCTTTGTATTCCAGCCCCCAGGTTTTTATACCCTATATAATTTGGGTGCTGATATTTTTTAAAAAAATTATTCATAGGAAATTAAGTGTCCAGTTGAGTGGGTTAGCAGAACAATGACAAATGGAAATGGACTAACTCCAACATTTCATTACTGAAATGCAACCATCAAAAAGACTTCTCCACTCACTCTATTGGGGACTAACTAGTTTAATCTTTCTTTCAGCTCATAATCATATAGTCGTATCAATGACTTCAATGGTGACGGATGAAACATATACAACTAATTCCTGCAAGGCTCTGAGCACTCCTGCAAAGTGCTGAGCATCTTCAATTCCCATTGACTTCAGTCAGTCGGTATATAAGTCAGTGTTTCCCTTGCTGAAAGATCTATATAAATAGGGAGCAGACAAACCATATTTTATTATATAATATTTAATGTATGTTTGAAAGGGCCAATCTGAAACTTTTTTTTACAAAATTGAGTGAATTGAAAAAAAAATCATATAATTTTAATATATAATATATACACACACACAAGTTGCGTACACACAAATTAATATATATAAGTAAATTTGAGTTACAATACAAAGAACCTGTAACTTTAAAAAATTGAGTGAATTTTAAAAAATATAAAGTTTCAGATTGGCCCTTTCGAACTGAATACACTGAGCACTACAGTAACAGCCTCTTAACATCTAGCACTGAAGAGGTCAATGAACAGGATGTACAATACAATACAATATCCCTTGGTTTAAAATGACAGTTATAGAGGGAAAAAATTGTTAAATATTATTTCATTAAAGTATATTACAAGCAGCAAACATCTTGTATATGATTCTCTAAGTAAAGCAGTGAAAATGGGTTTAAAGAACTGTAATTTGAATTATAATATAGCAGCCTTCTATCAGGAATAATATTACAATTATCCAAGTCAAATGATTTCTTAATATCATTATTAGCATTTCTTTGCAATACTAGGCTATAGCAAATGTGACTCCTAATACTATAATGGTAAGGCTTCTGTTCTAAATATAGAATTCCACAGAGGACAACATAGATAAATAATGTAAATAAAGTAGTTGGTATTGAGGCTAATCTAAGTTAGAACCATCATATAATAAATCTACAAGTGCACTGGTCCAATAAAAACTTTTGCATAAAGTCAGTTTTGTTTGCGAGGGGAAGACTGCAGAGACAAAGGAGTTTCACCACCCAAGTTTGGGATGTAGTATGTACATTGACACTGCTGAACCCCTTGCAGCTCCTGTTCTGATGCTTTTAAAAACAATCATAAGCCTAGAGATGCCCTCTTGAATTGTGAGTTAGTATGTGCAAGATAAAAGAAAACCCAATGCCTAACTCATTACTACAGTAAAACCATTAATGTGATGATGGTTAAGACTGCAACAACGTTCCTAATTTACAAAGCAACTCCCACAATCTCCTTATGAATATGTAATTGTGTAGCACATAAAATGGAAAAGCTATAGAAACACTTATATCGTATCAGTCTTACAGAAATTTTCATCCTAGAGAGTTAACATTCCTTCCCCGCTAACATATAAAACCATAGGTGACTGATGCACAGTATTAAAAATGTAACATCCTAACACATTAATAATTCAGTAGCAATTGATCTGCAAACAATATCAACAATCCCAATGAATAAAATAGTTACCTACCTGTAACTGTTGTTCTTCAAGATGTGATGCAAATGTGTATTACCCTTAGGTGTGTGCACGCACAGTGCATGGGAGCTGGAGAACTTTGCCTAGCTGTATCAGTAGAGGGAGGGCTTATGGCCTACGGCCATAGGCCCTCCTCCGGCCATATGTGGGTGGCAGTGGCAGTGCTGCCACCCCCTCAGTTCCTTTGCGCTGAATGTCGGAAGTACAAACTCTGATGCAGAGGGTATAGAGCAGGGGTCGGCAACCTTTCAGCAGTGGTGTGCCGAGTCTTCATTTATTCACTCTGATTTAAGGTTTCGCGTGCCAGTCATACATTTGAACGTTTTTAGAAGGTCTCTTTCTATATGTCTATAATATATAACTAAACTATTGTTGTATGTACAGTAAATAAGGTTTTTAAAATGTTTAAGAAGCTTCATTTAAAATTAAATTAAAATGCAGAGCCCCTGGACCGGTGGCCAGGATCTGGGCAGTGTGAGTGCCACTGAAAATCAGCTCGCGTGCCGCCTTCGGCACCCGTGCCATAGGTTGCCTACCCCTGGTATAGAGGATGGGGAATGGGATATGCATCTGTATTGCATCTGGGAAAACAACAGTTACAGAAAGGTAACCATTTTTTTCTTCTTTGAGTAAATGCAGCGCATGTATTCTACTTAAATGACTCACAAGCAGTACTTGTGGGAGGTAGGGCTTGGAGTCTTTTTAAATAAAGGCTACAGGATTGCCTTCCCAAAGTTTGCATGTGATCAGGACACTGCAGTAACAGTATAGTGGTTTGTAAAATTATGCACAGAGGACCAAATGGCAGCCTTGCAAATGTTCAGTGTAGGAATGTCCCTAAGAAATCCCATCAATGTGGCCTGGGCTCTCGTAGAATCAGCTTTCACCTTCTGAGGAGGTGTAGCCTGGGCTATTTCATATGTTGTCATGATACAGGAAGTTGTCCACTTGGAGATCATCTGTGAAGAGACCACTTGACCCTTCATTCAGTCTGCATATGAAACAAACAAACAAGATGAGGAGCGGAAAGGTTTGGTGCTAGCCAGATAAAAAGCTAAACATCGCCTGATATCCAATGTGTGAAGTTCTTCCTCTAGGGCAGGGGTAGGCAACCTATGGCACGGGTGCCGAAGGCGGCACACGAGCTGATTTTCAGTGGCACTCACACTGCCCGGGTCCTGGCCACCGGTCCGGGGGGCTCTGCATTTTAATTGAATTTTAAATGAAGCTTCTTAAACATTTTAAAAACCTTATTTATTTTACATACAACAATAGTTTAGTTATATATTATAGACTTATAGAAAGAGACCTTCTAAAAATGTTAAAATGTATGACTGGCACACGAAACCTTAAATTCGAATGAATAAATGAAGACTCGGCACACCACTTCTGAAAGGTTGCCGACCCCTGCTCTAGGGCGAGCGTAGTGTAGAGAAGAACACTGGTATTAAAATATACAGCTTGGTTTAAGTGAAACTGAGAAACCACTTTGGAAAAATCTTAGGGTGCAACCGCAGGGTTACTTTGTCTTTAGAAAATTGAATGTATGTTGGCTCCCACCATCAAAGACTGCAACTCCCCCACCCTCCTTGCAGACAGTATTGCCATGAGGAAGGCAGTTTTCTGACACAGAAGGGAGAAAGAAGTTGCCAGAGTCTCAAACAGAGGTCCCATAAAAGCCCTAAGACATTATTAAGGTGCCACAAAGGAACCAACTCTTTAACTGGAGGGTGGGGACAAGGTATGCTACCTGGTATGTTGCCGGTGTGGAGACAGTCGATGCTGGTGCCAATGTCATTGGTACTTGACCTAATAGACACCCCATGTCTGGAACCAGAGTCAATGATAGGCTCTCACTGATCTTGGTGTGGTACCAGGA
This sequence comes from Platysternon megacephalum, assembly GCA_003942145.1. Lineage (NCBI taxonomy): Eukaryota > Metazoa > Chordata > Testudines > Platysternidae > Platysternon > Platysternon megacephalum. The sequence goes on along the minus strand of QXTE01000007.1, from coordinate 9,678,918 downwards.
AGCATTTGGATGGAGCTGTGCTGGAGGGAGTACAGTGCCAGTCAGCACTCCTCTTAGAGGGTGAGGAAGAGTTGCCTTGAACCTTGGAATGGCCCCGATTCATTTTATGGGACCTCTTCCTCACTGTACCAGAGGAGGATGAATGACCCCTCTTCCTCTTGGGGGAAACTCCCAAACATGGAGCGGATTCCCTTGCCGGCTCTAAAGGCAACCACCATCCACAGGCTTTATGGCCTGCTCTAAGTAGGTGCCGTTTCAGCCGCAAGTCTCTAGCCACCCGAGTCCTCTTTGTGAATGACATGCAGATGGAGCACTGCTCTTTAATGAGTCCTTCACTGAGACTCAGTAATGACCTTGTGTGGGGGATCACTCTTGGGAATGCCCCTTCCACACAACAGACAATGCTTGAACCCTGGTGAGAGCATTACACAGAGCAGCAAATTACACTATACAAGAACAAGTTCTCAGAAACAGAGAATGAAAGTGTGAGGTGAAAACACCAAACAGAGCTCTGGTTGCAGCCATGGGGGGGGGGGGGGGGAGNGGGGGGGGGGGGAAGAGGACAGGGTAAGAAGGAACTGAGGGAGTTGGGAGCTGCTGCTCTTCCATAGCCAGGGGAGGGGCACTGCTAGGCAAAGTTCTCTGGCTCCAGTGCACTAGATGTGCACACACCTAAGTTGAATATACAGCTGAATCTACTCAAAGAAGAACTCTCCATTTGGACAATAAAACCAATACTTTTCCTCTCTTCTGGTCACCTCCCTCCACATACAAATGTTGAATGTTATATGGAAAATTTTCACCATCAATTCCAACGTTGATATGTATGTTTTTAGGTAAATCAGTAATACACATTATCTACTATATTTCATGCCAATAAATCATAGGTAACAATATTTTTAAATTGAAGATTATGGTTATTCAGGTTTATAGTCCTAGGGTTACACTACACAATAAATTCATGCAAGCCTTACTTTGTTAGATTTGAGAGTTTTACATGGTTTGAGTACCTGCAGCTGAATGTTAATATCCAATTCAGGTTCCTGGAAGACCCCAAAGTTGTAAATAAGTAAATAGCAAGAGGGGGAAGTGTTCAACAGAGCATTTTTTAATACTATGCCCTTTCAAACATTAGATCAACATTTCAATAGGCTAAGGTAATTTACACTGGAGTAATAAACCAAAGGGTATCACAGCTAAAAACCTAAATGGCTACTTTGCATGCAAAGTTTTCAGAGTGAGCTAGATCCCCAGCTGTTGAGTGCTGCGTGGATACACACTGTGCATAGGTGGCTTTATGCTACCTTTCCAGTGGCTAGCTGTTCCCAAGAAGTCCCTGTGCTGCCCAGAATATCACTGTAGTGCACTGTACCCTGACTTTTCCCTGACATACCCCCAGCTCACCCTGGAACACACCTGTGCTGTGAGGGGCCAGGGAGCAGATGTAGCCCTTTAAAAAAAAAATCCTCAGCTGTTGCCTTAAGACAGCTTTAAATCCCGTTGTGCCACTTTATTGCTGCAAAGGGGACTTAAGAAAAGCCAAGCACCTGCCCATTCTCTTTAAAAATATGAAAATAAGAAAGGAGAGGCAGCTTCCATTCCTTCCAGAAATAGCTATCCCATTCTGAATCGCCCTGTAACTAATCTATAATGGATAGCTTTCTACCACTGCAGAAGGCTTCAGAGCATGTACAGTACCAATTCAGACTTCTTAAGGATCGATCTTTCTGCTATAAACAAGGAAAAAGAAGAGCTGATCTGCAATAAATCTTTTTGATTTGTCACTAGCTTTAAAACTATCAACAAGTCTCAGTTTGAAATTCACAAATTGGGATAGTACCCATGGATAATTATTGTGTTGCTTGCTATAAGACAACCAGATGTCAAACTGAAAAGGGTCACAACATCAGGCATATGGCATCTACAAATGCAAGACATCAGCAGGGAGGAGTGGTGAACTGTAGCGGCAAGGGTGCAACTCATCATCAAGTAGCAAGGTGCTGCCTAATTGAAATTTTTGAGGCATAAAATGAGTCATGCTTCATGTCTTGGAATTCTGTGAAATCTTCAAAGGAAGAATCCTCTTTCAGAATGGGCAAGAGAGCTAGCAGGCCATCTCTGAGTCAGAGAGCATTCAGTATGCAATGACCTCAACATATAAAGGCTGTCAAGAAGCAGAGTTCTCTTTTAAGCTCTCCACAGTTGCCGCTGGAAAAAAGGCAACAAGAATTTGACTGTAACAAGGGACTTAGTTTATTTTTGCACCACCTAGAGAGCTCATCTTTTTTAAATACTATTAAGTGTTATGGCTATACCCAACCTATGCAAAGGTATTCCAATGTGCTGACAGTGCAACCAAACTCCTCCTAATTTGTCCATAGAACTTTCTCATGGGGATACTACTTCTCAACCTACACTGCTGTCATTGGTGCATGCTGGCAGGTAGATGGCGATTTCCACCCAAGTGGTTAATAGCTACACTTCAGTGACAAGTCATGTTTTTCTGAATATAAAGGCCACAATCCTACAAACACTTATGTTTAAATGTATTCACTTGGCTACAATTTAAATACTTACACTGAGTAAAATTGCACAAGTGGACATATGACCATTTGTAGGAACAAAGGCCCAGTTCATTTGTAGAGGGTTTTGGATTCTTACAGGTTTAAGGGACTTTAATACAGTTAATTTTATTTCTATAATAGCAATAAAATTTACAGTTTTGTCATCCATTCTCTTTCTAATGTTGTTCCTAAACATACACAGACATACATAGACAAAACCTTGCCTTATACATTTGGCTGTAACATCAGGATCCTGGACACACAGGATTGATGTAGTTTAAGCAGGTTGCAACTTTATTACTTAATTCATCTGGGAATTATCTTGTACAGTCCAGGTCATGATTCTTTTCTCACTCATTTCCACCTATTTGGGAGAACTGCTGCTAGCCCTCCACCCCTCCAAACCTTGTCCCAGCCCATTGCTGGAACCTCACCACTCTCCCCTCAACTAAGGGCTAAAGGGCTGGGGAAAAGGGGGTTGTCTCCTTATTGTACCAGAAGTTAGGAGCTTCAATCCCATTCCCCAGCTTCTTTAGGGAATGCCTTCCTGTAAGTCAGCTTCCAACTCTCTTTTATCAGGCAACCAGATTCCCTATGTAACGAGTATCTACAGTGGACATCTGCCACCAGGCGATACCAGCAATTACCTGGGCAGTCTCCCCCTCATCCCCAGACAGGTTCCCAGATAGTTAACAATGGCTTACATGAGCCCCTCCAGTCATCCCCTAGCTCAGGTGATGGCACCTCTCTCAACATGAAGGAGGGAGGGACCCCTTAAAGGAGCCACAACCCCTTTATTCCTGCTTGATCAAAGTCCTTCCCAGCCCTTGAGTTTGAGGTCATGAGTTTTGCAGAACCTCCACCAGCAGAGGGCAGATTGCCAAAAATGACATGAAACTGGAGATCAGAGGCCAGTCCTCCAATTTACATGAAGAAGCAAATATTTCAGTAGTATCTCCCCATTTGTAATAAGAAGTTTAAAACAGCTGCTATATTAATTATAACTGGATGATATAGTCTGTATATCCTCATTGTGCAGTAACTGAAAACAAGTACAAACGTCTCTATCAGTAGCCAATGAAATGTAAAATGGCTAATATCCTTCCTCACATTCTTATTTTTTTAAACTTAATGTACATCGAGTGCCGTTCCCTTTGGCCCCTATTATTCTCCATGGCTCCATGTCTAGTTGGCAGCCGGTTTCAAGCGGAGTGCCCCAAGGGTCAGTCCTGGGGCTGGTTTTGTTCAATACCTTCATTAATGATCTGGAGGATGGGGTGGACTGCACTCTCAGCAAATTTGCAGATGACACTAAACTGAGAGGCATGGTAGATACGCTGGAGGGTAGGGATAGGATACAGAGGGACCTAGAAAAATTAGAGGATTGGGCCAAAAGAAACCTGATGAGGTTCAACAAGGACAAGTGCAGAGTCCTGCACTTAGGACGGAAGAATCCCATGCACTGCTACAGACTAGGGACCGAGTGGCTAGGCAGCAGTTCTGTAGAAAAGGACCTAGGGGTTACAGTGGACGAGAAGCTGGATATGAGTCAACAGTGTGCCCTTGTTGCCAAGAAGGCTAACGGCATTTTGGGGTGTTTAAGTAGGGGCATTGCCAGCAGATCAAGGGACGTGATCGTTCCCCTCTATTCGACATTGGTGAGGCCTCACCTGGAGTACTGTGTCCAGTTTTGGGCCCCACAGTACAAGAAGGATGTGGAAAAATTNTCCTTTTGATTCCTCTGCTTTCCAAAGAGTTCTTCAGTATTATGACGTTCCCCCACCCACAGCATCTATAACCCAGTATGTTTTAAGCTTGCAGACCTTTCCCTTGATGGTGAGCAACTATGAAATCTGTTTCCATATTGCAGAGACTACTACTACAATAAACTTCTCACACTATATGTATTGGCCTCTTGCATGGCCAACATAAAACTGCGTTGACTTTGTTCTTCAAAAGGTGTGCATAAGCTTTGTGGTGGATAGTTGTCACTTCTGCAGAGGGATCATCTTCCCCATCGTCTATAAAATACCATGGGGCAACTATGCCATGGCATTGAAATCAATGGCAGCATATCACAGATAAACCTGGCCCCTTTAGCTACTAACTGGAAACAAGACAAAAGGTAAAAGAAGCTGTATTTAAAAAGGCACCTGCCTATTTCTCCAGGGAAAATTGAAACTTCAGGTCAGAAACTGAAAGCTTCTGAGTTATTTCAGCCTTATTTCATTTTTCACAGAGTACATGGCCTCTGATTATCAGCTGGGTTTTTTTGCTTAATTTAATGTGTTCTTATCACACAGCCAGTCATGTTGGCCTAAAAATTCTAAGTTTTGAAACTACATGGTCCTAACAGTTAACCATTCACTTACCATAATTAAAATTCACTGTACAGTATTAAAATTTTTAAAAAGTGACAATATTTTGATTTTTTACATTCCTGCCTGAAATATTAAACCACCAGTAGCCAAGCTCAAGTACTGTCCCATTAACCCACACTGTCTCACCGTCATTCCTAACAGTATTCCCTGTACATGACAGTGAAAGAATTGGTGATGCTGGTGACATCACTAAAGGGGAGTGGAGCCTCAGGCAGGTCAATAAAGGAGACAGTTGGAGAGTGGATTTTGAGAGAGGGAGCTCTGGGAATGGTGGCAGGGTAGTCACAGGAAACCGCGAGTTGGAGGGGCAGACGGAAAGTCTGGCTAGATTTGCTTGGAGAGGGGGGATAACTGAAGGAGAGTTAGTAGAGCTCTGAGGATAGGACCTGAAGAGAACTCAACATGGTGTGCCGAGCCCCAGAAGCTTCCCACAGAGGTTGATCATGGTGAGCTTTGGAGGAGAGAGATTCCTCAGAGAAAGTGAGGGCCTCTCAAAGCCATCCCAGTAACCCAGCAGCAGGGATTAGTGCTCAAAAGTGACATGAAACACAGACAGGTCACAGCACACTAGGTGTGTATATTTGTACACAATTAAGAAGTTCAAGATTGACTGATGTGGACAAGGTAAGAAGAGTGTTTTCTGTGTATAAAATTATTTCTGTACTGCTTCCGGCTCCTTGTTAGATTATAATTGTTCTTGATGTAATAAATAAGATAGTTTTAGGTTACTGAAAACAAAGCCTGATATGTGCACTAAGTTATTTAGACACCTGACTCCTGCATCTTAAAGTGACGCTACATTATAATTACCACAAGAGTATATCTCTAGGTTTTCCAGTTCCTGGTGAGAAAGGGTTTTAACCCTTTAAGTCTAAAAGACAAGGAGTGAATACTGGGTGGAGGCAGCAATGGCACCAAATAGAGAGTCACCCAGCAAAAGAGTGTGCGTGTGTGTGTACATACATGTGTCAGCTGTTCATCAGAAGGGAAGCAGGTCATCTCAATGACTTATCGAGTTCCCCACATCAACCATCAGGCAACTGACATTTATAGACTGTATACTCTGGCAGGGACTGCCATTTTGTTTGTACAGCACTGTGCACAATGGGATCCTGGTTCATGACTGGGGCTCCTAGGCAATGCACTAAAACAAGTAATGCAGAAGTGGAGCCTAAGGCCACCACCATAAGTGAAGCTCCACAGTTATTTGAGCAAGCTAGCCACTTGGATTAAGTTGCAGCATTCTGGGGCCTGTAGACTCACGGTCTACTTTTCTGTATTAAGCAGAGGATGGCTCCAACATGTTCAATTTATTGCAAATTAATTAAGTCTCCTTAAAAGGTCACAGCATGGCCCTTACATGGGCAAGTTTAACATATTTTTGTTTGTTTTTAATGGGGTTATATTTTGGAAAGTGACTCTCTTAAAATAGTATTGTAGGGATCCACATTTATTGTTTCATAATGACTTCTGGATGACATTTTCTCAATAGGAACACATTTCCCCCCTTACTGGCAATCATGTAAATTCACCCTAAAGAAATAGGTCACTGCATCACAGTGCACATGGGAAGGTCACCAGGGAGACATCAAGAAGATGCTGGAGTAGATAGATTGCTGGTATGGTAATTCTTGTGTTCCCATTTCCCCATCATACGGATGAGGAAACTGAGATAGAAATAAAATGAATTACAGACCAACACTACACTGGAAGTTGTGGACAGTCACAGCAACAGCACTCAGATATCCTGTTGCACAGTCTTGTTCCATTAGCCACAAAATCATCACTCCTCCCTTGTGACTCAGTTATCTCATCCACTATGCATGTGCATCTCCCATTTCCTTTTTAGCACTGTTTAGAAATACTCAGCTAAAAATAATTGTAGGCTTATTATTGATAGAAAAACTGTATTGGCAGGTTAATTATGAAAGAAATGTTGTTCCATTGTCTTAGAAGTACTCTGAAAATTTTCTGAAATGAGAAAGAAAATGCCTAGTTACTCTGGTGATAGCTCAGAAATCATGTCAAGATTATTTAATTTATTATGAAAATTAAATGTTTATTCTGTTTGACCGACTACTCACATGATATCACATTGTAGAACCAGGATATGGGTAAGGAAGACATTTTGAATACAATTAATGCTTGCTGGTCTTTTGGAAATGCCTCTTTAGAAAACCCCAAGTCTATACAATGGTGACTTAATACATAATTGATGTATTTCAGCCTAAGATTTTGGTTAAGGTCAGAGACAATGAGAATGCGATAGAATAAAAGATATTTTAAGATAAGTAATACTGTAACTCATGGCAATAAGTTTCCATTAAGCTAAGTGAACGGAAGACTCATCTCGTCAAAGTGCTCACTCTTTTATGCCATTAGCACTCAAATACAGTATAAGACCATGCAGCATAATTGTTGCAGAGCAGTCTCTGCTACACATCATTACATAGCAGGAACTAGTTAAAAAAATTTCATTCAAAAAGGTGTTAGATAAGAAAATGGTGATTTTTTTTTTAATCAAGGCTAAAAAATTGCTGTGGAAAATGTCTGTTTTTTACAATTTTTTAAACAACCTAAAGCTTTGGATTTTGGGCTGGAAAACTGGAGAAATGCTGTGAAAAGCTGAATAAAATGTGTTTTGTTTCTTTTGAAATTTTTTATGAAAACACCATTTTCTGACCAGCTAGCATGGTTTGTATTCTCCTTATTTTTAATCTATGCAAACCATTTGTTAATAGCTCAAGCCATAGTATGAAAAGTCAAATATAGTTTATGGTTCTGGATTCTTGCTTGCAGAATTTCTGAACAATTTTGTATAACTTTGACCCAGATCCACAAGAGAACTTAGATTAGGGTGACAAGATGTCCCAATTTTATAGGGACAGTCCCAATATTCTGGGCTTTTTCTTATATAGGAGCCTATTACCTCAGACCCCTGTCCCGATTTTTCACACTTGCTATCTGGTCACCTTAACTTAGATGCCACTGACATCCTCAAAACCCCACTCAGCTGCTACTTAACTCTGGAGGTGCCTAAAATCCCTCAGCACCTAAATTTGCTGTAAAGGTCCCCTAGATGCCCAAGTTTCTGCCTCTGGACATGTGCACTGCTGCCTCTGGCCAGCAGCTACTGGACACCTACTTCAACCTAAGCCTCAGTGTGATCCACAAGCCAGGTGAATATTGGGCAGGGTGGGGGAGGGAAAGTCTCCCTTGCAAGGCCCACTCCAGCAGCCTCCCTTACAGCCCATAGTCCAGTGGTTAAGGTACTCACCCAGTCTCACTTAGTTTCTGGTCCAATGCACATTTAAATTCTTTATACAAAGTAGAACAGTTTCAAGCAGAGAGATTGAAAAAGACCCAAACCAGAATATCTCATAGCCCAGTAGTTACCTCAGAATTAGTTTATTTAGTGGTTGGGTAGAAGTTCACTCAGCTATACTGCTATCCTCTGAAGCACTCTCTCTCCAGCCAAAGACCCACCTCTGCATCATTTCCCATTGCAAAGTCCTCCCAGTAATGAAAGATCCTCTGAGGAAGGGAACCAGTAGAAGACATGATGCTTGCACGAACTTCTTACCCCTTGCCAAAAGGTACAAGCACTTTTCCCCTTCTCTCAACTCAGTTCCATTACCCAACCAATTCTAAGTTTTAGTACAGTTATGGTGGCTCCCAAAATAAAACTGGAAAAATTCTGGGTAAATTGCTTATGCAGATGAAGCAGCTCTGCGGTCATTCATCCCTCTGTTCACCAACAATGAGCTCTTTATTTTCTAGAGCTTCAGCCCACTGCTTATGATGTATAAACTTTTAGGACAGCAGCCCAGTGTATTTATAGCATTAAATGAGATTTAGGATCACACTTAGTGGAGGTGAAAGAGGTTGTGGAGGTGACAGCAATTCAAGGGGTTCAGGGGGTTTGCTGAGTGAAAGCAATGTGCAGCATACAATATTCCTAAATGTGAAATTGGACACTAAGCATCTCTTTCAGTGCTTTGAAATTCGCTCTGTATGATAAGGATAACCAATCTATAATATTCATGAACTTATCTGTGTTTCCAACAGGATGAGAAAGAGATAGAGCAGCAGATCCCATAAGATATAGAGTGGCCACTTGTCCCATAAGAGGAATGGACCTATCAAATGCCCCTGAAACAAATTAGTAAAGGGGGAAAGTTGACTGACTGATTCCAGAAGAACCAGAGGGGGAAATAGAAGCTCAGCTGGCCACCCCTTGAAGGTGAAGGAGGGAGGTTGTTGGGCTCCACTCATCTCCTCTCTTCAGTCTTCTACTCAACTCAGGAAAAGGTGCAAAGAGGGAAATACCTCGGTCTGTTGGGGACAATGGAGTGAGTCACAACCCACAGGGCCTGTTGGAAGGAGTGTGAAAGTGAAGGATGATGAAAGGCAAATCATTTTCTTCTAGCATTATATATCCCCTGGATTAATATATCAGAGATTACATAATACAGTTTATATAGGACTTTCAACTCAGTTGACAAACTGAACCATTAATAAATGAACCTTCAAATTTAATGGTGTGTCCATCAAAGAGTAAAATGTGACATTTTATGTTCTGTGCTAAAAGACACATTCATTATGCAAAAAGGGCGTGAAGTGACCCTCCTAAAATGCCTGAAATGTCGAGAGAGACTATCCAATTTCTCCAAGGTTGAATTAATTCTGAGTGATCCTGCAGTTCTCTAACAGCAAAGATGTACTGTAGCAGAGGTTAATCTGACTAATGTGCTTCTTTCCTGGGCATTGCTCGACCTTGGGGAGAAATGATAAAGGTCAAAGTGCATGTTTTAAAATACTTTCCCCCCCCCAATAAGCCAGAATAGTTCATCTTAATTAAGGATAATAAAAAAATCACGTCCCCGCCCCCCATTATTGACATGATTTGGGAATAAGTGATAAAATATTCATTACAGAAATATAACTAGAAAACCCTTATGCAACAGTATGAGATGCATCCCTCTTAGGTGAACAAAAGTCAAGAATTGTTGACTTCAATGGGACTTTGTGAGAGTGAAAGGGTCCACCCATGTGGAACCAGTTGCAGGAGTGTAGCCATAAATTGGAAAAGCCCCCTGTGAGAAGGTGGTAGATAGATAGTTATCTACCCTCACAATCCTGATCTGTTATGAGTTAGAGATGATTATTTAATGCTCATGAATTAATATAGTTGCAAGAGCATCTAGAATTTAGTTAACTGGTTCTCTGTTTAAAGAAAGCATCAGTGGTCTTTTGTTTGTGCATTTGAATAAATCTCTCAATAAGAACCATTTTTTTCTAATTTGCCTCAGCTTTTTTAGCTTTCCTCCAAAATACAACAAAAAGTGACCTTCAATACATTCTTTTTTAAAAAATTATTAAAATAGTATTCTTGTCAGATTACTTGGAAAATATTTTCATGAAATCAGAAATTATGGGCCCAATCTTGTATGCATTGCGTGCAAAATTCCCAGCATTGAATGAGCAAGGAGGAAAGCAAAACTGTGCCCAAACTAACTAAGGAATGCAACGTGACCGAAATACACTAGAAAACAAACTAGATGTTATGGCTTGCCCTGTGAAGGGGAGTAGCCTGTTTTACCCAGAAAAGAAAAACCATTAAGAGTAATATATTTCCCAGGGTCAATTCCTGACATTACTGATGGATTTTTTTAATCACATAAGAGATCCCATAATCTCACAACAACAAGCACCTAGTCTTATTATCTACATAATAAAGAGCATAAAAACAAACATCAGTGCAATGCTTTGTTTCAATTCAATCCTTCAATATTCAGCACTTCAGTTTGTTGGTTAGCAAATCTTGCTTGTATAGTCTCAGAAACAATATTTAATATAGTGAACCCTTAGCCTACAGACCACTTTTCAATCCCAATATCATGGGACTATGTAAATCACACCTCTCGGTATCGGCAATGGCCATTAGATACCAGGAGGAGGATTACCCCCATTCTTTGGAGAAGACAGACAGCATTTGTACTGACACCTTACTCCATGGATTCCCCCAAGGGAAGGCATTACAATGGAAGACCTATCAGAGAAGGCTGAACTGGGAATAGTGAAAGGTTGAGGAGCAGTTTTGTTTTTACCATCATTGTTGATATTTCTTTTGGAGTTCATAGCAGACAAAAATCTTAAGGAGGATTTGAATGATGGATCGTGGCATGCCAGATGAACATTGGAAGGGAATTCAAGTCTAAGGAGTTGATATGGGATAAATGGAGGGGGGAAGTATACAAATGGGACATGAAAGCTTGTATCACTGCTGATGCAGAGAGGAGAGGTGGTGGTAGGTGACCCTCATATATTTGTTCACATTATTAGTGCCATTGACTTAAATTAGACTGCTCCCAACAGTAAGGGCTGCAAGATCAGATCCTTCATCTAATTTCACTTCAACCAGGGGACACAAGAGGGTGTGCGGGGAGGAAAATCACGAATGTTCATCCTTAATAGTTCTTCTATTCTAAGTATATATTTGAGGCATGCAGGCAAACTCTTCTGTTCTGCTGTATTCCAACTTTAATTTGATCATATATGAAGCTTATCAAAATTTGAAGATGTTTTAGAACTACACATCTAATTGAATTGATTTTGGTGGTGGGGAGTGGCATTTATTCTGCGCTACTTCCTATTGGTCAAGAACTAAAATAATCCAATGTCTAAAATATATCTTAACTATCCACCTTCAAGTAATACAGAAAACAAACAATTTGGGAATAAACGCTTTCCCACTTGGCTGAAAAGGCCTATTGTATTAAAATGAGATTTTGTTCTACCGATGCTCCCTTTCCTTTCCACAAGAGTTGAAATTTGACAAACCTTTTGTAAAATTCTTTTGGAAGAGTAAAAAGCTAATTACATTGAAATGCCCAGAAAGAGATGTAGATTTACTGCTAGATTTAACACACCACCAGGATTTAGGTGTGCAAAATAATATTTGAGAAAACACCCTGTAAAGTTATGGTATGAAATGAACTAAGGTCAAGCAATGTGCCACTTAATATTGAGAAGGCACCCTTCATACCACTGTTAGAACCCTAGGTGGCACAAAAGATTTAATACTGCTACAGTAGGACTTGGCAGATACACAGATAAAATCTGATGTACATCTTAAATGAATACTTCATTCATTTAAGGACAATATATTCTACCAGAAAAAACATAAGTATTTAAGCTACTTATAAGTTTGTTCCTAGAGCAGGTAGATCTGGCAGTACCAAAGAAGAGAGAGAGAGAGAGAAAAAAAGACCCCCACAACAGAGGATCTGATGCATAAACATATAGGTATGCTCTTTAGAAGTATCATTTCATTTTCTCAGCATGCAGTGCCATTGATGCAAAAGTACTGTACATAGTACAGTCACATGTTGACCATTTGACTGTACAGATAAGTAAACTGACACCATCACAGGTTCCATCAGATATCTGAGATCCCACCAACCATATTATGAGAATATAAACTCTATTGCATCGTATGTATGCAAAAGATATGGAACCCTTGGCAAGTGTATTTTTATGTCATATAGAATATCCTGTGTAGACTTTGTTCAGAAACAAATCAGCCTTACACAAAAGTATTTTCAGAGGATGTATGTATAACAATTTCTTCAGACTGGATTGTTCAAAAGGCACTTTAACATTAATCTCAGGAAAAAAAGACAAGCATTGATTGTGCCTCATAATGTCAAGTAAATTCATTATCCTGAATTGCAAGGGAACAGGTTTCCTTCTTACAATCAATGTTTGAGTTAACTGTATGAACTCTGTATTATGAAAAGTAGCTTTAAAGTCAGACAAATAGCAGTGTCATTTTATAGACTATAAACTATATTCCAAAAACTGCCAAGATACTCACCAGAGTATTACTAAAATGGCTAGATGGTGAAACTACTACTACTCTACAGGCACACTGTACTGTACCTCACAGGGGAGCTCTCACCTATTTTTAGGATTATACATTGTACCGGATCTTCAGCTAGTGCAAACATGCGCAGCTCCCCTGAGGTTAATGGAGCCAGGCCCATTCAGACCAGCTACAGGTCTGGCCTGTTACAGTATTCTTGAAGTGAGCCATACGAGGAACTGATTGAGTGAAATTCACTTCTCTGTGCTAAAACCTCAGCTTTGTATAGGTGGCAAGGATGGAATTCACTACCAGATCATCTGCCGGCTGGGGGGGCAGAGCGCAGGGGACGACACAACTCAGCCCCTTCCTCCACATCCACTGCTTCAGAATATGGGCTAACATAGCCTCTGCTGTCCCTCTGCATCTTTTCCATGGAGGAGGCTAATGCTGATTATGCAAAAATAAAGTTTGCACTCAGACAGAGAAGCCAGTGTATCAAATATTAACAGGTTTATGTGTACTGTCTTAATTGTTGTGCATAACAGGGAGGATTAAAAATAGTTGCTGATTTCATGCCTGAGATAATTATACTCTGATAGTTCCGTCGTGTCCGTCCCCCCCCCCCCCCCCCCCCCCCCCCCCCCCCCCNCTTCTAAATATTTTCACAAATTTCTTCAAATATTGAATGTCAATGAAAGAAAGGGGAAACAAACAAACAACAAAACTATAAAAAATAATGAATTCCCTTCCCCCATTTTTCTGCCAGCAGTACTTAAATCACTGGACAGTAACATATAATTTATTGCACTAAGCAGTGAATGAGGAAATGGCAGATGCTAATAGTGTGGCTGTTATATGTATAACTTAAAGAACTATAAAGAAACTATATGTATAACTTAAAGAACTATAACAAAAAAAACAAGGATGTGTTAGGAGTGCAGCGTGCTCTGATTTTTTCCACAGATCAGTAACAGATGAGCAAGTTATGTCTGTCTTGTTCCTCAAATGCAACAATCCGTGGAGAATGGGTTCTTGAATGTTGTAATCTTGTAAATGGTGTCAGTCTTCCAGATGTGAAGAGGATAGGGTCACTCTTCACTGCTCTGGTAGATTTCTGCCTCCTTACTCTTGCTAATCTCACCGGTCTCAGTGGATCCTACAGCTGATGGTATTTGAAGAGTGCCATAAAACACCTGCAAGATCGCCCGCACAACATCACTCAGCTCTAGACTCTGGATTGTGGGTTCATTTTGGATGTTGTAAGTTGTTACAGTGCAGCTGTAATTCAGCTGTTTACAGTTGAAAATTAAGCTTTCCTCTTCTAAATTGACATCTTCTTGGGCATCAGACTTGACTTGGATATTGGCCTTGGCATTCCAAGTGTTGTCATTGGAATCCACTTTCACTGAGATGCCAGTCCAAGTCTTGTTTTTCATAGAGATCTGCATGTTCTTTGTTTAAAAAAAAAAGCACGTAAGTTAAAACTAGCATGCTCAGGTCTGAGTTAAGAATGATGGCTCCAAATGCCAGAATATTGATTGTAGTGGCCTGGAGAAGACCATTTACCTTAGTTGTTTAAAAGTCAGTATTTACTTACACTTTTCAGGAGTATCAGAGATACTACAGCTTTTTTCTATTCTAAGCAAAAAGGAAAAAGTATGGATTCTATGAATCCCAGATTCTATTGTTTAGTAACTATGGGTAATGATAGTTAATAGCAACTATTCTTCAATGCAATTAATCTCATACAAAAAGGTATCAGAATAGTCAACATCTTATTTTTCTTCTGTTTATTACTACCAGGCACCCAGTTCAGGATCAGGACTCCATTGTACTAGGTATGGTGCAAACAAATAAATGCCAGAAAGAACTGCATAGACAGTCTAATCTAAGACAAAACATGCTAAACAAACACAAACTTTGTAGACGTGTGCCTACTTCTCTGTGCTACATGATGTCATTTTCTTTCCATTCTACCCTTAGGGGTCTAAGTTTAGTGACTGGTTTTAGATGGTTTTAGTCCTGTTAGCCTATAAAATATAAATCACCTACCAATTCAGAACTATTCCTTCTTTTCCTAGTGTACTGTGTAGTTTTAAATGTCTCAGGAACAAGTGCTTCCAATACTTCCTTAGGAGACTTATTTCACAGATTAATAGTTCTCATTATGAAGATTTTTTTCCTCTGATATTTAACCCAATTGCTCCCTTCTAAAATAAATTATATTAATCATTGATACATGTAAGAAATACCAATTGAGCCCAACATATTATAAGGCTTTGGGACATAGTCCATGTTTTTGTTATGTGTGTGTGTGTGTATAGATCTTAGCACAAAGGGGCCCTGATTCCCAAATGTGGGCTCTAGATACGACCACAATACAAATAAGAAACTATAATAAATACAGCTAAATTAGAAATTCCAACTACAATTAAATTGCATGCCACAGAGGAAGGTGAAACCCTCCCTAAAATAAGTATCACTTGGACCTCAGGGAAAATTCCTTCTCAACCCCACATATGGCAATCAGTTAGACCCTGAGCATGTGAGCAAGAACCACCCAGCCAATTGCTGAGACAAAATGCTCAGTTACACCTCATAACCCTGGCTCGCCCTGCACATCTCCTGCCCTGGCCATCTCAACAACAAAAAGACACCACACAATACACCGAGGGGGCAGGAATCCCTTCCTCACACCTGCAGGTGGCCAGCTGAAACAGTGATGCATGAGCTTTGAGGAACATAAAACAAACTAGAAGTGAGCCCCAGGGCTACTGACCCCTCCCCCGCAATCACAAGCATCCCAATCATACAATCACACTCAGATTTTGTCCTGGTCTCTCTTAAAACTAATTCAGTTGTTTGCCCCCCACAACTTCTCTTGGGAGGTTGTTACAAAACCTCATCCCTCTGATAGTTAGAAACGGTCTTCTACTTTCCAGCCTGAATTTGTACATGTCCAGTTTATATCCATTTGTTCTTGTGCCAACATTGTCCTTTCACTTAAACAGCTTTTCATCCTCCCTGATATTTAGCCCCCTGGTGTATTTAGAGAGAGCAACCATATAAGACAAGCTCTTCCCATATCCTCTTGCACAATTGGCCCTCCATTCCCCTGATCATCCTGCTCCAGTTTGAATTTGTCTTTCTTGAACACAGGTGACAAAAATTGTATTCGAAATGAGGTCTTATCAATGCCTTGTAAAATGGCACTAATACTTTTCTCTCCCTCTACTGAAATGCCCATTTGCCTTTTTCACAGTTGCATCACATTGCTGGCTCAGTCATCCTGAGATCGACCCACACACCCCGGTAGAACTATTAATGAACTATTTCCTCACAGGACCTGAGACAGCATGGAGGACACCATTTTGTAGAGCAAAATTGACTTCAGTGGAGCTATGCCAGCCAATTTACACAACTTGGGCAATCACTGGGTCTATTTGTTTATTAAAAACTTAGAAAAATATAGAGGACCAGAATCTCAGCTCATTATTTAATGTAAATATTGAAATACAGAGGATCACTAGTACAAAAGGAAAGAGAATATGGACAAGTTGTGTAAATAAATTTAACTATTTAAAAGTAGGTAAATACAGGAGGTCAGACTAGATGATCACAATGGTCCCTTCTGGCTTTGAAGTCTATGAATGAGTGAGGCTGAATGAGGCTGAAATAAAGCCATTACAAAGAACACATGACATGGGATTAGTATATAGCAAGTTGACAAACAAAAACCCAAGAGGCCCACAATAGTATCATTTTAAGTATGTGAACCAGCTCGACAAGGTCAGAGCCTCCTGCATAATCAGAGACTTTGTAATACCAAAGTGAACTGAATCACCTTCCAGCTGAGGCATCCAATTCTATGAGGTTGCCTCTTACAAGGTCTGGGCACCCCCATCTTCCACTGACTACAAAAGGAGTGGGTGGGGCTCAGTAGCACCTCAGTGTCAGACCACAGACGAAGCAGCGTCGGCCTGTTTGCAAAAAAAATTCTTCTTTCATAAATCTCACTTGGGAGAGATGTATTAACATAGGAATTAGGCCACCAGTGTGTTTAGCCAATTTGCAGTTCTACTCTTATGAAATAGCTCTGCGTAATACAGAGGATCTCCTCTTTTTGTGATTAGAGGTAGTGGGTTACAGTCTCATTTACACTAAGGATGCTTTACACCACTCTGGCAGTGTAAAAAGGCCTTAAAGGTGGAGTAATTTATATTGTCATTACATTTATTCCTATTTTAACACCCCTTTGCATTGTCAGAGTGGTATGAAGTGGCCTTAGTGTAGTAGTGTAGCAGGCCTACTACTGCTCTATTGAGGTACATTAACTGTTTGAATTCTCTGCCTTCTTTACAGATTTGTTCACTGTTTATTACCTGATCTTAAATCAATACATAAAATTCTAAAATACTCCATCTTCTTCCAGAGCTTAGTTCAGAATCACTAAAGGCGAGACTCTGCCACCCGCTCTGACATTAAGTAACATCTTACTTCTCAAAAAGGCCCATTGATTTCAATAGAGCTTCTCATGAAATATGGTACTGTGGAACATAAGAGTGGCCGAATCTTGCCCTATAGTAACAGCATCTTCTATGTCAAAATAAGTAATAGATTCTTTCAGCCTTATTCTTTTCTCTAATAAAACTGAAGGGAACTCTGAAGCATCAGTTAAATTGTTCCTACCCACCACCTCCTTAACACACTCCAAACAGAGATGTCTGTAATATTCACTAAGTTCTCCTAAAATGACTTTAGCCTCAAATTGCCTTGATCTCTGCATTCATTACTTTAGGAATAACCCCTTTTCCCACCCTCATAACTGGTAAGGTTTAAGCTGATTCTTACCGCAGTCCTGTGCATCAATGGTAATATTTTAAACAGACAGTAGCAGAAGAGAAAATGGAGCCCTTGAGTCATAAAGTAGTAGTATTTCTAAACCAACACGGTCACCCATTCACACATTGTCTGTTCTGCCTGGCAGAATGAGTTAAACTGAGGAGTCACACTCTAAGTTGTGCCTGGAGTAAGAAAATGCTAATACCCACCACACTGTAGTTGGGAGCGATCTCCTTGGCCAGTTTGGCAAGTAGCTCAGCTTTGTCAAATTCGATTACTAGGCGGGTTGCTTCTGGTTTGGTGACTGGACTGGGTTTGACAAATTCAGTCACCGTTGCTGCTTTTTCAAATATGGTGACCATCTTAGTTTCACCAAAGGTAACAGTTAGCCTTGTGCTGAAAAGCAGGATGCAAAACATTACAATCAAGCCAAAAACTAGGATCAGCCCAGCCAAAATGCCAAACAGCAGAGACAAGAGAGTATTTATGATATTCATGATTGTCGAGTGTTCTGATGTAGTGAAAATAGCTGTATGCCCTTCAAAGAACACTGTAATCAAGTGCCATATTTCAGTGACCTCTCTAAGTTGTAGCCAGATCCATCTGTGCTCACTCTAGGCCTGGTCTAGTATCAGGAAAATTCTGCTACATCACAATGGATAACATGTGAGCAGCTGCAATACACAAAGGGTCCTTCAGCAGCATTGCCACCTCCCTGAAGGGTCTTTGCATTTACAACTGCATTTTAAGGTCCTTCCTCTTTTTAACTTAAAGGAGCCATTACAGCCTTCTCACAAATTCCTCTTAAGAAGGCAAAATATTAAATAACTCCTCCATCATGCTAGCTGGCTTCCTAATAACTGAGTTCTTCACTGTAGACACCTATTCAATAGCTAGTTCAGTTGGCCAAAACATTCAAGGCAAAAATAGGCTTGTGCCCTTTTTTTGCTTCTTGACAACACATTTTTAAAAAACCCAAATAGTTTTAAAAACTGGCTAAAGTTGCTCAGGTACTTACCTATCCCATCATATACAAAGCCATGCATTTAAAAATCAAGGAAACGAAAAGATAAGGACACCATACATCTTACACTTCCCACATAATAAACAAACACAGTGAGCCAAATGTAAATCAAAGTAACTCCATTGCCGATTTGCTCCAACTAAGGATCTGGCCTGTTATTCTTATAAGGAAATGCCTATTTCATTAACAACAACAACTAAGTCTTCACATTTACTATGATTGTTGTCTTGATTTTGGTACCCGGTTTTCTTTTAAGGGACACCCTTAAATGGGATATATTTTAAAATATTCTTATAATTTATATTACAGTAATGTCTAGAGACCCCTATCAAGATCAAAGCAAGTTTCTGATTGAATGCGTTAGTACTTATTTGCTGTTTCTTGAGAATAATGTTGCATTTATAGTCTGACAGGAAAACTGTCTAACATTATTGCTTTATGATAAAATTATGTACATCTGTGGACTTGCCTTCAAAGCTGATTAATACAGGCAACCAATGTGAACATCATGGAGTGTTGGTAGCCGGTAGAGAGTTAAGATTAAAGTTAACTTCCCATTTTTCTTATGAAGGGAGAGTTTGAGTTTATATGGCACTTTTCATATCCAGGTACCACAATGTGCCATATATTGTATTCTTTCATTTCATTTAGAATTGTGGATTGACTTTTGCAGGTATAAGAGAGATATACCTTTAAAGGCACCAGAGTAAATGAGACCGGTGTTGACTCAAACAAAATTGGGTCCCAGGACTATTTGAAGTTTATGTACCAAGGCAAGTTTTTTGAGAAATGCCCTTCCAAAAGAGATCTCTCAAAGTGAAAGATACCTCCGTTGTTCCAAGTCCCATATCTAAAAAACAACTTGTCTTATTCACCTTAGACTTTCCAAAAAAACACTTTTCATTTGTCTGGAGACTAGACATGAAAAATTCAGGCAGAAAGGAAGTTTTTGAGAGAGTTGAATCAAAAGCTGGCTTTAAAAGGAAGTGAGTCACAACTTTAACTCTACAATACCTACCATGGCTCTATAGTACTTTGTCAGTCCTGAGGCATAGGCACATATTTGAAAACAGCATTTTCCCTCAATTCCTAGGGAAGGAAAATGGCATATTCACAGAGGGAGATTTCAGTGACAGGCTACATCACATTGCCTATATTTGCAAATAGAGGGGACTCTGGGCATGGATCTCCCACTTTTTGTATAAAAAAGGAACCTGGCCACTTCCACAGCCCGATCTGCCTCTCCCCCCAACTCCAGGCCCTGCACAGAGCTCTGGAGTCTAGTGCAGCGTTTCTCAAATGCGTGCACTGTGGCCACATTCAGCCACCAGGGGCTTTACTTGCAGCCACAGCCTCCTGGGTGGTATTCGGGGGGGCGGGAAGCAGAGGCTCTCCCTCGGGGCCACCAGCAGGGGTTGGTCCCTGCCCCCTTTTGGAGCCACAAACACTGTAGGAGCAGGTGACCAATGAGAGTCCCCCACCTTCCATGGGGTGCTGGGGTTTGGGGCTTCAGCCCCGGGGTGGTGGGCGGCAGGCTCTGGCCATGAGATGGTGGGCTTCATCCCCCAGCCACAGAGCTTTGGGCTCTGGCCCAGGGCTCATTCCCTCCATGTCACCCCTGCCCCTGCTGCCTCCTCCAGTCCCCAGCCATGCAGCAGGACCCCAGAATCTAGCCCTGGACTCAACCCCCCCTCCCAAACCCTCCCATCGCCCCAACCCCCACTACCTCTTCCAGCCGCCCCATCCAGTCCCCCATTGCCCCTGGCCCTCCCTCCCTACCTCCCCATCCAGGGTTTAATTTGTCCCCCAGCTTGCCGGGGATGAGTAAGTCTGCTGTGAAAAGTGATATTAACAAATATACAAATATCACTTTTCACAGTAGCAGACTTAATAGCTAGCAAATTTAAAAAAAAAAAACCAACCAAAAAAAGCAAAACACGCAAAGCACCTTATTTGTATTGCTATTCTGTTTAGGTCCAGTAAAGATTACAGACCACTGTACATTATTTTCATTATTGAATCTGCAAAAAACCCTACATAAATAAATTACAATATTTGGACATGTACATGTGCATATTTATTTGTTTTTCCTAAAGTATTTTAGGAAAAATTGTCAGAGCGGCCACCAGCAAGAGTTGGTGGCCGTACTCTGAGGCCACCAAAAATTTTGTTGTGAGAACCCCTGTGTGGGAGGGAAACTAGGCAGGTCATGGAAAGAGGAATGCACATCATTTCCCCCACCCTCTGGTTCCACAGAAATTAGATGCAGAAACATAACATTTCACCAGGGAGCCAGGGTTGCTACAGAGGCATAAAGACTTAGAGTGGATGACTCTGGTCTCCTACAGATTCCTGGGATCTGCTAAGTTTGGGAATGGGCCCTATGGCCATTTCGACAAGGGGAAATAGCCCACCCCTCTAAAAGAATTATGTGGGGGGGGGGGGGTGGAGAGGGAACTCTGGAGATTCTCACCCAGAGCCCACTCCCATAGGAATTTCCCGCAACAAGAGACAATATGGGTGTATGTGTTTAGCCCCGAAAGTCCTAGTTCTCTCTTCCTCCTAAAATAAACTATTGGAAAGAAATACTTTTCAGCTGTCTGGACTGGAGGCATTTAAATACAAAAGTGAAGCTTGCCTTATCACCTACCAAAATCCAGGCATATAACTAGAGCTAGAGGAATAGTAAAAAACCATCCTGATTTATGGATATTTGTGTGAATTAAAACACCAGTTTGGTTCACTATGGTATATGAAATCATAATACTTGTTATTCATGGCTATTTATGCAGTCACTAGGCATTTTATGAAAGTGTTCACCAAGCCAGAAAATGCCACATATTTTAGGACAATGTGCACTTGTCTCAGAATTCACACTAGAAGTGCCCTGTATTTTATGGTGTTCTCCTGTTTAAAATGTTTCATTGACTTCAGTGGGTTTTGGAGCAGGCCCTACCTATTTGTCCTATGTCCTGAGCTATGGATTTTTGGAGGGGAAGGCCTCTCCACTTACTGTTGGTCTGTACATAGATGTTCCCACTATCTAGTAGTCATATTAAACATGTTTGCTGAGCAAAGACTGTGAGCTGAACCACAATATTGCTGGCTCATTTACATGAATGCACAGATGTATTTGTAATAAGTAGAGCTGATCAGAAAATGACATTTCCCCCCCCACACACACCAAAAGTTTTGATTTTTCATTGAAAAGCTGAATGCCCCCAAACCAAAATATACTGATTTGGATGTACCACCATCCTTTGCATGCCTCATGCTCCCTTTCTCTTCTATAGGCCAGGCCTTCTAAGTTGGAGTATGCCTCTCATAAAACACCATGTCTCTTTTTGGAGTCTCTGGTTGTAGTGCATCATAAGAATGGGGAAATGAACAACCGAACTACAACCCACAATGCATTGTAACAGCATCCAAATCAAAATATTTCAGGTTTTGAGTCACATATTTTCGGTTTCAGTTTCTCCATGAAAAATTGAAGTTGTGTGTGGAATGCAGACACTTTCTGAGAAATTTTGTTAAGTCAAAAAACCCAATTTTCCTTTGAAAAAAACTGTTTAAATGGAAAATTTTTAGTCATCTTTATCAAGGAACGATAACTTCAATAACAATTTTAAAAAACGCTTGTGGAGGCATTACAATTAAACAGGTCACATGCAAGGGCTGAATCTACAAGATTTGCCATGTTCTTCCAGAAAGTTACTTTTCACTTTTCAAAAACTTCTCCAAAACAAATCATTTAAAAAGGGAAACTATGTAGTTGAAGCTTTTAGATTTAGGAGGTTTGATGCATGAAAAGCTGTGAGGTGTGACAATTAGAATAGCTGAATAACCAATTTTTTGGTTCATTGGCAATTCTGAAGAGTATTTTTAAGTTATTTCTGGTCAGATAAATATGAAAAATAAATAAAATAAAATAAAATAAAATAAAAACCTGTAGAATGAAATGAAATAAAGTGAAAAAAAGAAAAGAAAAAAGAATCAGGTTGAACAAAGTGATGTGATGGGGTTTTTTTTGGACCATTTTAAAATATTTAGGGTTTTTAAAATAAAATTAAAGGAACTTTGAAGTAAAAAGTCACCTCAAGCCAAAAATTGAAACATTTGACTTTTAAAAAATAAAACAAGATTTCAGTTTCAGAATTATTTTTTCCAATTGAACAATTTTTCACAATTATGAATTCTCAAACATTTCAGCATCACTAAATCTACATTTTTTTTTAAACCAAAAAAAGTTTCAGCTTAAAATTTTTTCACCCAACTCTAGTGGCTACTACCTAGGATTTCCTCCATCCCACCACCCACCAGTAAATTTAATACTTCTATGGAGGGGAAAGGGGGGCAAGGACTATCCTCACAAAAGTCATTGTTAATTCAGAAATCTGATGGAAAAGGCCACATTTAATCTGTACAATTTTTTTGTTGGGTTGCGGGGAGGGTTAGCATGAAAAAAAGAGAAAATTTCAAACTTTCAATTTAAAAAAAAAATCAGATTTCAAATTTTCATCCACGTTTCAAATATGAAAAAAATTGACCATCTCTGCTAATTTAGTTAGATCTTCCAGGATTGGAAATATATTTTGTCTGTTTTAGATTCATAGGGTGAAATCTTGGTTCCACTCAAGTCAATTGCACAACTCCCTTTGTCTTTAGTAGGGCCAGGATTTCACCCAGAAATCCTGCTAAAGTCAGAGAGTTTTGCATGTTGTTGTGCACGTTACTAGCATAACAATGGCCATGATCCAGTAATCAGATCCATACAAATGGACCCTTAGGGCTTTGCATGGATACTCTGGTCTGCACATGTGGATCTCATTGCAGGATTGGACCCTAAACAACTCAACTCAAGATCAAAACTAAATTTACAAAAATAAAGATGCACATTGAAGTTACTGAGGCTATGTCTACACTACCACGGTAAGTTGACCTATGCTACGCAACTCCAGCTACGTGAATAACTATGCAACTCCAGCTACGTGTACCTTAGGTCGAGTTACCGCGGGGTCTACGCCGTGGGGGGTCGATGGGAGAAAGTCTCCCGTTGACTTACCTTACTCTTCTCATTGGGAGTAGAGTACAGGGGTTGACTGGAGAGCGATCTGCTGTTGATTTTGCAGGTCTTTACTAAACTTGCTTAATCGATCGCTGGTGGATCGATCTCAGAACGTCAATCCTGGCTGTAGTATAGACCTGCCCCGAGAATCATTCCTTTTGAAACAGTTCATTTCCTTAGCTCATTTTACATATTTGTCTGCAACTTACCAGCATCACCTCTGTTGCTGCTGCTTTTCAGTCTATCAGGTATATTGCACCCTCTCTCATATTTTGTTGGACTTTCTTTGTCTTTTCTATATAGTTCTCAGGAGGTCATAAAGGATTATTTGTTTCTTTAGTTCACATTTAGCTCCCTCAGCCCCAGTCTTTCAGGGCATCAATAAGCTGAACTGGCCAGTCAATTTTGCAGAGCTGCACAAGTTATGACATACAGTAAATGTACCTTCTCTGTAGATACTCTTTCAGCTTAGGCAGAGATCTTTTATTCTTGTCTTTCAATTGGACCATGGCAAGCTCTGCTTGATATTCAGACCTAATGCAGATACTAGGGTACTTGTCAAAGTCTAGTAATGTTGTGCTAAATTTTAACTCCTGCAGATAAGAACCTTAGTAACTGGCTGCCAAAGGCTGTGCTGCTCTGCAGATCAGTTATTCATTTGATGGATATTTGCAAACTGAAGTTGTAGCAAGCAGTAGTTAAGGTTTTTGTTTTTGTTTGGAAAAATCCCTACACTGTAGTCCTTACTGCAGTAAAGGCACCACTCATTTGCTGTTTAAATTTAAAGATAAAATACCACCACATAGAGTGGCAGTGAACAAGTGGATTTGGATGAAATTAACTCACAGAACCTTTACCTGGAACACAAGCCAAGCATGAATCAAACCTTTTCTGAGATTAAAAGATTAATTTTTTTAAACATTTTCATTTCTGCTTGTGACTGAAAAATGGAAGTACCAGGTTTCCATATGGTTCAGAGAAGTATCTGACCTTTTAGAGGTTTAGCGAAACAGATGGGAAGATTACCCATCACTAAATCAGTTGCGATTGTCATTAATTGCACAGAGTGGTATAGTGCCAATTTTTGCATCATTCTGCACAGTATATAAAATGCACAAGAGCTTTTCAGGAATTCAAGTCACTGAACCCACAATCCCAATGCCAGCTACTGGATTGATGGAACTGATTATAGAGTAGCACCATGGGTTCGGTGCTAATCTTCACTGGCTATCCAGAGTTCCTTGGAAAAGGCTAAAGTTTAAGTTGTATACTTGTGAACTTTAGGTGGTCTCATTCATTAACACAAGCACTGGCTTCTGAGATGGCAGCTCTTAGGATATCTGTATAGATGCTCACATGTACTGAGCTGATGTGACCATCACTAACACAGTTCTCAGTTATTGGTTGGCAAAACTAACAGGTAAAAAAAAAAAAGAATGAAATTGTTCTCTTCTTCCCAGTATAGCTGGCCTTCTGCCTATGTGAGAGGTATAATTTAATTTGGCAATCCTTCTCTTCACCCCTTATGTCATTTTGAATTCTCAGCCCAATTAATTACACCTGCTGGGAGTACAGTGTAAAGAAGCTGTAGAGTTATCTAACTACAGATAAGTTGAAGTAACTCCTATTCAGAATGTGCTACCAGAAGTGCAAGGGAAGTACACAGCAGAATCTCTCACTGACAGAAGGCTTTGAGGTGGCAGAGAATGGAACCTGCTACAGGTGTGAGTAGCTGACTGCTCAAGCACATGAATCACTGGTAGCCAATGAAACGTATTGTAGCAGGTACTAGCATAAAGCCACAAAAATGGTATTTGCACAACACAAGCAACACACAAAACAAGTACAAAGTATGGGGAAGATGTGGTATGTTGTAACTGGTTATACAGTAGGATAGCAACTCATCTTGCTGCCTCTATTTCTTTTATAGAATAGCAGGAGCATTACCAATCTACCCCATAACAGCCTAATGGTTTCATTTCAAGGTGTCTATCGACTGGAGTTGTTTGTAGCTATTCTCACATATTCATGGGAGATGGCCATTAAAATGGCCTAGCTGATGTGTGTTGTACTCTAGATACTAGACTTGAACACTGTTTCCAACCCACCCCACCCATCCACTGGGATGGTACTGATGGCAGAATAGTGAGCCAGGAGCTTTGATGCTCCCACTTTGCCCCTTTTACAGGAATGCACATTTAGAATTGCATTGGGGGGGGGGGGGAAACACACCTAGGTCTGGCAGGGCTGTATTGAATGAGGTCAGGATTTCACTCCAAGTGAAAGTGTCAAACAAGCAGATATCCAAGAGAGCACTATTATTCTCTCCCCCAGAGTACAGAGATGATGGAAGTCTTCTTCTGTGTCATTTTTAAAAATGTTTAATTCCTTTAGCTTTGTTTGTACCATATTCTTTTACTCCTGGGGGAATTCTGCACCACTGCACAGAATCCATGTCCCCCACAGATTTCTTTGCTTCCCTGTAGAAAAATGACTTTCTGACAGGGAAGCAAAGGGAAGCTGCAAGAGCACTCATGCACCACTTCCTAGTATTGCAGGTACATCATTTCAGGCACCCAGAGCAGCTGTTGGAGGTGTAAATCACCACGGGACTGGGGACACCCGAGCCAGTGGCTCCTACACTGAGCCAGGATCAGCTGCTAGTCCTGGCTGGGCTGGAGGCAGGAGAGGACAGGACTTCCTCTTCTCCTGAAAGGAGAGGCTGGGGCGGTGTCAAACCCACCCCCAGAAACTTCCACCAGCTGCAGGAAGCTCAGCATCCTCAGCATCCCCGGTCCCGCAGATTTGGCGGCATGCCTGCAGGAGGTCTGCCGGTCCCGTGGCTTCGGCATACCCACCGCTGAATTGCCGCCGAAGCCGCGGGACTGGTGGACCTCCCGCAGGCAAGCCACCGAAGGCTGCCTGACTGCTGCCCTCGCAGGGACCGGCAGGGCGCCCCCCGCAGCTTGCCGCCCCAGGCACACGCTTGGAGCACTGGTGCCTGGAGCCGCCGCTGCATCCAGAACCCCACCCCAGTCCTCTATTCCCAAACCCCACACCACTGAACCTCAACCCCTGCACCCAGACCCCCTGCCTCCAGAGCCCCATCCCTGCACCCAAATCCCCTGCCTCCAGACCCCCATCCCTGCACTCAGACCACCCCCCACTGAGCTCCCTGCACTCAAACCCCCACCCTGATGCCCCACCCCCTGCACCACCTTGAGCCCCCACATCCAGACCCCCACACCACTGACCTCCAACTAGCTGCACCCACTGAGACCCCCCCACACCCAGACCCCTCCACTGTGCCCCAGCCATTTTCACCTGGAAGTCTCATTGCCCCTGCACCTGGAACCCCACCCACAATAAGCCTCTGTGCATCCAGAACCCCCCTCACCTAGACCTCTCAGTGAGCTGCCTGCACCCAGATTGTCCCACACATAATCCTCTCCCCCCACACCTGGGTCCCTCCACACTGAGCCCCTCCACACTTGGATCCTGCCTGCCCCACACCTGCCCCACACCTGGTGCACCTGACGCAGAGAGGGGAGGCCCAGGCTTTGTGCTGTGTCAGGGTCGGGTGCAGACTCAAAACTGAGTCTGTGTTCTGCGGGTGGAGGGGCTACAGGCTGATCTCCCACCTTCATGCAGCCAGTGGTCTATGCTCCCCACTGCCATGCTGGAGCTTCTGCAATTATTTACTGACAAATAAAACTTGCCGAATTTTAAAATACTGTGCGCAGAATTTAATTTTTTTGGCACAGAATGCCCTCAGGAGTATTCTTTTCCTTCTCTCATTGTAAATTTCTTCTGAAAATACTCACAAAACTATCAAGTGTTTTTACATACATTGAGTAATTCCATGCTTTTTTTTTTTTTTTTTTTAATTTTTCAGTTTCCTTCACTTCTGGACTTTCAGTTTCAAAACCAGGTAAAGATCATCTCCCATCCAGACATACAGCTGTCTACAGAGGACAACTGTAGTCTGCTCCATGCCATGCTTTCTGTTCATCTTATCCAGCATACTACCTTACTACCCTCCAGCATAGACTACAGAACAAGGAGTTAAAATATCATCTCTAGATCTGCTGAGAGCTGTGAAGTTATTTGTGAAATATAGTGAAAGTTTTAGGAAACCCCATACTGCTGGCTGCCACTAGATTCGTCTTTTTAATTCCTTGTTAGAGAATAATTGCCACCATCAACAAGTGTGCTTAGGAGTAAGGTGATGTTGCCCGATCTATTGATTATGTATTAATTATATTTATTACTTACAAATTCCCACTTAACACTGAGGTTTGGTAGGTTCTTGTCCCAAGATTAGGCTCAGTACTATTAGAATTCCTGTTTAACTGGGAACCTCTACCTGCACAGTTCTAACACTCACACTTAGGAAAAACGTTCTGTATTGGTGATAGTTTTATTAACACAGTTAGCAAAGTTACAAACACTCCAACCCAGCAAGGTAGGTAGAGATAATACAGAATGTGCTGAGCATCCATATGCTCTCCCCATCCCTTGCAGAACAACCTGAAGTGTTAGTTATCCTCTTCCTCGTCTTCCCTTTCACCATCACCAGTGGTCATCATCCTGGCACCTCCTAAGGCACACAGGCTGGGACACAGCTTTTATGTGTTATACTGATACCACCATGCCTAATGCATATTCAATATGGGTTTCAGCCCCTTTGTCTTATTTGTAGCTCCTCACCCTACTAAAGTTGGGGTGTCCTTCTCTCCTAGGTCGTTAATCCTAAAGGCTGCACAGGGGGTCTGCAAAATATTACAAAAAAATTTCGCCACATCTGCATCCCCTAACAATTAAAACCAACAAATCTACTATTTCTGTTTACACAATGTTCTATGGTGCATGAACACCGCAATACTCACATTGCACAAGTATCAATGTAAAAAAATCTCACTGCATTGCAACAGCAAATCAGAAGTGACATTCATTTTTTTGATGACTGAGATGTCTTTGGTGGGTGGAAGTGGAATATATTTTTGCAGTGTGTGAGCAAATTAGATTGAAAATGGATACATTTTTTTAAAATGTCCTCATACTAGTACTGCTAGTTGTGCTGAAGCCATGGGCAATGCAAGTAGTAAGAAACAAACAAAGAACAGAGTTTGACAAAAATTATATTGATTTTATGGAATTTAGTGATAGATGATCGCAATGCATTGTATGCTTATAAAATTCTATCAAAGCAATTAAACCTGCCAAGTTGAAACAACACCTCGCAACAAGGTACCTGCAGTATAAGAGATAAATCCTGAGACTTTTTTCAATAAAAGAAAGAAAAAAAGAAGAATACAGTTGACAGAAAACTCAAATGACAAACATATCAGTTCCAGAAAAGGCTCCAAAAGCATCTTTCTTAACAGCACTTCAGACTGCAAAGAGCAGAAAATCCCATACCATTGGAGAAGAACTGATTCTTCCACCTGCTGTAGGTTAAGGATAATGCAGCGAAGAAACTTAAGGCCATACAACTTTCTAATGCCACAGTTAGTAGAAGAATTGAAGAGCTTCCAAATGATGTAAAATGCCAACTAACTAAAAGTCTACATACATGTAAACAGTTTGCAGTTCAGCTTGATCCCACAAAATTCAGATGACACAAAAATTGATGGAGTGGTAAATAACAAAGGGGACAAGTCACTGAGTGAATTGGTAAGCTGGCCACAAGCAAACAATATGCATCTTAATATTGTTAAATGTAAACATACATCTAGGAACAAAGAACGTAGGCCATACTTACAGCATGGGAGGATGCTATTCTAAGAA
Organism: Platysternon megacephalum; assembly: GCA_003942145.1. NCBI lineage: Eukaryota > Metazoa > Chordata > Testudines > Platysternidae > Platysternon > Platysternon megacephalum. The sequence goes on along the minus strand of QXTE01000007.1, from coordinate 9,649,382 downwards.
GCAATGTCACAAAGATTTGTGGGGTCATGGTAGCTAGTTAGCTGAACATAAGCTCCCAGAGTGACATTCTCAGTAAAAACAACTATTCTGAACCTTGGATGCATCAACAGGAGAATCTCGACAAGTAGACAGGTTATTTCCCCCTGTATCTGGCACTGGTCCAACTTCTGCTGGAATACTGTGTCCAGTTCTGGTGTCCACAATTCAAAAGGATGTTGATAAAGTACAGAGAAGAGCCACAAGAACAATTAGAGGCATAGAAATCATGCTTTATAGTGTACACTCAAGGAGCTCACTCTATTTAGCTTAAAGAGAAAGTTAAGGGGTGACTTAGCTGCACTGTATAAGTACCTACATGGGGAACAAATATTTAATAATGGGCTGTTCAATCTAGCAGAGAAAGGTATAACATGATCCAATGGCTGGAAGTTGAAGCTAGACAAAGTCAGAGTGGAAATAAGGCATACATTTTTAACAGTGGGAGTAATTAACCAATGGAACAATTTACTGAGGGTCATGGCGGACTCGCCAATACTGGCAATTTTTAAATCAAGATTTAATGTTTTTTCCTCAAAGATCTGCTCTAGAAATTATTTAGGGGATGTTCTATGGACTATTTTATACAGGAAGTTAGACTAGATGATCACTATGGTCCCTTCTGGCCTGGTAATCTATGAATCTGCCCCTCCTGCTGTGTGATTAAACAGATATCAGGTTTTAGGGGTACTCAGAGCATGCCTATGAGATTGGGCCCCACTGGAAAGATAGGCATCCCCCAACCTACTTTGAGAATCCAGCTTTGGTTTATGCTAGGGCTTTGAGTAGCTCTTTAGAATAAGGGTTATCAATGTTTAGACGGGTTTTTGGACTTGCCTGGTGGAAACTTAGGCACTATTAAGACTTAAGTGCCTACAGGATTGGAAAGCAGCACAGTGGTTGTTTAGAAAATGCCAGGGGTATCCTGAATGGTAGACTTAGGCATCCAAGTATCTTTAAAGATCTGGGCCAGAGAGATAAAGTGATTTACCAAGGCCACACATGAAGTGGCAGTTCAGGGAAGTGAAACCAGGTCTTGATGTCCCAGGCTAATGCCCTAACCACTGGAGAATCCTTTCCCTGTAAAGCACTCTTACATACAGAATAAGATGGCTTTCAAATGCATTAACCTTTATTGTAATAAAGTGCCAGCAGCTTTTATATAAGGCAGATTATTATAACTGATGTTCTGAGCAAGTATACAATTGAGTGTATAAGCTATAGGAATGATTGAGTGTAAATCAAATACACGGAGCAAGAGAAACATTAAAAATACAGAGGTTTCAACAAATGTTTTAAATTCATACCAAATCCTATATTTTAGGTATTCCAGACTTCTGTTTTTTCTCTCTGAATTCCTGATTGATAGGCTGGTTTAATACAAACTGAATCAGAGGTGAATGTTTCAGTTTCTCATGGCCTTTATCTAGAAGCTGGCACAGCTCTAGTGTGAGTTGTAAGCAAGCAGAAGTCTGGCTAACATTTCTAAATAAAACTAATTTGACATTTCATTCAATGGACAGCATGCAACTGGCATGAATATACCTCCCACTAAGGAGCCTCTTCCCTGTTTAATGATACATAAGCAGTGCAATATTGCTGAGGGTCCTAATGGTTTCAAGGTTTGACTGAACAGATTATGGAGACACTGTTTCCTTAATTAGCTGGAGCTGTCAAGACAATGACGGGAGGGCCTTCATAGCAGAGTTATAATCCTACCATTTTAGGTTAATCTGTCTGTGCCCATTAACTAAGAGATAACATTATGCATCTGATTTTTAACAATGCATTCACAAATTATGCAAACAATATACACACATACATTTAATTGGCATTTCACAATTACCCAGTTTGCTGTCAAATCATAGCTGTACCTGTTCATACAAATCAGATCTGCACCACCGTCATGAAGAAAAGCTGTGTTCGTTTCTGCTTTCCAACTGGCTATATATTCATGTTATCACCTGAGAGTCAGCCAATTAGGTACCAAGTGCCTTTCCTCAGTCTGTGGGGGAGAGGATGTTTTCCTGTATAATTATTAAGAGCAGTGGAGAATTGTAATCGGCTGATTTGATAAAGAGGACTAGATGCACAGCTTTGCCTTTGGCAAGTTGACATTTTATTTTTCCACAAAGTACATTGCTAAAGACTACAGCATGACTGAAATGTGCAAGGGCTTCTGAATAATGGGGTACCCATTCTAATGATAAAAGGTAACCATCAAATGCATCTCTAAGGTTTAAAGACTCTTTGGGACTGTGACTAATAAATACCCTCTGACCAGGAGAGAGCGTCATTCTGGGTGCAATTCAATACAAGAAGCATGAAAAGTTCTCTCAAAGGTTGTATGAGGTTTACTTGGGGAAATGAGATGAAACACGAGATGAGGCCATGAGTTACTGAGCTACGTGAGTTTTAAAGAGAGAGACAGACTAAAAAAAATATGAGACTGCAGCTGCAGACAGCTTGGGCTAGAATTTGCAACGATTCCTGGGGGGAAAAAATGAATATGTGCCCTTTCTACTTGGGTAGATCTGAAGCACTGTCAGTAAAACTGATCTACCAGGCCCAGAATCTCTCTTTTACTATGATTTTTTATTAAAAAAAAAGATTAGTATATTTAATACTACTTTAACTCTAGGTCCTGACAAGCCAATTTCCATCAGCTGGTTTGGAGCTAAGAAATCCCTTCTTCCTGTTATGAAGGGTTCACTTTTATTTAAATCTCTGTTTGGAAAATACATTAATGGGAAAGATCATTTCATAGCAGAAATCTGGATCCTTAGAGCTGTTCAATATATTCACAACAGAACCACAACCCATAGCCAGACAAGTTTCACTTGGGTTTTGTTTTGAACACAACCTGGGATCAAAGCTTTGGGGTTTTGTACTCCCTTTCCCCCCACAGGCCCTGGAATTAAACGGCCAGTAACAGCGCATTCCTTTGCTCTTCTCTTCTGTTGCTCTGAGAAGAGTATCCAAAGTCTTGAATTTGTTAGACATGCTCTAGTGTGGCAGCCTGCAACAAGTTACTGAATACCTAGTATCCCTTTCCACGTGTAAGACTTTAGAGACATTGCCCTGATGAATTAAGCTGGTTAGAGATGCATGGTCAAGTTCCAAGACTGCTGAAACAAATCACACCACAGGATGCAAGTAAATCAGCATTGACCATGAGTTCAGCTGGTTTATTTTCAGGTGGGGTGGACAAAAATCTGTGTGTGGAGGGTGGAGAACATAGGTTCTTTCTCTGGCACTACCTTGGGATGAGGGGGCGGGCACCTCTTGTCTTGGACATCCTTATCTCAGTAATATGACTGTCATCTAGGTTCCAGACTTGGGGTCTAGTCCTCCAGCTGTACTTCTTAGGGAGTATGCCCCCATTCTGGGGTGTGGGATTTAAAGAAGTCCAAAAGAAAATAAGAAAACACCTCCACCGCCCATGAAAAGGGCCAGGCTTTTGCGGTTGCACACCGGGTAAAGTCCAATTGTTAGAGTCCCAATTTTTTTTTTCAAAATGCAAAATAGCATGAAATAAAATGTAAAAATATGTAGGAAAGTAGGAGCCTGATTTTATCTCACATCATATGTCCCACAACATAATACCTGGCACATACTGTGTGTATTTGATCATTTATTTTTGACACCACTATATTTCTTCAGTAGCATATTCAAAAGCTTACCTAGCACTGTAAGCTTTACTAGATTTCTTAGTGCAGGTTGTTAAATCAATTGTGAATTATTAGATCCCATTAGTAAGTTTTTCACATGCTCTTTGCAAATGTCAGAGAAAGAAATTAAGATACTGTACTTAGGTACACTTCCAGACAGATTCTACCATAGTGGAATGCAAAGTCCATCTCTAATCAGAGCATATACATATTATATACAATATTTTTAAAATAGAAGTGCCTTGAGTTTATACACTACAGTAGCCAGGCAAAAACCATGAGCTTATCTGCCCTTATTTTTATTTCTTAAAGTCATTCTGTAAATAAAAATATAGGCACATAATTTCAGGAGCATTTCTTTGCAGTTGCAATTGCATCGTTTTAGATGCCTTACAACTTGGTGTGCAAGTACTCTGACAGACAGACTTCTAAAGAAATACTAGTGGAGGAGCATTTAAAAAAATCTTCCTCCATAAACAGAAAATTCTATGCATTGCTGATGAAGATGCTCCAAATGTAACTGCCAGTGGTCACCTTGAATAGTGATAAATCATGGCATTCACTGAGCCATGGACTCAATTGGCCAAATCCAGTTTAATTTACAATACAAACAGCCCCAACAAGTACTGGGCATACAATATTTACATCCCACATCAATAAAACTGATATACACTTCATCAGGAGTCAGTATTGACTTATTGCATGTTTCTTTAAGATTCCATAATGCTAGTCCTTACGGTACAAAAGTAAACTTACTTAAAATGGCCAAAATAATCTCTGTTGGACTTGGCCAGCTCAAAGAAATGAAAAATGGACTCTAAGAGAAAAAGCAAATTTATTTTGGTCTATGAAAAGACAACAGGAAAGAGTTAATCATCATTAAGATGAGAGCCAGAGGCCCACAATCAAAACTTGAATGTAGATAGTCTCACAAAAATATTGCTGGCAGTTCAATATACGAATGGAGAGTGGTGAAGCACTAAGGTCCAAAACATTTAAAGTCTGAAAGAATGAATTTCATTCTAGAAAATGGTAGTCTATTTCAAAAGATTTAATCCATTATTTTCTTTACTCTGATTTTTTTGTACTTTTGCAGCCCAGGATTTAAAGTTCTGTTTTTATTTCCAATGATTGAGTTTTTGGAGACTATCTATTTTGCTTGTCTGCTGTTGCTGAATTTCCTTCCTTTCAATGTTTCCAGAGTCTGATATAAATTTTGATACCAATCAGGACACTAGGAGTCTTATTTAGAAGTCTAACTGCCATTCCATCAGTTATCTGTATAATAAAGCCCTCTGAAAGAGAGAGAGAGAGAGAGCAGTTAGAAAGCCCATGATAGTGCTGGTGTTCCTACTTCTGCTGTCACTTCACAGAATGGCCAGGCTCAGGCTGACACTCCCAGGGGGCACCTCATTGGTGCTGAAATGCATACTGGCCATCAGCATCAGGGCTGTGGAGGCCACAGCAAGGAATGAGCTGTGTGGACCTACATGGCATCAGGTTAGAGAACATGTCCTTTATAGGAAGAAAGTAAGACCCTGATAGAGAGGAAGGAATGTTTGGAATTTTGGCATCAAGGACTCTTTACCACATTATTTTTCTGTTTGGGTTGTTTACTTACAGCTTTTAAGAGCAATTAGGTGAGGGCTATTTAGCCCAAATGTAAATTTGGTACCTAAATACCAAAACTCTTAAATGCGAAATTTGGATCTATCTTTGGTTCAGATTTCAAACAACCCCAATGTTTGAAGGGAAGAGTTTGATGTAGGATCCCTCAAATCTGATGCTGTGGTTCAGACACAACTTCAGTACACACCAGCGGTGCTAATGTCATCATCAGTAATGCTGATGAGCAAACAAGGCTTCTGCTAACTCTGTACTTCTTGGTTACCAGGGAGGGGACAATGTTAGTTTAAAAAAAAAAAGAAAAAGAAAAAATATGAGGTGGGAAAGAAGATGTTTTCAGCATCTACTAGGATATTAGAAATAATGGAAACCAAAACTTTAAGAAATCTTGGTAGTGTCCCTTTAACTTTACTATTTAAAGCTTCAATTCACTTTACTGACTGGAAAGCAGGTAGAGAACCTTCAAAATGGTCCTGGTTGTTTTAAGATGCTTTTTCACCACTCTAGCCACTGATTTTATTAAGTGACCATTTTGAATGTAGGCAAATCAATTTCAGGTGGATTTAATCAGCCTGAGCACCTCAGGAACATGCTTTGGGCCCTGACTGAGTTGAAGAGGCCACTGCTCTTTCTGTGTTTGAGCCTTTATAGCCTGAATTCCCTTCATCCCTCCTGCAGCAGCTGTACTAGACCTCAAAAGTCCTTTTGCAAAGCACGTCCCTGACTAGGAGCTCCTATTTTAAGTTGTCTAGCCTACCAATATACCTTCTGATTCCTCCAGGTCATATACAGCCTAATGTAATGTGATGCACATGTCAGGTTGTATCACTGCTTTAAACAAGTGGCACTTTGTGGAGCAGCCTAGTATGTAGAAATGGTAAACAAATATTCTGCTGTCAGCATGTCGCTGCAATCAGGTTGATCTACAATCTGGCCTTTCTTTCCAATGTTTTCTAAACTGCAGCAATTCTGCTCTTCATGTTTTAATAATACTAACAAACCTTATCCACGATGGCTGTGACTTTGAAATGGTAAATAATCAGTCTCATGAAAAAAGGCATCTTGGATTCAAAAGATGACAACTTAACAGGTTCTTGCAAGGACAAGTGGAAACAATGCCATCTGAAAGAATACCAAAACAGCATAGATATTTTTCCTTGCCAACGGCAAATGGAAGTGGTAATTGAGTTGTACTACAACATTTAACTAACAATGGGTCTGCTTTCCTTAACATTGCTATTATTGCTCCCTGCTCAGGGAGTTGTATATAGTAGTAGTAGTATGAATCAGCAAAGTACGCTGCATGAGGAGTTGCCTCTAGAATCTGAGTTTTACTAGTAGTATCTACAATTTATTACTGATTGAGGGAGCAGATTGAGGCCCATGAAGATTAACTATACTGTAATCAAGGGGATAGTGGGCTCAAATGAGATAGGGCTGCAGAACAGAACCTTTAGCCTGCAAGTCTTGCTCGTGAAGAAAGACGACTTGGCTACTGTAGTACTTTTTGAATTAGACATTTGTTCTCTAAGGAGTTTTTTTATTATTAAAAGGTTTTGTACGATTGCCTTGCAAGTGAAAAGGACCAATTGTAGTATAAGAGCATATTGGTCAGGAGAGAAGTTGTAATGAACTACTGCCCACCTGCCCCCACCACCCAAAGTTTGAATGTTCATTTCAGATGTTTAAAGTTTGAATATTTACCCAAAGCTTAATTGAAACCACATTGTTCTGCAAGCCTTATGTGAGCAGGATTACTTGGGAGATGTCCCATACTTCTCAGCTGAGGAGGAAGTATTATGGGAATAGCTTGGGGGGGGAGGGTAACAAACCTTTGGTACTTCCACTTTTGTTCTTAACCCAGGCACTGCACAGTCAGACAAAAGTTAGAAGAAAGATTTGGAACCCCCAAATGGATAGTCATTCAGTTCAACTTCTGGGCAAAGATTTGGCTCAGTTTATTGAATCTGAACCAGGTTTTCCCAACCCCAGTATTAACTGGCTTTCGCCCAAGTCAATAGACTATCCTAATTTACACCAGTTGAGGATCTGGCACACACCCTGCCCAATGCTTCTATGCTTGTAACTAATGCTGTAGGTATGTTACTGTATCATTGCTAAGGCTAAATTGGTGCCTGTAGGCCCAGCCCTGAGCAGGGGTAGTTGCAGCACCACAGTGCCCCAGGGATTGATCAGTAAGGTCTTTCATAAAAGCTAGAGACACACTGGTTATTAATAGCCTTGTGAAATGTATGTTCACAGGTCCATTTAGCCCAGTATCCTGCCTTCCAACAGTGGCCAATGCCAGGTGCCCCAGAGGGAATGGGCAGACCAGGTAATCATCAATTCATCCATCCCCTATCACCCACTCCCAGCTTCTGGCAAATAGAGGCTAGGTACACCATCCCTGCCCATCCTGGCTAATAGCCATTGATGGACCTGTTATTGGGATGATAAAACAGGTTTTTTCTAGATAAAGGATGTATAGTCACCTGCTTGCCTCAGTTCACATGTAAATTTAGCATTGTAAGCCAACACAATGGAAGCCCCATTTATATATGAAGTCAGCACACTGCAGTATAAGCTTTGGGGTGGGGGGAGGGGGTGCATGGGATGATCCTGACTCTGGAGATGAACAATGAACTTTGGGGGATACAAGGAAAAGGCAAAAAGCCACCCCTTATTCCTGCACCTGAGGAAATAGACAGCAGGTTTACATTCATGAAAGTGGGATCCCAACCATCCTTGGTTGGAAGTGCTACAAAGGACATTTGGATGAGATAAGACTGCTTCAGACAGATTGTTAGCCTGTTAAAGTTAACCTGCATTGTAGAAATTAAACTTATAATTGTTTATATATAATATATTTCTGTTTTCCTTAATTATCACTTAAACTCTTGATCTCTGGTAATAGGCTTATGATTGTTTTTGCTATACCACAGCACTGAGTTATATTTATTGTACAAGGAGCTGAACCTAAGCTGAATCAGTCCAGCTGGTGTGTATACTGTTCCCTTGGGGACAGCAAACCTGGTATTTCTGTGAATAGCCAGTGACAGGGGCTGGATATCACAGGGGAATGCTTCAAAGGGACTCAGGAACTGGGGTGCACCTAGTGTTAGTAATTCCTTACTTTGCCTTGTAGGCTATCTCCTTTGGGCTAATAGCATCAGAGATGACAGCAAGTCTCTCTCTCGCTGGTGGCAGGTAGTTTGCAAGGTGACTCAGCCTGGATACCCAAAGAAAGTGTCACAGGAGTGATGCCAAAAACAGATCCCCAGGACAAAATTAAATAAATTTCCTGTGGTGATGCATTCATTGTGACTTATGCTGCTAAACAAATATGGCTGCTGCATTTTGTATCAGGGCTTTTTCCAGATGTGTGGCTTCATTTCTAAGTAGAATGGCTTGCAATAAGAAGTCTACTTAAGTTCCCCTAAAACACCTATGCTGCATTCCTCAATGTAGCCTGTCTGGGTACCAATGGCTTCTTCAGAAAACACAGCATGGGGAAAATAGGGTTTACCCTCTGAAACTTCAGCTATCCATGTAATTTCATACTTGGTTCAGAAAGAGAAATGATTACTATCATACCTCTCAGCCTGTCAACCCAACTCAGAAACAGGATATGAGAGAGAGGTTTCAGAGTGGTAGCAGTGTTAGTCTGTATCAGCAAAAACAACAAGTACTTCTGGCACCTTAGAGACTAACAAATTTATTTGGGCATAAGCTTTCATGGGCTAAAACCCACTTCATCAGATGCATGGAGTGGAAAATACAGTAGGAAGATATATATACACAGTACATGAAAAGATGGGAGTTGCCTTACCAAGTGGGGGGCCAGTTCTAAAGAGACAATTCAATTAAAGTGGGCTATCAACAGGAGGAAAAATCACTTTTGTAGTGGTAGTCAGCGTGGCCCATTTCAAACAGTTGATAAAAAGGTGTGAGTAACAGTAGGGGGAAATTAGTTTAGTTTTTGTAGTGTCCCATCCACTTCAGGTGTAATTTGATGGTGTCCAGTTTCAAATTAATTCCAGTTCTGCAGTTTCTCATTGGAGTCTGTTTTTGAAGTTTGTTTGTTGAAGAATTGCCACTTTTAAGTCAGTTATTGAGTGTCCAGGGAGGTTGAAGTGTTCTGACTGATTTTTAAATGTTATAATTCTTGACGTCTGATTTGTATCCATTTATTCTTAAAGAATATTCTTAAATATTTATTCTTTAATAAATAAATGGGGCATGCATTAAAGTTGTTGTTTAGCTGTATGCTTCTATGTTTTCCTTGTCTGCCCCACACTCCCCAGAACTATTTTGGGGCTAGATTGTGACTAGGAGGGCCATGTACCCCCTCTCTTACTTGCCTTATGCCATTGCACAGGGTATCCAGAGAATGGTTCCAGGCATGATGGATAGCAGGCAGTTCCTGCACCCACTCACTGCCCATCTGCTCCAGTGAGAAAAGCAGAGTCTTGGCTTTGTCCCCTCTAATCAGGGGGCCAGATTAGATGTCCAGGCATGAGGAAGTAAAATGCACCCTTTTAAAGGCTGCAGTAACTTACTTCCCCATGGAGCAAGAGAGGGTCAGGAGACAAATTTTACCTCAGAGGAGCATGTCCATAACACAATGCCTCCTAGGCCACTCCTGAGGTGGTGCAGTTTATATTCTGACTTTAGGCACAACCCAAAGTAATCTAGCCCTTAATTGGATTTCTCTTTATTTTTAATTTAGGGTGTCATTCAAACTATTCTGAAGAAAACATTTTAATCTAAAAGTGCCTTGCGGCTCTTATAGTGCACATCTACAAAATCCTTAAAATGAAAATTTTCATTGGTTAAAGTGTGCATGTTTTAGTAGAGAATAAATTATCATATTTTAGAAAAATGTAGTCAATTTTCTCAGGCGGTGTCTGATTGGCATAACACTGTTTTCATTTTCAGGGTTATGATGAGATGTGGAATATTTGCATTTCTTTAAATTCAGAATCAAAAGTGGCCACATGAAAGAAACTCACACTCACATTGCTTCCCTGATAAGGGCTCAATAGCCACATTACTCATCATATAGCATAGCCGACTGTGGAACCACTGTTATGAAAGCAATTTTTTGCAAGAATTGACAGAATGATCATTCCCCTCCCCCCAACTTCTTCCACCATTGAAGTTATTCCAGAACTACCTTTTGTTCTTGTATATAAAGTATTGAGTCACTTTCTCAGACCAAAGTGGTTTTCAGTTTAAGGATTCATAGTGAAATTTATAGCAGTTTATTTTTAGGTCTAAATTTCAGAAATGGAACAAACAAGTGTGAAACCGGATTTGAGAGCAGATGAAATTTCACGGTTTCACGAGAGACTCTTAAGTATAGCTAATTTTCTTCAATATTAGAAAATTTATTATAATGAGGACCTTGGCTCTCTGGCATGGAGATGCAACTATGCTTTTGTTTCCCTCCTTGGTGGGTAGTTAGCCCTCTTGGCCAAACCAAGAATTTCAAATGATTCTATCAGGCAGTCTTCACCCAGCTTCTTTCCCTCTATGGGCCACACCCTCTTCGCTGAAGGCTGTATCAACCTTCCCACTACTACCACCACCACCACCACCACAACCACACACAGGATTATAAATCCAGTTCACAAGGCCTTCCTCTCATGCAGGAATGCATCAGGGGCTTCCACCTGCACCCATCCAGTTTCTGAGGACCACTACCTTCCCTCAACGGTCTATCAAGGTTCTCCTTTCTTTCAGTGTCTGGCAGCACCCCTTGGTATTTCCTTAGGAGAGCTCATGCCTTTTCCTCTTCTGAGAGCTCCACCCATGAGGCCCTGAATGAAGTAGAAGCCATCCATTCTTCTCCCATTTCACTTCCAATATGACTTCCTATGCTCTTCCCCTCCTTGGGATAGTCCAAGCCTCCTTTACACCCTTCGGTCTCTACTTCTCCTTCCCAGGCTCTCTCATGATGTTCCCCGCTGCCCTGGCACAATCCAGGGTCTTTTAGTAGAGAAAGCAGGAACCAGTCTCTCTGCACTCTGTTGAAGGGGCTGCTTCCTATATTCCTGGCATTCCTTGCTGTGTCTCCAACAGTCATTACTGTGGGAATGTTAGCCAATATTATATATCTTTAGAAGACTTTGTATTCTTTGCACTTATGCTAACTGTGAACCAGGCTCCCAGTATGCTTTGTTACTCATGCTATGCAGGTGAACTCTATGTAACCATTTGTATATGCAGAACCTTTCAGAAGTAATGCCAAATATAACCAACATGGTTTGTTTATCTTCTAGGGATAATTGGTGCAGGCACTAGAAATAATTGGGGTAGGTTTCTCTGTACCCTGAAAAAACAGGAGGTACAAACTAGGTAAGAGAAGAAAGGTCTGTATTAACTAGGGACTTTCCATCTGCTGTAATCAAGTGTGATACAAAAGAAGGCTAGGATTAGGATCATACTTTGAAAACTAACTGCTGCATGCTGTTTCCCAGATTGGTATAATGTATGTATTTGCCTGTCTAGTGCTGATTTATCTTAGTTCTATTGGTGTTTATTAGTCAAAGTTACCGGACATCTGATCAACTATCTAACAGGAACCACAAGTTCCAGAATGTCCCTGTGGTTGGCTGAACTGGGAACAGGACCATGCCAGTCCTGTAGACTGTCTTACAGGGCCACATGACCTGCCCCTTCCTGGACATACACACATTCAACCTGTGTGTTTGAGTCACCAGTACTAGTACTTGCCTGTAAATATCAGGTGATCTTGGCTGCTTTTCTTAACTCAATTTCTCAATCTCTGCAAACTCCACTGATTGTCAAACCCCGATGTTGGAGGTGTAGTCAAAAACCACTGAAGTTTTACTTAACCCAACAGCAGTGTTCAATAATCTTTTTACTTCTAGGGACAGCCTGTTGTGTTCAGGCATACATACAAAGATGTTTGATAAACATGAAATACACTGGCTGGAAGGCTGACATTACCCTACCTTATATCTTAGAATTCAGAATGATAACACACAAGAACAAACCAGAAACACACACAGCAAACTTCTCCCTAAACAGAATGGCACAACTCATCCCAACTTTCTCTAGGCTGGCTCTGATCCCATACTTTCCTCCAGGGCCCGCTAGCCTGCAAGCAACCTCAATTAAGTCTAAGTAATTTTAAACACAGTTTTCAATATTCTAAATAGCCTAATCCAATAAGGAACCAGCAGTGCTTCCCCTCAGGGCCATGTAGTCTAGCTTTGGCTCCTGTGAGGAGAGGGAGTCAATCGATGATCCCTCTCCTCAGAAGCAATGGACAATCCTTCAAATTAATCTCCCAAAGTTCCAAATGAGCAGGAGTCCAAAGGCCTCTATGTCTGGGCACCCAGGGGCTTGCTTTTTTTGTTTTTGTTTTCAGGGGCGGAGGGGGAGGAAGAGAAGTGTCTATATCCCACTTCATACATTTTTCCTTAACACATCCTATTTCCCAATCCACATAGTTCCTTCTCCACTGGCCAGCTTGCCCTGTTACACATATATTGGGAATGGAACTAGCCAAAACCTTAAATTTCCTGTGGGATGGAAATTCTAAGATTTCAAAGTCTGTCCCTATTCAGGATTAAACCAGAGTCAAAAACCTTGGAAGTTTTTATAAAACTAAACATTTCATTTGATCTTTTCAAAAAGTGTTTCATTTCAGTAAAGTCCGAACTTTTCATACCAATAAGGTAATTTAGCAGTGGTGGTGGAACTGTAATCTCCAGCCCCAAGTACACATGTTGGATTAATTGATGAGGAATCCAACTTCTCAGTTTTACTCCATTTCAGTCTAAAATGTGTCTGTAGTTGCATTGTTCTGGGGGAGCATTAGGGGGCACAATGTCTGCTGGCGCAACCTGGATTTGTGCTGAGAGGAAGGAGTAAGTTTGCCACAGCCCTGTCCTTTAAAGCTCCCTCACTGCTTAGCACCATGGATCCTCCTACTTCCCACACTCACCTTATCCAGTGAATTGCTCCCATGGGGAGCAACCATACAGGGGCTATTCTCGGCAGCCTCTATGTGGCCAGCACAAAAGCACAAAGGGAGAGTGATGGTCTGGACCCCGCTTCTGGGATGCCACCTGATGTACTGGGATTTCACCGAGTCTCTCCTGCTCCACCAGCATACATACAGGTAGGGCCACACCCAGCTGCAGCCACAGACTGAAGTCAGCTCTATGTGAGAGGACTTCTCCAGCACTCACATGAACACCCTTTTGGATGGGTTTGTTTTGCACTGTATAGAAAAATCTGCACAGCGCGAGCTCATAAAAATCCACCCTCTTCCTCAATGCGAAGAGAGATGTGCACGACTTCTTGCCCTCCCCAGTTAGAAATTACATAAACTGGGTTAAATAAACAAAATAAGTTTAACTACAGAAGGTAGATTTTAAGTGGTTAAAGGGATAGCAAACAGAACAAAGCAAATTACCTTAGTAAATAAACAAAAGCTGCAAACTGAGTTTAACACACAGATCCAGACTAACACGGCTACCCCTCTGATACTTAACACACGAGATAGGTAGCATACAAATTAGTAAATTCGCACCCTGAATGATAAATGGGCTGGCAGATTCTTAAGGTACAAGTTGCCTTGGCTTTCCCAGGTTCTCGTACATAGGCTAAAAATCCTTCCAGCCTGGGACCATCACTTCCCCCAGTTCAGTTTTGTTCCTCAGGTGTTTTCAGTTGTGTTGTTGTAGGGAGAGTGAGGACCCGTCATGTTGTAGTTGTCTCTCTTTTATATCTCTCCCACCCCCACTTGCTGGAAAGCTTTTTTGCTGTGACCTGGGTCAAACAGTTCCCATTGTGTAGTGCTATCTCTGAGAGGTTTCTATTGCACACAGTTCCTGGGGTAATCCTTATGCTTGTGTGCATTTCTTCAATAAGTCACTAACACTGTTTGGCCTCATCCAACGTAGCTCTTTTGAAATACATAGACATGGTCAATATTCCCAGCTTCAGATAAAACAATGATACATGCATACAAATTGGATAAACACTTTCAGTAAATCATAACCTTTCCAATGATACCTTACATGAGCCATCTTGCATAAAGTAAATCTCAGTTATGTCATATCTATATCACAAGCATCTTTCCATAAAGAATATGGAGTGTAATGTCAGAGAGGAAGGCTCTTTCCTCCCTGTTCATCTCTCCTTTAACACCCCTTGCCCCCCCAACAACAATCCCTCACCAAGTAGCCATGGAAGGGCTAGTCCCAATCTGGACTTTTAAAACTGGGCAATGGCTATTACAGCGCATTGTTTGTATTTACATAAAAATGCAAAACATTACCATTTCTCTGCTGTGCTGTAAGACAAAAATAGGTTATTTTGACCTAAAGCAGTTTATTGTTATAGTAGCTTATTCTGACAATACTCCCTTTAGTGAATGTGAGTCCTCAGAAGGAATATTTTCAACTGGGAGCATAGGAACTCAGACACTGTAAAACAGAAAAGTTAAATTGCACCAAGCCCAGATTTTTTCTTCCCATGAGCAGTCCAGAGCAGCATATGGCAGGGAAAACCCAGAGCAGAGCTATTCATTCAAGTTTGTGCTATGATCCATTTAAGAGGTGGATTTAAAAACCTGACTGATGTATACTGAGAGGAAACAAAGACAGAGATCAAATGTCTATTAAAGTTGCTTGCAAAACTGAGGTAAAGTAATCTTCAGGTACTAGTTCATAACAGAACCTTGTATGGGGGAGCAAGGAAGAAGTAGGAAGGAAGCAAGTACAGAAGAAAAAACAAACAAACCACAGGTGAGAAGTTGTCAGATAATAAACTTTAGTTTAGCCAATGGTGCTGAGAGTCAAGAGCCATGAGTCTATTTAAAACACACACACACACACACACACACCCTAATTTTAAACTTCCTTGAAGTGAACTGTAGGGCTGTTGGCCTGTTTTGCCAATCAAGGAAGAATTAAACACACATTCAGATCTTTCTAGCTCTTCTCTCAGGAAGGTTTTATTTTATTTATTAACAAAAAACACCACACTATTCTTCCCCCCCCAAGGCTGAATGGGCCCAGAGGCCTTTTACTCTGTACCCCTCTTTCTGCTCCAGGGAGAATCATGGGAACAACGCTCCCTCCTACAGCTTTCCTCCACCTGAGCTCTCTCCACTTTTATAAAGACCACTTGACCCCTTCCCAGCTGGAACTGATAATCAGACCAGGCTGGCTGGCCCTAGGCTCCCTGAAACTTAAAGAAGATGACCACTCCAATACAGTACATTAACTTGGATGTTTATTTACAAAGTGAAAGGATTTCTGTATGACCTAAAAAGGAACATGAGTACTTGTGGCACCTTAGAGACTAACAAATTTATTGTAGCATAAGCTTTCGTGGGCTACAGCTCACTTCATCGGATGCATGCAGTGGAAAATACAGAAGGAAGATATATATATACACACACACATGAAACAATGGCTCTTACCATACACATTATAAAGAGAGTGATCAGTTGTCAGCAGGAGAGAAAAAAAAAAGTTTTTGTGGTGGTAATGAAAATGGCCCATTTCCAGCACTTGACAAGGAGATATAAGGAACTGTAGGGGGCATGGATAAGCATGGAGAAATAGTTTTACCTTGTGTAATGGCCCATCTACTCCCAGTCTTTATTCAAACCTAATTTGATGGTGTCCAATTTGCAAATTAATTCCAATTCAGCAGTTTCTCGTTGGAGTCTGTTTTTGAAGTTTTTTTGTTTTAATATTGCGACTTTTAGGTCTGTAATCGCGTGGCCAGGGAGGTTGAAGTGTTCTCCAACTGGTTTTTGAATGTTATAATTCTTGACGTCTGATTTGTGTCCATTTATTCTTTTACGTAGAGACTGTCCGGTTTGGCCAATGTACGTGGCAGAGGGGCATTGCTGGCACATGATGGCATATATCACATTGGTAGATGTGCAGGTGAACGAGCCTCTGATAGTGTGGCTGATGTGATTAGGTCCTATGATGGTATCCCCTGAATAGATATGTGTACAGAGTTGGCAACGGGCTTTGTTGCAAGGATAGGTTCCTGGGTTAGTGTTTTTGTTGTTTGGTGTGTGGTTGCTGGTGAGTATTTGCTTCAGGTTTGGGGGCTGTCTGTAAGCAAGGACTGGCCTGTCTCCCAAGATCTGTGAGAGTGATGGATCGTCCTTCAGGATAGGTTGTAGATCCTTGATGATGCGCTGGAGAGGTTTTAGTTGGGGGCTGTAGGTGATGGCTAGTGGCGTTCTGTTACTTTCTTTGTTAGGCCTGTCCTGTAGTAGGTGACTTCTGGGTACTCTTCTGGCTCTGTCAATCTGTTTCTTCACTTCAGCGGGTGGATATTGTAGTTGTAAGAACGCTTGATAGAGATCTTGCAGGTGTTTGTCTCTGTCTGAGGGGTTGGAGCAAATGCGATTGTATCTTAGAGCTTGGCTGTAGACAATGGATCGAGTGGTGTGGTCTGGATGAAAGCTGGAGGCATGTAGGTAAGTATAGCGGTCAGTAGGTTTCCGGTATAGGGTGGTGTTTATGTGGCCATCATTTATTAGTACTGTGGTGTCCAGGAAGTGGATCTCTTGTGTGGACTGGTCCAGGCTGAGGTTGATGGTGGGGTGGAAATTGTTGAAATCATGATGGAATTCCTCAAGGGCTTCTTTACCATGGGTCCAGATGATGAAGATGTCATCAATGTAGCGCAAGTAGAGTAGGGGTGTTAGGGGATGAGAGCTGAGGAAGCGTTGTNCCCCCAAACCTGAAGCAAATACTCACCAGCAACCACACACCAAACAACAAAAACACTAACCCAGGAACCTATCCTTGCAACAAAGCCCGTTGCCAACTCTGTCCACATATCTATTCAGGGGATACCATCATAGGACCTAATCACATCAGCCACACTATCAGAGGCTCGTTCACCTGCACATCTACCAATGTGATATATGCCATCATGTGCCAGCAATGCCCCTCTGCCACGTACATTGGCCAAACCGGACAGTCTCTACGTAAAAGAATAAATGGACACAAATCAGACGTCAAGAATTATAACATTCAAAAACCAGTTGGAGAACACTTCAACCTCCCTGGCCACTCGATTACAGACCTAAAAGTCGCAATATTAAAACAAAAAAACTTCAAAAACAGACTCCAACGAGAAACTGCTGAATTGGAATTAATTTGCAAATTGGACACCATCAAATTAGGTTTGAATAAAGACTGGGAGTGGATGGGCCATTACACAAGGTAAAACTATTTCTCCATGCTTATCTTCCCCCCCGCCCCCTACAGTTCCTTATATCTCCTTGTCAAGTGCTGGAAATGGGCCATTTTCATTACCACCACAAATACTTTTTTTTTTCTCTCCTGCTGACAACTGATCACTCCCCTTATAATGTGTATGGTAAGAGCCATTGTTTCATGTGTGTATATATATATCTTCCTTCTGTATTTTCCACTGCATGCATCCAATGAAGTGAGCTGTAGCCCACGAAAGCTTATGCTACAATAAATTTGTTAGTCTCTAAGGTGCCACAAGTACTCCTGTTCCTTTTTGCGGATATAGACTAACACAGCTATTACTCTGAAAACTGTATGACCTAAGAGATTCATTTTCAGTTCCCCTTCAAAGTGTTGGTCCATCTTGCTCTGAAAACTGCTAATATGGCTATTTATAAAATTGCTTTTTGTGGGGAGGCAGTGGAGGAAAGGGGGATGTATAGCATCCTTCTCCTTCCAAACTCCCTGAAGCTACTGGTCAGTGAGAGCAGAAGACACCTTCTGAAGGCAAGAGGCTGGGATGGGGCCAAGCAATCACATCCTGTTGGTCTCTCAAATCTGTACTTCATGCTTCCACTATGCAGAGTGGAGATGAGCTGCCAAGAGCAAGGGGTCAGAGCCCCTGTGGTCACTTTCACTGCAGCTGTCCTTTGGTTGTCCTGGTCACTGTAGTAATACTATAATTGCTGTTGTGCCAAGGGAGGAGTGTTTCTCCTCAGATGTCGTAGCATGCCCAGTTTGGCCTGGGTGCTCCTGGGAACCCTAAGCCACTCTTCCTCCCGCCCCCTACCCCTCAACATTCATTTTAACACCCTCTCCTTTTTTTGGCCAAGTGAGCATTAGGGAAAAATGTAATATGCCTACCCTTTGCAACAGTTACATGATAACACCATCAGAACTATTTTCATTTTACTTTAGGGAAGACATGCTGCAATAGGTCATAACCTCTCAGTCTGTATCTACAAGCTTTCATTTTGTACTTGTAATATTAGAATAGTTACACTGCCTTGCTACCGTTAGTGGATAACTCAAACGGTCTGTGCAAGCACCACAGTGAAGTTTTAGAATTGTTGGTCTTTTTTAAAAAAGAAAAGAAAAGAAAAAAAGTTAATGGAATTGAAGAGACTGGGCAGGATAAGAGTGTCTTTAATGGAGGTAAGAGATAGATAAACAAAGTCAGAGGTCAGGCCTTCCCAGCATAGGAAAAGAAAGAATTTTGAGGTGTCTGAGGAAAAAGCATTTGCCAAGTTAGAATATGGTATATTGGAAATACTCCCAAAACAAGAGGAAATATGCTAGAGATGCTATTCCATGCTCATGGGGACATTTTCTAAATCAGTTGACTTATACCAGTTTTCAAGCCCATTAGAACTGTAGAATGGCTTGAAATGTTTTAAGGTGGCCTTACCTTAGATGGTCTTGAAATTGGTTTGCAAAATAAAAAGCCAAAAGAGGACAACCCAGGCTGGGTCTACACCCTGGTTTTAATAGGTTTTAGAATAGCTTTAGCTGAACCAGTTTTAAAACCAGCATCTCCACTGCAGAGGCCCCGACCAAGTAGCCATACAACACTGCCAGTCCTCGCTAGTAACTTAAGTGCTGTTAAATATATTTTATTTCCATTCCAGCTTTGTTTATAACAAGTCCACTTTGTTCAGCTCAAACAAGGCTGCTGAATCAAATCTGTGTTTAGAATACTGTCTGCTATTTTGGAAAGCACGATGACTGTCCTTTTTCCCAGGGGTAGGTAAAAAGTTAGAGTAACAGTGTGGTCACTGATCTTGTGCTAGGGAAGGCACTGATGACTCTGCTCCTAAGAGGCCACTGAGGAGCTTGAGGACACAATGTACAAAATAACGACTGAGTTACAGATGCTGTCACACAGAGACCTTAATTATTTCCACTGATTAAATGTAGTAGATGGTAGAAATATTTGAAGTACGTCTACATAGTGTTTACTTCTACTGAACTTAGTATCCACTTCAAAACTTTCTGCAAGCATCTGATATTTCCCCCCACACTTGGGATAACATCGGGCACATTGTTAATGGCTGTCTGCACATGTCCAAAAATTACTCACTATCTCAAGTGGCTTTGAGGAGCATGTGGCTTCAATGCATAACTTCATTTAGTGTCATTTTAGAATGGTGCCAGGGCATCACATTCGATTGTGGCTGCTGGGAAGTTTGAAGGTTGTTTGTAATGCGATTTTTCCATTTAGCCAAGTCATCATTTAGAATTTTAAGGCACTGTTTGTCACCTAAAGGCAGCCATAAATCTGTAAATTAACATCACATGTTACTTTGACTGAAGAGAACTATAGCAAATTGCAATGCAGTGTTTGTGTAATTCAATCCTTACATTATTCACCTGTATCTACCTATAATTAAAAGACAAAACCAACCTGCTTTGTAACTGGAGATCTAGAAAAGCAATTCATGTTTAGTAGGAAAGAGACCCCACAGACCATGCCCCACTCCTGCCCTAAAAAACCTCACCATTCTGAAGTATAGATTCCTTGCCACGTTTCTCACTAAAGATGGGCCCAAAACCAAAAAGAGTCAAGCCACCTCCTCTCCAAACTTTGGCAGGGGGAACATCTGACCAAGATCCTAACTTTTATTGGAATCTCTCTAGGAAACACAGATTTGGAACACCATTCCCAATCTGTCCTAATTTTGAGGAAGATTGAGTATAAATGTTATGACTGAGATTTAACTCCATTCGCATCTTTGATTCTTTCACCACTAGTCCAAACAGACCACTTAGCTATGTTTAGATCAGTAGCAGCAACATTAACTAATATCAGCTGCACTTTGTGTCTTAGAAAGACAGGATGTTATAGCGCAAAAAAAAAAAAAAAAAAGCCAGTCTTGCACATTGCGAAGTCATTTAGGCCTGTGCAAAGTGGGTGTGAAATGCTACCAAGTCTGTATTCTCCACTCATGCCAGTGCTAACATTTTACACAGGTCAACGTCCTGGCACAGGGGGCATTCCAGGGTGTGCCAGAAATGGTAGGGGGAGTGGCCAGGGCACTTTGCTCCTATAATAAGCTGCCTCCCTTTGGTCCCTATGCCACACCTAGAGTCAGTGTAAGGAAGAATCTGGGCCTATAAATTCAGCATGGGAGATGAATTTTGGTCAGGCCAACAGAATAGATTAAAGCTTTTCCTGTATCTGTTTTTCCATACAATAAATTAAAGAATATCAACCCCATCTCTCAAGCAACACCTTCTTTACACAAATACGCAATAAATGACACAAATTGGAACATGCACACGCTCACTGATAAGATCAGAATTGCAAGTAAATTGGCAGTACAGTCACCATGTGACCTCTGAGTTGGTTTCCCATCATAGGCGCCAACTCCGTGGGTGCTTGGGGGCTGCAGCTCCCATGGGAAAAAATGGTGGGGGCCGAACACCCACCAGCAGTCCCCCTATCAGCCCCCCTCCCCCCCAGCACCTCCCCCACCGACAGGGCCGGCTCCAGGCACCAGCTTAACAAGCAGGTGCTTGGGGCGGCCACTCGGGAGAGGGGCGGCCTGTCCAGGTATTCGGCGGCAATTCGGCGGAGGGGCCCTCTCTCCCGCTCAGAGTGAAGGACCTCCCGACGAATTGCCGCCGCAGATTGCGATCGCGGCTTTTTTTTTTTTTTTTTGTTTTTGGCTGCCTGGGGCGGCAAAAACCCTGGAGCCGGCGCTGCCCACCGATCAACTCCTCCCCCTCCCACCCAGTGCCTCCCAGCTTTCAGCGGGCCCTGCCGATCAGCACCTCCTCCTCTGTCCCCATGCCTCCTGCCTGCTGCAATCAGCTGTTTTGCTGCATGCAGAAGGCGCTGGGGGGTGGGAAGGTTGGGTGCCATCGAGGGAGGGGGCTGAATTGGGCAGGTCCTTGGGGGAAGGAGAGGGAGTGAGGGTGGGACCTGGGGCAGAGCCAGGTGTTGCACTCTCCCCGGCACATTGGAAAGTCAGCGCCTGTGTTTCCCATTCACTGAAGCCAAAAAGTCAGTTCTTAGCTATACTAAAACAGCAGTGGAATTTAATGCAAAAACTACTGACTACTGTATCAAGTTTCTAGTCCATGACTCTCAATGATTTTCTTTTCATTCCGTAGGTCATATCATTTGCTGCTATAAGTCCTGCTGAAGTCCAGGGCCCTGACCCCCACCACCCGGGGATGAAGCTGAAGCCTGAGCAATGTAGCTTTGTGGGGGGCCCTGTGGTATGGGGCCCCAGGCAATTGCCCTGCTTGCTACAGCCTAACACCGGCCCTGGCTTTTATATGTAGAAAACCAGTTATTGTGGCACAGGTGGACTGTGGAGTTTTTAATAGCATGTGTGTGTGTGGGGGGGGGGGGTGAGTGCTCAGAAAGGAAAAGGTTGAGAACAATAAAAGTTGATGGGGAAAAGTGAAAAAATTGAGACAAAGACTAAGTAAGTCTAAACAAGAAGGCTTACTGATATAACTCAAGGACTGTTGAGATCATGCCAGGTAAACAAAAGAAGTTGGGGAAATCAAATTTGGTGTCCCCAAAGTTAGGCCTAATTGGTGAACAAAATAATCAAGGGGATGGGCTAGTCCACCCATCACTTCCTTTTGGGGTCCTTAAAAAAATGGTGGCTGACTGGAAGATGGGAGAATAGAAAGGAGTGAGCTTCACCATCATGGCTGCCACCTCCACATCTCCTGGACCCACCTTCACACCATTGTGTGAAAGATGGCCTGACCAGATTGTGCTAGAGAGAGGGACCCAGATGACACTGCCATCTCCACCAGCTCTGACTAAGTCCCAAATACCGCTAGGATACGAGACTTGTCTCCCTCCCCCCCTTCCCCCCCCCCATCTTTTTTGGGTATCCTCCTTCCCCACCTTGTTTCTTGTCTTTCCTATCCCTCTTCTTTTGCCTTCTGTTTTATAAAAGCCTGGCTTAGTCGGACAAGATGGCATATTTTGCAACACTGCTGTAAGCTTGTGACTAGAGAGCCAGCTAAAAGCAATGCCCTAAACAGCCTAATGGCGGTACAAGGTTGTCAGGTATCAGAGGGACTTGGCACATAGTCTTATTAGCCCTTGTTTTTTCCAGTAGTGAGGTTGAAATTGAGTCAATACCAGAGATAAAAAATGCATTTTCTATATTTGCTGTTCTCTATTTTGTGGAAGTTTGTCTTGTTTTGTATTCTAAAAAATGGGATCGGATTTTAAAAGCAGCACCAGCCTGAGCCCATAACCAACTTCCTCTCTTTTCCCTAAGACAATTATTACCATATTTACTACCATTTAAAAGGCTGTCAAATAAGGGTTTTTTTTTTCCTTCTAACAGTTCTCTCCAGCTAAAGGAAAAGGGAACAAGGGATTGTGATGGGGTAGATTAGGAATGAAGAGAAAGGTAGATGATAGCTATAAGCAAGGAGAGAAAGGAGAGCGTGAAGCAATGTTGCTTGAAGGAGAGAATGAGTGGGAAGAGGATAGAGAGCTGGGCTGCAGTTAATCATGGACTATATGGCTCAGGGGATAAGTAATGGGCTATAGAGCCTGTAATTTCTCAGTTACCAATTCAAATCTAGCTCAGGCTGGTAGTTACTAAAAGTCATTACTATGTGACTGCTATTCTTTGGCCTGTGTGAAATGAGTTTGATGGTTGCAGTCCAGTTCCCAATGGACAGGTGATCACAAAAATAGCAATTGCAAATGGCATCTCAGCTAGCAGTCCCAGAGAAGCCAAGGACTGAATGCACCTGTACATTTAACTACTGTCTCATAACTAGCAATGGTTCATCTAGGTCAGGGTTGAGACACATTGCCAGAGTAGCGTGAAATACCTTGTGAGACTCATATACCTGCTGTGAGGCTAGAGGGTGTCTGTCTCCAGATATTTCACTTCGGGAATCTAGCATAAATTCTAAGTCTACACACTTGATTAAAAAGGGTAAATTAAAAAAAAAATCTATTCTGACTCGACATTAAAAGAAAAATCTCAATTCAGTTCCAGGGTTGCACCTCCATTTGTACTTAGATGATGCTCTAGGCATCTGAACTGCATTGCTTGTCTAAATTAGACTTATATGGGAAGGACTGGATGTTCCAGTGTGTTACTGCACACTGCATCCAGTGCACTAATGTTTAATAAATAACTTCAGTCAGAGCATATTGGTCCAGGGAATGATCTTGATCTGCTCTCTCCTTCTCAAGTCTCAGCACCCTGAGTGTGCAGAAAGGAATATTGTACATAGACTCGTAGAAGTAAAACAAAAGGAACACACAGATTGTCCCCCAAATCAGCCCCTCTACAGCCCCTAGCTCCCTGCAAGCCTAGTGTAATGGGGCGCATACCAGTGGGAGCTATAGCCCAGGATGCTACAGGGGATATGGGGATGCTCTGGATTGTGAAACAGCCCATAGGCAACCCTCAGGAGCTGAATATAATTTGTACCAGGGCCTGAACAGGTCCCCGGAGCAGCCCAGAATCCTGTACAGCAGTGGCCTATAGCAACACTTCCTGCCACCCCCCGCCCATTCCCGTGGGCTGGGCCTCTCTCTTGGCACAGGTTTCTGCAGAGCTGGGAGTCCTCAGATACTAAACAACATGGGGGGAGAAAACAGGTATGTTCTACCCTCAGGGCCTTGTGTGGCAGGGCACTTCCCTCTAATAGAGATGGGCTGTATTTCCACCTGGAGCCAATTAACATTATTCCTGTAAGTCAGTCCGAGAGCCCCGCTGGAGAATTATATCAGGTATTCCCACCCACCTGGATTGAAAGTACTGCCTCCACATTACTTCCTTTACCAACCAGGGGAAATAGGGCTAAGTATGAGATCAGCACCCCCACATTGAAGCCCAATGCATGAGTCAGATTGGCAGGATGGCCTTTCTAAGAAGTATTTAAAAAAAAAACAACCAGACCTGTCTGAATTGTTGGTTTTAAGATCTCTCCATGTACTGAAGTGCTGCTCGCTGTAATTAAAGTAGTAAAACAGTTTGCATCATCACACCTTGGTTTTCACAACTTTTGGAACCATTCATTTTTAAGCTAAATATTTTTAGTGTTCTGGGCTTTACCTCTGCTTGAAGGAGATTTAACATTTTGAGATACATCATCCATTTGACTAAAAATTTTTTTGCATTGTTCAAATAAAACTACACACTTTTTGAGCAATGTTACAGCAAAAACTTCTGAAATCCTCATCCTCCCCAATTCTCATTCTCATCCTCACCAATGACTGGAGTTTGTTCGGTTTGGGGAGGGGAAAAATAAAATAAATCTTATTGAAAAATATCTGATCATGCCTAGTGGGCATCTGCTGAGATGCCAATAGAGGCTAATGTTGCTCCATGCAATACTAAACCATGTTCTCTGTCTAGGGGCTGCTGTTTTCCCCGAGACACACAAGCAGCAGCAGCCTGCTGCTTTCAAGTAATTGGTGGACCAATATGCATGAGGGATACTGTGTCAGTAAGAGAGCAAAACCCTCCTTCCTCCTCTGCCCCATTTCTCAGACAAAAGAATACGACAGGCATGAAAACAACAACAAAAATTTTAAAGCTAGGGTTTCTAGGTTTTAAGCTTTGTTGGCAGCTTCTGCTGTATTCTGAAGTAATCTGGTCTTTCAATTTATTTTAAAAGACTACATTTTTCACAACTGACCAGTGATTTTGCCTCCATTTTTGAGTGTCTAACTTGAGAAAGCTTAAAGGACCTGGCTTTCAGCAAGTGCTGAACACCCCACCCTCTGAAAACCAGGCCCCTTTAAGGTGTATTAGATTGGACACCAAAGAATATAGGCAGCTAATATCAAAAAAATAAAAAATAAAATCAGTAATCATGCTTGAAAATTTAGGCCTAAGATTCAATCTTTTCCCACTGTGGACAGAGCTATCTCTGTTTAAAGCAGTGTGCATTTCTGCTCTTGAAGCACAAGCTTGCAAAAAGACGTCTGTCTTCATCCACATAACAGCTGCACTAAGAGTAGGTATTAACAGTCATATCCAAAAGCCCTCACTGAGATCTGAATTTCAAAGATTATCTGCAGCCATTGAAGTGCTAACCTTCAACCAGGCAATTTCTTTTACACTTTTTATAATAAAAAGAAAATTAAATGCAATCTTCTCATTCTCCCCCGCCCCCGGAAAAAAAAACCTTGACCCCCCCTCACAACTGTAAGACATTATACCCTATCTACATGCAGCCGTACATGTTGCATTAACACATTTTATTGTATTTCCTAGAGTCTTCTTATTTTAACTGCCACATAAGTAGAGTAGATCTTCCTCCCAAAAGTTATTCCAGTGCACAGTAGCATAAGAAAATATGCCCCAAAAACATATCAGAATGGTAGTTCAGAGATTGGTCTATATGTAAAAGTTGTAAACTCTCCCATCTATCCTAAAGAAAAATGTCTCTCTCAATTTCTCATTTTCCTTTATACTATAGTCACTATGGTTCAAATAGGTCTGGTTTGGCCACGATTTTATTTTGTTTACTGGCTCTGAATTCTAATAGCTTAGTCACTACCTTTAATAATGTTGTCAAATATTAAAAAAAAAAAAAAAAAAAAAGAGTGAAGCTTGGACAGGATACTTACTTGGCAAAGGTACTTTATCAAAATGGAGAATCACATAACGTTCCATTTACTACTTGCACGTGCTTTAGTTTTGGCACGGAGAGACCATGATCCTTTAAGAGAGATGAAACAAGTCATGGCCTAATCATATTAAAAGCTTGCTGGGATACTCTGAAGCTTTGTGTAGTTGAATATAATAGAGGCTGAATGAACACCAAAGTTATTGTTGGAATTGTACCAAACAACCCAACAGAAATGTACGTATTAGTACAGTCATAGGGAGACCAGCAAAACTGAAGCGGTAGTAGGGCCGTTGGAAGGGGATTTTGGTATGAGTACAGGTTTACATTTACAATAAAATGGTGTGTCTATGTATAGACATACACATGCAGTACATAGGACCAGATCCTCAGCAGGTGTAAATAGACATTTCTGCATTGTTAGAGAGATAACCATGTAAATTATTGTAATTAGAAGTTACATTGTCATTTGTTCCAACATTAAGTGCTCCACAAGAACTACCCACTTATTGTTCTACAGGAAAATCTGATAGACAGTAATGTCCAGCTATACATCTATAAATATCCAATATGTACTACCACCATGATACATGGGGGCAGAAAAAAACCAACCTAAATCAACACCCTGAGTCAGACTGCATCAATATTTATTGAGACTCCCTTTAGTTTGCTAGCTCCTGTACCACTGAACTGAGCCTCTGGATAGCAGTTTTCAGCCTGCTTGGGGTCTGGGATTGGCATAGAATATATTAGAAACTCCTACAAAATCATATAACCAATGACAGGCTAGGACTGTTCAGTCCCTCATGGGAGGGGGCAGGCTGCCACAGAGACAAAAAGGAATGGGGGATTTATTTTGGGGCTGTTTGAGTTTGGAGCTGGGAGAGGAACAGTGCAGCTTGGGGAGTCTACTTAATTCCCACTTCCCAAATAAAGGGGGACTTTTAACTATTGTGGGATTTAACATGCTGTCTGGGAGCACCAAGCCCTACTGAGACCAGCAAGCAAGGAGGTAGAGAATAAACCCGGTCCAGCCGAGACCTCCACATGGCTCCAGACCAGGGAGCCAGAAGAACACCTCTCCTTACCCAGGGCAGAAGACACCATAAAGGGCAGCCCTTTCTTTTTGTGTAAGCTGGCCAATGTTCATAGCGCTGCAGCACTCATCGCAGGATGGAACAATGCTAGGGAGGGAGCTGGGGTCTGAGTACAGTTGCAAATGTAGGGAGGTGGGGAATGTGTTATATGGTTGATGTTTTAGTCAGTACTGATCCTTTGTTTTCAGTCCCCAGTACAGTTCTCTCTGTTATATTGTTCTGAGTGTGGCGTTTCATTGGTTGGGGCTTGTATTAATGTATTGTGTTGTTCATGTACTGCGTTATATTCCTTGTGAATAGAGTGACAGTATTAGTTATTTTCCCCAGGGACAGCACTCCCTGTGTCCCAGGCACAGAAAGGAGTTACCTTGAGCAGAGACAGGCACTGAAAAAGAATCCAAGACCTCAACCCATGGGAGTAGAGAAGAGAAGCCATTCCCATTTGCAAGCACCAGGAAGGAGGCTTGTGCAATGCTTTGGGGAGGGAATACTTTAAAAAAATAAAATAAAGAAAACTGAATGAAAGAAAGGACATGTTAATTTGAAAATGAAAATGAAGTGCAGCCAGGGCACCAATGAAATACTACTTACATTATAACTCTGGGCGGGGACCTCATATGCGTGTGTGCACATGCTAGCACAGTGTGCAGTCTCATTTCCTGATTGGCGTCTCCCATCCCCAAATAAAATAATGACAGTGCTGAGTATTGTCATTGCTAGGCTGCTACGGGAGGTTTCTTTGGTTATTTTTTAAAATAAAGTCTAAAATCAACTTTAATTGATTAGCACAACTTCAGGGAGAGGGAAAACAAAGAATTCAAAGGTCAGCCTTATGAAAAAATTAAGATGTAAGAATTGGAAGATCAGTAAACACTGTAAATTTTGATGCCCTTCCTCCCACTGAATAGTTTTGTTGATTCTAAAGGGACTATTTGTAGATTCAACGCAAATAAGGATATCCCAATCTAGTCCTTTATGTTTGCACAAAAGGTCTTAGCACACAATGGGCACTGTTGCAAAAAAACCTTAAAGACTAATGTGAGGCAATAAAGCCTGATTTTCAAAGTTAGGCATATGCAGACAATTGTGATAGACTTAAGTGCATGAATGCCCAATACGTGAGCACAGATCAGGTGTTTGCATTTTCACAGTGCCAGTACAAGTTTCTGCACATACCTGACTTTGAAGATCAGGGCCATAACAGGACAGCCCCTATAACTCTGTTGCCATCATATGATGGACAGAAAAACATACCTTTACCTTCTTAGGTTCAAAGAGATCATGGCCAACTGTCTACAGGAGATTTGGTCTGACAACAAGGATCCCCTAATCAGTCTTCTCAAGGAAAGGGGAAGGGTTGTGGTGGTGGCAGCAAGCATCATATTTCTGAATAGATATAAAGACTCATTCTACCATTTCCATGTCTGAACCAACCACAAACATGAGTGTTGTATATTTTAGCATAAAAGGGACTAGTACTTCCACTGGTCAACATTGCAACAATCAGTTTTTCCAGCCATAATCCATAAAGCACTCACGCTACAACCCAACAGTGCTATCCTGACTCCTCACAACTGGAGGAATCTAAGAGTCACCTCCCAGATGTGCTGTAGAATGGCAAACCACCACACACAAGCCCTAGCCAATCAGCCTCAAGACAAAACATTCTTCCTTGACCCCACACATGGCTGTCAACAAAAATCCAGCCCACTGACCAAGATCA
The DNA here is from genome assembly GCA_003942145.1 of Platysternon megacephalum. NCBI lineage: Eukaryota > Metazoa > Chordata > Testudines > Platysternidae > Platysternon > Platysternon megacephalum. The sequence goes on along the minus strand of QXTE01000007.1, from coordinate 9,620,368 downwards.
GTCTGTGAAGCCAAGAAACACATGTAAAAAAAAAAAAAAAGTAGACTTACCACTGACACCCCCCCACACACACACATTTAGGGTCTCACAATCCTTCTTGAGATAATGTCCCACCTCAGTTCTGCCTCTCAGGCACATCTTCAGCAACTCCTCCTTCAGCAGTTCCCTCATCTACTCTAGGCTTCCTCTCTTTATAGTACCCAGCTCTCCCCAGCTGGGCTTCATCCTTAATTAGGCCTGGCCCACCCTCTAGGTTCAAACAGGTGGGTAACATGGCCTCTCCAGCCCGCATTAACCCTTTTACTACCCTTGTAGTGTAGACACCCTATCACAAAACAATACAATGATCTCCACTCCCAATCACCTCTGAGTTTTGTTTTCTATTAGTGTCTAGCCAAATAAGGGGTGAATGGGAGAGCAACTACTGCAGGGATTGTATGAGAGGGAAACCTTACTACTGCAAACTGACTCCTCTCCCTCTTGAGGAGAGAGTGAATAGACCTATGGATTGGTGGGAACTGTACCCCTAATCACATAGCAAATTTTCCCATGCCCACCAGACATCTGCCTGGCCTGCAGATTGAAATTTCTGCCTCTCCTATAGGGCCACAGAAGAACTTGGTTCCTAAATGCTATGTTTGTTGCCCACCTAAACAACTCTGAGATCAGAGGGTTCTGGAGTGATGCTACTTTTAGATAATAGAGAGCAACCCTTCTCCTCAATGCCCCTTCATCTACTGACCAGCATACCATTAGATCTAGCCAGCTAGCAGGCTGGCTAATACCCCACCTTCTCTCTCTCTCTCTCTAGTAGTTCACAGCTGGAGTGCTTTGCAGAGAGTCAGCATGGCTCACTCTCATATAGTCCAAGTTTTGTCAATCCAGCATTACCAGACATTTGGAGGTGGAACCCAAATCCGCCTCTGCAGTGGGCACTCCAAAAACTTAGGGATTCTGTTAGTCATTTTTCCTTAAAAATGCCATGAGACTTCCACCACAGTTCACCTGGATTTTGTTATTAAACAAGTTACTATCAATTTTGTTAATAAAACCTCTCTGTGAAAACAAGGCCTAGAGCCATTTATCCATTTTATTTTGATCTACACTTTTGCTTTGATTTGACACCTAATAGTCTCTCTGTAACTCTATTACACAGTGAACTGATTTTCTTTAGTGAGTCATTGGAAAATTGCATGGGCAATTTGCCATGTGGTAAATTATACACTATTTTCAAAAATACATGTAACAATTTATTTACTTAGTCCGATTTTTTGTGTAGATACAGTGAACAATTTTTATGAGACAATGGAATGTGATTCATGCAATCTTATTGGCTTAATGTAGAGGGCATTAATTCTCAAGAAAGGCCCTGTAAATACCAATTGAAACTTAATCAGCCATAAAACAAAAACGTTTTCCACCTTGTTTTAAGATCATAATAGCAATAATATCCCTATAACAGGATATTTCACAGGAATTCATGACCAGTGGGGTTAATGCCATTAGCTCCTTCCAGCCAGTCAATAATCTCTAGAAAAAAAGCCAGGTGTTGTTTAATTGTATCTTATTTTAAATCTGGTTGGTTACCATTTTTTTTCTGCTGTTACCGGTATATTAAAAACAAAGTCAATTAAGCTGGAATAAGAATAACAGTGTCACACTGAGCACCTCTGAAAGATACTCTAACTAAAAGAAGCCAAGATGATACGGTGGCCAGGATGTTAGGGTGGTTTTTCAAAAGTGACCTAATTCTGTCCCATTGAAGTCAGTGGTAAAGCTCCCATTGACCTCACTAAGAACAAAATTAGTCCAACACTGAATGCTTTTGAAAATCTCAACCTTATTCAAAGCCAGGACAGAGACCTTCCATAGCTTACAGTGCATGGACTCTGCCATGTTGATGCTTTACTTGTGCAGAGCTGCTGGTGTGGGACTCCTACACCTCGGTGAATTGCTTCCGTGCCATGTTTATCAAGGTGTGTTGGAGATTTAAGCTTCTATGGAAATGAAAGCAAAGTAATTCTGTCAAGTTCTGTTCTTGTATTTTAGTAACTTGTTTAATTTAGCTCATGGACAATGATTTTGCTTTCCATTGGCTGTATGCATAATCATTAGAAGCTGCATTTTTAGATGGATACAATAAAAACAGATAAAAGTTCATTTTGAAAGTATGACTATGCAAAGAAGAATTATAACAGTGTGCAATTTAACTTTAAACACTGAGAAGGATTTTTTTAAAAATATAAATTAGGCTTATTTGCAGTAAATCTGAAAATATGAATTGTGATGGTGAAGGACACTGAAACAAAGTATCTTGTTTTGTACAAATATTTAAAAAATAAATCTAATCTTTTTCCATGAGCTTTTGATACGAAAAACAGGCTAAGGGTTCACATTTTTATGACCAAATTACAAAGCATCTTTCAAATATCATCTTAAAACAAACCATACATTAACATAACAAGTAAGCAACAGGTAATTACAGTGGCAAAACAACATTGTTTGAAGTGATTCTCCTTTAAAATGTTGCAACATTCCATGTCATAAGACAAGGGACGAGGCCTGTAAAGCATATTGAAAGAATTTGTGTGAAGCACAGTAATCAGAGTTCACATTTTTTTGCTTGGTCCTGTCATTACATAAAATAAAACATTCGAACACTAAGGGTAATGAGTGAATTACAATCAAATACACAAAACCTTGCTGCAAAATAACACATTTAGCTGCATTAACTCACAACAGAGAGATGATCACTTGACTATAAAAGTATCACTTAGGGTCTTTCACAAGATACATTTCAGAAATTTCCCAAGTCTATGAAGCTCAGGTTTCATGCAGTTTTCTCTATTTCCATTTTCCCATCCCTCTTCATTTATATGGCAGCTGCTCCAAAGCCCTTTGCAATCAATAAGAAAACCTCCCATTGACTTAAATATGCTTTGGATCTTCTTGGTAGGGCTCAGTCATTTAAGTACTGCCTATTGAAATCAATGGGATTTAAACACATGTTTAAGGCCTAATTTTAGGAAAACATCTCTATTCATGAGATCACTTAAGCACATGTGCAAGTGCTTTCCTGAATCCAGTTCAAGTATTGTTCTGAACAGGGATGGACTTAAGCATGCACTTAAGTGCTATGCTGAATCGGGGCCAGAGTGCACTACTCTAAACCTCCAAATCTCACAATGGCATACCTCAGCAAATAAGCCACTCTCCCTTTGATAGCTATGTGTATTTGAAAGATGATCACATCTAATCTCTGCTTCCTGTCATTTTTCATTAAGTTCAGTTAGATGTCTTGGTATCTAGGGAGAGTTTCCATGCAGACTAGAAAGGAAACATGGAGGGCTAAATCAACACATTTATTGCATGCCAAGTTATAGTTCACTGCATTCCCATTTCTGTTTGCACACACAGTACTATGAAAACCTGAAATGATTTCACCAGAAACAAATGAGGTACACACAAAAGTTGGTTAACAGACAGAAGCAAGTGTATTTATAAGCCAAACAACCCTAACATTCAATAGCTTTAATACTCCACTACATTGTTTCATACACATTAGAGATGACAGACTTCTTGTCCATCCTCTGTCAATTCAGGATGTTCTCTCTTTGCTAATTCATTCACTGGAGCTGACTGGCAACTGACAACTAAATGAAATAGAAGTAACTAACTGGATGTGCCAAGAGAGGGTTCCCTCTGCAGCAGGGAAGTACTGATTTCCTCCTGCAAAGTGCAGAGCTCCCTAAGCTCCGTTTGTTTAAACGGGAGTTGATGGAGCTCAGCTCTTCATAGGATAGGGCCTTTAGTGGTATAGTAAGCACGGTACCCTTCATTTTCCTTTAATCAGCTGCTATTGAAACCACCCTCACCACATTCCCAATACACAGTGAAAACATCACAACTGCACTGGTAGTTGGAACTGGCTCATTTCAATTTTTTTGGACATGTCCCAGAAACTGGACTGTTAAGCAATAATAAAATGATAGTAGATTAGGAAATGTCTTTAGATGCTGCATCACTTTTGCCCTCATTCTAACAGGTAGGAGAAGCTCTGAGCTCTGAAAAGGTCACCCAGTAAAAGAAGTCTGACAACGTCAGTGGCTGTCTTTCAAATTCTCCTGATCATTTCTACATTCTATCAGCTAAATATTGAAATAAAAGTTTGCATTAAACTGTGTCCATCAATACATTTTTCCCCCAGAGCCACTGATTTTTTTTGTCTTGGATTCTTCATTGAACTCAGAGGTCAAATGCAGTTCTCACATTTCACATGAGTAATCCCTCTGGCCCAGATCCTCAAAAGACGTTAAGGCTCCTAAATCCCATTGATTTCAATGGGAGTTAGGCACCTAAATATTTTTGAGGATCTGGACCTCTGAATTCAGTGTGGAATGTACATCAAACCATATTGTTTCTGGTACCAATGACTATAAGGATATAGTATGTTTCTGAGACACATCCAGAGAAGGGATGATATTCAATAGAACTCTAGGGTCTTCCCCTTTAAAATGATAAATCTTTGTCTACTTCAAGCTATCAGTTATTTTCTTTATGCTTTGTGGAGATATCCTCTGATGCAGTGAAGTCTGCACTAAGGCCCATCTATAGTAGACAACTCCTTGTCCCTCAAATCCCTTTTAAAGTATCCTCAGGGACTCTCTTGTTTGACTTTTAGTTAAGGAATTCTTCAATTACAAGCTGACTTTTGTGGGTTAGCTTGAGACCAGTTTCATTGTCTATGAAAGGTCAGAAAGCAGAAAGGATTGTACTTTTCTGCAGTGAAGACAAAATGATTTATGATACAAAAGTGCTAATTAATTTAGCCAGCCAACAAAATTCAACAAGCGGTGAGCTCAGTCTGGAAAGTCCACCACTTGCACAATATCCATTAATGTCAATGGAACATCTGAATGAGGAGCAGGTGCATGACAGGGTCCTATGCTTTTTAGGGATGTGTCGCACCATGGAGAATAACCTGAAATACATAATTATTTTTCTTTCTGAACAACACACATTTCCAATTAGACATACGATTATTACAACAGCCACTATGAATCAATTCATATTACTAAAACTGCTGCTTTTTAGTATTGGCTCAGAATGAGACACACAGAGATGAACAGAATCAATAGAAGCACTACCATTTTGCATTAACCTGTAAACAGTATGGGTTTCTGAGGAAGTGAAGGAGGCCATGCCCTTTGCTCTGAGGGCTGGAGTTGGAAAGTAATGCCTCTGAATGTAATGACTATGGCAGTGGTAGAGTTTGGGAGAACAATAGCAGGCCCCAAGTCCTACAAACTCTACTGAGCACAATGATTTTTACAACCCTGGGTAATCCATTTAAATGAATGAAACTAGTTGGGGGAAGAGAGCAGGAGAAAGGAAGGAGAAGCACTATGTTCAGTGGCCAGATACTGATCTGGTTTAAAGTGGAATAGTTCTGGTGAAATCAGTAGAGCTGCGCCAATTTACATTAATTAAGAATCTTTGCGGGATTTTGCCCTTTTTTCGGAACCCTAGGAAACTTCCAATAGCTAAGTAGTGATGGGCAAAGTGCAAGCATAAACTTAACCCAAGTTCTAAGCACAAAATTTATGTGATGGTCAGGATCACACCAGTTCAGAATTACTATCATCTTCATATAACATGTCAGTTTCATGCCGCTTTCATTAAGTGCTAATTAACTGCATTCAGGTTTACACATACTTGTTACCAGTATTATGCAGAGGAAAAATGGTTAAATGGACCAGAAGAATATTCCACGCCAACCTCTTTAAAATAGGAATTTATAAAAGTTCAGGTGTTTTTTTATTTTTAAAAGTCACTCTGTGGTAGAAAAGGTAGATATGAGAATGATTCAATAACAGTGCTGCTACACCTGTTTTATTAAGGCTTTGTTAACTTTGGTGTAAGAGATGCTACAATGTTTAGCTGTTATTTCATTTAAAAACAAAATTTAAAAGTTATGAAGAGGTGCCTGATTAAGCCATTTAACCACTGGTTTCTCTGCATTTTTGTTAGAGCTGGACAAAAGAAAGAATTTCAGAAAAAGTGTTTTGAAAGTTTTGCCCCTAATTTCAAAAGTTAAAAATTAGCTATATAATTGATCAATTAGAGATGGAAAAGTATGAAAATGTCATTCTATTTCCTTTCATGTTTTCAAGAATTTCAATTTTCATGCAAATTTCAGAAATTTTGAGCAGCTCTAATTCTATATTGTTCACTGAGGTACATTAAACAGTATCAGTGTTAAGTTATCCCTTTTCTGAGTTTGTCAAACCTCTGGAATTTATAGGTAAAGGTAGCCAATCCAATAAACGAGATTGAACAAGGCAAAGGCTGTTGGAAAGAAGATTCGAGAATAGGAGTCGATTTTGGCAACACGGATGTGTATTCTTCCTTCTCTCCAAGAACCTGTGCGGCAGTCTTCAAAACAACAAAAAAAGCTGGTGCAGTCTTTGCCTTCCAGGCACTCATATCCATAATCCTCATCATGCTGTTGGAGGTGATTAATGTTGTTAATTGCTATTAGTGTTGATCTAGGATGGACAGCAATTGCAGACGATTTCTAAATAAAACAATATGTTGGTTATAGTCAGAGAGAAAAAAATAACCCTTATGTTTCCCTGGACGATGTCCAGCTACAAACATTTTACAGTAAAATACACAGAATTTCATGTTTGAATAAATCAATTTTGGAAACGTTTCCAGTTATGAAACATTTTATATAATTAACTGATGAGGCCAAAGGATCATGAATAGTTTTCACATGGTGCAATGCACAGTAGATTGTTCTGTGAGGCAGGAATACTGAATAATAGGTTACACAGACAGAGTTAGGTGATCCCATCTATACAGCACAAAGAACATTTTGGAACACAGTTGCAGCCTGAAACTTGGGTCACAAACTTGTTCACAAGCAGGATAAGAACACTACTACCATGGAAAATGGTGGATTCTCCATCTATTAATGTCTTCAGATCAATCCTGGATGCCTTTCTGGAAGATATGCTTTAGCCAAACAAGTTATTAGGCTCAATACAGTGGTAACTGTATGAAAGTTTAATAGCCTTTGTACACAGGAGGTCAGACTAAATGATTTAATGGTCTCTTCTGGAATTAAAGTTGATGAATGATAGACCCAGGCAGTTAGGAACCAAGAGCCAAATTCTTCCCCAGCAGAACTCCATTCAAGTCAGTGAAATTGAACCAGTGATTAATATGGCACCATGTGTTAACTGTGTTGAATGCACATGTACCATATGGAAAGGCAACCTTGCTATAACCTGGTAAAATATGTTATGTAGATAATCTCATCAGGTAAGTGATGGAAGCCCTATCACCTGATATTAAATAATAATAAAATAAATAATAAAGTAATAATAATAATGAATAATGGACTATACAAAGGATGTTCTGTTCTACTGTCCTGAATTTTCTTCTTCCTACTCACACTATTTACTTTAATCTTTCCTCCTTCAACTAGTCTCCTTTTTTCATGTTATTTCTCACCTTCAGTCCCCTGGTTCCTTCCCCCATGATTCCTCTATCACCTGTTTTCCCACTATTCTTCATTCCCGAGTCTATCCTCTTTCCAACCTCAACTCCACACTCCTCATTTGTTCTCTCGTTCACTCCCCTTGTTTCTTCCAACCTCAGATTTGGTGTCCCCTTCCGCATTTTCAGACAGAAAAAAAATGGCGATCCTTCATATTATCCCTATATAATGCTCATATATGTTCCCTTTCCTCTTCCAGCACTTTGATTGAGCACCTTGGTATACTGAACAGGAATGAGACAGAAAGCAATGGAAAGAAATACATTTAGAAGATAGGCCAAGAGAGCACAAATTTGCAATGAAAGTATTTATATCCCTAGCGCCTGAAAATATGGAAGGGAACCTCTCTAAAAGATTTGTGGGTGCACATGTGGGGGTGCACATGGTTGGGGCAAACAAAAAAACATAGAAGATGGCCAATAACAGACATGGGAACCAAAGTCATCTGGGACCTTGCACCTTTGGGGTGCTGTTTCACCACTTACAAGGCTCTGCCTTAAACATTGTGTAGGTCTCCAACTCCTTGCTAAGAGAGTGATTTGTGCCAGTCCATCTTTGCAGCCAGTAGTCTCCCAGAGTTGGTACTGAAGTGGTACAACGGACAGCAGTCACTGGCATTGCCCAAAGCCTCCAGAAACATTATTTAAATAATGTATTTTAATATTTTATATCAACTTTATCATAAGCACGGACATTTTGCAGAGACTGCTGTTTCTCATTTTTGGACAGGAGCTCATTATTATCCTGTAGGAATTAATTATTGTCTCAAATTTTGTGAAAATACAATACTACCTACATTAGAAATCAAGAGTTAGATGTTTCTCATTTCAATTAATACAAATAAGGTTTGTTTTTAAATTAGAAAAAAAGTTGCAGTTCAACTTTAATGTTTATTACTACTTTATACCAATAAGTAGAAAGATACAAGGCCTGATTCACTACTGGGCTACCCTGGTTTTACACCAACCTTACTCCATCGGTTTCACTGGTGTAAAATTCAAGGAACAGTGGTGAGGGCTGCATAAAGGGTGCAGTGGGGGGTGAGGTCTCTAAACTTGATGTCATGGAGAAAATAACCAAAACCACTTCTTTCAGCTTTTACTTCTATGCAATGTACAGAAATAAAATGCTTTTTTAGAAGCATTTTTTATTAACTGATTATTCATTTAGCAAATAATTCAAAAATGTATAAAAGTGTTAAGCAGCAGAAGCACAAAACAGGTCAGAACAGTGTATACTTTTCCACATTCAATAATCCCATTCATTAATTATGGCCTCACAGCACCTCTGTAAGACAGTTAAGTATTTTTATACCTGCATTATAAAAGGGAAAATTGAGGCCCAGAGCTGTCAAGTCATTTATCCAAGATGGCACAGCTATTCAGTGCCAGAGACATCCTGACTATCTGTGTAAAAAGATACCCAAGAATCTTGAAACTACACAAAGCAAGGGTCTCTGTTGCTCCATTGAGCAGTTCTAATTCTATCCAGTAAGGCAGTGGTTCCCAAACTTGTGCCGCCACTTGTGCAGGGAAAGCCCCTGGCGGGCCGGTTTGTGCACCTGCCGCGTCCGCAGGTTCGGCAGATCGCGGCTCCCAGTGGCTGCGGTTCGCTGCTCCAGGCCAATGGGATCTGCTGGAAGCGGCAGCCAGTATGTCCCTCGGCCCACACCACTTCCAGCGGCTCCCATTGGCCTGGAGCAGTGAACCACGGCCACTGGGAGCCATGATCGGCTGAACCTGCAGACGCGGCAGGTAAACAAACTGGCCCGGCCCTCCAGGGGCTTTCCCTGCACAAGCGGCGGAACAAGTTTGGGAACCACTGCAGTAAGGGAACACACACATAACTTACCAAACAGTTACAATATGTAATGGCTTGATACCCTTTTATTCTTATCTAAAAATAAAAGTATCTGAGGCATGCTCCTAGATTTTCTTCCTCATAAAGATCAAATTTTGTAGGAGAAGAGGTTATGGTGTAAGCATGTCAGTAAGTAAAAGATGGAACAGTAGAAAAAGAAGCATATGCATTTAAGAGAGTATGTCCCACTGTTAGGAACAAGATACAGTTTAATCTGTGTCTAGTTTGGAAGACATAATGGCAGCACATGTCCACCAGGGTAAGTGCCATTTACAAAAAATATTGTGGACAACCTAAAATGCTCCTTTTGCTCCAGTATATGACTGAGACAACCACAGCAAAGGGCACAACATGTGGAAGAATAACGCTATACAACCACTACTGTTCTTTCTCTCCTTAGGCCAGCAAAGAGTTCAGAATGCTGCAGATGTGATGTCCTCATACTCATTCAGGAGATGGAGAAGGAATGAGAAAGACCTGAGTCGCACAATAGTGATCAGTCTAGTCATGAGGAGAATTAGTGGAATGTTCTACAGAGGGACTCAGAGAAGTGAATGACAATGATTGGAATGTTCCATAGCACAGAGTTTCAGAGGAGGGAGAATCATTGGGGACCAAAAAAAAAAAAATAGAGAGAAAACATAGTATGACGGGGAAAAAGAAATAATGGAGAGAGGAGAAAGATAGCATGAGAATGAGAAAGGGGAGAGAAAAGAGCAGAAAAGCTCAGAATAAAAGAAAACCTTAAAAATAAAAAAGTAAACATTAAAATCTAGAGGTCAGGAAAGGCCAGATTCTCAGCTGGTGTAAATCAGCACGTACGTTTCCCAGACCTGAAGAAGACTCTGTGTAAGCTGGAAAGCTTGTCTCTCTCATCAACAGAAGTTGGTCTAATAAAAGATATCATCTCACCCACCTTGTCTCACTAATCCTAGGACTGATACGGTTAGAACAACACTGCATACACCTTGCCTCTTGAAATTTTCCTGCTGTGTCTTTTGTGTAATCTGCATCCATGTGACACATAACAAGGACTTTTAAATATGGAACTTTGTTACTCAGCCTATTTCCCACATCCTGGGAAATTTTTAACTTAATGAATATTCTACTTTCAGAAAGCTATTTACCATTCCAGTGTTGCTAAAACAATAACTCTTCATTCAAACTCCTTTATTCATGGAAATATGTTTTCATCTCCATATATTGTAGTAATCTTGCTGTTGTGAGAATATACAGGCGAGATGTAACCTTTTGCTTATTTATATGACATGGTTATATCTTTATATATTGTATAATATATTCTGCATATTAATATTTTATTATGTTTACCCTTTTGGGATTATTAAAAGTGTATTATGTTCACTGAAGGGAAAAAGTAACCCCTTTTTATAATAACTTGGATAACTTTTCTCTGGGCATGAAAATTAACTTAGCCCTACAGCCATCACTGAAAGGGCTATGTGAATACTAACAAATGAAGTAAAATGCTGTTGATGAATTCACCTCCTGCCCCTACATGTTAGTAAGTATTCCATAGAATAAACACAGTTTTAATCAGCTGCAGAATCTCGCCCTTTGTTAAAATGCTATGTTATAAGCCTCTTCTTGGAGTAAACTCCAGGAGTAACAGTCTCTTACTAAATGCCCAGGTGGAAATAGAAGACTCCTATAAGCCATCTTTCCAGAAGAAGTGTGAATGAAACCTTTTCATAAAGAATTAAACTGATTTTTTTAATTAAATTGGTTTTAAAATAGTATACCCATAATCAGAAGGAAAAAAAGGAATTAATATAGAACTTGAAGAAAGGCAGTTGAAAAAAACATCAGGGTTTGTAACTATATGGCTTCTCTGTAATTAAATAGATTGCTAGTTTAATTGTTCTATTTGGAATTAGAAATCTCACTGCATTTAAACAATGTCAGTGAGCAAAAACGATTTTTCATTAGACTGGTATCTTTTATAACTAAATACATTAAATTAAAAACATTACTCCTCTATTTTCAGATTAATCACTTAGCAAATGTGAGCTCTCCGATATTTTTAGTTTGCTATAAACATGTTTGAAGAAATCTGGATGAACAGATGGGTGCATTTCTCAGACCTTAAGAAACAAAGCACATTTATAAAGGAAAACACTTAATTAAACAGTGTTCTAGATATTGTATCATTGGTTCACATCTTAGATAAATCTCTAGCTACACATTCAGTAATTGATTCTATGTATGCCTCACCAATACTGTATATTTTATATTGCTTTAGGTGCTGTAAGTCTTGTACCATTTGGCAGAATATCAGACAAATGCTTCGTTTATGAAAGCAAATTCTGTAGTCTGGGAATTCTATATTAATGCACCTCCATTACTTTAATGGATATTGGTCAGCCACTATTTCAAAAGAGATGTTTAGATATTTTGACTCTGATATTAGAAGACATTTAATACTAATAAAAGATTATTATGAAAAAATATATAAAATTAATCAACTCTCTTTCCCACAGGCTGGGAAAGAAGAGAGATTCTTATTATTTCTATTATTAAAATACATGGGATGCATTCAGCCCCACTGGTGATGGAGGCAGATTAGCTAGGTTAAAGTGAAGGGCAGTTTCTCCTCCTCTCTCTGGCTTGAGTAGGCAGCACTCCCCCACAGCTCCCTTTCCTCCTTGGTACGTTGAGAGCTTCCCCTCCTGTTTCAGTCTACCATGACCAGTAGACACATACCGCAGTGACCTCCCTGGAGCCATGCCCTAAAAGTGAAGCTCAGACACACCATCACCGGCAGCCTCTATCTTTGTCACCCCCTCCCATCAATTAGGCTTAGGCTCCCCTTCCATCTGTGATTGCATGTCCTCCGACCAGTTGGATTGAAGAAATTCCAAGCCTTCCTTTCCCCTGCTGCCACCATGCTTCCTGATTGGGCTGGACTGCCCTAGAATCATGGGGCTGCAAAGGTGATTTAAAATTACATCACCACCCCCGCCACTCCATCCTAGACCTATCCCAAACATAGTTCAGCCAGATTAGAGAACCTGATCTCAACAGCAATGTTCACCTTCGCTACCTACAAACTTTTTCTTTGATCTGGTCATGAAAGGACGCTCTATCTGTCATTCTCTGATTTTCTCAGGCTGGGGGAAAAAAGGAGGAGGTGTTAGTCACCCATGCAGTGGTATTGCCACCAAGCTGTACCTTCTTATAATTCAATGATTTGGAAGGGACTTTTGCAGCAAGACAGCTTTGGGGCATTTTCCTGCCTCTTAGATCTTCCTGCAGGGTTCCCAAAGAAAGTGGTGACCAAGCTCAAATTATTATGAAATAAGGCTATTTCGGTTTGTGTTTCAATGCATAAGATATTCAATGCCTTTATCTCAATGTTTTGTCAATTTAAAGTTTAGTTTTAAGTATTTTTCCTATTTGCTAGTATTAGATTATTTGGAAAATATACTGAACAGGTTTTATATATTAGAACACACGGTTCATTAAAATAGTCTAATATTTGTTCCTGCACTTCTGCCGTGTGTGGAGCTTCACACTCAACAAATCTCAGACTTTAATGCCAGGGTGTTGATTCAATTAAAAAAAATCCTTAAATGAGGCTATGGAATTTGCTTTTCATGAAAGCAAGGAATAAAGAATTCTGGCAGAAGTTGGATATAATGTTTTCTATGCAAGTGTCCAAAGACAGTAAAGCCAGTCCAAGTGAATCCTCATAACCTCAATCCACCTACATCATCTCTGCTGCTACAGTATTGTGTCCTGATCCTATGTCTGGATGTGTTAGCATGGACCCTGCACACATGCCGAATCTTCAGTGGGATTCATCACTCTGTGGGTTACTGGGTCTGCACTGGTGGATCCTGAAACATTGGGGCTTTGGGTTTCTCCTTTGAAGCCATGGAAAATTATGTTCAACTGCTTTTTGGCTTAATTTATATCCATTAGAGAGTAGGATGAGCCTAAATTCATGTTCATTTATGCAATTATCAGGAAATGAATCCAAGGGTGAAAGGCTGTCGTGTTAGCTACCTTTGACTGAGCCTCACAGTTTGCCAGCTAGTCTCTTAAACGTTCCTTTTAGATTGCAAGCTTCTTGGGGCAGGGACCATCATTTTGTTCTGTGTTTATACAGCACCTAACCCAATGGGTTCCTGGTCCATGACTAGGCTCCTAGGTGTTATGGTCATACAAATAATAAATACAAAAATAACTTTTTGTAAAAAATAAAATAAAGACATTACAACTAAGCAGGCTTTTCCCAAATTGCTTAAACTTACAGCTGGCTTGTGTTTTAATAACTTCTCTTTCTCTTTGTTCCCTTTTTTGTTGCTGGTGAAGTAATGCAAGGTGCCATATTCCATCAAGGCAGCAAACACAAAAATGAAGCAAACTGAAACAAAAAGGTCCATTGCTGTCACATATGAAACCTTGGGGAGAGATTTCCTAGCAATTGTACTTAGTGTTGTCATAGTCAATACTGTAGTAATACCTGTTCAAAAACAGAAACAAAGGGAGGTATTTCAATAAGTGATCCTACAGACAGATTTAGTTGTGAAGCATTTAATTTATTCTCTTTAGTACCAAAGCAATCAAACTGGCATAGCATTCCCCAATGCTACAATCAGATCTGAGCAAATTGACTCTTCCACCTACACAGAGCCTACTGACTTTCATGAGGCTCCACATGAGCACAAATATATTTGCCAGCACAAGAGTCCATCCCCATGGATCCAATGGCAGGACTGGGGCCATAGAGAGCAAGATGATTTTAGCCTCTATTCAAATCCTCTGTTCTCCCCACACACTACAGAGTTAAATAAATTGTAAAGGTCTGTGAAATTTTCAACATTTTATACAGCGTAATGTTATTCAGACTTTACATATTTAAAAAATGTGAATAAGGAACAAATGTAAATATCTAGGGAAAAGGTGCACTACTTAACCATCGATTCTTCCAAAACACCCAGAAGAAAGGGTTAACAGGAGGTCAGACTGGATGATCTAATGATCCCTTCTGGCCTTCAAGTCTATGAAAGTTCTAACTCATAGAAGAGGTATTTCACCTAAGACTCACTGCACAGCCTTTGACATATGAACCAATCACACAGAAGAGCTGGCTTTAGTAACTATATATTCAGAATCCACACCAAATCACACTTCATTGATGTAATACAACAATTTTGTATTACATTTTCTGCTTCACGAGGATTAACTTTAGAATACAAGAGCTACTCCAATTTCATATCGGCACACCTGACAATGCAGATAAGTATCTAGTGGGATTTTCAAAAATGCCTACCTCCCAGCAGGTTGTTGGGTTTTTTTAAATCCATTAGGTGCCTATGTGCATCTTTAGGCCTATGTGCATCTTTAGGTGCCTTCAAAAATCTGAACCACTGTGCTTTGGAAAGGCACAATTTCCACCAAAGTTCTGCCATACATGTGGGTGGGGTGAGCAGTCAGCTCCATCCATTAGCAAGTCCCCACCTTCAATGCAACATTCCCACTGCAGCAGCCAGTGGGGAAGGGATGGGCATGGCCCTGTATCCTCCCCCCTACTCTATTTTCAGAGTCCTGTTCCATAGGGGAAGAGGTAGCACTTGCAAACATTTGCAATGTTCCTCACAATGAAAGCAGTACAGACGCTGCTATTGTGATGCTATGGAAACTGATATGAGAGCCGGGAAAAAAAATAGCTTGATTGTCATGTCCTAGGGTAAGTTTTCAGGGCTGGAAGTTTAGAAGAAACAACTTGTAAAGTGAACAAATTGAATATGAAGTTGGCAAGAAACAATGAATCGGGAACATAGGATGCCATATTTACATTCTCTTTTCAGACTGTACCCACACTGAGGTTTAAATACTATACTTTAGAGGTAATTTATATAGATTCTAAATAACATGAGACATGTCAAATCATTAGGTTTTAAACTCTATTCACTAAAATTTTATGTAACTTTTTGTTAATTAAATAGCATAGAACTAAGTGAACAAATTCATCACTTTTTAAAAAAATCTAGATTTTCCTGCGTTCTTCCTGTACATCAATGCTGTCAGTAAATTCCTGTTACTCATACTCCAGTATGTAAATAGTAGTATATTGAACAATGATATTTCTTTGTAACCAAATTTGCAAGTGTTCTCCTACAGACTGAAAGTGTTTATTCTGATAAACCAGTACTTTTGAAGAGAGCATAAATAACTGCAACATATTAACAAGAGTAAATATGGTTTCTTTAGTACCACTAAAATTAGGAACTGTTTTGGCTACTACTATTCTTAAACTGATTTAATTAAATGAGCTGGGATGAGTGCCTTACCCAAATGTTAAAACAGAACCAATATTGAAAGGGCTATACATTTAGACTGATAGGCTGCTGTGCTCCGTGGCATGAAGCACAGGAAAACCATGGAAATAACAGAAATGGGGCTCAATTCTGCTCTCACATAGGTTTAACTCCATCATTAATTTCAGTTGAGTTACTTCCAATTTTTCCAGGTGTGAGAGGAGAATCAGGAACATGTAGACAGGAACAACTGTTATGTTTAAGGATCCTTTCCCTTCTGCATACAGAAAAGAGTGACTGAAAAGGAGCCAGAGAACTGAAAACTTGTGGTCCCAGGCCAATAAAGACACAGATATGTTAAACACTGGGATTAGTTAATCTTCCTGGATTAATTTCCCCTGTGTTCTGCAACTCTCACTGCAGCAAAATCATGCCTCTCAGCCTAATCATTGACCATGCTGCCATCATACTGGATGATGAGAAGACCATATATAGAAAACTCCTCTATGTGCACAGCTGCAGATCCACAGGGTTTGGATCAGGATTCCCTGAGGATTTTCAGCCTCTGCTGTGGTGTCCCCTGGTGCAAGCCCAGAATCATTATTTTAAAGTCATGGATATTTTTTATTAGTTTCTTTGTCTCTGAAGATTTTTATGCATGGGGAACATACATACCTAATGATGTCCTTGCAGGCACAGCGTCTTTATTAATCCAAAATGAGACCCATGAAAGAACAACTGTTAGTATACAAGGAATGTATGTCTGAATAGTAAAGTATCCCATGCGTCTGCTCAGATCAAAGAAGATTGTCATGATAGTATAGTCCCCTACGAGGAAAAAGACCACAATTCTAATTAGACATTGCAAGTAGTTTTCTATCCCATAATTTTTGGTATTCTTGTTCCAAATACATACCATGTTGTAAAATGTACAGTGGGAAACATAATGTACTTTCCTTTTAAACAAAGCTGCCAAAGGACTTTTATCCATTAAAACAGGTCAGCTGCAATTCTGTTTTGCCCTAGACATTAGCAGCACACGTAACAACTAAATGGTTCCTTGCACAATTTAGGCAAAGAATGAAAGTGCATAGGCTGCTAATCCTTTAAATGCATGCAAGAAAACATCAGATTTTTCCTTACCAGACAGAGTATGAGAAATTTCAGTTGTATTTCGTAACCCTACAAATGCAAACTGGTATAATCTCCAGTATTTGGGATCTGCGACTTCAACAGAGGTTTTCTTCCATTTGTATTCAATTTCATTTATGGGGTATCCATCTAGAACGAAGTAGAGTAAAACAAGTATTCATTCACAGTATATAGCAAATAATGCTTTCACTTGTGATCTCTGAAATTAGATACAACCCAAATAACTGGGTCAGAAAACAACTGCTCCATAACATACCTGATGTACTATTAAGCTTTAGCCTGCAAACGTTTCAGTTTTAAGTGTGGCTAAATGTACTACCAACCAAAATGATAGAGAATACAGACATTTAAGGAAAATGTATTTCTCAAATTAATAATGCAATATTTAAATATGAAAAAGTTTAGCTTGTAGTGATTCTGTTTCTTTAGAATGATAGTTTAATGTAATACAACAGAGGGGCATAATTTGAGAAGCGTATTTAAAGCTTAAATGTGGTAGCTACTTTTATTTATTTCATACTTAATTTGCTGTAAAAGGTATAAATGCTTTTGGAAACTTATTTGCCTTTCCATGCTGAATATTTGGGGACTGATTCAGAACTGCATTAATCCAGTTTTAGGTGCACTAGGAGAATACAATCTTTCAGAAGACAGAGGTTATGTCTACACTACAAATGCTACAGTGGCACAGCTGCAGCTGTGTAGGTATTTGCTACAACAACAGAAGGGTTTTTCCACTGCTGTAATAAATCTACCCATCCTCCCTCAAGTGGCAGTAGCTAGGTCCACAGAAGTTTAGGTCACCTTAACTACATCTCTCAGGGGTGTGAGTATGGGCAGCATAGCTAGGTCAACCTAAGTTTTAGATGTAGTCCAGACCTGAGCTGTGAAAGCATGTTTAGTTGAAGTATTTAAGAAGCAAACACTAAGCAATAATATTCACTTAAGAAGATTCATTGTAGTTACATTCATCTCCTATTACACTGTACATTAAGGAATAAATTGTTTGGATGTGTTCAGTATTTTATTTTACCACTGGTAGCACAATGTCCTTGGAAAAAAATTAAATTTTACATGCTTAATAGAGTTTATACTAAAGAGGATAATCCTGTAAGTTAGTAATTCTTACTCATATATACTAGTCCCACTGAAAGCAATATGTGAATGTATAAGATACCATTCCTCTGGAGTCAGAGGCCTATAGCTGGCTGGCTGATTTGCTCCACCTGCTGCACCTAATAACGTACTGGAACTTAATTCTCTGACCCTTATAAAAGAAAGCAGCAGGAAATGGGGAAGTGGGACTGCAGCACACACCAGAAAGCTGAGGGGCTGGGGCAGTGCTCCCAATGGACTTCTACTGGAGCTATGGTGGAGAGAAATTGCTCCAAATGGACGGAAGGGAGGGTCTGAGGTAAGAGCAAGAAAATTTTAGTTACTGGCATGAAGGACTGGCATGAAGGGACTGCTCGGCCTGCACAGACTTTTGAGGGAAGAGTCTGCAAGGTTTTGCTTGTTTGTTAAGAAGACTTTGATAAAATGACTAACCATGCTGGAAACTGCTTCCCAGGATTCCCTGAGAGAGATCAGACAGAATTAACCCTGGGAGTGAGTGACTCAGGAAGAGCAATGCCGGTAGGAGGAGGGTGCTTTAAGATAGGCCCCAATCTGTTTACAAGTGATGCCCAAACAGAGGCCTGACCTGAACCCCTTCCATCAAGAAAGGATATGGAGAAGATACTCCAAATAATGGTGAATCAACAGCATGCAGAGAATGAAAGGAAATTGCAGACGGCACTTCTGCCACCCAATGATGCCTGCAGGAAGCCCAGCTGGCGGAGCATGAGCGGAACAGACAGTTCCATGTTGAAATGGCCAGGCTGCTCTCACGGTGGCTGCTGGTAGATGGGAACAGCCCCAGAGGGGTGGCCTGCACCAGGGCTTCACCAAGTCTCACCTTGATGAGAAGCAGTGATAACCAGGAGACTTACCTAACTGTCTTTAAGTGCATTGCCCCCACAGCAGGCTGAAAGAGGAGATCCTGGGTGGCCCAACTGGCCCTGTACCTCACCAGAGAGGCCCAAGCAGCTTATTGGGCCCTGAGTGTGGACAAGGCACAATCCTATATGATACTAAAGGCAGTGCTTATGGGCCGCCTCTGTCTCTCTCCAGAGGCTTATCAAAAGAAACTTCAGCCAGAGCCATTCCTTAAGGGAGCATGCCCCTAGGCAAGTAGTTCCACAGCTTTAGGACTCAGCTACCTGATGGCTAAACCCAGAGACCAAGACTGTGGCAGAGCTTATGGACAATACTGTCCTACAACAAACCTGAACATTCTCCCTATAGTGTTCAAAGCTAGGTTTGAGTTTTACCTGACATCCATTCAGAAGTCACTAGAGACAACTGAGAGGTTTTTGGAAGCCAAATTGCCTAGGAGTAGGAAATACAGTCTCCCTGAAGGCTGGCCACACTTAGGACAGTGTCAAGGGACAATAACCTGCCAAACCAGCGAGGGTCATAGTATTGGTCCGCCCTGAGCGAATGAAACTTTACCCTCATCACAGGAACATCAGGAACAGGGGCTCCAAAGTCCCAGACTTTCAAGGGACCACCACCACCCTCCCGTGCAGGGCCAGCGGTATGTTATAATTCTGGGCAACCTGGGCAGAGCCAACGGGAATGCCCTGTGATAGAATATGACTATTTAGGATGCCTCTTTGGCCAAGCAGGTGAGAATCCAAATCAACCATTAGGACTGACCCCAAGGCTTTTCATGGTCCCTATAAAAATAGGGACAAACAGAGTGGAGGGATTGATAGACTTGGGGTGTGGACAAACTCTACTTCAAAGGGACTTAGTCTCACCCAAAGCCCTGGATCCAGAGTGATCCATCTGAATTTCCTGCATTCATGAAGAAATCTGTAAATACCCAATGGCCTCAGTTGTTTTGCAGTTAGCAGATCAGGTAGGTCACTTCCAGGTAGAGTGGTAATCACCTACCCTGGACAGTGATTCTGGGATGTGACTGGAAATGTCTTCTGACTCTCCTGGAAGGAGAATCAGTTCCCTCCAACCCAGACCCCCTACCTCAAGAAAAGACCCCTTCTGAGGATGCTAGGACCTATTGCCCATTGTTCAATCCAATCTTTTTGAAGTCTCATGAAGGTCCCAGAGCTCACAAAGACATTCAAGGAAGTCTCGGGATCAAGCACAAGCCTAAGCCTGTCCTGGAGTTGACTCCATGGAGCCTGGAGAAGCACCTTCCCAAAGGGTAAACTCTGTGAAGGGAACATCCCAACAGTCTGTATGTTATCACTTATCCATGGACACTGCAGATCCCGTTCCCATCTTAGACTACAGTGTCTTGAGTGACACCTTTGATGTTGTGGCAGCTCAGCATGATGACCAAACACTACAGGAAGCTTTCAGCCAAGTTACTGCTGCCAACAGGATGGTTACTTTTGAACACACATATCACCAGTTTCCCTGCTTTGAATTATGGGATGAGATTCTGAACTGAGTAGAGAGACACCCATAAACTAAAGAACCCAGAGATCCACTCCTAGTCCCCAAATCTGCCAAGCAGGAGTTCCTATGGCTAGTCTATACTCTTCCCATAGTTGGACATCTGGGTAAGGTGAAAACCCAAGAAAGATTGTTGGCTCAATTCTTTTGACTGAAGATATGTAGAGAGGTAGCTGATTTCTGCTTGCCATGCCCTGATTACCAAAAGGAGCTACCCTCATCACAACCCACTGTGAGCAGGTAGGGATTGATATAATAGACCCTCTGTAAAAGAGTGATTGATGTCACAAGTTCATTTTGGTTCTTGTGGACTATATCACCCAATATCCAGAGGCAATTCCCTTATGAAACACCTTTGCCTCCATCACGGAGCGAGAGTTACTCCAACTGTTTTCCTAAGTTGGCCTTCCATTGTAAGTAGTCCAACACCCCCAAACAAAGAACCAAAAAGCAGGTCTGGGCCTTTCTTGACCTAACAGAGTACTATAGAAGATTTGTGCTTGACTTTGCCCTGTTAACTGTTACCTCTTACCAACCTGGTTTAAAAAATAATAATCAGCCCCTGGACAAATCACATGGTCCCCTCAGCGTGATCAAGCATTTCAGAAAATTAGGCAGTTTCTCTGCAAGCCAGTGTCCCTTAGCCCCGATTTCACTCGAGAATGCATCCTACAAACAGACGCCTTGCATTACACTGCAGGTGCAGTGCTACCCCAAAACTTCCATGCACAACAGCACACTATCCTTTACATAAGTAGAAAACTCTTAGCCCAGGAAACCCAGTACTCTGTCCTTTGAGAAGGAATGCCTGGCCATACACTAGGCTTTAAAGGCACTGATATACTATCTGTTTGGAACACCCTTTGTCTTGGTCACTGACCATGTGGCACTAAGATGGCTCCAAATCATGAAGGACTCAAATGCCCATGTGACAAGTTGGTACTTAGACTTTCAACTCTTTCAATTTATAATAGAGCACTGGCCTATGAAGGACCATTGGAATACAGGCTTGCTTTCAAGAACCGAAGAAGACAGCAGGCCCTGTGGTAAGTGCCATGACAGGCCCACTCAAGACAGGTGGGTATGTGAAGGTATCAGAGATAGTATTCCTCTGGGATCAGAGGCCTGCAGCTGGCTGATTAGCCCCACTCACTGCATCTGAGAAAGGTCTGGAACTTAAGTTGGCTGACCCTTATAAAAGAGGGCAGCAGGAAATAGAGGCAGGGACTGCAATACCCTCCAGAAAGCTGAGAGGCCAGGGACAGTGCTTCCAATGAACTGCTATTGGAGCTACTGCAGAGATGATTTGCTCCAAACGGGCAGATGGGATACTATGTGGAGTAATTTATGGCTGAGGCTCTGAGGTAAGAGCAAGGAAACTTTGGTCACTGGAGTTACCACTGCGAAGGAAGAGACTCCTCAGCCCGCACAGACATTTGAGGGAAGAGGCTGCAAGGTTTTGCTTTTGTTTGTTAATAAAGCTTAGATCAAACAACTAACCCTGCTGGAAACTGCTTCCATGAATTCCTTGAGAGTTTAGTTAGAATTAACCCAGGAAGTGAGTGACTCAGCAAGAGTCAAGTCTGGTCTGGTAGGAGGAGGGCACTGTAAGATAGGCCTTAATCCTTTTACACAGTGGGCCTAGTTGTGGTGATTAAGTGTTACTTTGTTGTGACCTGATCCTGTAATTTTATGCTATTAAAATATACTACATGTAGTCACTTAAATGCAGGTAAATTTTGCAGATTACATACATTTCTTCCTCTCCTAAGATCTGATCCAAAGCCCCCTGAAGTCAATGAGCAGATGGCTGTTGACTCCAGGGTGCTTTGCATCAGGCCCCTAATTGGTAGGATTATTTTTAACCTTTTACACTTCATTTCACTGCAACTTTAACATCATTCTTTCAATTCAAAAGAAGACTAAGCAAACTATAAACAGCTAATTTTTTTTCTGTTCTGCAAGAATTTAATGTGCAATCACTGACCTGCTGCTTTGCAGCCTATCAATCAACAGTGTCTGAATTTAAATAATAGAAAATAAAATTATGAAGTATTTTACCACCTACAGCTTGAAAACTCCAGAGGACAGGAATGCTCATCCATAGGAAAGTTATGAAGCTGAAGATAACATTCAGCATTAATTGTCAACCTAATTAGAAGAAAAAGTTTTATGAGTGAGGTTATGTTCAAGCACCTAGACTCTTTGGGCTACATATTAGAGTATATGCAAGTTGTTTTGGCCAATGAATATGTATTAGGGATAGGCAACTGGCCATGTACAAAAAGTATTCAGTATAATTTCTAAAGAATGGTATCCATCACCAAATACTACTTGAAGACCTGTGTGTCTGTCTGGTCATGCTAGTTTGCATGACCAGTTATGCTACCCACAAGGTATATCAAGTATGCCATTCTATTTTTGTATCCTTTCAGCTCTTCACTAGTACAAGCTGATTAAAATAGGAGGAGCAGTTCTCCCCTCACTAACCAAAGAGGAGGGGGAGTTGTAGCAAAGTGCCCCTTACCCAAGACTGGGAGAGCTCTCCACCAGCATTAGCAGAGGCACTGGAGCTGTGCTCCCTCCACTGCACCCCCTGGAAGTCTTAAACCACATGTCCTTTATGTGAAAGCCATTGATAGATGGCTATATGTTAGACCACCTAATAGCCTACTCTAATGGCTTCTCTTAAAGTGGGATTTGGAATCATTATGCCTGATGACTGGACGTGCAATAGTGGAATTAAGTACATAGGGCCCCATCCTGCAGATCTTACTCATGTAGGTAGTTTCAATGAAGCTAGTGGTACTAATATGAGTAGCAGGATCAGGCTCTTAAAGAGAAGATGCCCATGGGTAACATTTTCAAGAAGATAAATGCCCTAAATCACTCCAGAAAATAGGACTTAGGCTGTTGAGTCATTTAGGGGCTTTTGAAAATTATACCTTACATCTACGCAGAAAACTTTCAAAGGCCCAAATTAGGTCCCCAGCTCCCATTAACTTCCACTTGGAATTAGGCACCTAACTGCTATTTGTGCAATTAAATGTCCCCTTCTTTTTGGTAGAGGTCAGCTAAACTGATTTTTGAGAGTAATACCATGCTTAAATATCCCTGTGTGGTTGGAGGGGTGCCGGGGGAGAAGCTGACAAGCAAAATAGGACTATGAAGTAAGTTGCTATTTTATATACACACTTCTCTGGGGCCTTTCTGGAAATCTGACCTGACCAGTTGAGACAGACGGATAGACTTAGGATGCAAGAAGGAAAGGACTTCTACCATGCTGTAGAAAACATACTATATTTCAACTTGAAAGTTTTGTGTCCACTGGGTCATGGGTTTGTTTTTTTAAGTAGCCAACTACAGTACATGCATTTATTCCCCATGTTTTCTTTTCGGTGATTTGCTCTTTTTGGATAATTAACCAATACAATCAGCTTTTATTTAAGACAAAACAAATTAGGTTTCGGATCATAGATGGGTGTCTTGAAGAGATCAGCTGACCAACCTCAGGAAAATCAGCCTGCCTATGAAATTGAGGGTGAAGAAGTGCCAATCCTGCTCCACAAAGTGCCAAAAGGGAAGTGGCAAAGGCCATTAGGGCTAATTGTAGCCAAATGGCCTGATGTGTTGTCAGAGCCTGTTGGCTCCTTCATTTGCTATCATATGAACTTTGTTTTTCTCCATTTACTTCCACTTTAGGCCAAATTCAGGCCATCTCTTTCCCTGATACAAATGTGTGCATTGGACAGCACTGGGTTTTGCTGAAGGTCGATTACACTTCCGGTCTCATACATTAGCTTGGTGACATCACTCTCATCCACTGCTCTTGGAGAGCTTACATGAATGCTCTTCCCTAGACCTTCTAAAAGAATGTTAACCAGAAACAGCAGCAACAAACCTGGAACTGCAATTGGACAGGCAGCAAGCTGGCTGGAAGACAGTAGAAGATATGGGTATGAGCAGGTTTGGTGGTGGTGCTCCAAAAAGTTAACAAACATTTTAAACATTAGCAGATGAGCATAAAACTCTATACAGGAAATTCTACCAAAGAGGATATACTCTTTAAAGAGGGCTATATCAGAAGGCTCTATCAGAAAACTGCACTCTTCAAAATAAGATATTTTAAAAAATCAAGTTAACAGTGTCCTTTTAAATCATGTTAGATTATTTTTCCTTCTAAAGGATTATTACAGGATACTATACTATCCTATACTGGCAAACAACTGTTTCCCATAATGGGCACTCCTACCCCACATATATATAAGTATTTATGACTAATATTTTAACTGAGTGCTTTCTTTTATTCAAACATAATTTTGTGAAAATAGCTACAGAGGACAGTTAAGAGTTCAAGTCAGTCCAGTAAGTCTGCTGTCCAGTGTACAGCTGGAGTGGTGACACTTCAAGAGTTAAACACAAATTATGGTATTGGCTTGTCGCATTACATTAATCTTATTTATCTTTACTGTCTTCTTGTATCTAAATAAAACAAATCTGCCCCCTGCTCTGATTTAATTTCTTGTTGAGCAGTACATTACAACAGCATATATTTTATGTTCCTCTTGACTAAGCCACAACTAATTCCTCTCCACATTTGTTTCTGAGCCTCTGAACTTCAGAAGCAAAAGGGACCTGGAAGTTACTTCTTACTATAATTCTTTCCAAGTCCCGTTCACAATATTTTGTTTATTAATGAAAATGCATTTATTTCTGTCATTTGCAATTGTTTTTAAAGTTGTAAAATTAATAGGTTTAATTGTAATGGATTGCAGAATATAACAATGAGTGAAAATATTAATGAAGAGCTCCTTTACATCCAGTTAATGAGCCCTTACCTCAGAGTATATAATACTCGTCCATCACTCCAGATTCGAAGCAAACGATTTGGAGTTGTGATCCAATGAGCATCAGATTTTCTTGAGTTCCGGAAGAAAGTGTCTGGAATCCAAATTTTTCCAACCATATTGCTATTAAGCATAAGCACTTTCATTGAGCTGTTAAACTTTAGGCGACTATCATACCAAGTCTGGGCAAAAATTATATCTATGGTGTATTCCTAGAAAAAGAGAAACCACCATATAGTTTTTTATATTTATGCACACATGCACACACACACAACCAAAGCCTATATGCCAAAAAAAAAAAAAATTAAGTTAAACTTAAGGTCAGCGCCTTCATTCTGCTATGGACTCCTTTGCAGCGCTTGAGGAGTGCACAGCACTTCTAGCCTCTGATATAAAAGGAGTAACTGAGGAATGGGGGACATGACTAAATCAGTTGCCAGAACAGCCACTTGGGACCATAGGTACCTAGATGTGAGATACAGCAGCCCCAAAACTCACAATGCAGATAGAACTACTCTTTCACCAAGCATAACTTGGTTAGACCAGAGTTTCTAGGCCTGGTTGTTGTTGTTTTTAATTATCTTGAACATTTTGTGAAAATTTTTCCCATGGGTAAAATTCGGTCATTTTTCAACATTTCCATGAATGTCTCATGACAAAAATTATGGAATTTGTCTACCAGTCAAGTTAAACACAGTTTGAAAAATTCATGAACACGCAGCAAGGGAAACCTCACCATTTGCCACGTCAATTTTGATCATGAACACTCTCTGCATAAGGAGGAACAACTCCAGAAGTCCACAGTAGGAAGGAAACCTTGTTAAAGAAAACCACATATCTGTTTCAGGCTGTAGGTAACATCTTATCTTGATGGAAAGTAATTTCCTTAGTAGATATTTTATGTCCAGAACAGAAGAATGGTAATAAAAAAACAAAGAAACCATGATTCTCATTAGACAATTCAGTCTGCATCTTCATATGACAATAGTAACTGTACAGCGTGGGAGGGGAAAATTTTTACGGCTGTGTTAGACTTGTTCTTCAGAAATCCTTCAGGGCTGCTCTGCACTTAAGACAAAGGAGCAACTTGACACCATCTCCTCTGAAGAGAGTTTTGTTACTGTCACAGGGCCATATCAGGCCCTTGAGCCCCATGGGGAAGGGACCATCCATGCATGGAAGTGTCTGCAACAGTGTTTCTTTCCCCACAGAGACCTTGCACAGGCTTTCAGTGCATCAAGAGTCTGCTCTGGGGAACAAGAAGACTTGGAAGGCCAGGGTAGAGATGTACCTTTCCACGTAGCAATCTATCCTTGTCCCAGGGACAGCTGTAGCCACAGGGAGTGTGACCGGGGTGGGGGTGGCGGGGCTGACCCAGTGTAGGGGCACAGGGTCTTCATGCAGCTGGCTTTGGTCTCTTGTAGAGGTGCTAGTTTTGACAGGGGAGGGGAACAACACGTCATTTCCTGGGGTGGGGGAATCACCACAGCTTTAACTTGGAGGGGCAATCTGCTCTATTATATAATATAAATTGTCTTGCATAGAATTCAATGCCATGAAAAAGGAAGGCATTATCAATTACAGTGAACTCCACTTACGTGCAGTGCTCAATTATTTGACCTGGGTCACTCAAATACAGCCTCGAAATGTTGGTCTGTCCAGAAAATAAGATACAGTGTCGGTCATATAAAAGTAAAACTGACTGCAGAGGGATTAATGTCTTTGTTTTCTAAGAAATGAATATACCCAAAATATGTTCAGTTCAATGTGTTTTTAGCAGCATAAAAATCAGCCGGATTTTAGGAAGGAAGGAAGGAAGGAAGGAAGGAAGGAAGGAAGGAAACTATACTTGCTAAATAAAAAACCTTGGGCCAGATCTTCAGTGGCTGTAAACTAGCTATAGTTTCACTTAAGTCAATAGAGCCATTGCCAATTGACACCAGCTGGAGATCTGGCCCCTCCTATATCTAATAACATAAAGCATAAGATCAATAAAAGATGCTGCTGATTCACTGCCTCAGGAAAATCACTGTCTTAGTTTTAATTTCCCCCTCTTCAAAATGGAGATACTAATACTTGTTTCCCAGAAGGTTGTTAAGATTAAATTTAATGTTTGTGAAACACTCAGAGACAAAAGCAATGAGTGCCACAGAAAAGACCACAAGGAAATGAATGATTCAGTGTAGATTTTGGATGGGGTACAGTAAATACAGCAGGGATCACTAATTGAATGATGATGATAAAAATATGGAGCAGCTGTCTCATTCCCTGAGCACTGTCCATCCTGTGCATTGAATGAAGCAGGGGGGCATGTGGAAAAATAGTATGTGATCATGTAATTAAAGATTGTATCAGAATGCATGTACACAAGGGAATAGAATTAATGTTCCATAGGTAATCTTAATTCTGGCACTTCCTAATTTTCAAATGTTGCTTTTGCAACCTAGGGTGGAGGAAAAAGACATATGATTGAATCATGATGTTTGGCACATATTGCTAACCCTACTCTTAAACTGCTGGATGTTTTCTTTGTTTAGCTGACTATATAAAAAAGAAACATGTCACATTTCATTGATGGGAGAACTAGGGTTTGAAGGTCTTTTTGATTAAGTATGTTGTGGCAGATATGGCAATTTTCTAAAACAACAACAACTTACTGAGTTAAATGTAAGTATCTTTGGAGTCCATTGTACTATAAGCAAAGGTTCTGTATTACTGTGGACTGGGATTGTATGTAATCTCTCTAGGGTGAAGATGGTATGCAAACAGTTGGAAGTGATATGAACTTCAAAAGACTGTGCTGAACAATGGCCCATACAAGAATGTATTTCTGAGCTAAGGCTGTTGTAACCACAGAAAAACTCCTTTGTGGAGTTTGCAGGAATGACTCTGACAAGAGCCCTTGTTGGAGTTTGGGTGTGATCTCTGGTAAGTTCATTTGCATGTGTGTAGGTTCTTTTATTGTTTTTAATAGGTTTTCTGTGCAGTGCTTTCACCTTAAGAATAAATGTGCTTGCTTATAAAGGACTTTGGGGTAACTTATAACTGCTGGCAATTATGCTGTTCATAGCCTTTGAAGAGAAAGCAAAGTGGAGATGCTGGCTTGCTGTGGCCATCACAACACAGTCAGGGAACTGTGCAGCCTGGAAAAAACCTTGTTGAGGAGGGAGTGAAATGTCGGTCACTGCCCAAGAGAGGTGACTGCTGAGGAGCCAGGAGCCTAGAGTCAGTGCTCTTGAGTGACCATGGAGAGGAATACAAGTGCAGTTGCCCTGATCTTTGACATATGTTTTCAGAAGTGCCTTGAGGGGGGAGAGATGATATGGCAGGCAAACCAAGGAGAGGATTCCAGGGCTAATGGGATGAATGGAAGAAAACACAGAAAAGAGAAGTAGGAAAAGAGCCCAGGGGAAACAAAATATCAGCTGAATAATTGTAATATAACACACTTGGAACAAGTTATGTCTATAACAGTTAGGGTGACCAGATGTCCCGATTTTATAGGGACTGTCCCGATTTTTGGGTCTTTTTCTTATATAGGCTCCTATTACTCCCCACCCCTTGTCCTAATTTTTCACATTTGCTGTCTGGTCACTCTACTAACAGTTTAAAGATGTTAAGTAACTGATACAGGGAAAGATAGTGACTTGCCCTTTTATGTCATGAATGGGAAGAAGGGAATATAAGAACTGACCCACTTTCCCACCCTGTGAAGAGTTCTATGGGTCCACATGTGTGGAGAATGCTCTGCCCCTACTCTCTTCCCCCTCCCTTGCCCCATATGCCAACCTGCACAGCTGAGCTAGCATGAGGGTGGCATAGCAGTAAAAGTTACTGACCCTGTGAATCAAGGAGCGGGAGATCAGGGAAGGAATTATTATCCTCCATGTCACTGTTCTTTTCCTGGGCTGCTCCTGGGGTGGAGTAGCTATTTGGCCCCTTACACAGGGTGAAACAAGTCTCAGTCATATCCATAATCTTGTCAGAAATTGCAAAGACTTTAAACATAATTACAATTTGAAGTGTCTCTGTTTTCTGAAAAATCACTCTGCCAATAAGTCATTGTGGGACTTTGCTTATTTTCCTTGAGTGATTTCCTGTTCAAAAATGATCAGTGTATAAGGGAAAAGGTGGGAGGGAGGAGACTGGGGGGCCTGTAACTGCTAATCATGCAGACTGACCTGGGATCATCTGGATCTAAAAGTCTGATTTATTTCCTGACAGCTACTAACACCAGTAGTTGTGGTTCCAGAGGTCAAATTAGGCCACTGGTTATATCTGTGCAACCCCTTTGTCTTTAACTTTTGCCTTCAACACAGAGCCTGACTCTCCATTTGCCTGTGCTTTGTGTAGTCAGCTACAGCAGTTCAAAGTGGATGCAAAATGCTACCAAGTCAGAATGGCAGGCAGTCTTTGGCACTCACTCTGCACTGGTGTAAATGATCACACAACTTCCCCACCCCCCTCAAGTGACTTCAATGGGCTGCACAAGTTTAATTGAAACTGAGTAAGTAATTCTTTTGCAGACACATAAGAAAAGAACAGACTCCAGCTCCCTCTTCTAGAGCTGACTCTGCAGCATTAACAGGAGTAAAAAGTAGTCACTAGGTGAGTGAATCAGCAGATGATGTTTTCAATATACAAAAGGAGCAGATCAGGAGAGTAAGAAGGTGCCATTTTAAATATTCACTTTTCACAGTAGAGCTGCAAAAAAGAAATATGTCAAAGTAACATTACAGTCAAACCCACCAGAGCAGGAAAATTTCAAGCAGCCACACAACATTTACCACCCCAACAAATTAAGGTTAAAAAGGAAGAAAAACTACTAGAAGATTTGGAAGGAAAACGGGGTTTCCAGCAAGGGAACAGCCGAACCAAGCCAGCTGCTTATATTATCTTACATTTTAGCTCTGAATACGAGTTCTAGACATAGTTGTAAATTGCACAGGTACTTAACTATTCCTCCTTTTTAAAAAAATGGCGCAACTTTGCTAACACCTTGCATGCAGCATTTATCACTGATCAAATACAACCTAATGCATAAAATATAATACAACAAAATTAAAAATCTGTTGCTGAATAGTTCACTGCTGTGCAACATTGAACCCAATTCCATGGATCTGTGAGCGAGGGATGGCAGAGAGAGGGCCCTCCACATGCAACTCACTCCCTTTCTCTGCCACCTCCAAAGCATTCTCATCTTTCCTCATCTGCACCGAGAGACCGCTATTCTTGAGACTCCATAGTACATTCTCTGGCTACATTACTTTTCTACGGAGCTTTCAAGAGGTTTTTGGGTGCAACAGCCAGCACTGAAGGCTGTGGTAAGGAGAGGTAGGAAGAGAAAGACCAGAGAAAGATCCTGCCTCTGGTGTTGGCCTGATATCTGCACTGATCTTAGTGGATTCATGAATTCTGTAAGATGAAACCGCTACCTATTTCTTTCCCTATTTCCCGAAGGAACTGTCATTTCTCTACAAGAGGGAGAAGTCTGGCTCCTAAAATTTGCCGAATAAGTGTGGCAGTTCCTATTGTCTGAATCAGACCCAACATCCATCTAGTCCAGTATCCTGTCTGCAGTGCTCGCCACAACCAGATGATTGAAGGTCATTGTGTGTAGAAACTAATAGTTTACTTCTATACTATCCAGCAGAACAGTATTTTAGATTTATAATATACTCCTTTACTGCAGCATCTCTCTCCAGATGATTATTTCATCTCTCTTATTTTGGTACAGAAAGATACATTTAACAATTCTATCACTTCTTCCATTCTTTCATCAAACCTTTTGCCTTAGTGTCACAATGTTAAAATAAAAATGATTTACTGCTTCTCTTTGAAATGAAATGAGTGATAAAATAGCCATGCAAACTAAAACTGATTTAATCTATGGCCACAGCAAAATGTGTGTTCATTCACATTTAGCCTCAAATTATACTTAGGGTTCAATGACCATGACACATGTTAGCTTATATTTGCCATTTGATTAGACACTGAACTCTTTAGAACTCTGCTCTCCCATGACTTGAATAAAGAGCTAGCCTGCCTAATTATTTAAAGCTTACCTCAATTTTTCTCCATCTCTTTTCAACTGTGGCACAAATATTATTCTGCAGCACTGTAACATAATTCAAAGTGGAGAAAATAATGAATAGTGATGGATGACCATCAAACAGCCATATTGTGAACGGTTGAGCAATTACTCAGCTGAGTAGTCCCAATGAAAAAAATCAATCAATAATAAAAAGTAACTGCACTACGAAAATCAGGAACAGTCACTACATGGTATTTAAATTAGACAACTCCTGAGATCTGTCACAATTTCAAATAGCAAATGAAAAAATATGCATAGTCAGCATTCAAGTACAGCTAGATACTTGACTTTTTGTTGGAAGAGCCTGAGAAAAGGAAACAGACCCTGCTCTGTGATGTTCTACGTGGATGTAACTAATTCTGCAAAAGTTATTGCACAGGTTGTAAACCAGCTATTGCATCTGGAACAACATCGATTCTGAGGCCTAACTACAATCACTGTGATGGAAACCATGTGCCATTCCAGCATGCTGAGGAGTAAGTGACTCCAAAGAGTAAGTAAAATCCAACAAAAAAGGAAACTGTTTGTTTCTTAATTTTTTTCTAGTAGTCTCATAACTGATTTTCTATTCCACAATACAAGGGTGTATTAAAGAGTAATGTGCAGCAAAGTGGGTCTGTCATGCTAGCGGGGACATGCTAATTGGAGCGTATTTTATATGGAAAACAGGAAATTAAGAGTAAAAATGTCCTGATTCTTTATGGGACAAACACAAATACAACCATATTTCCCTAAGCCAAAAGTCCAAGAAATAGCATAAGACTTGCTTCAGCCGAAGTCTGAGATGAAAACTCAGCAAAGGTCTGCAGTGCACCTTGCTTCAAACGAGCTGCAGAGATGAAGAAGAAAACCCATTTGATTCATCTCAGCTCAGTTCTGTCTAGGTCATTGCCCTCTTTGGTTGATTCTGGCTGAAAACTTAAACTGAAAGAAAGTTTTCAGGAAGAGATTTCAAGAAAAAGAGAGGAAAATTTTTGATTCTTCTTCAGGAAAGTTAAAGAAAATATACTGGCATTCTGTCCTTATCAATAAGGAGAGATATTACTAAATTCCACAGACACAGTTTGGTGTGGGGATAAAAGGGTTAGGCAATCAAGGCAGTCAAATACGAAATAGTGAAAATATGATCTAAGAGGCAGGAATGCATGGAATAAAACTATCAGCATTAGCTGTTTTATCAGCATCTCACCAGCATACTGTCAGTGAGCACTTATTCTCTCTCTCTCTCTCTCTCACACACACACACACACACACACACACACACACACACCCCTCTACCTGCATGTAAGCAAGGGCTTTCAAGCAAGATCTCCAATATTAAAATATTTAGCAGTCTTCCATTTATAGCTACTCTAACAAAAGTTCTAAAATGTGGCTGCTCTCTTTGGTGAGTTATTTTAAAGCCCCCCTTTTTTAAAACTATGGGAACTGCTTCAGGCTTAGCAATGGATTCATCAACAGCAGATCCCCATGCCTGGGACTGATGCTGAAATTAAATTACTTGTTTCAGCAAACACTTTTGGTTATTTCCTTAGGACCCTAAGGCCAGATCTGGGAAGCCCAATGAGTCACAATACATTTTGACCTATACATCTGACATTTTTGATATTGTGTTGATGGGGAGGAGAGGCAGCCGGGGCTTGTAGGAACTTTATTGAACAGAACACAGTTTCATCAGTGGTTGGAAACTTTAAACCAATCAGATAATTCCCGTTAACAGATCTTACTATAGGCTGTCATGTGAGCATATGCCAGGCTAATGGAAATAATACTGCAATGACATGTTCACAAGAGGTGTATAGAAAAAGTCAATTTGACTCCCTAAATTGTAATAATACAGCAGATAAATTCATATTATTTGTTGTTACATCCGGTGTACACACTAATCTGGGCCATTATGAATTTGAAAAACAGATAAGCGGTTGTATAAATAAATAATAAGAGTTATTTTGACTCTTCTGTATAAATTAGAGACTACTAATAAAAATCATGCCTATTAATTATTTTTCTACCTGAAATATTTATTAGAGTACTTCCTGCAATTATGGCACTTGAGAGTTTGGGTTTTATTTATTTGTTTTAAACACACAGGAGTTCCCTTGCTGAAAGTGATGCATTGCTTTTCATTTAAACATAAGTATGCCCGCTGTTGCCATTCCTATAAAAACCTCAAAGCAATGAAAGAGAAGGCTAATCAGGCAAACAGCATCATAAGGTGAAAATACACAAAGATCAATGGGGTGAATGCTGATAGGGGCTAGGGTTCATCTTCCCTTTTTGTGGTTGACATCAGTGACCTGTAAACCTGAGTAACTGCACCTCTGACTTCTTGAGCTACACCCACTATCATATAACTAGAGAGACTCAAGACAGAAATTAAGTTTGGTAGGATGATTCTCACAGCTCGAACACAACATCAAAAGGCAATATTTGCACAGGAAGGCTAGGAAATAGTAATAATGTATAGGGATATATTTTGAAAAATATCTACTGTCTAATTGACAATGCAGGGGATAGCTCAGAAAGTGTTAAAAATGGTGCAAGAAATGAAAGATAGCGAGTCTGTCCTACAGATCACAAAAAATTACCACAGTGCAGCCAAGTAGCCTGTGTGTGTTGGGAGCAAGTTGGATAGAAGAAGGAGAGGGGAGCGAAGGCTATGAAGAGGGACATATGGTCTTGCATAGCATTAGCAGAATTTGATACTTATGTTTAATAGCAGATATTAAAATATGGTTAAAAAAAGGCAGCAGATTTCCAGGTGGAATTTCCTTTCCCAAAACTGTATCTTTCAATTATTAATTTCAAATACTTTTTAAAAACATATAGGTAATAGTGTAGATATACATCAACAATTGAAATATATATCAAATATTGGAAAGCCAGGAAACATTAATACACCAAAACCAAAACCCTCTATGTCTTTGGTGATGGTTTGGCCATTCATATTGTTGTTTTGTCTAAGATGTCCAAGATAGCATGAGCCAAATCTTCAGCTTGTATACATACAGCATACTCCGCTGAAGTCAATGGACTTATATTAGTTTATATCAGCTGAGGATCTAGCACCATATATTTTGTCAATTATCCAATGATAGTTTTAGATATGGAAAAACTAAGCCAACTGTGGTTTAAACAGCAGAGTTATTTTATACACAGACAGTCAAAACTGAGCTGGCTGGATATATATGATTTAAAATTTCACTACAGCATAAAGTTGCCTAGGTATACAGTGTTAAAAAGGACAAAAGCCATACATCAAAGGATTCATAGATGGCATGCACAAATCAGGGTATTCTTTCCACTGAAGGGCATTTAAAAAAAAAAACTTTGTGGAACCATAAATAGATCAACTCCTGTAGATAGTAAGTCTGTTAAGAGACAATTGCCCAGATTCTCAGCAGTGGCTGAGAAGAGCACAATGTTACTTGGGAGAGGGATGCAAAGGTGACATTGTCATTCTGGGCCAGTTCTAGTTCAATCCCTGAAAGCTGCTTTAGCATGTGCCAACTGTCCAAAGGTTCCCTTAGAGGCACTTCCTTTCCTTTTCTCTCCCAGCCACACCCCTTGCACCAGCCATGGAAAGGGGGAGTGGCATAGGATCTGCTATTCCACACCACATAACTGGAAGATCCTCATATACTGTGGTAATCTTCCTATAAGTGGATATGACAAGTTTTGCGTTACTTTACAATAGCTGTGATGTGAGGCAAAGCAACTGCAATGCAAGATCTGGAGCAATAAGTTTCATCTAGTGTGAAATACCCAAATGCCTGTACAGAGATTGTGAAGATGTAAGAGAATGAGAATGTAAACTGATATTTGTTCAGTACTGTGTATGTTTATAGGGCCATGTGAAATTATAAAATAACAGTGATTAATAATACTAATAGGCATATGGATTCTAAAGCTAAGTACATTTCAAAGCAAAGCACAATTCAACTGCCAAGCTTACTAACGTAGTATTTAGACATCTGCTTACTCATTGTTTACATATATATATATATATAATTTCAGCAAACATCAAATATACATGTGGATAACAAATCAGCTATCACACATAATGCTGACAGAAACAAAAAACATTAAAAATCCACCTTTCCTTATTAAGAAAAGTAAATTGAAAAACTGTATTCTGTTAGCTCAATTCAAAGAGGGGCTTGAGCTTTAAAAGCTGAGGGGGTTTCCAGAGCTGAGCAAAGGTTGGCACTGCTGACCTGACCTGAGAGTAGAGCATACTGACATACTGCCATAGGAGAAAAACTACAGAGATAATTGTATACAATATGCATATAGAAGCCACACAAGCTGTTTGGATTCAGTGATCTAGAAGTTTAGAATCCTCACCCCAAATTCTGACAAATTTACATCTATGGATACAGGTTATATGCACCTGTGAATCTTAGTAAGCCTCATTCACCACCACCCTTTTCTCTCCCTCACCATGCCAAGCCAAGAGACTCTACTGACTGTGGCATGTTCCTCTTAGACATCATTGCACTCCAACCGCCAAGCAAAGCTGCCAAGCAAAGCTTCAGGAATTGGTTCACTCTCAATGTCTGTTCAGTTCACAAACCCATCATGAGCCAAAACCTGGAGGGTTCACATAGCTCTAGAAATAGATGGTGAGTTGCTGTGTGGGACAGTTATTATTTATTATATATTTCTTGTGTGTCTTACCTGGAACTATATTTACTTTTTAAGAGTAGGTTTAAGGCACTACACCACATAGATATATTTATTTAGATTTGTCCATTTTTCATACATGTGTTTCAACTCCTCCTGTACATGATTCCACCAGTGTGTGTCAATAAGACTAGTTACATGTGTAAACTGAAGTACAATCCTAAAGCATATGCAGGATCAGGCCCTTACTCCCTACAACTAATACAAATAGCTACAGTACCTCTCTCCAATAAATAAATAAATCTTTATTTATACTGGTCACTTTACATACATTAAATAGAACACTTAATTCAATAATATCCAGTTTCAAATACAATTAAGTGATGCAATATTAGGTGTTACATTTTTCAGCATAGGAATAATGAATGTCTATGGCAGGGGTCGGCAACCTATGGCACGCGTGCCAAACACAGCACGCAAGCCGATTTTGAGTGGCACGCCACTGCCTGCCGCGGTCCCGGCCCCCAGCCCCACTCAGCCCCCCAACCCACAACTCTCCCCTGCGGGGGCAGGAGGCAGAAGCTTGGTCCTGCGGCAGACAAGCTCCCCCCTCCCCCGCTTCTTCCCCCAGCGTGCTGCTTTCCTGCCCCTCCCCCTCCCTGTCACCGATCAGCTGATCGCCCTTGCGAGGGGGAGAGGCAGGAGGGGCAGCGTGCTCGCTGCTCCGTAGAGGAGGCAGAAAAGAGGTAGGGATGGGACCTTGGGGAAGAGGGTGGAACAGGGCATATCCCTTCCACCACGAGCCAAGCACCCCAGCTCTGACCCCTGAACACCCCCCCACACCCAGCCTTCTGCCCTGCACCTCCACACTCCCCCAGCCCTCTGCCCTGATCCCTGAATTCCCCCCCAACCCCAGCCTTCTGCCCTGCACCCCCACACATCCCCAGCCCTCTGCCCTGACCCTGCACCCCCCACACACCCCCATCCCTCTGCCCTGACCCCTGAACCCNCACCCCCAGCCCTCCGCCCTGACCCCTGAACCCCTCCCAGGTCTGGGGTCCTGGCTGCTGGCCCCTTGCCAGCCGGTGTCCCGGCCGCAGGCCCCGCTCAGCCCGCTGCCGCCTAGGTGAACAGAACCCCAGGCTGGAAGTGGGCTGAGCAGGCTGGCGGCGTAAGATCAGCATTTTAATTTAATTTTAAATGAAGCTTCTTAAACATTTTGAAAACCTTGTTTACTTTACATACAACAATAATTTAGTTATATAATATAGACTTATAGAGAGAGACCTTCTAAAAAACGTTAAAATGTATTACCGGCACGTGAAACCTTAAAATAAAGTGAATAAATGAAGACACGACACACCACTTCTGAAAGGTTGCCAACCCCTGGTCTATGGTAATGTACTTTCTGACCAAGACTGTTTCTATTCTGATGTGTTTAATGTACATTGTATGATACTTTAACTGAATTTTAACAGAAACAGTTTCTGTTCTTTAAAAGGTGTAAAAAGGAAAAGTAACTGAAATCCTGTGTCACATTCCCAATGCACCAAACTACAAAGCATCCTATACTAGGACAAATAAAGGACAATGCTTAGTAATCTATATCAGGGCATTTATACCTTACCAGCCACAGGGAAATGAGCCTCACCAACCTTTACAAATGAAGTATTGCTTCTTAGTGATTACGATTTAGGAATAAAAATGGCATTTAAAAATTGATATTTAAAAGTAACCATCAGGAAGTACTACAGATCAAAGTAATGAATGGTGCAATAAGATGAGAAAAATCAAGCCTTACAACTGTCCATGCCATTCACTGTGCCTAGTGAAGCAACGTTTGATGTACCATGTGAATCTTTGACGTATCCAGTGCTTTTGCTACCTTATTAAAAATAATGGTGCTATGCTTCAAAGTATGGCTGTTAGCTTGCTGTAACAAGAGCCTTCAATGGATAACTAGCAAGAGTCACATAGAAGTTACACAAGCTAAAAAAAGAGAGAGTCAAGTTCAGGAATAATAAGGAAATGAAACTGTAAGACTGAAGTATAATTACAGGAATGTATTCTAGTCAGAAGTTCTACAACCAAAAATCCATTAATATACTTTAAAAGTTGAATAAATAGTGCCATCTTGATTGACATTCAAGAAAAAAATTAACACCACACTAAAATAGAAGCAGATCCAAAACTGTTACCTAAATATTAAAGATGTGGGTGTCAGCCAAGATAGAGATTTTTCTTTTTTATACACTTTTAATCAAAACCATGCAAGCAA
This sequence comes from Platysternon megacephalum, assembly GCA_003942145.1. Taxonomy (NCBI): domain Eukaryota; kingdom Metazoa; phylum Chordata; order Testudines; family Platysternidae; genus Platysternon; species Platysternon megacephalum. The sequence goes on along the minus strand of QXTE01000007.1, from coordinate 9,582,135 downwards.
AAAGTTTTGTCCCCAATCATTATTCATAGATTCATAGATTCTAGGACTGGAAGGGACCTCGAGAGGTCATCAAGTCCAGTCCCCTGCCCTCATGGCAGGACCAAATACTGTCTAGACCATCCCTGATAGACATTTATCTAACTTACTCTTAAATATCTCCAGAGATGGAGATTCTACAACCTCCCTAGGCAATTTATTCCTGTTTAACCACCCTGACAGTTAGGAACTTTTTCCTAATGTCCAACCTAAACCTCCCCTGCTGCAGTTTATGTGCACTTTCCATTAGTGAGTAACTATACCAGGGGTCGGCAACCTATGGCACGTGTGCCAAACACGGCATGCAAGCCGATTTTGAGTGGCACGCCACTGCCCGCCGCAGTCCCGGCCCCCAGCCCCACTCAGCCGCCCCGCCCACCGCTCTCCCCTGCGGGGGCAGGAGGCAAAAGCTTGGTCCTGCGGCAGACAAGCTCCCCCCTCCCCCGCTTCTTCCCCCAGCATGGTGCTTTCCTGCCCCTCCCCCTCCCTCTCCCTGCCGCCAATCAGCTGATCGCCCTTGCGAGGGGGAGGGGCAGGAGGGGCAGCGTGCTCGCTGCTCCGTAGAGGAGGCAGAAAAGAGGTAGGGATGGGACCTTGGGGAAGAGGGTGGAACAGGGCATATCCCTTCCACCACGAGCCAAGCACCCCAGCTCTGACCCCTGAACACCCCCCACACCCAGCCTTCTGCCCTGCACCTCCACACTGCCCCAGCCCTCTGCCCTGATCCCTGAACTCCCCCCCAACCCCAGCCTTCTGCCCTGCACCCCCACAGCCCCCATCCCTCTGCCCTGACCCCTGAACCCCCCCCCCCCCCCAGCCTTCTGCCCTGCACTCCCCACACGCCCCCAGCCCTCCGCCCTGACCCCTGAACCCCCCCCAGGTCTGGGGTCCTGGCTGCTGGCCCCTTGCCAGCCGGTGTCCCCGCCGCAGGCCCCGCTCAGCCCGCTGCCACCTAGGTGAACAGAACCCCAGGCTGGAAGTGGGCTGAGCAGGCTGGCGGCATAAGATCAGCATTTTAATTTAATTTTAAATGAAGCTTCGTAAACATTTTGAAAACCTTGTTTACTTTACATACAACAATAATTTAGTTATATAATATAGACTTATAGAGAGAGACCTTCTAAAAACGTTAAGATGTATTACCGGCACGCGAAACCTTAAATTAAAGTGAATAAATGAAGACATGGCACACCACTTCTGAAAGGTTGCCTACCCCCGAACTACACAATCTCATTAAAGTGGTCCCTCTCTTTATTGCCACATTCTCTCTCCATTATATGTTTCCCCTCCATAGTATTGTCTGTGAAACTAGATTGTGAATACTTCAGGGGCAGGGATCACATGTGGTTTATCCGTGCTGTGAAGTCTCTAGAATGCCTTTTGGCTCTGTAAAATAACTGCATTTCCTAACTATGGAACTTTTCCTGGATTCCTTCCCCCAAAACTCCCATTACTGCAGTGTTAGTATGCATTTATTTTAATGTGAGTTTTAGATTAACAAAAATTACAGGATCCAGCTCTATTTTATGTAAGGGTGGCATAAAAAGTATTGGGAGCTTGTCATGCCCCTCTTCAATCACCATAACATGCCTCTTGCATGGCCTCTCCAAAACTGAAAAGCAAGGGATTGCCACAGTTCCACTGCATGCAGGAAAGGACAGGGAAAGTCTTTGCTCGGGAACTTGTATCACCTGCACACTTTGGAACAGTGCTACACAAAAGCTCACTCCATGGAGAGAGACAGGGCAGAGATAGCCAGCAAAGTCCATAGACTATGCAGATCCACTAGACTCATAGCCAATTCCACTACTTCAAACTGGTACTAGTAGACATAACGTGACTCTATACCTGGCTCCTGTCTGGGAGGAGAAGGAAAGGATTCCATCATCTGAAACCCCTATGTGGATCTATGCAAAGCCCAAGTAAATGGGCTTGCATGGGGATGAGAATTGGAAACTCATTGTGTGCTCTGGGCCTAAGTTCTATGCTGATAGAACCTGTGCCTCAGCAGAACTTACTGCTGTAACCAGGGCATTGGTCATTCAAAATGCTCTTAGCCATATCTTGTGTGGCTACTGTATGATGCCAAAGACTAGACAGATTTGTACCTGTACTGTACATGGAAAATATTTACTCAAGCACCTGGTGTCTGTAGATACTCACAGACTATGGTGTCTGAAAACACTCTTTAGGCACAAGAGAATGATTATCATGTCCACACCATTTAAAATGTATGTAGAACTTTAGTAAATTAAATCCTGGCAGCCAACACCTACAAAATGGTGCAATCAAAGACAAGTTCTACCAAATATCTCACATACACTTACAGCCTCTTTTTTCATGCAAGTATAAATGTGTTCATCAGGTAGAAGTGGGGGACAAAGACTAAAATCAGAAAGGTAATTGGTTTGCTCTTCATAATATACATCCTTCTATCAAACTAGTTCAGAAACAGCGGTTCATGTGACATACTACTTCAGTGTTATATTCTGTTATAAAAAAGCTGTTTCTGACTATATTGTGTCATATGACCAGATTAAATAATAGAAGGACACCACAACTTTCTAAAATAAGTTAATTATAAATATTGTCATAAATTATGCCTTCCAATTTTAGTGGTTTTACAATAATGTCTTTAAAATATTACGAACTCCCCTCCCCCGCCACCCCCTTTTGCTTTGCAGAGTAGACTAATTGCTTATACAGTGGAAACAATGAAACTGATGATATACAAACTGCTGTCAAAATGTACAAACTAGAAAAGAGACAGAAGTTATTTTGCTCTAATCTCTTTAGGGTAGTAATATAATGTGTTACATGTAACAATAAGTATATATAAATATATATATGGAAGAGGTGCAATTTCTTCATTTTTGTGTTCTTACATCTGTGTACCACTAAGTTACAGAAGGTTTTGAAAAATTGTCCAATTTTATTGAATTCACATATTTTACACCACTAGAGCACAACTGGCAGTCTACATGCAGCTCAACTTGGTGTTTCTTGTGGTCAATGATCAGCCCATTTTCATTGGCACTAAATACCAAAAGCACTTTAAAAGGCTTTAGAAGATAAGGTACTACCTTATCCTTTTCAGAGGCTATAACAACATCTTATCAATTCAAATATGGATTGTACACTTCAAAGCTACAAAGTATTTTTTTAAAGCATCCTCCAAACATCAATCTAACTGCAGTATATTTTTAGCACCCAAAACCTGGAGACTTACTGGTTGAAAAAAAAACTGTAGAATTTTGGGTGTTTAACTTGAAATCAGTAGCTGAAAGAAAAATCTGTTTCCATGTTAACTCCTTCCTAACAGAAGTGAAGACTGCCACTTACTGCATAGCAGAGGCTGACAAAAAAGCCACATTAGAGTCTTCCTTCACATTGAAATCAACCTAGCCCAGGAGCAGAGATATCCTCTTTACCTAATCATGGCCTGGAGTATGGAGTGATGATGAATGAGATGTTTGTGTAAGGAGAGGGAGAATGGAGAAACTAGGAGAGGGAAACTAAGCATTTTATTGGTTTAGGATAGAAGGAAAGAGAGAAAAAGAGGCATGAAAGAACAGTGGCAGATAAAGAGAGAAAAGGTAGTAACAACTAAAAAAAATCAAGATTATTACATTTTATTTAATTTATGCCAGATAAAACATTATGGGAGACATTACAGCAACTCAGATAAAGTTGTGTAAATACACTTGCAATGTAATGTCCATGGGTGGGTCATTGGAGGTGGGGATCAAACCTGTGACCATTGGACCTGAAACAATGAACCTCTGTTGTCTGCACTGAAAGGTAAGGTTATAGCAGGCTCATCAACCTCAGCCACCAATAGAGGGAGACAAAGCACCACAGAGCAGATGTGGGTTACATACTTGTGAAACAGTGTTGCCCTTACACCCGCTGTCAGGTTGCTAACACAGCCCTCTGCATTTTCCCAGTTTTATACTTTCTATTATAACAATGTATTTTTCCTTTTTTTTACAATTGCACATTTTTAGATGTATATTTCTCTATTTCACTGAGGATGTAAATGTTTGATTGAATGATATATTTATGTAAAGTTATGCAAGAAACCCAAAAGCCAAAGGCTTATGGATGATCAATAAACCAGGCTTCATGAGAGAAAATAAAGTCAGTAATAAACTTCCACACTGTACTTATTTGCTCATATTTGAAGATCTTAATGTAATTTTCAAAGTAATATATCTTTAGCACCCAATGTTCCACTTATGACTAAGTGATATGCAAAGAAAGTGAAATATCTTATTGAGGAAGATTCTTATCTGTAAAATATCACCAGTTTGGAAAATGAAAGGTTTTGAAATGAAATGACTTTTATTTGGCGTAAGTATCTGAATCCTATTAAAATCACCTTCCCTAATAAGCGTGCAACACTTGATAGCAAAAAGAGAATTCCATGAATATTTACAAGAACTAACTGAATATGAAACACTGGTGTTTACAACAGGATATGGAATTTGATGCCTTATGGATGTCTTTCTAAGTTTCTGGCTACAGTGCTTCCATAGCTGTGATATTTAGTTCTCCCTTGATTTTAAAAACGTATGGGGAACAAAAGGGCTTTGATTTTTTTTTTTTTGGCGGGGTGAGAGGTGGATTTGTCTGTCTCCAGTATCAGTAGCTTTTCCTTTCATAATAAGCTTTTTTTTTTATGAAATGCATGATATCTGACGCAAAGCCATACACGATTAGTATATTTCAGAAACCAAAGAGGATGGTGATTTTAATTTATTTCATATAAATAAGTGAGGCTATAGTTGACATGGACCAAATTGCAACATTCTCCCCACCTACCTTTACACTGGTCAGCAGTTACTCACATGAACAGTTGCATTGACTTCAGTGGGAATACTCTAGCTAGTAACTGCTCAACAATACGAGTAAGATCATAATCTGGGCCCAAAGTAGAAAAAGTACAACGTTAACACAGGCAATTTGTTCAGGGCCAGACTGTGATACCCTTACTCCACTAACACACACCTTACTCAACTAAGTAGCCCCACTGACTGCAATGGGGACTGCTCATGGTGTGAAATACTATTGAACTAGTAGCAAGCATCTATCACAATCTGGCCCAATAAGAGCACTGAAAGATGAACAAATACAGAAGGTGGAGAAGGGGTTATAAAGTCATGCAGTTTGAGGCTAGAAGGGACCACCAGGCCACCAACACTACATCCAGCATCTGCACACTAACCCCAACAACTGAAATTAGATTGCTGTCCACTGATGCTAGTGTTTGACAGAAGAGGCTGCTATTATTTGCTACACCCTTGGACAGGTGGCTGCTTAGCCACATATGCTGTTGCCACAGTGAACTGTTTCAGGGACTGCCAAGGGAAACTAGGTGTGGGGAGAGGAGGTGAAAGGAGGCTGCAATAAGCCAACAGATGGGGTTGCAGAAGCTTGCTACAGGGAGGGTGGAGATCGGATAGCTTTCCACTTCCCTATTGCTCCTCTGCTCTACCCTCTCAGGAGCTTTTCACTTATTCCTTCCCATGTAGCCCAGTCAGAGACAGTGACTCCCCGACAGTACCTGCAGTTCATGGCAGAGGCCTTTGGGCTTGTAAGGCTGTTAGGGTACAATATATATCCTTGGCCATAGGTCATACCATCTACTTTAGGTTTTTCTAAGGCACCTATTACCTTGGTATGTAAGCAACGCATACATTTCCTGCTTTTTCAGAGCTCGTGTTCAGATAGACCATGATAAATCATTATGTGCAAAAACACTGGACCTCTTTATAATCATTTAAAGTAATCATTTATAAAAAGCTCAGAAACTTCTAACACTGCAATGTGCACGTTCTTTACCTTTTTAAGTACTCACATGCTGTATGAATGCAAGAGTTTGTCTGATGCTATACAGGTGTGCATGAGGGTAGAGGGTACAATGAGCTGACCTCATCCATGCATAGAGGCCAGACACAATCTCAGTCCTCAAGTTCATGGGAGTGCAAGGATTGCTAACAGCTCATCCTATCAGCAGCAACAGCCAATAGAGAGGACTCTTTTGCAGGGGATGGCATACACGGACTCCATTTTAAGCTGCCAATATTTTTCATGAGAAACTACACATATTGTAAAAGTAAAATAATGCAAATAGTTTAAGAAACTGCATACAACCAACATCAATCAAGAATGCTGTTACTTCAGTTTTTTACAAAATAGTTCCTTTTAAATATGATGGATCAGTTCTTCAGCTGGTGTACATCAGCATACCCCCTTGAAGTCAATTGAGACACACCAACATATACCAATGGGAGAAGCCCTGGTGAGACTACATAAGAGTTGTAAGAACAGCCAAAAAATGCAGTTTCATATTTCCCCCGCTTTCCATCCCTATGAAAATTACTCCATAAAACTATTGTTAATTCACAAATGCCAGCTCAACTCTTATTTTTCTTCATTAATTAAGATTTGAACCGGTGAATACTAAAATATTGGGCTAGATCCTTAGCTAGTGTAAATCAGAAAAGCTCCATTGACTTTAGTGAACTACCCTGATTTATCTCAGCTGAAAAACTGATGCATTATGTTTGGTAGATCATGGGGTTTTATTTTTTATTAATTACCATTTTTGGTGATGGATTTTAATAAGAAAACTATTCTCAAAGTATAGAGAATCTTCAGTTTCTGTCATAATGGTATCATAATTCAATTTTAAAACGTAATATAAATGTTCTTTAACACTACAGGGGCACACTATACTTGGATGAAAGTTAGAGGAGTTAAAGGCATTAATCTGAATAAAGATAGTGGTATTTCTTATTTATCCAAATATATTTTTCAGTCAATCAGGACTTACCATATTGATTGGATCAACTGGGCCAATGCTGTTAACATAGACATCTGTTTCAATTACCGTAGTTCTCACTAAACAAAAGAGTAGCCATAATAATTACATATGTAATCAACTCTATATACTGTATGCTGTTAATGTAACTTATGCTATTTATTAAAATAAGAATAAAAGTGATCCTCTTATCAAATACAGAAGGAGTAGTCATTGCATAAGATTGGCTTTTGATCACTGTGCACAGAATCACATGAAACATAACTCAATTTTTTCATTGTCATTAAATTACAATCATCAATATGAATCTTTGCTTCATACTGGAAAATTTAACTTTGTCTGATATGTTTTGTAACTATATGAAGCAGTGATGGAAAAAGGTCAGGTGGAGGAAGAAAATAAAAAGATTCATCTGCCAAAGTAAAATTTGAATCATAAACAGAAAGAAGAATGTTTGGAAAAATCATGTGTACATCAATCCATCAGGTCTAGGAGTAAACATATCTACATACTGCACAGAGAAAAATCTCAGGGTAATTTGTCAATTCTTATTGAAGATGTGTAGGAAAAATAAAATGGCTTTTAGCCAGGTTTCTTCAACCTATGTAATTATGTTCCAATGAAAGCATACCTGAAGATGCATTAATAATTCTTATCAACTAGATCAATATGTCACTTCATAGACAAAATTTAGAACTCTTAAAATATTTAACATATAAATGACTTTCATTTCATAATACAAGGAAGACAGTCTAAAGTGTTCAACAAAAACTAGCTTCTTTAAAGAGATCATCTTCTAACAGAGGAAGAATAGAATTGCATTCAATTTATTTGGATAGTCTCCTAAAATACCGGTCTGCCTTATAAAGGCCTTCTGTTGTATAGGTGTCACAGCATGGATGCAGTACCTTCCCCCAGCTGGTTTATAGGAGGGGAATTTGAGAGTGAGAGAGGCCAGGACTCAGCAATAGAACTATTGGTTTTTAAAAACATTGTTACTATGAATTTTTGCTTTTTCTACTTCATATTGCAGAGTGCGTGAAGATATACATGAAGGGAAGAGGACATGTCATGCAGCACCTCACAACAGGGCAGGAAGAATTAAGGTCCTGTGGCCTCATTGTCCCTAGCCAAGAGGACTGGGCAGAATAAAAATGTGGTGGGTATGGGCTGGAAGATTTTAAAAATGAAGCCCCTTTGTCCCTCTGCTGATTTATGGGCAGAAAGGGAAAAGAGCCAGAAGGAAAGTATTTAATATAGAATTAATTTTTTCCACTTTCTCGTTGACCCAAGTGGAGTTCTATTTTCTCAGTTCCAAAGAACATTTGAAGTCATATGACATGGCTGTACAGAGGTGATGAAGGGCTGCTGAGATACTGTGGGCACACTTGTGGTCTCTAGAATGGGCCTCTCCTAGTTTGAGAGAGATCCATGAGATAACCAATTGTTCCTCACACTCAAGGGTCCTCGTGTGAGGTGCCACAAGGTTCCATCTGTCTACCTACTCCTGTTCAACGTGTTCAGGGTGCTGTTAAATGGGTCAGGAGACATGAGGTGAAATCCTGGCTCCACTGAAATCATTGGCAAAGCTCCCATTTCAGCTGATCCAGCAGAATAGATAACCTAATCTCAGAATGAGATCAGAGTTTAGATGACATCCGGATGGAGGATGCCCAATTCAGACAAGACAGAAGTAAAGTTGGCAGGCGGGGGAAACATCTATAAGAATTAGTGAACACTGTAATGGCTTCTGACTGGGGGAGTGTGGCCCCCTTTCATATTGCAGGTTTGCATTTTGAGGATCCTTGTGAATCTCATGTTGCTCATGCATGCCCATTTAGTAGCTGGACCCTGTGTCTAGTAAGAGGAGTGTCACTTTTTCTTTTGGATCTAGGCAGTGCCTGTCTAGAACAGGTCAAAATGGGGGTGAAGGGAACAGAGACTGGAGTGGAAAGTGATGAAAACAGTGAACATCTTTATTTTTTCCATTTTATTTCACATTGGAAACTCTGAAAATGTCAACCATCTCAATCCATGTTTTTGTCACTTTGAGAACTGACCATGCATGGTGTGACATTATACTCCATATGTTTTATGGAAATATGCTTATGGGTGTGAATATGAGGTAACTGGAATATACTTTATGCAAAAGGTCTCTTGTAAGGTCTCATAACAAAGGTTATAACCTACTGATTATTCATCCTAATTGTATGCATGTATCATTCTTTTATCTGAAGCTAGAAATATGAAGTATAACTCTGAGGTCCTATTGTAATTATGCAAAGTGTGGGCCATTAATGATGGTTTAGAATCTTGATGGCTCCCATTGACTAGGACAACTGGTTGTAAATGGTTTATTTACCTGCACGCCTTCCTGTGTACGTGTGGGCCAACCCAGGAAGAATGGAGACTAGCGGTTTTACAGTGACATGTGACCATGTCACATGATATTGGAATCCATCTTAATCCTTGTACTTTTCCATTGATGAGGCGGGGGTGGAGACAAGCACAGACAAAAGATTCCTGCCTTGTGCCAAAGCTATAAAAGGGGGTGGAGCAGGACAAAGGGGGCTGCCAGTCATGAGAGAACCCCTGCTTACAACCTGAGATGTCTGCTGGATCTAACAAAGACTGTACCATGGGAAAGGATTGGGCCCAGAGTAGAAAGAGGTCTAGTCTGTGAAAAAACGCTTATTGGAACACCTCTAAGGGTGAGATATTACCTTTAATCAGTTTCTTAATGTATTAGGCTTAGACTTGCAAGTTTTGTTTTGTTTTGCTTTGTTTCTTACTTTGTTCTGGCCGTTATTACTTGAAACCACTTAAATCCTACTTTTTATACTTAATAAAATCACTTTTGTTTATTAATAAACCCAGAGTAAGTGATTAATATCTGAGGGAGCAAACAGCTGTGCATCTCTCTCTATCAGTGTTATAGAGGGCAGATAATTTATGAATTTACCCTGTATAAGCTTTATACAGAGTAAAACAGATTTATTTGGGGGTTTGATCCCATTGGGAACTAGGTGACCTGCTGAGCTGTTTTCAGTTAAGTCTGCAGCTTTGGGGGCATGGACCAGACCCTGCGTCTGTGTTGCAGCAGGCTAGCGTGTCTGGCTCAACAAGGCAGGGTTCTGGAAGTCCCAAGCTGGCTGGGAAAACGGGCTCAGAGGTAATTCCAGCACATCAGGTGACAGTACCAAGGGGGTCTCTGTGACCAAACCCGTCACACGTGGGACTAAGGATGGAACAACATGGATCACTGTAAACTCAGGAGGGCCAAATGAACCAAAAAAATCCCTGAAACAAACAAACAAAAAGCAAGGCAACGCATTACCGCACTTGCACTTTATTGATTTCCTAATGTATACAGATTAATAATAAAAACCTTCCACAAGGTAATGTCTGTATGTAATTTGGATTTATACAACCTTGTTTCCATGTAGAAACCAGCAGTAGTATGCTTAGAACAGAATATGGTTTTAGAATAGCATCTTTATGCTCTAAGCATGTCAAAGTACAAACAACAAATAAGTTAGTAATAATGAACATATAAACAAACCAAGTGGCTACAAAGCAGTTAGCAAAGCTCATGAATATTGGAATGAGAGGGACAGAAAAAGACTGGCTACACAATGGTGTTCTCTCTTTTTAAATTTCAAAATTGTCATAGGATTCTCAACTTTCATCTAGACAGTCACCAGAAATAGGCAGAAAAGGGAACCCAGTGTCTCATTCAAAGGATTCTACTTTTAACAGCACAGCACTCCCCTTTGTTCTCACATGCTGAAATGCTGTGTCAACATCAGGAAGAGACCAAATCCTGCTCTAGTATTTGAACCCATGAGCTTCAGGCTCAGAGACAAAAATGTTGCTACTATAAATGAGTCAAATTAATTCAACAGCAAAAATTCTTCTGTGGGATATTATTACCTTGAAAGTTAAGGATAATCCCAGTCAAGTAACTGTTCTGCAAGTCTTGTGACGTTGAAATCAACACCAGATTTTATCAACATAATTGGAATGGAGTATAGGATGAGTGCATTATTGACTGATTTTGTTTCTTTCTCTGTTAAATGTCTACTGCATTTCAATAAGTAGCAGGACAGGAGTTGAAGGTGTAGATTGTATTTCTTTGTATGGGCCAAATTTTGAGGCCTGTGAAGCATAGGGCTACAAGTTTTCCTAGTTCTGGAGAGAAGTAACAGAGGAAACAGTGTGATAACCTATGCTTTATTCAGGGACAAAAGTCAGTGAAAAAAAGATGTTCAGAAACAGAAAGGCAATGTGACTAATGAATAAGGCACTGGCGTGGGAGTCTGGAAACCTAGATTCCAATCCTGGCCCTACCAGTGACCTTGGACAAGTCATTTCACCTTTTTGTGCCTCTGTTTCCCTTCTCAGACTTTGTCTCATCTATTTAGACCAGTGGTTTTCAACCTGTGGTCCATGGACCCTTGGAGGGCCGCAGACTATATTTGATTTCCAAAGGGTTCTGCACCCCCCATTTGAAATATTTTAGGGGTCCAGAAATGAAAAAAGGTTGAAAACCACTGATTTGGACTGTAAACTCTTCAGGGAAAGGCCACCTATAAGGTGCCACAGGATTCTTTGCTGCTCTTTCTGTGTGTTTGTACAAAGTCTAGAACAAAGGAGCCTTGATCCATAAGAACATAAGAATGGCCATACTGGGTCAGACCAAACATCCATCTAGCCCAGTATCCTGTCTTCCAACAGTGGCCAATGACATGTGCCACAGAGGGAATGAACAGAACCGGTAATCATCAAGTGATCCATCCCCTGTCACCCAGCTTCTGGCAAACAGAGGCTAGGAACACCATCCCTGCCCATCCTGGCTAATAGCCATTGATGGACCTATCCTCCATGAATGTATCTAGTTATTTTTTGAACCCTGCTATAGTCTTGGCCTTCACAACATCCTCTGGCAAAGAGCTCCACAGGTTGACTGTGCATTGTGCTGCTATTAATTTCATTTGGTGACCCCTAGTTCTTGTGTTATGAGAAGCAGTAATAACACTTCCCTATTTACTTTCTCCACACCAGTCATGATTTTATAGACCTCTATCATATCCCCCCTTAGTCGTCTATTTTCCAAGATGAAAAGTCCCAATCTTATTAATCTCTCCTCATTCGGAAGCTGTTCCATATGTTGTCATTTTTGTTGTCCTTTTCTGAACCTTTTCCAATTCCAATATCTTTTTTCTGAGATGGGACAACTACATCTGCACATGGTATTCAAAATTTATATAGAGTCAATATGATATTTTCTGTTTTATTATCTATCCCTTTCTTAATGATTCCCAACATTCTGTTAGCTTTTTTGACTGCTGCTGCACATTGAGTGGATGTTTTCAGAGAACTGTCAACAATGATCCAAGATCTCTTTCTTGAGTGGTAACAGCTAATTTAGACCCCATCATTTTATATGTATAGTTGGGATTATGTTTTCCAATGTGCATTACTTTGCATTTATCAACATTGAATTTCATCTGCCATTTTGTTGCCCAGTCACCCAGTTTTGTGAGATCATTTTGTAGCTCTTCGCAGTCTGCCTGGGACTTAACTATCTTGAGTAGTTTTGTATCATCTGCAAATTTTGCCATCTCACTATTTACCTCTTTTTCCAGATCATTTATGAATATGTTGAATAGGACAGGTCCAAGTACAGACCCCTGGGGAATACCACTATTTACCTCTCTCCACTGTGAAAACTGACCATTTATTCCTATCCTTTGTTTCCTATCTTTTAACCAGTTACCGATCCATGAGAGGACCTTCCCTCTTATCCCATGACAGCTTACTTTGCTTAAGAGCCTTTGATGATGGACCTTGTCAAAGGCTTTCTGAAAATCTAAGTACACTATATCCATTAGATCCCCTTTGCCCACATGCTTGTTGACCTCCTCAAAGAATTCTAGTAGATTGGTGAGGCATGATTTCCCTTTACAAAAACCATTCTGACTCTTCCCCAACCAATTATGTTCATCTATATGTCTGACAATTTTGTTCTTTACTATAGTTTCAACCAGTTTGCTCAGTACTGAAGTCAGGCTTACCAGCGTATAATTGCTGGGATCATCTCTGGAGCCCTTTTTAAAAATTGGCATCACATTAGCTATCCTCCAGACATTTGGTACAGAAGCTGATAGGTTATAAACTACAGTTAGTAGTTCTGCAATTTGACATTTGAGTTCCTTCAGACCTCTTGGGTGAATACCATCTGGACCTGATGACTTATTACTATTTATCAGTTTGTTCCAAAATCTCCTCTAATGACACCTCAATCTGAGACACTTTCTCAGATTAGTCATCTAAGAAGAATGGCTCAGGTTTTGGAATCTTCCTCACATCCTCAGCCATGAAGACTGATACAAAGAATTCATTTAGTTTCTTTGCAATGGCCTTATCGTCCCTGAGTGCTCCTTTAGCATCTCTATCATCCAGTGGCCCCACTGGTTGTTTACCAGGCTTCCTGCTTCTGATGTACTTAAAAAAATGCTATTACTTTTTGAGTCTTTGGCTAGCTGTTCTTCAAATTCTTTTTTGGCTTTCTAATTACCGGTATGTTTTTACACTTCACTTGCCAGAGTTTATGCTCCATTTTATTTTCCTCACTAGGATTTAACTTCCACATTTTAAGAGATGCTTTTTTTTTTTTGCCTCTCACTGCTTCTTTTACTTTGTTGTTTAGCCATGGTGGCACTTTTTTGGTTCTCTTACTATGTTTTTTAATTTGGGGTATACATGTAAGTTGAGCCTCTATTATGGTGTCTTAAAAAGTTTCCATGCAGCTTGCAATGATTTCACTTTTGGCACTGTACCTTTTAATTTCTATTTAACTAACTTCCTTATTTTTGTGTAGTTCCCCTTTCTGAAATTAAAGCTACGGTGTTGGGCTGCTGTGGTGTTTTCCCCGGCACAGGGATGTTAAATTTAATTATATTATGGTCACTATTACCAAGCTGTCCAGCTATATTCACCTCTTGGACCAGATTCTGTACTCCACTTAGGACTAAATCTAGAATTGCTTCTCCTCTTGTGGGTTCTGGGACTAGCTGCTCCAAGAAGCAGTCATTTAAGGTGTCAAGAAACTTTATCTCTGCACCGCATCCTGAGGTGACATTACCCAGTCAATATGGGGATAGTTGAAATTCCCCATTATTGGGGAGTTTTTTATTTTTATAGTCTCTCTAATCGCCCTGAGCATTTCACAGTCACTATCACCATCCTGGTCAGGTGATTGGTAGTATATCCTTACTGCTATATTCTTATTATTTGAGCACGGAATTACTATCCATAGAGATTCTATGGTACATTTTGGTTCATTTAAGATTTTTACTTCATTTGCTTCTACACTTTCTTTCACATATAGTTCCACTCCCTCACCAGCATGACCTGTTGTGTCCTTCCGATATATTTTGTACCCTGGTATTACTGTGTTCCATGATTAGATACAAATAAGTAGTAACAGTGAGTTGAGTTAAACCTGTTCATGAAACAGATTGCATTGTGTTATCTCCGACAGGACTAAAAATACTGGGTAGAAACATTTGAATAAATATTTGCAGATTTCAGAGTAGATTTTTGACAGTCAATGAGAGCTCTGTATGTGGAATACCTTCTTATCAGAGGTATCACATTTAAAATAGCAAAATGAAAAAACAAACATGGAATTGCAGTAATTTGTTACCTATTTGATACTGCCTTAAAAATTAAATACTTTACATAGTACAAAAAACAGATATATACAATTTATATTGTACTTGCTATAAAAAAAGTTGAAAGTTATTTTCACATGTTCCATGTTATTTACATTCTGTTTATCTAGCTTGATACATTAATTCATGAACAGTTGACTTTTAAACAGCTACTTGCCACCATTTCATTAAAGCCCATGCAATGTCTGCATTCTCTGGTTCATATTTTCTATTTACTATATGTGAGATGAACTTACCTCCAATATCTGGCCGAAGTTTACTGTCATAGCCTTGAAGTAAAGAGTCCAGTATGTGAGTGACATCTCCACCATGAATCTTTGGTGCAAGTACCCATGTTTTGTTCACTGTTAGATCTTCATCATCCTCATCATCTGCTTTATCAGCACTAAGCGTGGTTCAATGAAACATGAGGGAAGAAAAATAGTGAAACAAAATACACACTGCATGAAGAATGAAATGATAAAAAGAGTAAACATGGCAGCCTAGTTATTATGTAGAATAAAGATTTGAACGTATTCTGGTGCCAGCACATAGTTACACCTAATTGATATATTTTATTGCTTATTTTTATGGCAGCACAGAGAACCTAGTATCTCATCCACCTGAGAAATGTGTCAAGAAGAGTGTTTGCCATTCAGAAACAATAACTCAGATCACAAATCAAGTGAAGTTGAATGAAGTCTTGACAGCAATTTTACCTTTGTTTTGAGTTTTTTTCGTAAGCTTTTCCCAATTTAACTGCTGTATTTAAATCACTATGTTAATGTTTCTAAGGGGTGTTGAATCATGAGCGTAGGTGTCCCTCAGAAATCAAGACCATCACCTTAATGTCACCAACTCTCCTAATGCCCAGTGACATCATTCCCAAACCAAGATTTCCCATATGTTAATACTTGGTTCTAGCCTAAGAATGTTCTAAAACAGAACACATTTATTTTATTTAGTCCAGATAATGAGCAAGGATTCCTAATGTATGCATTTTTTATGACTAAATGTTCATAGTTAGGAGCTAAAAGTTGGGTCAGTTTCATTAGTTTATTTGCATTTAAACATATGGCAGCAAGAGTGCTATTATTCATTTTAGTTCCAATTATTTATCAGGACATTTTATCAAGATCGAAGAAATACACAAGGAAAACAATTACATGCCCATTTATTATCTACCCTTCAATTAGATAAGAAGCAATTTATAATTTATTACTGAGTCAGAAGAAAAATGGTAGTGGCTTGAATGTGTCTATTGACCCACTCAGATGATCTCCAAAAGGCCAAAAATTGCCTAGAAGTAATTTTCTCTCCATTTGAATCAAATGAGTGTGGACTTAAATATTTCTCCATTGCTAACATTTGCAATCTATGTTACTCATCCACGTATTTCAAGGAAATTGCTGTGGGCTTCTAATCAAACAAAGTGCATCAAACTGATAGTAGTAACTATGTAGTGTTGTTGTAGACATGTTGATCTCAAGATATTAGAGAGGCAAGGTGGGTGAGGTAGTACCTTTTATTGGAAGAGCTTTGTGTAGGCTCAAAAATTTGTCTCGCTTACCAACAGAAATTGGTCCATTAAAAGATATTACCACCTTTTCTCAGCAGTAACTGTGGGAGTCATACAATGTATCTTGACAAAGAGACAATGGCTACCATTAATTATAATAGAGCATATGGAACCCATAAAAGTCATAGTTACAATGCTAAGATAAGCAAAGGTATTTAGGCAACAAAAAGGAATTATATTATTATCCTTGAAAGAAGTTGCACATCAATACTGTTTAAAAAAAAATTACTGCTTTCCATTGTACTCCTAGGGTAAGATTTTTCAGAAGTGCCTAAGGGTACATCTACATTGCATTTTAAAACCCATGGCAGCAAGTCTCAGAGACCTGGCCTTCAGACATGGGTTCATGGGGCTTGTGTTCTGGCACTAAAAACAACAGGGTTAACCTTACAGCTTGGGCTGGAGCTCACTCTCTGAAACCCAACACCCTGCCTGAGCTTCAAAGCCAGAGCTCCAGCCCAAGCTTGAAATCTACACAGCTGTTTTTAGCATTGTGGCAGGAGCCTGTAGACCCAAGCTCTGAGAGTCGCTGCTGCAGGTTTTAAAATGTAGTGTAGACATATTCTAGTGACTAATGATCACAAGTCTCACTGAAAGTCACTTAGGTGATTTGGAAAATCCCACCTTTAGTTTTAAAAAGTTTTACTTTCCTATAGTGAATTAATGCTATTAAGATGTGTTATTATAAATGATTACAAAAGTCAATGCATATTTTTAATCATTAAGGGGGAATCTTCAAAGTTCTTAAACCTAAATGTCTAAATTAACTTAAAAGTGTTATGTACATATAAATCAAGTCCTCTTGATTCTATTCCATCAATATAAAATCAAAAAGAAAAAGTTCTACATGGAGAGAACTTTAAGCCTATAGAGTCAAGTATCCAAACAAGTCAGGAAATGACACTGCAAGAATATGAATGCTCAAACTTAACTCTACTCCTTTGTATAGATACCCCAAATTAGTCTTTAATCAGATGATCTCCTACAATTTCTCAAAATACATAATTAGGGCTGGTTGAAAAAATTCTATCAAAACTGTTTTTTTCCAATTGAAAATTGGGATTAAAACTAAACTATTTTATTCACAGAAAGTGTCGGCTTTCGGATGATGATTAATGTTAGTTTGGTTTTGTCTCTCACTTTGGGAGGTGGAAAGACTTTTCTGTCTCATGTAGTGCCCCTAGAGGGAAGACTGTGCTGCTAGGGTGACATGCTGGATGTCCAGGTGGTCAGGGGGAGCCCAGCAGTGTTCTCTACCCCTCTCTGCTACAACTACACCTCTATCCCGATATAACGCGGTACTCGGGAGCCGACAAATCTCACCATGTTATAGGTGAGACCGCGTTTTATCGGGGTAGGGAGAGGAACCGCTCCCTGCCCCAGCGCACCTCCACTCTGCCTCCGCCACCTCCCTGAGCGCGCCACGCTCCGCTTCTCCCTCTTTTCCAGGCTTGCCGCGCCAATCAGCTGTTTGGCCCGGGAAGCCTGGAAGGGGGGGAGAAGCGGAGTGGCGGCAGCGCGCTCACGGGAGGAGGCGGAGATGAGCTGGAGCGAGGTTCCTCTGCGCCCCCCATTGCTGGGGCTGGGGGGCCCCGGGGAGGGCCGCAGCAAGTAACAGGTGGGTGCAGAGAAACCGCTTGCAGTAACACGAATTCGGATATAACGAGGTAAAGCAGCCCCGTCCCCCGGAGCGCTGCTTTACCACGTTATATCCAAATTCGCGTTATATAGGACCGCATTATATCAGGGTAGAGGTGTACTATGGCTGCTCAGTCTGTTCCTGGGGAGTCCCATTGCAGTACATGTTGCTGCTGCAGTTGTGAGGACAAGGCCTTAGAAAGTTCATGGTGGTTGGCTTGCTGCCAAAATTAAGCAGGCACAAGAGGGAAATTGCTATTTTCAGTGGTTTAGAATTAACCCAAAGCTGAATGGATTTTCATGGAATGAGCAAAAGGCACCTCTCTGATCCCAGGGCTTGCCTCCTGGGAAAGATCAAAGGCCTACAGCAAACAACTGAGGTGTTAATAACTATTCAAAAAGTTGTAAGCATCTTTTATAATAGAAAGTATTAGGCAACCTAGATACAGGGTTCACTGCCAGCTCCCGCTGTAATAGTGTGGAAATCACTTTAGTTCCTTAGACTTGAAAGGCATAGCATATAACACTTAACATCTTTACAGTACTGTACAGACATTATACAAATATCAGCTATTAAATATTTAAAGATTCCCATTAGTGGAATTCCATACTAAACACTAAAATGAGTATTAACAGAAGTCTCGCAACTGTACATTCATCTTTTCAGAACTACCAATTGCTATTATTTTATGTTTGGTCCCTGTTTTTACCTACTTGTTACTCTAATCACTGCTTAAATTTAGTAAAAGCGTATGGGCTCTGTACTCTCTTTGCTTTTCCCTTTGAGGATAATGAGTAGTTAGACTGAATTTACAACAAATGTACATTGGAAGGAGACATGCTGTGGAGCAAGCCTTTTCTTCTTTTTTATTTAAAGGCTCCAGCCCTGCAACTGTGACTCGGTGCAGACAGAACCTGCACCTACCAAAGACTCACTAAAACCAGCAGGGCTCCATGGAGGTGCAGGGATCTGCCCGAGTGGAGACACTTTAAGGATCGGGGCTTTTTCATTAAATTCTGAAGGAACAGATGAAGTGGATATGATCATGTCTCCTTTTAGTGACCTTCCCACACCAAAGTTAAGAGCCACCGACTCATAGCTAAAGGAGTTATGTCTTTAGCTCAAGTGGTAAGGGTATAACCAAAAGGTCTGACTGATTCTAGCACTTTCTAAATTATAGTACTTTTATGTACTCTGCAATAGACTCCCCTCTTTTATACATTAAACACAGCATAGAATTTAAATATAACTTTTTTATTATTTCACTTCCCCCCCCCCCCAACCAATGGGAACATTCCCTCCCCTCAACTTTGAAAACTCTGTACTACAAATACAAATATAATTTTTTATAAGCTACTAACATCAACATCCATCAGTAATATGGTACTAGGAAAACAGATGGAAGAATTCCA
The DNA here is from genome assembly GCA_003942145.1 of Platysternon megacephalum. Lineage (NCBI taxonomy): Eukaryota > Metazoa > Chordata > Testudines > Platysternidae > Platysternon > Platysternon megacephalum. Next base: position 9,562,925 of record QXTE01000007.1, on the reverse strand, counting down.
TCCTGGCACCCTTCAGTTTTTTCAAATTCACTTAAATAAGTCTAATGAGTATGATTCTTATTAGATGCCACATTTCTTATTTTGATTATTTCTCCAGGGTCTATATTTTAAAAACTCTCAACACTCTCCCTACCCAATGGCAAGGAAGGGGTACTTTTGTTCATTTTCTTGGGTGGCTATATTTTTTCTATGGCATAGAGGTGAAACTGTTGAAATAAAGCCTATAGCTTGAATATCTGGCAAGGGCAGATTTGGGATAGAAACCTTTTTATTACTGTGCCATAATAAAAATAAATTATTGATACTCATGTATATTAAAGCCACCCTTCACTCCCATCTTCTGCCACAATCCTTACCACTAGAACTTTACCCATTCCTAAAACCAGTGGCGAGAGGACAATTTTACTTTTTTATGTATATTTATTTTCTTCCAGTTTCAGTCACAGAATATTTCAGTACTTCCACTGCATGACATCTCTTTACTCCTGTGTATTACGGGAAGTGTAAAGTAATGGAAAATAAATATGATTTGTCTCAACAAGATACACTCTCTATGAAGCCTTTGGAGAATGTTTGTAGGCACTAAGATTAAGAATGAATTTGATAAGACTCTCAAACATTAAAAATTTACTGTTCCATGGCACTACACTAATTATCACCCATTATACTTCAGATGCTGAGTTTGACTTCACTATGAATTCTTTTAAAATAAAAATAAATTTGAAGGAGCATAAATAATTCTCACCATAAATAAAAAGAAATTTCATTTCTAAACAGAGGTTTTTATTACGGTAGCTATGATGATAAACTGAACAGTAACTACATATATACGGTTAACTGTAATTAGACAAAAAGTGCCCTAATTTGCTCTATACCCTCCAACTAATTAGAGACATTACCATGACTAATAAATCCCTGAGCATAAGTGACTAATGACTGAATAAGTCTTTTCAGCATCAGACAGCATGTTCATCTTTAGACTTTAATATCATAGGTCTTTGTTCTACTTTTAATATGAGGGAAAATAATCAGATGAGCTTTAAGTTGTAATTAACATCTGTCAGGTTATGCAATGAATTATAAAAAATAAAGCAGTGATATTGCTCCTTCTGCCGGATGCAGCATATGTAAGGTTAGGTACCAACCAGGGATTATATGCACACTATAAATGTAAGTGCCTAAACGCAATCAATGACCATAAAGATTAAATGTTTTAGATAAAGTGACCTTAGAGTTTTCATAAATGAATTAAATGATTAATTGTGGTTGATAAGACATTTTATTTCTGGATAATGGGAACTAATAGTGCACAAGCCACAGGGGAGTGTACAGTGTTCGCTATGACTTTATGAACTTGGAGACTTTGCTTTCCTTCCTAACACAGAATAATACTTATAATAAAAAGCTATGATGAGATGTCAGTAAGGTGGTCAGAACTGGGTCAACATTTCAGGTCAACGCTCTTGTAAAAGAGCTGAAATTTGCACCTACCTTCACTATTGCTTTGAACAGAACTACTAGCATTGCACTTACCTTTAGTCAAAGCCCATTGTTAACCCCTTCGTTGCTCTGAGTAGAACCTCAGAGTTACAAATACCTTGGAAATGGAGGTTGTTTGTAACTCTGAACAAAACGTTATGGTTGTTCTTTCAAAAGTTTACAATATATGCCATCATGTGCCAGCAATGCCCCTCTGCTATGTACATTGGCCAAACTGGACAGTCACTACGTAAAAGGATAAATGGACACAAATCAGATATCAGGAATGGCAATATACAAAAACCTGTAGGAGAACACTTCAACCTCCCTGGCCACACAATAGCAGATGTCAAGGTAGCCATCTTACAGCAAAAGAACTTCAGGACCAGACTCCAAAGAGAAACTGCTGAGCTTCAGTTCATTTGCAAATTTGACACCATCAGATCAGGATTAAACAAAGACTGTGAATGGCTAGCCAACTACAAAAGCAGTTTCTCCTCCCTTGGTGTTCACACCTCAACTGCTAGCAGAGGACCTCACCCTCCCTGATTGAACTAACCTTGTTATCTCCAGACTGATTCTTGCCTGCATATTTGTACCTGCCTCTGGAAATTTCCATTACATGCGTCTGACGAAGCGGGTATTCACCCACGAAAGCTTATGCTCCAATACATCTGTTAGTCTTACAGGTGCCACAGGACTCTCTGTTGCTTTTTACAGATCCAGACTAACACGGCTACCCCTCTGATTCTCTACAACTGAACATTGACTTAATACAGCTTTGAAACTTTACTATGCAGAAGACAAATGCTGCTTTTAACCATTTTAATTTAAATTAAGCAAGCACAGAAACAGTTTCCTTACTTTGTCAAAAATAATTTTTTTTTAAACTTTCCCCTTTTTTGTCAGTAGTTTACATTTAAAGTACTGTACAGTACTTGCTTTTTTTTTTGCTCTACTGGCTGATTGCGTACTTCTGGTTCCAAATGAGGTGTGTGGTTGACCAGTCAGTTTGTAACTCTGGTGTTGTAACTCTGAGGCTCTACTGTACTTCAGTGCCTATTAACAGTCTACTGAAGTCACTACGTTGGTATTCATGACACATCCCCCATTCCACCTCCATATACCTGGGACATTTGATACTGGTTAGATATGAATGAACCAAGGACAAAGTTGAAGACAAAAGGAACAGTTTGCGTGATCAACAGACACCAGAGTACTGCTACATTAAGAAGACCCAGTCTTAGTTCTGTTCCTTTGCTCTATAGGCTGGCAGAGGCTGCAGTGCCAGTGCAGTCAGATTGGGAAGAAGGGAAAGGGGAAAGCCAGTGCTTCACAATGCATAATCATCTAGGGATAATTAAAGATATGGCCAGAGCCCAAATATCTTTAACAGAACCTGGAAGTAAGTAACAGCAAGATTTGCTCCGTGTGTGCTCTATCCTCCAAGTCTTTGTGTGAGTGTGAGATGTATCCACTAAATAAAAATCATTACAAGAACAAGATTAACAGGAGTAACAAATTAATTTAACAAAATTAACAGCCCCAGTGTTCAACCCACCTACTTTGTTACTCATTTATAGTCCCACTAGGTAAAACCCTTCCATGCTGCACATACGTGAGCCAATCACATAACACAAGCTATGAAAACCTAGTTATTCCTTTTTGGGCTTCCCACTGTGTTCTGTCTAGGCCTCCTGTGTAATCTAGACTGTATTAATTAGAATTTTGTCTTCCATTATTTTTTTCTTTTTAATTAAAAATGTGATTTTGCCTTTTTGCCTGGACAAATTGATGATTTCCTCATCTTTTTGTTATGGCAAATAACCATCCTTTCTAATGATACAGTTTGGGATATTTTGCATTGACTTTGCATTTATACAATAATGCTCTATTGATAAGCCTTCCAGACAAGGCTTCCAGCTGGTCAAACACCTGAACAGCCACTATCCTACTCCAGAGCATTGTACATGGTCCTATACTATAAAGAAGTTCTTTTTCATGGCCTGGTAATGAGGCTTCAGAAATTGGATGAATTGGCCAAAGTTCACATCATCAATAGGACCTGATCCAAAGCCCATTAAGGGCAAATAAGAAACCAAAATGGACCAACTGTGCCTTCCATGGGTTAGAGAAAGGCTGGGAGTCCTGGATATACACAAATATTACTCATCAGTAAATATGTATTATTTCATTGCAATGGGTACTTAATCCAGAGAACTTCCCACCTCTGTGGCTGCAATTGGAGAACTAACCATATCGGGGCGGGGGGGGGAGGAGGGGAGAAGAGAGAGAGAGGCATTCTTAGAAATGTTAGAGTTAGAGTTGGTCAATCAAAGACGATAGTTTGATTCAAAAGAGGGAGCATATATATGAGGTAATCTCCATGTTGCTTTTGATGTATTACCAACCCTCGTGTTCAAAAGTCATGAGGCAGACCTCCATGTTTACTACTCAGAAGGAAGCCTATGCACTCTCTCCCATCCCTTGGGATGTGGGGTGGCTCCTCCTGTTCTCTACATTCCCCAACAGCCCTCTTTACTTTACCTCATGTCCCTACATTCCTCTCAATTTGCCTCCTGCTTCCTCTATTCCCTGCTCCCCACATTATCCTGCATCCCCTTATTCTGCTTCCTGTACACCACATTCCTTTGACTCCTCATAACTTCCTGTCCGATCCCCTAAAACATTCCCTTTCCCCTGCTCCCACAGTCTCATTTCCTGATGGCAGCCTGGCTTTGGAAACAATGGAAGCCGGTAGCCTCACTTTCACCTGCAAAGAATAAAAGGACATGGAGGCCATTTTGCTGAGGGTAAACACAATCTACCATTATTGTCAATGTGATGACAACAATTCTGGTTAAAGCCAAAACTTCATGAGCTTGAAGTCAGACATTCATGGAAACCCATTTAAAAGGAACCCCAAATATCACAAGTGTCACAATAAAGTTGCAAGAGCTAACAATAATGGCTACATATTTAATGTTATGGAGGAATATGATGAAAAGCTAGGGTTAGATTTAAATACTAATCAGTGTGTCCTTGTATATGAATAAATAAAGGCCTTAGAAGTGCTTTGAATATAACTAGCCTTTTTCTGCTCAAGACATGTAACTCCTAACAATCAGTTCTGCCACCCTTTTCCACATTGCCTCCCCAAGTGGATCCAACGATTTCAAACAAGACTGCTTGCAGACTTGCAGACAGTGCTATTCAATGTAAGAATCGGGCCCTAAGGCAGTAGAAAAATTTAAAGGAAGAGGAAGTCTGAATATACTGTTAAAATATATTGTACACAGAAATCAGAGGCACTTTTATTGAGCAGGAGGAATGGTTGAGCGTTTGGAGGATATACTAGATATAAAAAATTGTTTAACATTAAATATTAAAAACTTTGTTTCAAAATCAAAAACACTCAGCTCCCTAATAGAAACCCATTCAGTTCTCTTTCAATCATTCTGTGTAATGAAATCCTTTGCCAATTTTTTTAAGTGCCCAGGCAATCAAGCTAGCAGTATCTTAATGGGTATGCCAAGGTGATCAAGCCTCTTCTGATTCATCACAGATTAGCAATATATCTCCAAAGGACATTAAAAAAATTATCCCACAAATAATAAGCTCAGCAATTTAAGTTTAGTCACAGTAAAATCTTCACTTGAAACAGTTTTCTTATATTTCTAGTTAAATGACCTTCAACATCTGTGATGCTTGCATAACAAAGTCTATCTGAACATAGGTAACTGAACTTTCAGTACAACCAAACTTATCCCTGGGTACTTAACAAGGACATTGTCTGTCATCTCTTCCAGTAAATATTCACTGTTCCAGTTTCACTAGTTCTTTCATAAAATCTTGGTTGAATCTGTGAACAAAGTCACTCACTGAAGAATAGATTCTAAAAGATATTCCATTTAAATGATGTTCTGAGGAAGTTACACATTGCTCTCTCCTGCTTTACATATATTTTTAGGTGGATACCATCTGTAATCAATTTAAAATTTACCTCTGATGGTTATTGTTGCTATTGGTTTAAGCAGCTTTAAAGCTTTAAACTGAAATTATCATTGGACCTAATGTACCAGAGCTATTCCGCAACGAACGCCTCTTTTGTACCATGTATGTTCTGATTTCTCTTGAAAAGCTTTGTTCAGAAGCTGAAGTACCCAAATCAATTTAGTTATTTGAAGTCTTAACAATGTTACCCATTTTACATAACTGTCCAGAAATCAGTTGAGTTTTTCACTTAACTAACTCTATTCAGAACCACATGCATTTCTTTGTGCTGATTTCAAAACTGCTCAATTTTGTGATCCCAAAGCAATTTACCTTGATTGACAGAGGGATTTCAGATAGGCTGCTTTTGCATACAGGGCTTTTAGCGAGCATTTGCAAAACCTTATTTCCAGTATTTTGGATTTACAAAGGACAACACCTAGTTGTTCATGCATCCCCTTCTTTCATAATTTGAGATAAGGAATAAGATTCTCGTGTGACTAAAATAACATATGCTGAAAAGTGAACAAAGAGATAACAGCTGCCTCCCCCCCGCCCACACACACACAAACCTGAACATTGTTTGGCCAATTACGTTATCAGGGTCAGCTTAGGTTACTCTCTCACAGTCCCAGGAAGATATCAAAAAATGTAAGAAATATCTTCTCATATGGTTTCTGTGGCTTGGTTTAAAGGATCCAAATCTTCCTGGAAAAGGTTTCATCAGGAAAGACTATGCAAATGCTATCTTACTGAAGACCACACATATCTTTTGTTCCATCACAGATGACAGCAGCAATGGTTTCTCACTCTACTCCATATTCACATGTCAATTCCCTCCACTGTAATCTTGTTGAAGATGTTTCAAGTAGTTTATTTTGGATGTAAAAAACTTGTGCAGCTTGATAATTGTGACATCCACTTTTGCATTTTAGGCACACATCTACACCCATTGTGAGAAACTCACTGAAGTTGCCTGTCTCATTACCATGGCCCCTTAAAGCAAGTCTTTGTCTAGCAAGGTACTTGAGAGTGCTCATTATTTTCAGCAAGGAAGCACTTCCTTTCTCCTATTCAGATGTTTTTAATGTTACCACCTGAATATCAGTAGAATTCTTATTCTGACTGTGCCAAAGAACAGCTGGATATTGTAAATGTGATTGGGATTTTCAATTGCAAAATCCTCTTGTAGTAAAAACCATCTCAACTTTTTTCACAAAGTACCTTCTGAAGTCAGAATTCAATATATATCATGCAAACAGGAAAAAAAAAATCTATCCTATCATGATGAATAAAGTAGTCATCAAAAGTATTTATAACACTAACTGACAGTGAGAAGAGTGCCCACTCAAATCCTGCTTAGGAAAACTTATTTCAAGTGAATATAAGAAAAACAGAGCAATATGGATTGGCAAGTCTTCTAATGCTTTGATATCCTTCTGAAGTTCCTGATATCAACTACACATGAGTCAGGCTGAAAGGCCCTTCTGATTTTTGAAGTCCATCATTTTTCTGTTTTTTGGCCAGATCCTGCAATTAACTGAGTAATTAAATGTAAACAAACTCTACACTCTAATGTGGAACTACTCACCCAAACCAAACAGGGATAAATAAGTGGAGAATCATCAGAGGACCCAAGATAAAAGGATAACCGTAGGTAATTACGTAGTCTAAGTAATTACAGTCATGAAGGGGAAAAAAGGTATAGAAAAAGGATATGATAGTCCATGAATGCTGAAGACATGATGTTGGAAGTATAGTAAAGCCTTGTGTATCTGAAATTTGTCCAGAACAGGATCACATCTCCTGGGGGTTTCATATAAGCAAGATAAAAGTACTTGTTAATGGAGAATCTTCATCCAATGAGAGTGGTTCTAGTGAGGGGAACTAGGGATCTGTTCTTGGCCCAATGCTGTTCAGTAGCCTTACCAGTGATTTGAAAGAGAATATAAAATCATTGCTTGTAACATTTGCATACGACACAAAAATTGGTGGACTGGCAAATAATGATGGGGGCAGATCAGTTATTAGTGATTAGCCTGGATCACTTGGTAAAGTGAGACCATTTCAGTAACATGCATTTTAATATAGCCAAATGCAAGGTCATACATCTAAGAACAAAGAATGTAGGGCACACAAAGTAGGGCACACAAGAAAACAACACTGAAAATTACTTATGCGGTCATGGTAGATAACCAGCTGAACATGAACTTCCAGTGTAATGCTGTAGCTAAAAGGGTGAATGAAAGCCTTGGATGCATGATCAGAGAAATATCAAGTGGGAACAGGGAGGTGGTTTTACTTCTATATGTCCAGTTCTAGTGTGCCCACTTCAAGAAGGATGTTGACAAATTGGAAAGGGTCTAGAAAAAAGCTATGAGAATGATTTGACGTCTGGAAAGTATGCCTTATAGTGAGATACTTAAGAAGCTCCATTTATTTACAATAGTCACTACCAAGAAAAAGTAAGGAGTTACTTGATCATAGTTTACAAATACCTATTATGCGGAAAGATTTCAAACAGTAGACAGTGTGACAAAGTGGGATGTGCCTGTATCAAATTGTGAACTCTGTTTTGTATTGCAACCTCCATCTTGGTTTGTAACCTTCACTGTGACCTTTATTTTGTAGTGTTTCCTTCTATTTTAGATTATAACATCCATTTATTATTTGGCGCTTGACACCTAGTTGAATGTCTATGGCTGAGAAACCATCATAGAGCAATCTAGGATCACCAGCTTTGATGGTCTTTCAAGTACTGGCCCATCATCATGGGAATATGGACTCTCAACACAGAAACAAAACTGGAAGAAGAGGTTGGAATTTCCCAGATGGAGCACATGGGCAAAAAGCAGCAGACTGTACTTAAGGAGGGGGCTTTTTGAGCAACAGGGTCCATACATCGCCTTATGCCAGAAGACCTGGCTGTAGAGAGGGAGAGGCAGGAGGGACACTGCTTTGCCTGAAATGCTGACCAGACCTCAGACTCTCAGAAGTGATGTGAGACTAATGAGGATGTGTCTCAGTATGTTATTTTGCATAAATCTGTAACTCTCTAGTACTTTCTTGAGAGTAAAAGGGAAGGTGGTTAAGAAATTCCTTTGCTAAGCTTGTATTCCTTGCTTGCCTGCCACTTTGTTCCTGAAGTAGTAAATTGAGAACTTGGGAGTGCCTGCAGTGAGGAGGATCTGAGAGAGTGTATATGAGCAACTAAGGGCTCAGGTGGGTTGAGACTTTGGATAAAGGTTTAAGGCAGACGAACTCTGGAGCTCCTGACCATATCCCAAGGAAGTGTGTCAGATGTGGAGTCGACACCTGTCACTGTGTCTGAGAGACCCAGAGTTAGAAACAGTGAATAGTCACTACCCAGAGTCGGAGGAAGGGGGGTTAGAAGCATGTGGGATCCAGTGGTCAGGTCCACTCAGAACAGACTGGAGACCACCAGAGATGAGGACTGGGACTGGCAGTAACATATAGCTCTTTAATCTAGAATAAAAAGCATAACAAGATCCAATGTCTGGAAGCTGAAACTAGACAAGTTCAAACTAGAAATAAGGCAAAATAAAGTAACTAACCATTGGAACACCTCACCTAGAGACACAGTAGATTTGCTATACTTTACAGTCTTTAACTGAAGACTGGATATATTTCTGATACGCTATAGCTCAAACAGAAGTCATGGGCTTGATACAGAAACTACTGGGTGAAATTATATGGCCCATGTTATGAAGGATGTCAAACTACACGATCATAATGGACCTTTCTTACTTTAGAAATCTATGAATAAAAACATTTTAAAGAACCTCTTGAATTTTAAAAAATACTTGCATTCATCTCTCCCATTGCACTGATGTGAGGAATCCAAAATACAGTGCTGGATATGCTTCCGCTTTCCTTTTAGATATATTACCTGGCATTTTTGCCATTTAAATTTCATCTTGCTATTTCCTGAGAACATTTCTAGTCTCCCAAGGTTCTTTAGTATTATTTCAGTGTCCTCACAGCTGGTAACAATTTAGGCCCTGGTCCTTCAAGTACTTACACAAATCTAACTTTACATGGTAAAATAGATTAATTGAACTCATTGGAACTACTTACATGCATAAAATTACTCATGTGCGTAAAACTTTGCAGGACCAATACTTTAGTTTTATCTTCTGACTGACTCAATGCATTGTTTACTCCAACTTACAGTCATTAATGTTAAATAAAACTAAGTTTCTGTGTCTCCTCTACACCATCCTACACCAGAAGCTTCCCTTCAGTGTCATAAACATTAACATAAGAATAGCCATACTGGGTCAGACGAAAGGTCCATCCAGCCCAGTATCCTGTCTACTGACAGTGACCAATGTCAGGTGTCCCAGAGGGAGTGAACCTAAGAGGTAATGATCAAGTGATCTCTCTCCTGCCATCCATCTCCACCCTTTGACAAACAGAGGCTAGGGACACCATTCCTTACCCATCCTGGCTAATAGCCATTAATGGACTTAACCTGCATGAATTTATCTAGTTCTTCTTTAAACCCTGTTATAGTCCTAGCCTTCACAACCTCCTCAGGCAAGGAGTTCCACAGGTTGACTGTGCGCTGTGTGAAGAAGAACTTCCTTTTATTTGTTTTAAATCTCCTGCCCATTAATTTCATTTGGTGGCCCCTAGTTCTTATATTATGGGAACAAGTAAATAACTTTTCCTTATTCACTTTCTCCACACCACTCATGATTTTATATACCTCTATCATATCCCACCCTTAGTCTCCTCTTTTCCAAGCTGAAAAGTCCTAGCCTCTTTAGTCCCTCCTCATATGGGACCCATTCCAAACCCCTAATCATTTTAGGTGCCCTTCGGCAGGCGTGCCATAGGTTGCCTACCCCTGTGTTAAGGCATACTCACAACTCAATGGCTTAAATGCAGTTAGATGAATGTTTATACTTTGTAATTAAAAAAAATAAAACAAGCAATAATTTTTGTAGGTGATGCCACAGAAATGGGGAGGAGTTAGATGTGATTTAAGTTCAATTGACATTGCTTTGCCAAGTTTGTGCTGAGATAATACATCTGTACATAATGGTGTTGAGTCATAGTGACTGGTCACCCAGATGGTAGTGCAGTGTCAAGGTACCCAAACTCTTCAGGTTTGAATAGCATTGCCTATAGTTTAGTTTCTTGAATTCACAGAAACCAGATATTCTGTTATACACAAGAAATTATAACTTCACTGTGGGTTCAAGCAGAAACTGAGGTGCCAATTCTGCAAGTTACACTGCAGAGATAGACCCCTGCATCCATATGGAGACTGACTAAAGACAATGGGAGCCTGCCTGGATAGTTCTTTTTGCAGGATTTCTGCCTGAATGGGTAATGGGGAACCTCTTATTCAAATACAGGTATATGTCACAAGACCCTCATATTAAAAGTGACGGGTAAAGCTTTAATAACCCCTTTCATCTAGTTTGCCAAAGTTTGAAAGTTTCCTTTTAAGTCACTTGTAAGAAAAGCACAATTATTTTAAGAACAGTTTCTTCTCAGTACTTAACTATGACCTGATACACAGTATATTAAATCAAGAAAATGTTAAAATGAGGTTAAATGTTAATAAAACAACCTTCACTTAAAAAACAAAATAAACAAACAAACCAAAACCAGTTACAGTTGCTAATGGACAACAGTGTCCTTTCTTATCACATCATATACCAAGCACATAAAAGGAAATTAACTGTTACGAACATCATAAATATTTTATTGTCACTACAAATACATTATCCTTATAAATTATTAAGAAAGGCATATTTTATCACAATAGCCTTAACACTTTTATTGATGGACTGTTGTGAGAAAAAAAAAGAAAATTGTTGCTATCTGGAATTCAGTATATAAATATTTTCCATAAAGGATACATAAAGATGGAAAAGTTTTATTAGTTATCTTCACCCCAGTAAAGGTACCAACCATTCAACACCCCTTTCTTCAAACCTGAGCATGTGTTATTTCACAGAACTGTGCAGAAAGGACAATAGAGGAGGGAGGTCTGGTCTGGTCTGTTTGAGTATATCTATGCTGCAGTTAAACACAGTGGCTGGAGTTGGGTAAGATTTGGGGATGGGATGTTGGAAGGTTGGTATCTGTAGGCAGAGTTAAGGTTGTGATGCATGTACATCTCTAGGTGGTAGTCTAGACTAAAAGGTATGTACCACTGGTACTCAACTTTTCATTTCCTTGCTTTTAGGTTTGCATTAAGTATGTTACTTACAGAGCAGTCTTTACTGACATATAACAGAGAATGTCCACTCCTTTGAAGTCTGAGTGGTGTGAAAGGTGGGGACTTTGTATCAGAGTTTGGGGATCTCCCATCCTGAGCAATTTTTGGAAAGTGTCTGCAGTTTGGGGCATTGTGGTCTATTCTTGAGGCAAATGTTGCTTTTTAGAATGTTTTTCACATGAACTTCAAGGAAAAGCCATCTCTGATAGAGATTAGAACAGAATGCAGAGAAGCAGAAAATTCCCTCCAAATTTCCTTTCAACTTAGTGGCAGAATGTTAAGAAGGGGCTCTGGAAAGTCCCAGAGAGCTCCCTGCAGAACATCAGCGAGCTGTAACAAACTACACATCAGAGATTCAGTCTCTGGAAAACATATCCATTTGTGGTCACTTGGAAAAGCTCTCAACAACAAATATTACCAATTAGTCTCTGAATGAAAAGCAAGCCTGAAAACAGCTGATATAGGTACATACATATTTATATTGAAGGTTCCATATTATCTGAGAAGAGATTGTGCAGCCCAGAATAAAATAATTCATCCAGGTGCATTTCTTTCTCTCAATGGAGGGTTCTTCATTAACTTATTTATAAATCTACTTATATATAATATATATGATTAGAAATCCATACCTAGTCCTCTAAAACAATCATACTTTATTTTTAATAAGTGAAAAATGAAATGTCTTCTGCAACTATTTTTAAGAGAACTCTTCCTGTCTTTGAAACTTAGTATTTGAACTGATAAAATGAGCATACATATTCTTTTCTCTCAAATCACTTGGTAATTTCCTTCATACCTGAGGCACAACATGTTCATTAAGAAACATTCTGAAGATGCACAGCTGTGCTGGTATCATTTCCATCAATGCCTTTGAAAAATGTTACCTTAATCTGACAAGATTTTTAAAAGAAACGGACACTAGTACATGCCAAAGAAAAGGGTAATCAGTGATGTTTCTAACTGGGATCATACAGCAGTCCTCTGAAGATGAGAGATAAGCTAAGATCCGCACACTTCACATAGACTGATAAATGATAGTTCAGCGTGGGGGGGTTCTAACTTTTAATGGATTTCTTTAAACATATGCTTATGGATTTCTTACCATCCTAGATACTACACATCTGCTACATCATCTCTAAATGATAATTTGATGCATATAGTTAAAAAGATAGGCACACTGGCAATATGCTATTGCACTATTATAGCTACTTAATGTTTTTGTATGAATGCATTAAGTAAGGAATAATATATGTTACCTCTGAATTATTAAAGGAGTTGAAAGATAAAAAGAAAACAAAATCATCATTATGTTACATCTTTTATGGACATTTTTAAATGGCATATTGACAAGGTAGAAAATAATGTCTTCTTCAGAGCCCATATGATCAGTCTTGTAAATTTGTCTTAAAGCTTGCATTTTCAGCTTCATAGACTTCAACAGCACCTCAGAACCTACCCAGCTCTTCCACATGTGCATAATGGACCCGATCCTGATCCTGATCCCAGACAAAGGCAAAACTCCCATTGATTCAATTGTGCAGGATTGGGACCTATGTCCTAAAGCCACGCAAATAGTACCAGAGTTTGGTGGAAAACTAAAATACGATAAGCAGTTGCCATTTTTTGTACAAATATCTTGGTTTATTTCTTTTGCAAATAAATGATTAGACTAAGTTATTTCTCAAATTATTTGTATTATTTATTTACAACAGAGTACTTTTCAGCTACAGGAACAGCAACCTGACACTTGTCAGATGACAAAGATTTATTTTTCACAAACTAAACCAAATCAATAAATGCATAAAACTAATTGCCTAAGATGAAACTCTGATAACTTGCAGCTTGCATGAAACAATGTTTATTGTTGAGTATTAAGGTCCTCTTGAGAAACAGATGCTGGCAAATATGTACAAGCTCTGATAGATTCCTAACTGTACTGACTTCTACAGCCCCCATACAGTGAATATCGAGTGGTAAGAAAAATGCATTATTTTAAAGGAAGGGTAAGTTGAAGATCACTTACTGCAGCTAAACTGAAGCAGGGGCTCCACAAACGCTTCTTACTCAAATGACAAACACATCAAGTAAAGTTTTACTTTATCAATGTCAGATTCACTAGAGGTGGCTGCAGAGAGTCATTTGCAAAACAGCTATATTTTATGTTAAGGTTTGTAACAACAACAGGGCACCACCACCCCCGCTTCCTAGAGAACACAATGCTCTCAGGCAGGTTAAAGTGATGCAAGTCCAAGCTGAAAGTGATCTGACAACAAACGTAAAGGAGGAGTTGGGTGATGGGGGCGGAGGGGAGTGGGACAGACCTGCCCGTGATCTCCGTATTACAATGGGCTGCTACTATGCAACGTCCCCAACCCAACGCGATCAATGAAGGAGGGAGAGAGGCTACTAAGCAGAGCCACTTCAGGTCCCGTCGTCACTTGTACTTACCAGTTCCCCAAACGCACGGTCAATAACAGGAGCAGAAGCCTCCCCCTGCTGCAGGGACTGCACAGAGGCCACGGGAAGGAGGGACGCCTCCATGAATCCATTGGCTTTAAGTCTCTCTTCTCTGGTTTTCTTACAAGTCACTCTCTAGTAGTTACTCTGCAATCTCGGTGTCCCCCCAGCGCGTAGGAGCGAGAGGGAGACAACCCCCCAGCCAGGTAGGATCCGACTCTAAAAGGACCATGCAACTTGGCCAATAAGCTCATCAGGTTGCTCCATAAATTATCTTAAAAGTGCTAGACGAATCAAGCCCTCGCAGAGGTGGAGCCTCCGTACTAGAAGGGAAACATGCTCGGCAGAAAGGTTGGCGTGTTTTTAAACGGGAGGCGAAACAAAAACAACCCACCCACAGAGGGTCTTGCAATAGGACAAGGGTCACCTCGGCACTGCTTGATTGCGACCCTAGCGGGGCGTGGGCGGGCGAAGAGGGCTAGGAGCTCCTCGCAGAGCTCGGTACTGCTGTAGAGGGAGGAAGTTGCAACGCGCTTTAAAACAAAACAAGACGGAGGCGGCATGGGGCTGCCTGTCCATTGCCGGGGGCAGCGCTCCCGGGGGCAGAGTGCCAGCTCGTGCCCACCCGCGGGACAGAGGCCCCGCGGCGCGGGGGCTGAACGTGCTCCCCCAAAGGCAGAGCGCAAGGAAGCCAATTGCTTTCAGCGCCCTGCTAGCGCAGCGAGCCGCCTCTGGCTGCGCCCTGTGGGGCTCCCCCGCCGCCCACCTGCCGCCCCTGGTTGCTGCATCCCGCTCCCGCCCAACGCTGTGCAACCCCCCGCGAGCCCTTTGCAGGCAACTTGCGACGACGAGGCTGCTCCCCCAGGCCCGCTGTGCTAGAGGGGGAGCGCGGAGCTCGAGCGCCTGTTGCCCGGACGGTTGCTATGGGGATGGGAAAAGCCGGGCCGCCGCCGTAGCGGTAGCAGAGCGCGCGGATTGCCCCTCTGGCTCTGCCCTGCGCGCTCAGTCCCTGCAACCAGCCGGGGCGGGGGTTCTGCTGGCTGCCACAGCCCCACAACGCGGACACCTGCAGTTCCTCATCCGCCCCAACTCCTCCTCCTTTGGGGCATGACTCAGGGCAGGTCCGGCTGGGTGATGGGGATGTGGCTGGCACGGAACTTTCCTGCAGGAGTTTGGAAGATGCATGACTGTCCCAGCTCAGGCTGCCCATCCCACCAAGTGAGTCAATAAAGGGTGAGCCCTCGCCCAGGAGGCTCCATCGCCTTTGATCTCATTTGCAAACGTCTCTCTTTCCCCCTCACTTCATCTTTCCTTCTGCTGATACTGATTCGAGTTATACTTTATTAGTTATTTGCATTGTATTCATGCCCAGAAGCTCCAATCTAGATTAGTTTTGCACAGTACAGTACAGCTCTCTACTAGGTAGAGCTTACATTTTAAACAACTTTGAAATCAGTGTAGTTGCACCAGCTTCCAGGACAGCATATTTTTTTAATTAAATAAGAGTTGTCTTACTTCATTAGATTGAGTAATATTTAACTTCGATTATCAAGAGTAAAATGGGTCAAAGATGGAAAATATATTGAAGTGTAGCTCAATCTCCTTGCTACTGCTTATTTCAATACAGGCTAGTAGTGGGTTCTTTATTCTTGTCTCCTTCTATAGGGTGGTGTTATTGTATTTTGAGATCTATATCTTCTTGAAAGGATAAGAATTTTTACACTACACTTCAGACAGATGCATTATATCAAGTGAAAAATTCAAAGACTTCAAGATAAGTAGCTGGACAGGCAGGTGATAGCAGAAAGTAGAGCCTGGTATTTTTGCATGACCTCCAGCTCTCCTTATTGATAAATTAGCACCAGCAGGTAGAATCACTCCAGGGAATGATGACACTGACTGGCATGAGCTCAGTCACCACAACACATGTATTTGTTACTGAAAATGGATACAGAGAAGCTCCCCTTCTGGTTGTGTTGACTCCAAAGACACTGTGGCCCTTTGCAGGATGTATACTACACCCACCCTCCTTTCCCATCTAGGTTGTCTATGGATGGCATTGATGTGCACGCGCATGCACACACACACACGGTTTTCCAAGGGGCCTAAAGTCAATCATTTTACTAGGACCATTAAGGATCTTGCCAATCCATAAACATGTTATCCTACGCCCATGCTGTCATAACAGGAAATGGAGACACATTTTTGGTGGAGAAAATTGTATAAAGTGTAAATAGATGTCCATGATAACATAGGCCTGGACTCCGCAACTTCTTTCATATGAAGAGACTGCTGTGCCTGTGCTGAGGCCCATGGACTTCAATGCAGCTCCCTGGAGGCATAGCAGTCTGTGCATACTCAAGAAATTCCGGGCTCAGGCAAAGATTAGGACTATACTAGTATGTACCAACAATAAACAACTAAAGTTGAGAGTAAAATTTACTTAGCACAGGTTTCATTTTCAACTGATTTGTAATTTTAAAATGGTATCTAAGGGAAAAAAATAGTTGAAACCAAAACCAATGAGATCACGCCAAAAAGGCAAGCAAGCAAAGTTGATATGTGCTGTTTGTCACAGAGATAAATGTAGATCAAGATAGCTCCAAGCCTTAGCCTTCCCTCCTTGTACTGTCTTTCAAAAAATAGAAATTAATCCTTCACACCAGAAAGGAGGACAATCTATGGTAAATTAAATGAAAAGTGAAAGATTAAGAGGGCAAAGAGGAGTTTTGAAGAGTAAATAGCTAAAGACATTTTAAAAAATCCCAAGAATTTCTTGAAGCTTATCAGAAGCAGGAATCCTGAGAGATGGACAAAATATACTGGAGTACAAGTGAGCAAAAGAAATCATAGAGAAGAATAAGGAAATAAGAGAGGATGTTGGGAAAATACTAATTCCAGAACTAAAAATATGGAGGTTTTAGGGGTGATCCTTAGAATTTTAGACCAAAGAGCATTGCCTCAAAAACTGGAAAATTGATTATGTTAACTGAAAAATAGAATTCTAAACCTCCCAGATGGTGTAATGGGGACAAACCAGCATGGCTTCTAATCTGTTAAAATTCTTTAGTCATAACAATGAAGTAATGGATAAAGAAGAAGTCTCTCAAAAAGTCCATCACAAAAGTCTATTAAGGAAATTACATAGTCATGGGATGAAAGGCAAAGTATTGTCATGAATTAGAAAGTGGCTAAGACAAAGGATAGGAATAAATGGTCAAAGGTTAGCATGGCTAAAGTTAACAGTAAGGTGTCCCAAGGTTCTGTACTAGGATGGCTGTCAATTAATCTATTTCGCATTGGCAAGGAAAACAGGGTTTAGCAGTGAGGAGGCAAAACTAGTGGGAGACACAAAGTTATATAGGTCAGTCAAAACTAGGAAGAAAGTGAGGAATTTCAGAGAGGGCTAACAAAAATTAGGTAAAGGTACAGCACAATGGCAGATGAAGTTCCATATTGGACAGTGCTAGATGCCAAACGTCTTTTACTAAAACAGAAACAGAAAGTTAAGTCCAAAATATTATGGGTGTGACGGGTTTGGTCACAGAGATCCCCTTGGGACTGTCGCCTGATGTGCTGAAATTACACCTCTGAGCCCGTTTTATCTACTAGCTTGGGACTCCAGAACCCTGCCTTGTTGAGCCAGACACGCTAGCCTGCTGCAACACAGACACATGGTCTGGGCCAGACCCCCAAAGCTGCAGATTTTAAACTAAAAACAGCTCAGCAGGTTACCTGTCTCCAGCACCCAGACACCCAGCTCCCAATGGGATCCAAACCCCAAATAAATCCATTTTACTCTGTATAAAGGTTATACAGGGTAAATTTGTAAATTGTCCGCCCTCTATATCACTGATAGAGATATATGCACAGCTGTTTGCTCCCTCAGGTATTAATCACTTCCTCTGAGTTTATTAACAAACAAAAGTGATTTTATTAAGTATCAAAAGTAGGATTTAAGTGGTTTCAAGTAATAACAGCCAGGACAAAGTAAGGCACAAAGCAAAATAAAACAAAACACCCAAGTCTAAGCCTAATACATTAAGAAACCGATTACAGATAATCTCACCCTCAAAGCTGTTCCAATAAGCTTCTTTCACAGACTAGACCTCTTCCTAGTCTGGGCCCAATCCTTTCCCCTGGTACAGTCTGTGTTAGATCCAGCAGACATCTCAGGTTGAAAGCAGGGGTTCTCTCATGACTGGCAGCCCCCTTTGTCCTGCTCCACCCCCTTTTATAGCTTTGGCACAAGGCAGGAATCTTTTGTCTGTGCTTGTCTCTACCCCCGCCTCATCAATGGAAAAATACAAGAATTAAGATGGATTCCAGTACCATGTGACATGGTCAGATGTCACTGTAAGACCCCTAGTCTCCATTCTTCCTGGGTTGGCCCACACGTACACAGGAAGGCGTGCAGGTAAATAAACCATTTACAACCAGTTGTCCTAGTCAATGGGAGCCATCAAGATTCTAAACCACCATTAATGGCCCACACTTTGTATAATTACAATAGGACCTCAGAGTTATACTTCATATTTCTAGCTTCAGATACAAGAATAATACATGCATACAAATAGGATGAATATATTCCTTTGTTATAATGCCTTACAAGAGACCTTTTGCATAAAGCATATTCCAGTTACATCATATTCACACTCATAAGCATATTTCCATAAAACATATGGAATGCAACGTCACAATGGGCAAGTTGGCGGCTCCAAGCAAGAACCCAAAGAGGTTAAGAGGAAACTCGGTTCACACCAGATAGCTCTGTTGCTGGGAGAAGTTTGCATCCTCATCCCATAGAATGGGCAGGTGTTTTGGTTGCCCAAAATCTGTGGAGTCCAGAACCACCCACCTGGAGGCCTAATTCCTCTACAGTTTAACCTGATCTTTCCACAATCCATAGCAGCATTGCTCCATAAACCATTGCTCCTGAAACCTGTTTACATCAGAGGGAAATAAATAAATCCACATTTAGGCTCAGCATTATTTTACATAGTGGCTTCCCACAGGGAAATGGTATTATGGACACTGTCTGCAGTCCTCCTAGTTTAGGTAATCATTTCACCTTTTCCCTCATGTCACCCTTATGTCTGCCTTCTCATACTGCATTTGATTCACATTTTATCCTAACTACTCTTGAAAGGGATAGTCTCTTAAGTGCTTTTTAAAAATCAGGGATCATGAGGGCGGTTTTGTTTCATTTCCCCTACATGCACACACTCGTCTCTCGTTGGTATTGCTTCTCTCATTTAAATTATTAAGTGTTGCTATAATCATAATGTTGGTAATCATTTTAATGATTAATGTGAGTGAGGCAACTAATGTATCAGATGGAATCTTAATTAAAAAGGTATTTAGCTCTGGGAAATGATAGTTTTATATAAATTATTTTCTATTAAAATGTTGACTATTTGGCTGAATGTAATTGTTTCATGTTTTGATCATAATATGAATGCTGCATCCAAGTGATGTGTTTTTTATAATCCATCTTCTGTGCCCTTCATACCCAAATTCTGCCCACCTCATCTTTACAATTACACTTCAAAATGTCAGTGCCATATTTTAATAAGAAAGGTCGATATTCTATTTTGTACAGCTATTAAAGTAGCATTAGGGCCATCACAATGCATTAATTCTTTAATCTTTCATATACAATAAATGTTCATGTAGGTTTGAACATGAATTATACATTTAATGCCACTTTGCTGGATCCATCCAACAGCTTATTTGTGCGCCACATTTTCAGAAGACATACTACTGCACATGCATTTGTGCATGCCCAACTTATGAGCACAATACACAATGTACATGTGTTACTGCACACACATTTTGCCAGCTGGCTGGCTAGGTATATGAAAATACTTGCTTTGTACATTCACACTGGAAATCTGTATGTGTAACTTCACCAAAATGTGTTTACAGAATGGCACATTTACAGGTTTAACTTTTGAAAATATGGTTGTAACAATTGTCAAACATGTAAAACCCTCTTAGATGCATCACCATACCTCATTCTCCCCTTCTCCATGCCCATTCTGAAAATGGCAATGGATCATAGAGGCCTTTGGGCCTGCACCTAATGCCAAAGTATTGCACAATGCACCTGCTGCCATTTTGCTAGTTCATGCTGAAAATACTGCTGTTTGCATAGCTGAAATGTAACAGGAATAGGAATAGGCCAAGTAATAGCAGTAGCACCTCCTGTACATTGAAAATGCCACTGTTGACAAAGCACTGCATCCCGGTTGTGGAAAACATTGTGCACCTAATGTGTTTGTATGGGACATAACTGGCCTTCTGAAAATGCCATGCACGTTTGACTGTGAGCTATGTGCTACTTTTGGTGCAGATAGCTTTGAAAATCTAACTCGGGGGCAACATAGCACTAGTAGGTTGGAGTCTCAGACTGGGACCAGTTTTTATTTAATGGTTTTGAAAGCCATTGGCAGTTCCTGTTCCCCACCCCCTCTTCAATCCTGCAGTATCACAGTAAGGAACATATAGCTTGGTGAGGGCTGGGACAGGGTGAGGGAGGTGGTCCAGAAGCCACTAAAAGTAGCACTGAAGCAAGTTGCAAGGGACAGACTGCTGCAGGAGGCATTAAGAACTACTCCTAGCTCCAGGGAAAAAAAGGAGTAAAACTACAAGCCTCATAGGACCCATAACTGGCAAATTAAGTACTCTTTATATGCATTTAGTTCATTCAAGCACATGTGGGCCACTTCCCTGGTATCAGTGATGCATCTCAACACATTAGAGATTGCCATTGCATGCACCCTACTATATTATTTCCCATGAGTCATATTCACAGAGGCATACATCCATGCCCAGAAGGGACCATTGTGATCAATCTAGTCTGACCTCTTGTATAACATAAGTGGTAGAACTTCCCCAAAATAATTCCTAGAGCATATCTTTTAGGAAACATCCAACCCTGATTTAAAAATTGTCAGTGATGGAAAATCCACCATAGTCCTTGGTGAGTTGTTCTAATACTTAATTTTTTAACTGTGAGAGTAATTATGCCTTATTTCCAGTCTGAATTTGTCTATCTTCAACTTCCAGCCATTGGATCATGTTATATCTTTCTCTGCTAGACTGAACAGCCTATTAGATATCTGTTCACCATGTAGGTCCTTATAGACTGTAAGCATGTTGTAGGGTCTGTGGCTGTTCCTCCCAGTCAGTCTTGGTGGGAGGCCAGGCCCCCTCACTACCACATATCTATAAAGGCAAGGCTCAATGGGGAATTAGCAATCCTGGGGGGCTCTGGCCCTCTGGCTCAGGCAGATAGCGGACAAACGAAGGCCTCTTTTCATAAAGTGGGTAGGCTGCCACAGGGGTAGGAGGACCCGGGCCCACCCTACTCCACTGGATTCCAGCCCAGGGCTCTAACAGTGGTGGATGGTTCCGCCACTTGATCAGCGGGGATCCTGCCAAAACATGTTGACCTGAATTCTGGCAATCCAACTGGACTATTGTCTGGTATCCGTGGCTACTTCCTACTACCCCTTTGGAGTGTACCTCTGTCTCCTGGGATTTCTCTGTTTCCCCGGGGTATACGTTCAGCAACAGTCCCAGTAGCTCCTTCAGGTATTGGACCAACAGCAGTCCCAGCACCTCTTTTGGGTCCACAGTGAGGCAGAGTTCCATCTCGGGAGCAGGGCTCGGCAGCAGGTGAGAGATGCCTGCTTCCTTCTCTGGCTCTCACACAACTGAGCAGCAGGGCCCACCTTTTAAACTTCCATTCCCACCCCTTTGCTTCTGGTAGGATGGGTGTGGCTTGCCTGGCTCTGCCCACTGGGGTGGGGTGGGGGAAGAATGGCTCCTCCCTGTCAATCTCAGAGGGAGGCCATGCCCCTCATTACACATGTCAACCCTTAACCTTCTCTTTGTTAATCTAAATATATTGAGCTTGTTGAGTCTGTCACTATAAGGCATGTTTTTGAACCCTTCCATCATTCTCATGGCTCTTCTCTGAATCCTCTCCAATTAATCAACTTCCTCCTTGAATCGTGGACATGGTATTCCAGCAGCAATCACATAGATGGCACATTTATATTTAGCTATATTAAAAAAACATATTGTTTGCTTGTGCCTAGCTTACCAACCAATCCAGATTGCTCTGTATCATTGACCAGCCCTTATGTACCACTCCCCCAATTTTTGTGTCATCTGCAAACTTTATCAGTGATGATTTAATGTTTTCCTCTAGGTTATTAATAAAGATATAAATAGCATAGGGCCAAGAACAGCTCCCTGTGGGACACCACTAGAAACACACAAATTTGATGATTCTCTGTTCTGAGCCAAAACTGTTATGATCTTGTAACAACAGTAAAACCCCTTGATGATCACCTTCCAGGTCCCTTGTTGGAGGTGAGGTGATCTATGGTAAGCTTATTAGCATGGGTAGGCTCTTTTATCATTTTTAATATTTTTTGTAATGCTTTCACCTTAAGAATAAATGTGCTTGCTTAGACAGAGCTGGATGGTAACTTAACTGTGGCAATTACAACTGTTCATAGCCTCTAAGAAAAGAGGGCAAAGCAAGGTTGCTTAGGCAATCTGACTTGCTGGGGAATTCACAATCTGCAGCCTGGAAATATCCTAGTCAGGAGGAGGAGAAATATGGATCTCTGCCCAAGAGTGGTGACAGCTTTGGAGCCAGAAGCCTGAGAGTGGATGCCCTTGTTGGACTGTAGAGGGAGAATACAGGTGCAGTTGCCCCGAAGAGTGAAACTCCCCTCTGAGGATCAAGCTGCTGGTCTCCAGGGAGCCTTTGTGCCTGAGAATTAAGGGGATGGATTTAGTTTGCATAAGGTCAGACTATGTCAGTTTCTCCCACACAGGGCCGGCGCAACCCATTAGGCAACCTAGGCGGTTGCCTAGGGCACTAAGATTTGGGGGGCGCCGGCCGCCCCGGTCATCTGCGGTAATTTGGGGGCGGGACCTTCCGCTGCCTCTGTTGGGGGCGGCATGTCCTGCTCCCACACCCAGTTCTCTTGTCCACTTTCCCTGCCCTTGCTGACTACTGGTCAGCCTTAACTGAAAGAGAAAGATAGACTCACCGTTATGTGAGTTGGACGTTGCCTCAGCTATCAAGGACCAGGGATGCAGAGTGCATCCAACCCAGTGGCTTGGGAGAAATCCGTGGAAAGGTGCTTTTCAAAGGGAAGGTGTTTAACAAGCTTATTTTGCCCCATCATTCCATCTAATGAGACTAGCCTTGTGCATTTCACAGCTGCAATATTTGTAGATGATGCCAAAATGTAAGAAAATTGTTTGAGATGGACTCAGGTGTATAAGGCAGTCTTGTTTCCCCTGGCTTCTTCCCCTGCCCTTTGGAGCTGGCTCACTGGGCAGTTAGGCTATCACCACTCATGTGTGCCTAGCATACATTCAAAATGCACTGACAAGTATCCCCATTCACTACATGTGGCATAGGGGTGTAAAGGACAGATAGAGTCAGCTATGACAATGCCATGAGGCCCTAGGCACATGCATCTGAGTACATTAAACAGGGCAAGAATGAGCACCTTTGAATATCTAGGCCCCATGTATTTTTTCCTTCTTGTGGTCATTTAATTTCCTCATAGGCCTTCTCCCACAGCCCCTTTCCTGGAGTACACACTTTTCCTCTGTGTGTCTCTAAGCTTCACCTTGTGGAAGTCTTTTCTTCTACTGAGCCACAGGCGTGCCTTTATATAGCCTAGAAGTCATGTGCTGCCTCTTGTTTACCTGAGGTCTGGGCTTTCTTGGAGAATTACATTGTCCAGGTTTTTTCTTTTTAAATAAATAGCCAAGTACCAGTAAAAAGAGGGCTAGTGTTGCCTGCTCTTAAAGTGGCTAGTACACTCTTCTACAATGGCTTTATATTTTAATTAGGAATGAGATATTTACAAATACTGTAATATCAAACATCTACGTTATTAGTTATTCTGATTTGCAGTAGGAAAGTCATATTATGTCAATATTATGGACCTGATTAACCATTGCCTTGCATCACATGAAGGCATTTACACTTATGCAAAGTGGGTGTAAAATACTGCCAAATCAAAATGGTTGCATTTTACTTCCACTTGTACAAGTGCAAAAGGCTATACAAGGTATGAAGCAGTTGAATATCAGATTGTATAGCATTAGTTTAATATATTTAGTAGGCCTGTAGTGAACAATAGTTTTTTGGTTCAGCAAGCAAACAAATCAGAAAAAATATTCAGTTCATTTCTGATTTTTATTTTTAGAATTTGTCATCAAGTTGGAGAAGACTATTTTGGGTCACACAAGTCTATTTCACGTCCTTCCTCTGAAACAGCCCTAGATAAGATTTGAATCCACATCTACCTCCTAGGTGAGTGCTTTAAACATCAGGCTATAAATACATAAATAATCACTGGGCCAAAGTGGAACAGCTTCAACAGGAAAGACTGAGCACAGCACTCATACCCCTGCATAGCCTAGTGATTTGGGTGCTCACCTTGGAGTGGGGATTTATTAGTTTAAGTCCCTGCTCCAGATGGGGATACAAACTTTGGTCTCCCATCTCCCAGGCAAGTGTCATAACCACTAAACTAAGACATACACATGGTTTCCTGAAGCTGCCCCTAAAAAGCTTTTTCCCCCAATCAAACCTAATTGGGTCAAATTCACAAATAGTTTCTGGTCAACCAAAACTGCATTTTTCAGCAAATAACCTATTTGTCCAAAAAATTAGTGATCACCTGTGAAAAGTTTGGTTTAAGTGACTTGCCCAGCATCACATAGGAACTCTGTGGCTGAAACAAGGATAGAATTCAACTCTCCAGGTCAGCATTGCATTGTGGAAAAAACAGTATATGATAGGTAATTAAAGTCTGTATCATAATGCATACACACAAGAAGGCTGAATTAAGGTGGTCCAGGCAAACTTAATTTTGGTGTTTTCTAATTTTTGAGTGCTTGACTTTACAATTTTAACATTCTTTAGATGCAGGGTTTTGTATAATAAAATTTCCTAGATTTTGAGAAAAGGAAACTCAACACTCCCCATCAAATTCCAACGTGTGGACCCGTGTTGGCTCAATAACAGATTTAAACCCTTTAGACCCACAGCACAGACCTCTGTCACTGAGCTACTATCAGAGTAACTGGTACCAGTAGTAGATTACCATCTTCTCTGTGGACCAGCCACTAACGAGAGATAAGGCACACATTTTGCCCACTGGTTGTCACAGTTATTTGCGGACAGCAAAGAAATGTTGAGAGTCATGAATTCCAACTTTTAATTCAGGTTATGAGGCGAGTGTACTCTAGTAGTTACAGACCCTGCTGTCCCTGTCTGCCTCAAGTCTGACCCTTTCTGCCCCCACTCATTCAACCTATTCATGTCTTAATCCAGTCTCTCCCCACCACCATGGTCCAGACCCACATCCTCACCTTTTCCCACTCCCACATCCCAGTTGCCTTCCCTGACACATCATGCCTTTGTATGCCAGTCAGGTTGTTTCCTCCTTTTCAACCACAATGCCTGGGTGCTAGCAGAGGGAGAATTGACATCATAGATGACACAGTCTCCCTGCTCTCAATTTCTGTGCCCAGCACCACAGCAGCCCTCGCAGTCAGAAGGAGCAATTCAGATGGAATCGCTGGAGAATTCAGCTACCAAACTGTATCAAGTCTCTACTGAGCATGTGTGAATTGACATTTTTCAGAGGCTCTTAATTTGGTCACATTTGGACACCGGTTCATGGGAACAGAAAAAGGCACCTCCCTGACACCCCTGCCAAATTTCAAGTCAATTCTCCAAAGTATGGAGAAGCTAGAGTTTCTCAATTAAGAGGTTGAGAGAATTTTTTAAGGGGTCAAAACAAGACATTTTTTCCCAACCTCATTCTGAGAAGTGGTTGACCCACTATTGCTGAAATTTTCTTAACAATTTAGTTTGAGAGATACTCTGAAGGGAAATTTTCAGCCCAAATGTTTAAAATCTGGCAAAGGTATAAACAACTGAGAAAATGGTCTTGTAATGGAACATGTCAAGCAACCTGAAATATGAGCATTGTTACCAACACTGCCTATAGCAGAGGCAACATCTATTCAAAGATTTGTATTTTCAAATAAGATAAGGTAGAGACTAGAATGGAGCAAACCACACGAGATTCAAAGATTTTGCCTGAATAAGCACACAAAAGTTCAGATAGTTTGGATCAGTTTTGGAAAAGCACCTCAGCATCTTGAGTCTGCAAAACAGGGCCGAAAGTCTCATGAGAACAGACTTCTAAGGAGATTTATAATTAATAATTGTAGCACATAGAGGCCTCTGTAAGGCATCTGGCTCCATTTGTTATGTGCTGTAAAAACTCTCTGTGTAAGCTTGAAAGCTTGTCTCGCTCACCAACAGAAATTGGTCCAGTAAAAGATATTACCTCACCCACCTTGTGTCTTTAATATCCTGAGACAAACAAGGCTACAGCAACACTGCATATATCTAGTAAAGAGACAGTGCTTGCCCTAAAGAGATTACCACCTTTGTTGATGTTTCCCATTTCCATTCTTGATGGAAAGTGTCACGAGAGGATTGAAGTAAGAATTGTTTCATGGATTAAAGATGCTCTCAAGAGGCTAATATTTGATTAGCTTTCTGGTCTTATTTCATTAGGGGCTAACAGAGCAGCTGTTCTCTCTGAATACTATGGGCACTTACTGTTCCAGCCAGAATCAGTAAGGATAGAGACACGAGAAAAAGAAAAATAACGGTGCAGGGAAAGATCATCAGCTGAACTTTTTTCAAAATCAAAAAAGATTCAGTTCATACTTGGTTCAAGCTTTAGATGGAAGTTTAATTGCTTTTTAATTTTATCCCAACCTGTTTAGCCTTCCTTATCATGTAAATATACTGTATGCTTATCCCAGACTGCTGAAAAAGATGAACTTACTAGTATCTTGATAAGAATGAAGTCTGCCTAATGAATGACAATATACTCTCTCGAGAATTGCTGTTATGATTAAACCAGTGTGTCAGTTCACTAACTGACTATCTAAGCAAATGTAAATGGAGGATGTTATTGTTGCTATCCAACACAAGTCCACTTCCCATCTGGTACACCAGTGCTCTTCACTATTTTTGAAGTGGAGGCCACTTGGCAAAAAACCTTCAATGTGAGAGCCACATGGGGTGGGGCCGAGGGGTTCGGAGTGTGAGAGGTGGCCCAGGGTAAGGAAGAGGGTGCGGTGCAGGCGTGAGGGCTCTGGCTGGGGATGAGCACTCTAGGGTGGAGCTGGGGATGAGGAGTTTGGGGTGCAGGAGGGAGCTCAGGGCTGGGGCAGAGGGTTAGGATGTGGGAGGGGGTGAGGGCTCTGGCTGGGTGTGCGGGCTCTGGGGTGGGGCCAGAGATGAGTTTGGGGTGCAGGCAGACTGCCCCGGGGGTGGGGCCGGAGGACTCCCCCCAGCCTGCTCCCTGCCAGCAGCACAGGAGCTCCGGGGGAAGGGGCCCTCTCTGCCCCCTGCTGGCAGCAGGGCGCTCCAGGGTCAGGGGAGAGGCCCATAGCAGCTCCGCAAGCCCCAGCTTGCTCCCCTCCCCAGTTCCCGCCCACCCCCGACCTCTCTCCTCTCCAGGTCCCTGCTGCATGGCCCTTTAGAGCTGATGCATGGCTATTTATAGCCTGCTGTGCAGCCGTGCAACTTAGAGGGAACTTAAAGAGCTGCACTTAGGGTCGATGGGAGCAACCACTGGCTCGCAGGCCTTGCAATGAAGAACACTGTGGTATACTATGCCATTTGCTGAATCCACTGCCATTCCACCAATTATTTGTGTTAGATCTCCTGAGGGCATTAAAAAAATCCCTCAAACTTTATTCGTAAGACATTCACGTATGGACATAATGAAGGCTGGTGCTCAGCACCTAGCACCATATATGTAGCAAATCCAGAAAACTATACATTTGTAAATTAACTGCAGGTACCCAAACAGCCGCTGTTTCTAAAGGGTATTTAGAGTCTCCGTTTATGGTAGCTCTGTCTTCCATTTGCAGTGTGAAAAGGTCTTTGCCTATTTCTTTGGTGCTGGTATAAAATTAAGTATAGGGTGCTAGATTTCTTTGTCACTCTTGCAAATGGAAACTGGGTTATTGCATATTGTGATTATAGTATTTGGGTGGCATTCAGCTATAGTTATGGGGGGACAGTTACTATTGTTTGGATAACCTTAACTGCATTTATGTTCATTTAAACATGGAGATATATTGTCAATATGGGGGTGCTTAGGAGGCAGTGCCAGAGGCTAAAGCAGCTGCAGAAACAGAGGGCTTTTTCAGATATGACTCTGGTATCTCACAGATACTCCAGGATCTGCATGGATTCCGGGCTGACCTCTTTGTCTAATCCACAGGAGTTGCAACCAGCAGTCTTCCCATGCCCCCACTGAATTATCTGAATTCTGAGGGGACGTTTGCAGAGATTTCCTTCATCAGAGCAACCTTCTGTGAGTTTTTCTATGGGAGAGGGCTGTCCAGTCCGTTGAGTTTCTAGGCCAAATCTTGAGATACGATGAGCCGCAAAAAGTTGGAAAAGTTTTCAAGTAGTGAAAAAAATATTTTTATTAAATGTTCCTATCTTTGACTTTCCTTGTAATATGATATTTGATCACATATGGAAAATGGTTTCAGATGGTTTTGCTTAAGTTAGAGGGGATGGGTCAAAACCAAAGCTTAAAATGGAAAGCTTGTATAACTTCAAGTTTAATTACTGAAAAGAAAAGCAGTATATCATTGTTAGCCAAACAGGGCCCGTTTCCCCCTGGAGCTTACCTAATTACACCAAGGAGGCACGGAGAGACAGGANAAGAAGATACAGATCAATTTACTAAACAGTTAACCATTAAGCCACATTTGTTGACTCTCTCATATTTGGCTGTTTTAAGGAATGCTAAGGAAGATGGAAGCTTAAAGAATACAAAAATAAATTAAAAAAATGTATAAATAAATTTGTTAATCTCTAAGGTGCCAGAAGGACTCCTCGTTGTTTTTACAAAAATTAAAGTTTAGGAATGTTCCTTATTTTCCCCCTATTTCATTGTATCTGAAGCAGTAATACTGTTCACTTTTTAAAAGCTAATTGTTCTTGATATCCCCCTTACTTTCTAATTCATCACAATTGCCACAGTGTTTTGAATTTTTAATATATATGCTCGCAAGGCAATACAAATAAAAACATTTTGGTCTTTCAAGTACTATTAGTTTTGTAGCTTCTTAAAGCTAGGAACAGAAGACCCTAAGGCTATGTCTACACCAACTCACAGAGACTTACTCAAGCTAGCTATCATTGAGCTAGCATGCTAAAAATAGTAGCATAGGTGCTGGAACTCATGGTGCTGCTGCACTCCCTGGCTTGAAGTGGTTTCCATTATATATAGGATTTACAGTTTGGTTCAATGGCTCTCAGAACCCCAACTATAAAAATTATTCCAGCACCCCAAATACTAGTGTAGCCATGGTAGCCTGGGCAGCAATAAGCAGTGGCATGGGCTAGCTGTCCTGAGTATGTACCCATGGGGTCGGGGGTGCGTTTGTCCTTGGGGCAGCTAATCCATGCCACTGCTCAATATTGTCCATGCTACCACAGCAACAGTACTATGTTTAGTGCTTTAGCTTGATGACAACTAGTGCTAGTATATCAACAAGATCTGGAAATCACACCCATAGCTCCAAGTGTACATAGCCTAAGTCTTAGTTCACCTGATCTTACCACCAGGCACACTGCAGTTCTTTTTAATCACTGGCTTCAGAAGTCAAGCATCTCTATGTGATGAAAATTCATCATGCTCTGCATAGGCCAGAATGATGTAGTCACATATCTAGAAGAACTGTCTGATAGTTTACAGTATGCTCTCAAGAGGGCCAGATTTCATTATCCTTGGCTCATGTCATTTGGGGCCAACAAACCAACTACTCCATTTTATCATTCAATACAACCATTCCCCAGCAGTTATTTGTCCTTTGTCTTGAGAGCATCTCCTTAAATTATCTAGTTGACAAGATAGGTAGGATAGTGTGAGTATCACCATTCAGCAATCTTGCTAATGCTACATTGGATGTTATAATATGGAAAAATCAAGAGTGATAACTGTTAAAAGTCCTGCGTGTTTTCATGAAGCTTCACCCACAACACTGGCCTACTTGAACCCTGATTTACTGGGTTGTAGATAGAATTCTTAACAAATCTTACTTCAGTCATTACTACACTGATAAACTCCTTTGTAAAGCTCTTTTTCTTCATGTCTGAAGACAGCTGATGTGACAGTGGTTTTGGGGGAAAACCACTGGACTTTCTCTGGCCACTTAAGCATATATCTTTTATCAAATCTTGTTCATTTTCTTTTTAGATCTTTGTGAAGATGGTTGTAGATCAATTGCCAAGCACAAGTTAACTAGCAATGTGTACACTCAGTTTCAGTTGAATTTTTATCTAGCCCATAATAACCAGTCACTATATGTATGTGCATTGATCTGTGTGTCTGTTAAAGAGTAATACATTTATTGTCATGATGTGTGACACTGCTAAAATATTCTTCTGTCAATAGCTGTACTAACCTTATCTGGAAAGTTAATTTTTAAGTGTGTGCTGATCTTAAAATTCATAATTTGTGCTATTTTCATTGGTTGCCTAAGTCATCCACTCAGTATCACACAATTTACGAGAATAACAGCACAAATGGCAAATATTTTAAATAAACTGTATGCAGATGATCTGCAGATCAATAATTATTTCCTGAAGAAATGTGCAATTCCACATAATGAATTCACTTGAGAAATTTATGAACTGTTCATGAACAATTTATAAAGAGGGAAAAGGTAACATTTGTGAATAATTATTCTTTGTAAATTATTCCCTCGACTTTACCATCAGCCCTGTGTAAGTCTCAAGTATCTGTTTTTATTTCCACACATCAGTTCATGGTACCAGAGGTGGATTAAGCTTTTGAGGGGTTCTGGGCCAGAGCAAGTGGGGGCCCCTCCCCATCCCTTCCGCCTGCAGGAGTGCCAGGGATCAGGGTCGAAGCACGGGGGCTTGCCCCACTCCATCTGCCCGGCACTCCTGCTGGGAAACGGGGTCAGGGGCCCATTTTTCTGGAGCTCTACAATTGGCCAGGGCTCATGGGCATGGGCCCCATTGGCCCAGTGGCTAATCCGCCACTGCATGATACAGAACAAGTAGCAAAATATAGTCTTTGCACACTATAATTGGTGTGCCGTACTAACTGTGTAATACAGAGTCTCCCCCTGGGATAAAAATATAACTATCATTTTCTGTTAAATAAAATAGAATTTTAAAATGGATACTGATTTTCTAATATTTCACAGTAAGTGGTCACTAGGGCATTTACACTCCAACTTTTCAACAGAAGACAGAAGTTAAATATATCATAACTTGTTATGATTTATGAAAGACATGCTATTAAGTCAAGGAAGTACAAATCATGGATACACTTACTGCCATGGTTAGAGGACACCTGTCACAGCTAGCTAATAAATACTTTGCAAGAAGTAATGATATATGTAATACTTCATAGCTCCTTTAATTGCTTCCAAATATTTGCTCTAAATGGTTCTCTCTTTGGTTTCTTGCACTAGTCAATGCTCATTAGGTGTTGGCATCAAACAACAATCAAGGACAATGAACTGCCCCTAAAAAAGCAGTGCAAAGACTGGAGTGTATTAACATCAACCACTCTGATGGTGTCACTCCATTATTGGAGTATGATGGGGTGGGGGTGGGGGAGACACACAGAGGCTCATGCATAATACAGGAACACATATCCTAGCTGGAGACATCTCTCACACCCGTACTCCACATCCCTGACTCCTCATCCTATTTCAGATGCAAATCAAGGTCCTGGTGTTGATTTACAAAGCAATACAAACTCTTTCTATATTACACTCTCTCCCCTCAAAGAGGTTTACTTGACATTGACACCGCACCTTCACAGCTCCATTTTCCAACTTCCCTCTCATTACATTTTCTCTGTATCCCTATCTATAAAAGAACCACTGATTTTGACACAAGATTATAGGAAATTCCACAAAGGAGCTCAGCACTCTATAGGATGCTATTACTGAAAGGGTATTGGGTGCATAAAAATCTGTGAGAAACAGAGAGGTGCCACTACTCTGAAGGCTCATCTTTCTGGG
The DNA here is from genome assembly GCA_003942145.1 of Platysternon megacephalum. NCBI lineage: Eukaryota > Metazoa > Chordata > Testudines > Platysternidae > Platysternon > Platysternon megacephalum. The sequence goes on along the minus strand of QXTE01000007.1, from coordinate 9,530,563 downwards.
AAGGCCAGTGCACAGACATGTCTGTCCTACACCTTGCTTGGCTTGGGATCAGGTTGTTCTCATCTGATAATTTGTTCCATAGTCTACGAGGCCCTATGGTGAGAATTCTGTGCGTCCAGTTCTCGATAGCTTCACTCTGGATCTTGTTATTTGCATCAACCCCAATGTGCTCTAAGTGAGTCGTGGATGAGAATACAGTTCTTGAGTTAGTCTGGCCCCAGTCAGTTTCAAGCCTTGTCAATCAATACCTAGACCTTGACTTGGACCCAGAACAGAATGAGGATGAAACAGGGAGGAGAGCAGAGCACAGGTTTAAGGGAAGCATTCAGACTGTCTCTCAGCCAGGAATGCTGGCACATTATGCATGAGCTGTAGCCTCTTTGTAGCCTAGGTCATAAAACCCAGGCAGAGTGAGTCACAGTAGTCAAGCTAAAGGTGATAAATGCATGTAGTACAGTTGCCATATAGTTGTCCAGAAAGAATGGGTGTGGTCCCTCGGCCAAATAGAGATTATCAAAAGCCTTCCTCATGATGTGCGCATGCGTCTAAGAATGAGTCTAACCTTGTCTGAGTTCAAGTCCAGTTCTTCATCCTTATGCTTATCTCTTTTGGGGACAGTAACATCCTTGTGACATTTGCTGTATCTGCCAAGGAGTCATAAAGTTGGTGCCATCAGCATATTCATCTTAGTTGAGCCCATGATGGTCATTTATATATTGAAAAAGAGTTTACAGACTAAAATGCAACAAAGTCCAAGGCTATAAAACAGTACAGCTTTTACTATCAAATTCTTACCTAATTTATGTTGTTTTCATTGAGTTTTATATTTGTTTATAGGATTTTCAAGGAAGCTCAGTATACTTTTACCTTGTTAGAATGGTTGCCCTTAAAACTTGCCAATTGTTCCTTAGAGAAATACTCTAAATAAAGTAGTTTTATTTCCCTATACTCCAAGGAACAATTGGCAAGTTTTTAAGAGCAATCCCTGTACTCTGCTAGAATGTATTGCTAAAAAGCAAAGTTGACTATGTTCAAGGCATAACTTATCTTCAGTAAGACAACTCAGTTTCATTAAATACCAACACCTCCAAGTGAAAGGTCACTACTGAATGGGTAAAATTACAAAAATAACCAAATGCTGAATTAAAACCAAATGATTTATTTGGCTAAATTATTTAAACTACTACACTCCTACATTAACACATCTGCCTGAATAGTACTATGCTGCATTGGTCCTTTCTTCTCAACTATAACTCTGATATTTCTACTGCAGTTTTAGAATATCTCAGTAATCCACAGGTCGAACAAGAGGTAACTTCTATAAACATAAGCACTTATCCGTACATTTTAAAAAAACGTAACAGTGGTTTTTAGTAGTAAAACTCCCATTAGAGCCAGTAAGAATCATGTGGCTTGGCTTCATGTAGTTTCCTAAAGATGTAGCAGTTAATCTAATCCCTTTTAATGTTTTTAAAATGCTTTAAGAAACTCAGGTTTGCAAATGACTCCAGCTCTAGTATAGCTGCAAAACCTTTGTTTTCGGCGTGAATATAATGTTCATGATAGATGCCTGATTGACAGCCCAGGGGACAGAATTCTTCTATTTATCCACAGAATTGGTGCAGCACAAGCAACAGTTCTACACATTGTCCCATGTAGGTGCCTTAACCCAGTAGTGAAGAGACTACCTGTATGGGTGAAAGAGTAGTTCATTCCTTAGGCCTAATCAATCTTGCCTTCTTTTCTCAAGCTGACAATTAAAGCTGTGCTAAATGTGATGTTGGTACCTCTGTTGCAGACTTTAGGAAGTGGTCTGAGAATCACCTTCTCATTTCATGACAATAGTGATGCCTTTTAGTCATGGCCAGCCTGATGACCCGGAGGTAAAAGGTTCAATATTTCATTAAAAGTCCTCTGACCCATCACCTATAAAATTATTTTTAAAATCTCTGTTTATTTTTTCACCAAAGCAGCTGTAATTCAAGTACTGTTGATATTTTAATGGTTCAGCACTCGGGTATTGAACAATCTGAGGGCAAATTTGGCAGGTGACTGGTTGAATATGATATGCAATTGATTTTTGGTAGGGCTCTGATGAGTCTATTTTTCTGCAAGTGGCAACCCTATTGACTGTTTTTTTCTCTGTGTACCTCAAAAACAATAATCAGGAGAGTACCTCAGTTTCTAGAAATTTCACAGTCAGACCTTCTTACCCATATCCTCCTCCCATATCTCATTAAGAGATCACACCAGGAGATCTTTCTGTACAGTGAGTTACTGAGTCCCCCAGTCAGTGTGATGTTTAGTGTTCTGAGATGCTGATGGCAAAAGGTATTTCCTGTCATGGTTTTTCATATTTATAAATATATCTATCTTGAGTGAACATGTAGTATAGCAGCCCTTTATCCTGCAGACACTGTAGGCACGGCAATTAAAAATGAAGAAAGGAATTACCAACATTCATCTGAGCACCTTTGTCACCATCTTGCAGGGCTCCTGGATCTCTGTGAATTCTGTCTATAACCCAGCATTCATCACATAGATTCAGCAAGGCTTCCTGCTGAGTCCTTAGCACTGCCTGTCCTAAACTTTGAAAATTCCTCTGAAAGCAGCCAAAAGAGAGCCCACCCCTTTCCTGCTTCATGCTCCAGCCATCTCTCTGAAAATCTTTCAGCACATAGATCCAACATAGTCCTGCCATGAGGAGAAGTGACATTGTCTGCACCGTTGGTGCTCTCTCTTGATTAGTGTTAGAGGGTAGGCTTTACTTATTGCCATCACCAGTTGCATACCTATGGCTCAGTTTCCCACACTGGTAGGGCGATTTGGGGTGTTGGCCCTCCAGGCAAAACCAAAGTTCTCTCCTTTTGAGCTAAAGTTCAAATATCACACCATATCTTTCACCCTCTTTGGGTCACAGCTCTCTGCCTAGTCTCTGTCTGACTGTTAGGTCCTTCCTCTGTGGTTGCAGAGACCTCGGTATCCCCTTATTACAGGGGCTCAATAGTCTTTTGCTTTTCTTAGGCTGAAAAATCCCTCACCCTTCAATATGGGTATCAGTCCATGCAGCAGGGCTCAGTGGATCATGGCCCTCCCTGAGCTAACCAGTCCTGTAGTGTCACTAGGGCTTTCACAGTTCTTCCTGCCCTCCCCAGGTTAAATCCTTGTCCCACAGTCACAGAAGTTTTCACAATCCCTTTACCCCTACATAACGGAGAATAAGTCCTTTGTTCTCATCTCTGGGGATTTTATCACTGCCTCTAGGTGGCACCATAGAGGAGCCCAGACCTCTACTCTCGGCTCAATTCCCAGAACGCTACACCATGGGCAAGTGCCCATCCTCAACTCTAATCTACCTTGCTTCACAGCTTTCTAGGATCTCTTTCTAGTTCAGCCTGTTTCTATCTTTATTTAGAGCCTTCTTCTCAGAAGTCCTCCACTATACATGGATTCCTCTTCCAATTACCCCTCCTCAGGGAACTCCACTGCTAGTCCCAGAGCTCCCACCAGTAAGCTACTACTTCTGCTCCTTCCCACTCTCCCCACCAGGAATCAAAACCTGGCATGGGTTTGTCCAGTCTCTCCCCTACTGAGATGAAGGCTGCCTCTTCTAGTCCTGGCCCCTTTCCGAGCAGGCCCAGCTTCCAGTCTGCCAACATATGATCCCTATTGCACCTACAACTCCCAGGATGCCTAAACCTTGAAGCTGAGGTCCAATAAGAGGCATATTGGGCCATTCCTGCTCTTACTGTACTTGCGAACTCTGTTACAAGCCTGCAGAGCGATCAGAAAATGTTTTAACTGTTGGCATTATTTTCTGTGAGGAATTTTGTAAATCCAATGGACTTAGACATAATTGCTCCATCGTTATTTCAATATAACTTTTGACACCATGTAATATTAAAGAAGCACTCGGGAGTTGAGTTTGTCAGGAGAGAATGCACAATGCTGTTAATTAACTGCACAAAAACATTCAGCTCTCTCTGAATCTGCTATGACCTTGGGAAAGAGCTAATTCATACTAGACATGTTCAGAGGCTAGAAACAGGCATTAGCATAGTTGCTCACAACCTAACATTCCATGAAGTTTTTCTGTATAGGTACTCCCATCCTAGCAACTTGATATCCTTCCATACAGATATATGGCATCTCCATGCTCAGGTGTTTTCCAGTTTTTTAGCTCATAATACAGATATCTTATGTAACCATATATTTTCTGAGAGGAAAAAAGCACATACTGAGACAGATATTTTTTTTAATTGAATAATCATCATGCATATGAGAGGGCTTAAGTGCAGAGGGATAGCTCAGTGGTTTGAGCATTGGCCTGCTAAACTCAGGGTTGTGAGTTCAATCCTTAAGGGGGGGCCACTTAGGGATCTGGGGCAAAATCAGTACTTGGTCCTGCTAGTAAAGGCAGGGGGCTGGACTTGATGACCTTTCAGGGTCTCTTCCAGCTCTATGAGATAGGTATAGTTGTGTGTCTTTACAAAGGGAGCCCTGTTTTCAAACATCCACAATCTGTGAAGGCGAAAATAAGTTTGTGGAAGAGCATGTGTGATGGCTGACATCTTGACTGACACAGTAGGAGCCTCAAGAACTAAGAGTATTAGTAGCTGCACTTGGAGCTGGATCAGGTATGTGTACACACACACAAATTGGAGTCTATGTAACTTTTCTGAAAGGTTCATGTGCACTCTTCTGGGCGTGCCATTGTTGCTGCGGGCCAGTACCTCATATTGCAACAGCATCCAACTTCTCTCCAGCCAAAGTATGCTTCCTGGTGATATTGGTAACCCCATAAGGTCAAATTCTTCTCTTTGCACAAGATGATCATCTCCTTCCCAACCAGAGAATGATTTGAATGGAGATGAAGAATAAGTTTATTATCCCAAAGATGGAGGATCTGAGACAAATGGAAGGACCTGATGGACAGAGCCTCATACCTTTTACATGTATTTTGAGATAAATCACAATTTAGCACTATTGGAGATAGTTTGGGGATAACTAATGCTCATAAAAAGCATTAAACATCTTTAGAAGACATTGTTAGATTCCTTCATAAAAATTAGCAGTCAGGCCAAAGAACGATTACTGGGAGGGCACTTTGATCTGTTCTTTACACACCACAGTACTTTTTTTTAAAATAAAGTATCCCTAAATATACAGCACCACAAAGCATGTTGCTGGGTGTTAGTGCATCCACCTTACCCAGAGTGTATGATGTCTCCAGTTTACAAGAGTTTTCAAATATTGAGCTAGGCTGGAATGGGAGATTAATTCTTGAGCTGAATGTCTTCAGAGAATTCTCCTTTAAAGATCTATACTGTAGCTTCTGATTAGATCTAGCAAATACTTATCTGGTGTATTTACTTTATTCCTGCCTCTGTTCTAAATTACCAGAGCATAGTTATTTTCTTTTTGCCCTTTAGTTACTTTGCACACATTCTGTCCACTTTAAAGTATCTATGTTGGTCATAAAGCAGAGGAAAGCTAGAAAAGCTGACTTTAAGTGGTTCCTAAAATCCCTTGGGAACCATTCAAATATGACAGTTTAAAGTAGTAGGTTAAACAAAGTTCTTGTGGCTGAATTGGCTTCTGAGTGTGTAGGTGCAAATTCACCTCAGAGGACGGGGGAGGAGAAATCTCTGCTGGATACCATAGTATCCCTCTAACCACTTAAAGGCTTAGGGCTGGTCCACACTAGGGGCAGGGATCGAACTAAGATACGCGACTTCAGCTACGCGAATAGCGTAGCTGCAGTCGAAGTATCTTAGTGCGAATTTGGCGCGCTTACCTCGCGTCCGCGCGGCGCGCGATCGACGTTCGCGGCTCCCACGTCGGCTCCAGTAACTCCGCTCGCCCTGCAGGAGTACCGGAGTTCGAAGTAGCGCGTTCGGGGATCGATTTATCGCGTCCAGACAAGACGCGATAATTCGATCCCCGATAGTTCGATGGCTACCCGCCGATTTCGGCGGGTAGTGTAGACGTAGCCTTAGAGACCACAGCTATCTGGTAGAACACAGTATGTGGCTTCAGAACAGAAATTCTTTTGGCAGAATTATCTTCAAACTATAGCAGCTGACAAGTTCTATTTGGCTTGTGCTTCACTTGGCTTCAAGACTGAGCTTGATTATTTTATGGAGGAGATGGTATGATGGGACTGCCTACAATGGCATGTGGCCCATCAGTGACTGCCAGTAGCTAAAATCCCCAACAGCTGGAGACAGGACACTAGTTTGGGAGGGTTCTAAGTTACTACAGAGAATTCTTTCCCAGGTGTCTGACTGGTGGGTCTCGCCCACATGCTCAGGGTCTAACTGATCGCCATATTTGGGGTTGGGAAGGAATTTTCCCCTGGGTCAGATTGGCAGAGACCTTGGGAGTTTTTTGCCTTCCTCTGCAGCATGGGGCACAGGTCACTTGCATGTTTAAACTAGTGTAAATTATGAATTCTCTATAAGTCTTTAAACCATGATTTTAGGACTTTAGTAACTCAGCCAGACTTTGCAGGTGTATTACAGGAGTGGGTGGGTGAAATTCTGTGGCCTGCAATGTGCAGGAAGTCAGACTAGGTGATTATGATGGTCCCTTCTGATCTTAACATTTGTCAGTCTATGAGTTATTCAAACAGTTGGAAATGCTGCTTTTGCAGCAAACAAACCATCCCTATTTCACTTAAAATTGAATGCAAACTCACAAAGTATGATTTAAACAATATTCTGAAGATGTTGTGGCCGCTGGGAGGGACTTAGCAACTGTGGACAAACAATTACTACTTATAAAGCACCAGAGGGGTACATGTCACTTTACAGACAATTCAAACACATTGTCTCTGCCAAATAGCATGACATTAAAGTTTAGACAAAATTTTACTGGTAACATTAAAGAGAGGGACTGGGCAAGATCACTTTGATTTGTTATATGCTTATCTTGATGAGTCTTTTAAAGTCATTTCCTTTGCTGCTTATTTACTCCTTTTTTCACGTGAACTGAGGTGATGGGGGAAAAGGAGAAGGTACAAGAGGGAGGGGAAGGAGACATAGGGTGATGGTGACTAAGGGTGAACATGAGGAAAACATAGGTGAAAGGATGGAGATGAGGAAATATACAGTGGTATGGTAAAACAAGGCAATTAAACTGAATTTGGAGCAGTGAGTTTGTCAAGCAAACTGAAGGGAAACACAGTCAATTAATGGTGATGACACTACAGGCAATCAGTGAGCAGCAATGAAGACAGCTCTTAATTCCCAAGGAGAGAGTAAAGTCAAAGCAGTTATAGACCAGTAACTGTCTGGAATCCTTGCACTCCTGGTGAGCAAAGTGGGAGGCAGACATGGGGAAGGGAGTTGAACAAAACTGGAGATATGGGCAAGATGCTGCTATAAGCAGTGAAGATGTGGCCTTGCTGCTGGAAGTTTCTTCCAAGGGAGCAGGGGCTTTTTATAGGCTGCCACGACAAGGCTTGTGCAGGAGGCAGCGATGCTGCAGAACCGAAAGGCTGGTTAGCAGGGTCACCTTTATGGAAAAGTGCTGTAGAATTTAATAAAAAGTATATCCCTTCTATAGAATAGTACAAGATAGTCATTCATGTTTTGAATGCTCTCAAATTCTAGTTTTTTTAAAGTAATTTCTAGAGAGTTCTACTCATTTTCTGTATACCTATTAGTTTTATCCCCATGAAAGGCTCTGGCAAGGACAGGTCAAGACAGCAGATAGGCTATTTCTGTTTGTAATGGTGCTGGTGTGGAAGGAAGCAGCTGAAAGGATGCTCTGTGTTGCTTGTCCATTCCACCAGGGCATGGAGGATTTTAACAAGGATTATGAGTAATGGTCAGGATCAGTGGCATGCTGCTAGGGGAGCATGAGCCCTGCAGAGGTATCTATGGGTCTTGCCTATGTTTGACTAGGTGGGAATGGGACACAGGGGGAAATGAAATTTCACCATCTTTCTGCTGTAACATTTTGGCTTAGTGCAAGTTGGTCAATTTCAGCAAAATATCATACATTTGTTTAGAGTGATGCTTTCCCATTTTCATTATGAATCCATGAGTTTGCTGAAAACAAAATGATGAAAACATGGATTTGGACACACAAAATTTGTAAAATATGATCATTTTCCCACAGCTCTATACACAACCCCAGGAAGTAAATACTCATTCTAGATCACTTCTGCTAGGCATACATGACTATGGAATAGATCTTGACTTCCAGAGTTAAAATGCCTAGGAGGGGGCCTAGGGAAGGAAAAAACCAAAACAACAAACTTTGTGGGGTTCCTTTTAGCTGAGTTTTCTCCAAAACTTTCTATTAGAGGTAATGATTGAAGCAGAGGAATCATGAATAAAAGGCTACAGGAGCCCCTCAAATCCTACAGATCAGGTTGCATGTGCCTTGATTACATTTTAGAAAAAAAAATATAAAATGGAATTGAGAATGTGCTATCTCTGATCATTCTTCAGTACTGCTGAAATCAGAATGTAATTTGAAGATACTAGGATATAAGGCAAGTAAATTGTCTCTTCTTCAAATAAAATAATTTGAAATGCTAGTTTCACTAGAAAATAACTTGAAAATTATTCTGAAACTGGCAAAACTCAGTATAGTAACTTTATGTATTCTGAGTGGATGATAAAGTTATTAGAGGAGATTTTTTATGGACTTATTTTACAGTTGTATTGGTTAAACTACAGATTAATACTTTGATATAAAGATAAAAATTTATTAGAAATGATTTTTAAAAAGAATCCTTGCTCTACTGTAATTTCCCAAAGGGAAATCAGGGGAACACCTAACTTTTTCTCACGATGCTTTATGGCAAGTATAGGTATTTTGTTCAAGCAAATAAAGTGGGAAGAATTCCTCAGAGACAAGTTAAAGGGCAAGAAGAATACAATTGTATTCCAGCAACTCAGAATAGTTTAGGGAATAGATATACTAAAGTAAAAAAAATGGTAAAAGTATGAGCTATAGTTTATCAAAAACTACAATATGTTCTTCTTAAGGAGAATTCCCTGAATACCAGTTTAAGGCATTCAAGTGCAAGAATTAATATTCTAGTTGTTACTCTAGATTTCAGAAATGATTTGAGGCACCAGGCAATCTGGAGGAGGTGGAGAATGTCTTAAATGAACGTAAGTTAAATATCCCATGGTAGATGTTTTGAGGCCTGAATATCATAAGTTTATGAGCCAAGAAGCTCCTTTAGGGCTGTTTAATGCTTGTTACAATCACTGGTGGTCTCCCATGTTATCTCAATATTTCAACAATCACATTTGCTTCTGAATGGAAAAAAGCAACATGCTAAATCTCTAAATACACAGAGTAAGAGGACTGCAAATGTCTGATCAGTTTAGAGGGTATTTTACACTCATAGGCATTTCTAAGGCACCTATCATTTTGGCATCTAAACTGTACCAAATCATTTTTATTCTAGGATGCTCACGCGGGGTTTACTGGGGATGAATATTGGTCTGGATCTGCTCCCATCCCACCCACTCCTCCCAGACTGATTCTGGTGGCCGTGGGTCCCCGGTGGAGGAAGTAAAGTTCAGGGTAAAAGTGCTGTATGAAAAAGGAGTTTTTTGTTTTTTTTCCCCAAAAACTTCTTTTCTTTCTGACTGTTCTTCACCTTAGGAATGTCAAGTGTCTTTGCTTCAAGGGTGTTTGAATGCCTCAGAAATGTTTGTTGTGAGCTCTCACACTTTCACTGAAGGAGTAAAGGGGTTGACAGTTGAAACTTTAACAAATACTTCCTGTCTCCTAAATGTACTTTAGACATTTGAATTAAGTAAGTATTAACAAAACAAATATAGCTTAAATACATTAATTCAAAATCTTTTTCCCTCTCAAAAAGAACGAGGAGTTAATTTGCAAACTAGACACCATTTAATTAGGCTTGAATAAAGACTGGGAGTGGATGGGTCATTACACAAAGTAGAACTATTCCCCCTACTGTTACTCACACCTTCTTGTCAATTATTGGAAATGGGCCATCCTGATTATCACTACAAACGTGTTTTTTTTCTACTGCTGACAATAGCCCACCTTAAGTGATTGCACTCGTTATACTTGGTATGGCAACACCCATTTTTTCATGTTCTCTGTGTGTGTGTGTGTGTGTATATATATATATCTTCCTACTGTATTTTCCACTGCATGTATCTGATGAAGTGGGTTTTAGCCCACAAAAGCTTATGCTTAAATAAATGTGTTAGTCTCTAAGGTGCCACAAGTACTCCTCGTTCTTTTTGCTGATACAGACTAACACAGCTACCACTCTGAAACCTTTTCCCTCTCAGTTTCTCAACTTTTATTCTTTGAGATACCATAAGTAAACCAATTCTCCAGTCACTGTGGTGTTTTCTAGAGTAGTTGATATCTGAATTTCTAGTGTAAAATAAGCTGAATATTTTTCTTTTCACAAATCCCTCTACATTTTCTTTATACATCACAGAGAAGCAGAAGGGAGTGGGGGGGGAAGAAACTCAGTTACATTTCCTATGCAGGTCACAATCTAGTCCTGAATTTGTGGATCTTAGCCACCCTGTCCTAAGTTACTAGGTGCCTAATATGACAAAGATATACTATACTGAAGTCTTCTTAGTGTATGCGCAACATGCCTCAGGTGGCACGTGATGAGGATTCATCACCGAATTTGATCCACTGGTAGGATCATCGGTACCAGACTTGAGCTGGGGAAGCTAATGGGGAGTGTGATGTGAATGCTGAATTAACATGAAATACATTTTGGTTGAAACAACAAAATTGTTAGGTAACCTTCCATTTACTGTAGCACTCCTGATCCTATGAGAGCTATTGCGCCCTTGCAAGCCTGAAAGTGAGACAAGTTATATGTGAGAGTAAGGTCTTCTAAACAGCAAATGCATCAAAAGGTCAGTACTAGCTATAACGTCTGACCAACTTCTCCAGCATTTCAGCATTGTAGCTTTTAGTTAATAGGGTACAAATAAAGGGCTCGGTTTTGATCTTTGGGAAAAAAAATAAACTCATAATCAGGGAATTCTGTCCTTATTTACACCATTGTAACCCTGCTGACATGAGTGACTTTGCACCCTTCCCCATTCACTATATCCATGCATAGCATAGAACATTCCACCTCACATCACAGAGAAACTTGGGGAGGGCTAACATTGCTAGTAGCAATACCAGCCTCAGAGGGGGCATTGCAGCCTCTCCCCTCTCACTCCGGCAGCTTGCTAGGCTGACTGCACTGAGAGAACTGACTACCCCTATTGTAGGAGTATAGCAAGTAGTGCCTGCTTGCTGCACCTACCCAAGGGCCCTGTAGGAGGTATCAGACCTTCCAAAAGGACAATATTTCCAAGCACTGCTGCCTGGGTTGAGTACCACCTTCCTTTCCTTCTCCACCATAGCTATGGCTCTAAACCACCATAACTGAGCTCTTAGCACTATATAAGCAATCACTGGCTGAAACTTCAGGCTTCAGGAAACTTAACCAGTGAATTTTTGAGCAGGGCTGTCATTTCACAGAGCCATGACATGATACCTTTCTTAGGATATTTCATTTCATAACACACGGCAGGTCAGACTCTACTTCACTGGTGACATCACTTCAGAAAGGGGTCTCTGCCCTATCCACATACTGGTATCTCCCTCTCTCTCTGCTCAGTAGAAAGGTAGCCACATTTCTGTGCTCTAGCTCAAGGTAAGATGTCCGTGTCCCTCAACTCAAAGTCTCAGTACAAGGGCATATAATCAAAAAACAGTATTTGCCCAGCTTCTCGTCTTACCGATAACTCCTGAAATGACAGACAGCTGCCTTAACCACTTGGGTGTTACACATAGTGGACATCTGGGGGCCACTTGTGTTCCACTGATTGACTTGAAGTGACTAGGAGAATGCATAATAAACATCTATATGGGTGTCGCTGTGTTGGATACTTGACAGCTATAAGAACCCAAAGGGGCTTAAATTTACAATTTAGCAGTTTGGCATTGCCACGGAGACCAAACCACAAAGAGCTAGTCTGTGACTTGGACAACCAGCCAGTACAAAGTAAGCCAGCACCTCCTCGCCTTCACACCCTGGCAAGGGTGCTGGAACAATGTGTATAGTGGGGGTGCTAAGAGCCATTGAACCAAACTGTAAACCCTGTATATAACGGAAACCACTTCAAGCCAAGGTGTGCAGCAGCACCTTTAGTTCCAGCACCTATGCACCCTGGTGAGCACTTCCCAGACCTTGGGTCAGCATGCAGTGTGAGTAAGCAGCTGGTGTGTGCCTGTCTGTCTACTGCCCACCTTGGGAAAAGTAGAACCAAAGTGCCACCCATTCCCCATCCGCCCAGCTTGGTGGCTAAGCACAGCTGAGCTGGGGCAGGGTTGTTACAATTGGCTGCTGGTATAGGCCAGCAGGGGAGTAACTATGACTATGGCCTGGTCTACCCTATGAGTTTAGGTTGAATTTAGCAGCGTTAAATTGAATTAACCCTGCACCCATCCACACAACGAAGCCATTTACTTCGACATAAAGGGCTCTTAAAATCGATTTCTGTACTCCTCTCCGACGAGGGGAGTAGCGCTGAAATCGACATTGCCGGTTCGAATTAGGGTTAGTGTGGACGAAATTCGACGGTATTGGCCTCCGGGAGCTATCCCACAGTGCACCATTGTGACCGCTCTGGACGGCAATCTGAACTCGGATGCACTGGCCAGGTAGACAGGAAAAGCCCCGTGAACTTTTGAATTTCATTTCCTGTTTGCCCAGCATGGAGAGCACAGGTAGCCACGCATAGCTCATCAACACAGGTAACCATGCAGTCCGAGAACCGAAAAAGAGCACCAGCATGGACCATATGGGGTGTACTGGATCTGATCGCTATATGGGGAGAGGATTCCGTGCTAGCAGAACTACAGTCCAAAAGACGAAATGCCAAAACATTTGAAAAAAATCTCCAAGGGCATGATGGAGAGAGGCCACAATAGGGACTCATATCAGTGCCGCATGAAAGTTAAGGAGCTCAGGCAAGCGTACCAGAAAACCAAAGAAGCAAACGGACGGTCCGGTGCAGAGCCGCAGACATGCCGTTTCTATGCTGAGCTGCATGCAATTCTAGGGGGGGCCGCCACCACTACCCCACCCCTGACCATGGATTCCAAGGATGGGGTACTCTCAGCCATGCCTGAGGATTCTGCGGACGGGGAAGAGGAGGAGGAGGAGCACGAGCTTGCGGAGAGCACACAGCACTCCGTTCTCCCCAACAGCCAGGATCTTTTTCTCAGCCTGACTGAAGTACCCTCCCAACCCTCCGAAGGCGGTATCGCAGACCCCATGGAAGGGACCTCTGGTGAGGTCCCTTTGTAAATATAAAACATGGTTTAAAAGCAATCGTTTTTTAATGATTAATTTGCCCTGAGGACTTGGGATGCATTCGCGGCCAGTACAGCTACTGGAAAAGTCTGTTAACGTGTCTGGGGATGCAGTGGAAATCCTCCAGGGACATCTCCATGAAGCTCTCCTGGAGGTACTCCAAAAGACTTTGCAGAAGGTTTCTGGGCAGTGCAGCCTTATTCCGTACTCCATGGTAGGACACTTGACCACGCCATGCTAGTAGCAAGTAATCTGGTATCATTGCATGACAAAGCCTGGCAGCGTATGGTCCCGGTGTTTGCTGGCATTCAAGCAAAATCCGTTCTTTATCTCGCTGTGTTATCCTCAGGAGAGTGATATCGTTCATGGTAACCTGGTTGAAATACGGGAATTTAATTAAGGGGACAGAGGTGGCCGTTCCTATGGGGCTGTTTGCCTGTGGCTGAGAAGAAATCCTTCCCTGCAGTTAGCCAAGCGGGGGGGAGGGGGGTGTCATTGGCGCTGAGCTTCTCGCGTTTGGCTAGCAGGGATCTTCCCTGATACCAGCCACGCGGTGGGAGGAGGGGTAAAGCGATCATCCCAGAGAATTAGATGGGTGGTGGGGGGGGTTTAGTTTGGTTTCTGCTGCTGCACGTTAACAGGAAAACCGCAGCACTCAATGGCCTTTGCTTGGTATGGGAAAGGAGGGCGCTGCTTTTTATTAAAGTTGAAGAAGCCGAAAGACTATGGCTTACCATGGCTGCACACAAGCCGAATTCTGTTGCCCGGCCCTGCATCTGTGATCTCTAACACCAAAGCCGCAGGCACTCAATATAAGATGCAAAATGCGACCTTGTTCCGAAATCACATGTGCTATGTAATGTGACTAGTGTTGTTCACCATGAAAGAGTATAAGCATTGTTCTGTAAAATGTATCTTTTTAAATACTTCTCTCCCTTTTTTCCCCTCCCTCCCGCAGCTGCAAAGTTTTCAAGCCTCCCTCCTCCGTCCCGAAGGCTATCTCAGATAAGGCGGCAAAAAAACCACACGCGAGACATGTTCTTGGAAATCATGCAATCGACACACAATGAAAGAGCTCATCTGAATGAGTGGAAGGACACGGTATCACAGTACAGGAAAGATGCCAGTGAATGTGAGGACAGGAGGGACCAACGTGAGGACAGGAGGGATGCTCGAGATGAGAGGTAGCAGGCTGCAACGCTGGGGCTGCTGCGTGATCACTCGGACATGCTCTGGCGTCTGGTGGAGCTTCAGGAACGGCGGCAGCAGCAGGATCACAGAGTGCCGCTGCAGCCCCTCTATAACCGCCCTCCCCAAGTTCCGTAGCCTCCTCAACCAGACGTGTAAGAACGCGGAGGGGGAGGCTTCATGCACCCTGCCACTCCACCCCAGTGGACAGCCCAAGCAAAAGGCTGTCATTATTTTGAACTTTTGAAGTGTCCTTTTCCTTCCCAACCCCACCCGGGCTACCTTGTCAGTTCTCTCCCTATGTTTATAATCAATTAATAAAGAATACATGATTTTTAAACAATAGTGACTATTTCTTTGAAAGCAAGCTGTGATCGAAGGGGGGAGAGTGGGTTGCTTACAGGGAATGAGTCGATCAAGGGGGCGGGTTTTCATCAACGAGAAACAAACAGAACTTTCACACNGTAGCCTCCTCAACCAGACGTGTAAGAACGCGGAGGGGGAGGCTTCATGCACCCTGCCACTCCACCCCAGTGGACAGCCCAATCAAAAGGCTGTCATTATTTTGAACTTTTGAAGTGTCCTTTTCCTTCCCAACCCCACCCGGGCTACCTTGTCAGTTCTCTCCCTATGTTTATAATCAATTAATAAAGAATACATGATTTTTAAACAATAGTGACTATTTCTTTGAAAGCAAGCTGTGATCGAAGGGGGGAGAGTGGGTTGCTTACAGGGAATGAGTCGATCAAGGGGGCGGGTTTTCATCAACGAGAAACAAACAGAACTTTCACACCGTAGCCTGGCCAGTCATGAAACTGGTTTTCAAAGCTTCGCTGATGCGCACCGCTTCCTGGTGTGCTCTTCTAATCGCCCTGGTGTCTGGCTGCGCGTAATCAGCGGCCAGGCGATTTGCCTCAGCCTCCCACCCTGCCATAAAGGTCTCCTCCTTACTCTCACAGAGATTGTGGAGCACACAGCAAGCAGCAATAACAATGGGAATGTTGGTTTGGCTGAGGTCTGAGCGAGTCAGTAACGTGCGCCAGCAACCCTTTAAAAGTCCAAAGACACATTCTACCACCATTCTGCACTTGCTCAGCCTGTAGTTGAACAGCTCCTGACTACTGTCCAGGCTGCCTGTGTATGGCTTCATGAGCCATGGCATTAAGGGGTAGGCTGGGTCCCCTAGGATAACTATAGGCATCTCAACATCCCCAATGGTTATTTTCCGGTCTGGGAAGTAAACCCCTTGCTGCAGCCGTTTAAACAGACTAGTGTTCCTGAAGACACGAGCGTCATGAACCCTTCCCGGCCATCCCACGTTGATGTTGGTGAAACATCCCTTGTGATCCACCAGTGCTTGCAACACCATTGAAAAGTACCCCTTGCGGTTTATGTACTGGCTGCCCTGGTGCTCCAGTGCCAAGATAGGGATATGGGTTCCATCTATGGCCCCACCACAGTTAGGGAATCCCATTGCAGCAAAGCCATCTACTATGACCTGCACATTTCCCAGAGTCACTACCTTTGGTAGCAGCAGCTCAGCGATTGCTTTGGCTACTTGCATCACAGCAGCCCCCACAGTAGATTTTCCCACTCCAAATTGATTACCGAATGACCGGTAGCTGTCTGGCGTTGCAAGCTTCCACAGGGCTATCGCCACTCGCTTCTCAACTGTGAGGGCTGCTCTCATCTTGGTATTCTGGCGCTTCAGGGCAGGGGAAAGCAAGTCACAAAGTTCCATGAAGTGCCCTTACGCATGTGAAAGTTTCGCAGCCACTGGGAATCGTCCCACACCTGCAACACTATGCGGTCCCACCAGTCTGTGCTTGTTTCCCGGGCCCAGAATCGGCGTTCCACGTCTAGAACCTGCCCCATTAACAACATGATCTCCAAAGCGCCAGGGCCTGCGGTTTGAGAGAATTCTGTGTCCATATCCTCATCACTCTCATCGCCGCGCTGCCGTCACCGCCTCCTCCTTCCCTGGTTTTTCAGGTTCTGGTTCAGCATAAACTGCACGATAATGCGCGAGATGTTTACAATGTTCATGACTGCTGTCTTTAGCTGAGCGGGCTCCATGCTTGCCGTGGTATGGCGTCTGCACAGTTCACCCAGGAAAAAAGGTGCGAAACGGTTGTCTGACGTTGCTTTCACGGAGGGGGGGCAGGTTGTACCCAGAACCACCCGCGACAATGTTTTTTGCCCCATCAGGCATTGGGATCTCAACCCATAATTCCAATGGGCGGGGGAGACTGCGGGAACTATGGGATAGCTATGGGATAGCTACCCACAGTGCAACACTCCGGAAGTCGACGCTAGCCTCGGTACATGGACACGCACCGCCGAATTAATCTGCTTAGTGTGGCCGCATGCACTCGACTTTATACAATCTGTTGCCAAAAATCGAATTCTGTAAAATCGAGTAATCCCGTAGTGTAGACATACCCTATGAGGTGTGTCCCTGAATCACAGTGCTCAGGGCTGGGCCTTAAGTCACAATTTAGCCCAAAGATAATAGGGTATGTGAGACAGCCTTTGTGCTGACTTCAGACTTCCAACAAACTTCAATGGGATGTAAATCAACACAGAATTTAGCCACATGTTTTTAAATTATTAAATCATTGGTGCTTATGGTTGAAACTATTCCCAAATAAGACAGATATAGATATTAACATTGTTCTAGCTATAGCATCAGGGACAGAATACTTTAAAATCACCTACTAATTACCAGTCTAATGAAAACTCACTAGCTAGCAATAGGTTGAGCACGTGTCATTCTGAATGAGCAGCATGCATCATGAAATGCAAATATAAGTCTGATCCCACATTACATTTATTGAACATTTATTTAATATTTAAATGCTTTGAACATTTGTTTGAGCTGGTTAGATCATCAAGAAGAAATGCAGGATTGTTTTCATATATTCTGTAATACTAATCACACATTACAGAAAGAGCCTCAAAGCATCAGTAATCTACTTCATTGAGGCTTTCCTATATTTCTCTTATAGGTACGTCACATAAATGCAGATCTTTTCTTTCATGGGTATGTACTGAACATGGTTTCAAAGAATTCCACTTTAACCTTAACTTAACATTTCATTGAATTGGTCATCCTCTTGGATCAGTTGCTTAAAAGAGTAAGCGAAATATCTGTTGTGACTATTACTGAGGTTTAAAAAAACCATTTCTTTCAGCTAGTCATCATTTCTGAAATTCAAAGGAACCGGAACACCATTGGTATCTTTAAATGTAGGCCATGGGGGGCAGGGTTGTGGGGGTTGGGGAGGGAGTTTAGGATGAAAGAGACTTTCTAAATTATGTTCAATATTTTTGAGTGGTTTTTAAATTCTGAATTCACCTCGAGGGTTTCCAAACAACTTATTTAGAAATTACTATTAAATTAAAAGGGGAGGGAGTTCTTTTGAGTTTCTGCTTCAAGATAACTTGAATTAATGGGGAAAATATTGAATTTTTTTCCTAACCTTCTGTCCCTAGGCAGGGCTACTCCCCAGCTTCAAAACATACACTGCCACACCCAGTCTCTGGCAAAGAGATTTATTCTCTTAATAGAAGCAAGGAAACAAACAGAAAAAGTTTTTTAACTCAGTCCTTACCTTCAGGTTTCAGCTCTACCCCACTCAGAGACTTGTGGCTGGTTCTCAGTTCTAACCAGTTCTGCTCCCTCTCTGGAGCAGCACCTAGCCTCCTTGCTCCAGGCGACCCACCACAGTAGTTAGCTTCCCTCTACTCTGGCTTTCCCTCCCCAGGCACAGCCTGTCCCAATCAAGCCCCCACACCAAACCAATAGCAGCCCTTTATGTTGGCTGGATTGGACTCAACTGCCCTGGTCCAGGGGTACTGAGTCTCGTCTATCCTCAGGGACCAGCTACCCTGATACACTTTCTTGTGTTACAGGTCAAAAACAAACTAGGGAAATACAACCTAGATGGAGCTACTATAAAGTGGGTGCATAACTGGTTGCAAAACTGTTCCCAGAGAGTTTTTATCAGTGATTCACAGTCAAGCTGGAAGGGCATATCAAGTGGGGTCCCGCAGGGATCAATTCTGTTCTATCAAATCTGGTTCTGTTCTATTCAATATCTTCATCAATGGTTTAGATCAGGGGTAGGCAACCTATGGCACGGGTGCCGAATGCGGCACGCGAGATGATTTTCCGTGGCACTCACACTGCCGAGATCCTGGCCACCGGTCCGGAGAGCTCTGCATTTTAATTTAATTTTAAATGAAGCTTCTTAAACATTTTAAAAACCTTATTTACTTTACATACAACAATAGTTTAGTTATATATTATAGACTTATAGAAAGAGACCTTCTAAAAATGTTAAAATGTATTACTGGCACGCGAAACCTTAAATTAGAGTGAATAAATGAAGACTCGGCACACCACTTCTGAAAGGTTGCCGACCCCTGGTTTAGATAATGGCATAGAGAGTACACTTAGGAACTTTGCAGACAATACTAAGCTGGGAGGGGTTGCAAGTGCTTTGGAGGATAGGCTTAAAATGATCTGGACAAACTGGAAGAAGGGCCTGAAGTAAAAAGGAGGAATTAAAGAAGGACAAATGCAAAGTACTCCACTTAGAAAGGAACAATCAGTTGCACACATACAAAATGGGAAATGACTGCCTAGGAAGGAGTAGTGCGGAAAGGGATATGGGGGCCATAGTGGATCACAAGCTAAATATGAGTCAACAGTGTAACACTGGTTGCAAAAAAAGCAAACATCATTCTGGG
This sequence comes from Platysternon megacephalum, assembly GCA_003942145.1. Lineage (NCBI taxonomy): Eukaryota > Metazoa > Chordata > Testudines > Platysternidae > Platysternon > Platysternon megacephalum. The sequence continues at coordinate 9,511,266 of QXTE01000007.1, read as the reverse complement.
ATGTATTAGCAGGAGGGTGTAAGCAGGACACGAGAAGTAATTCTTCCTCTCCACTGTGCACTGATTAGGCCTCAACTGGAGTATTGTGTTCAGTTCTGGAAAGATGTGGACAAATTGGAGTAAGTCCAGAGAAGAACAACAAAAATGATTGATGGTCTAGAAAACATGACCTATGAGGGAAGATTGAAAAAAAATGGTTTGTTTAGTTTGGAGAAGAGAAGACTGAGGGGGGACATGATAACAGTTTTCAAGTACCTAAAAGATGGTTACAAGGAGCAGGGAGAAAAATTGTTCTCGTTAACCTCTGAGGATAGGACAAGAAGCAATGGGCTTAAACTGCAAGGGCAGTTTAGGTTGGACATTAGGAAAAACTTTCTAACTGTTCAGGTAGTTAAGCACTGGAATAAATTGCCTAGGGAGGTTGTGGAATCTCCATCATTGGAGATTTTTAAGAGCAGGTTGGACAAACACCTGTCAGGGATGGTCTATAGAATACTTAGTCCTGCCTTGAGTGCAGAGAACTGGACTAGAAGACTTCTCAAGCTCCCTTCCAGTCTTACACTTCTACGATTCTATGTTTGTCTTTTCCCATCCTGTCTTCGATTGTATCCAGTTTCCATTACTTTTTCAGTTGCTCTTTCATGTGACCTGTTTTATTTATTAAAGACGTTGTTGGGGCATAGCTGCTTGAGTGGGATGCTGCGTAGGTGCCTGAACTAAGAGTGCCATTACAACCATAACATTTTGTGGTAAATTTAAGGACTCTTATCAGATAAATGGCATAATATTGTGATAAATTCCCTAGGGGCTTGATAAGGCCTTTATGTCCCAGCCCATGGTAAGGGATGCACAGGATTCTTCCCAGTCATGCAAATAGTGAGCAAATCCTGTTTACCTCTTACTCTTAAGGGATGCAACTCACTTCCTCGGCTGCATCAGGTCTACACCATAGCTGGCATGAAGGAGGGACAGGGACATGGATCCAGACCCAGCTCCTCGTTGTTTCTACCTGCCCCCTTAGGAGCTGCAATTCTGGCTAGAGGTACTTGACGAATAAGGCTCCATGTAAGCTCCTCCCCAACACACATTCTGCACACCTATGTAAGAGCAAGGCAGGAATGATCAGCAGGACTTTTTTTTAGATTAACCTCCTCAGCTAGCTGCACGTGGCCAGCTACTAATTCACAGACCATACGAGACTCCGTTCCAATTCTGCTGGAACATATAAGAACTAGAGCAGGGGTCAGGAAGGCATTCCCCACCCCCAATGTATTCTGGTAGGTTTTTTTTATCATCTGCTTCCTCTGAAGCATCATTGATGGCCCTGGCTGGAGATGGGACACTGGGTGGGGAAGGATGGATTGCTCTGATGTAGCTCTGACCATTCTCTCTCTCAGTGGCTTAGCTGGCTAGTACTTGCTGGCACACTTAGGATCTGATTGGCTAGTACTTGCTGGCACACTTAGGATCTGATTGGGGTCAGAAAGAAATTTTCACCAGGTCACATTGGCAGGGACCTTAGGAGTTTTTGACCTTAGTGGTTTTTCACCTTCTGCTGCAGTTTGGGGTATGGGTCACTTGCCAGGATTATCTGGGTATACCTCACTTAATCAATTTCCTGCCATTTTAGTGGCCTCAGGAACTGGTGCACCTCAGTCTCTCCTGTTCTCTTCCTGTGGCACTTAATAGTCTACTCTCCTGTGGGAGGTAATACCGGTACTTTCTAATTTCAGTTGTTGAGCTTAGTGTGTGGGTGCTTAGTGGTGTTCGTGGCCTGTGATATACAGGAGGTCAGTCTAGATGACCTGGTGGTTCCTTCTGGCCTTAAAAGCTATGATTCACGATCTGCTACTGCAACCTGAGGGATCAATTCTGCCTCTCTTTCTCACACTGAATAGTACCTTACTCTGCGAGTCGTCCTGTTAATGTTAACCACAGGAACAGAAGGAGAGTTGCAAAAACTAAGTTTAGAAAAAAATACAGGGTCCAATTCTGCCCTCGTTATTCATGCTGGACAGTATGTTGCTCTGTGAGAAGTTCCACTGATTTCAATGGAGTTCCTTGCAGAATAAGGTACAGCTCAACAAGAATAAGGGTTACAAAATCTGATCCCAATTGAGTAAAGAAAAAATTTCTTGGAACAGAACCTCAAAAATGTATGGGGGCAGCTAGCAGTGAACCCCTATATTTGCTCACCTAACACTTTCCATTATAAAGGATTCTTGGTACATTCTTCTGAGAAGCACTAAGAACTCCATTGCTTACAGGCCTTTGAAGTTCAGCAAGGAGAAGGTGGCTCCCCTTGATCATCCTCTGTCCCAGTACACGGTACCAGCAGCTCATGCCCATTTCTCCGGCTAGCTCATGAAGCTGTAAATAAAGGGGTAGAAGTCTGTGCTGAAGGATTAAGGTTAAAGCCCCACTGATGATGCATGTTGTTGGGGTTTGCTACACTTGCACATAATATAATTTGCTTTTACTTTTTTCCTTTAAAAAAATAACCTTAGGAAATTATATAAAAAAACTATGTTAAAAGAATGTTATTTAGGTTGCAAAATTAAGCGTTCAAGAGTGAGGAAATGCTTATTTATGGAAACCTGAATGGCCTGTGTGTGTGCATTAGAATGTAGTCTAACTCTATGATTACATACTATTTTTTTTCACAGCACTGTACTTTCAAATGTAAACAATTTTAGACAGTTTTTTGTCTATAATTCTGACATAATAAAGTAGTCCATTGGCATATGTTTAGGAGAATTCTGCATTAGATTATTTATTTTGATTGGATTTTAAAACTTTTCAATCAATGGCATTACTTGCAGAATAAGATACTTCGCAACATGAGTAAATGTTAGAGAATCTACCTATTAAAGACTAAAACCTACTCTCTTCAACACTGGTCAAACAAGAAACTCTGATGGAGAAGACTGGTATAAGTTTTAAACAGCAGTTGGGGGCTTGCCAATACTTTGGAGGATAGAGCTAAAATTCTGAGGGATCATGACAATTTGGAGAATTGGACTACAGACAACAAAATACAATTCAACAAAGACAAATGTAAGGTGCTACACTTAGGGAAGAAAAACCAAATGAACAAATACAGAATGGGGAAAAACTGGCTTGGCAACAGCACAGCTGAGAAGGACCTGGGAGTTGTGGTGGATCACAACCTCAACATGTGTCAGCAATGTGATGCTGTTGCAAAAAAAGCAAATGCAATTTTAGGTTGCATTAACAGAAGCATAGCATGCAAGTCACAGGAGTTGATAGTACTACTCTATTTGGCGCTGGTTAGGCCTCAGCTGGAGTACTGCGCCCAGTTTTGGTCACCAACGTATAGAAAGGATGTGGAGAAACTGGAAAGGATCCAGAGGTGAGCGACAAAGATGATCAAAAGCATGGAATGCAAGCCATATGAGCAAAGGCTGAAGGAACTGGGTATGTTTGGAAAAGAGGAGATTAACGGGGGAGATAGCGGTCTTCAGATACTTGAAAGGCTGCCATAAAAAAAAGATGGAGAAAAGTTGTTCTCTTTCGCCACAGAGAGCAGGACAAGAGGCAGTAGGTTCCAACTACAGAATAGCAAAGTTAGATTAAATCTCAGGAAAAAACTTCCTAACTGTAAGAAACGTAGGACAATTGAACACACTGTCTCAGGAGGTTGGGGAAGCTTCTTCACTGGAGGTTGTCAAAAGGAAGCTGGCTAGCCATCTGTTTTGGATGGTTTGGGCACAATTCATTCTGCATGTTAGCAGGGGGTTAGAGTAGGTGACCCTTGTGGTCCCTTCTAGCCCTATGATTCTATGTGTTGATAACTGAATTACAGAAGAGCAAGGACAGACCTATGAAAGGTAATTTATTACCAATGGCAAGCATTACCTGGAAAACTTAATTAGATGCATAAATGTTAGAATAATTGGTGCCCCGGAATATAAAAAGGAGTTAGATCTGATTGCCTTTATAGGAAACCAAGTGCCAACAATCGTAATATTAAATGAAAATGATAATTTTGTGTATGTGCAAAAGGCTTAACTCAGCCCTTTAGAAAACAAATCAATGAAAACAAGCAGGCGGAAAGCTTGATTTTAGACTCAAGGGTTGAAATAGAAAAAAAAAGTATGGGTAAAAAAGTAGTGGTACTTTTCCAGGCTCTGCTCACTAACCAGCCTGAGGTACTTGAGACCCAAAAATGAGAAGTTGCTCACAGCAGGTTTCATGAACTTTTAATATGGTTTTCTCTCTTCTTTCTTGTATGAGGTTGTCAGCCATGAAATAGTTAATGTTGACATGTGCATTGTCATTCTTAGGCTTAAGAGTTCCCATTTATTTGAAGTGGGGTAGCTAATACTTCTCAGAGTTGAACTATTAGGTCAGACTATCTTCAGGCTCAGCCAGACACTACTGCATCTTTTTGGAGTACAAAATGGCAAGCTACAAGTAAAGTACTGGGCTCACTTAAAAAAATGTGAGCTGGTCCAGTTCAGTCACTGGTAACTAATACAGCCAATGGAAATATGAAAAATCAAACACATTTCCCCAAAATTATAAGCAGTCTATGTGGGAAAACATCTTCAATTTTTTAAAAAAATCCATTTGTTCTAATTATAGCTTTCTAATAAAGGGGATCAAAATAGGCTCTTGCATATGGATCACACTGTTAAAAGTGAAGACCCAAATACTGCAAACACTTACACAAGTGAGTAACTATATTCACATGAATCATCCCAGTGGTTCAATGCAGGAGCTGGTCCATAGAGTTAACAGGGCTTGAATTGCTTTCCAACCACGTAGGCTAGGAGAAAAGATTTTGTTATACTTAAAAATAACTCAGTGGACCAAAAAGCCATTGTTGGAACTCACAACTTACTTACTATGAGAAATCACGAGTGTTCCAGTGTCATTCTTTAGCATTCAAACACAATAGAAAGGTTATAGATCAATGTATATGGCAGCAATGAAGATAAGGGTAAATCCCAGCCCAATTGAAGTCAATGGGAATGTTGCCATTGAGTAAAATGGGGCCAGGATTTCACCCATGGACTCCAATAGAGAGGAAAATACCGAAGACTAAGATTAAGGCTACTGAACACTGTATAAAAGACCTTTGGTATTTGTTTGGATATTTTAGACTTCTTTATTCTTCTAGGTGAGGGAATCATCTGATTTCTGTAATATACTTTGGACTTAGAGACTCAAAACAAACATTTTTTAAGTTGTACTAAGCTTTCACCAATAGGAACAAACCTGCTGTTGTTAGTAATTTACAATTTACAGCTCAAGCATAACTCCTATAGAACTGTGGGTTAAAAGCATATTTCATGCCGTACGTTTATGTATTAGTAGCAAGATGCACTGTAGTAGGTTATTCTTTGTGTGTTTTTGCTTTGTCACTTTCTTTGGATTTGTTGGGATACAGTCTGCCTTGATTTTACACTTTAAATTTTAAATTTTAAAACATTTTGTGGGGAGGGGGTGTATGGGGAGAGGGAAGTTTCACATTTTACTCACCACAGAATTTTGAATTTTTCAGGTTGGAGGATGAGGGCTGTTTAAAGGAAGGAAGCTGAGTTACTTGCTTGCACGTGCCTTGTTGTAGAGAGATTTTTATGCATTTGGAGGTTTTGTAAATTACACCCATTAGATGGCAATGGCCTTTGTAGAGATCTGTATTCTTGAAAATGAAAACCCATCAGTAGAGCTGGTGTGTCATCATTTTGTCTTTTCCTAAGCATCATGGGTTTATTCACACTCCCTCTATAACTGCCTGGCTTGGCTTCTGAAATCTCTCAAAACTCTAGACATGGGTCCCTGGATTGGTTGTGTATGGAAGTACAGAACAATTTGCAGTTCTGTGCCTGGAGTGTCACACTCACTGCCACTGTTGGTGTTAAGCCCATCACAAAGTATATCCCAGCTTGCTGCCTGCAGCTGAGGAAGCAATTCTTTTGAGCAGGTAATGTGGCCACTTGTGACCAGCAATAGATTTATCTGTAGAACAGGTCCCTGTCTGGGAAGGGATGCAGAGACCTACAAAATTTGGATCCAATGATAATGTGGTCTGCCACTGGGACTAAGGAGCAGGAGGTAGCTTTTCAGGGCAGGAAGCCAGGAGCACTTTTGCAGAGAGTAGGATTGGATCCAGACCCCATTTAGTTTTAACTAGAAGGACAAGGAATCCTACCTTCTGCTGACAACTAGAGCTGTGCAAATGACTGATTTTCAGCTCATTGGCCATGCCAAAAAAAAAAAAAAAAGTCAATAGCCCTGACCCCCCCAAAATGTTAAATTTTTCATTTCAAAATTTGTTTCCAACCAAAACAGCTTGACCAATTCAATACAACTTTGAGAAATATTTCAGTAAACCTAAATCTGCATTTTTTGCTTAATAAAGATTCAGCTAGAAAGATTCACCCAGCTCTAATGCCTGCTCTGACTGTTCACTCAACTGTTCTTCCTTTGTTTACCCATCTGTAAATTAGGGATAATTGTTACCTATGCCATGTGGCAGGGTTATAACTGGTTAATTAGTGTTTGGTTAATATTTGCCAGAATTCTCACAATATCCTCCAGTGGCTGATGGATGAGTGGCTTCTAAACCTCTATCTGATTAGCATATTTGTCCCTAGCATATTTGTTTTTAAGTATTGGTCACTATGAACAGACCCCAGCAAAAGCAGTTGGGCTCTGGTTCTCCTGCAGCTGGAGGCTAGGCATGACCGCCCTGCCCCCAAATCATGTTGTTGGCATAACCCAAAACTGTAAGGCCAGGCCTGTGGACAGTGGTGTGGACAGGAGGAAGAGAAGTGGGTTATAAAATTGTTCCATCCAAAAATGCTAACTCTGGCTCTGGCAATGTGCCAGGCAAAGTGATCAAAAACAGCCAGTTGAAAAATGGTAGCTTTTAATAAAAATTGTGGACATTTTGGAATGTTGAAACTAGAATTTTTTTGACCAGCTAATAAATATTCTGTAGCGCAATACAAAAGAATGGTCCTTAATAAAACTCAGTAGCATCCTTTTTCACTTACTACTACTCTACAGTGTTAGCAAGAGGTTGTGTTAGTCTATGCAAAGTGAGAGAGATACTGAACTCTATCCTCTTTAATAATTTATATCAGGGACTCTAAAGAGCTGCAAAAAAATTGAAGTTAGAGTTGCTTTTAATATTTCAAACATTATGAATATTCATTTTCCACTTTAGCGGTCTCACACATCCACAAGTGACAAGTACAACTGTTCAAAATGTTTTAAAAGCTTTGCAGGCTAAAATGTTGTTCTCCCTTTTGCCATATTTTCCCTTAATTCTAAAAATGTTACGTGGTCCTTCATTTAATTACTATCTGTACATAACCCCCACCTCCCAAAAACACTACCACCACCACAACCCACAAAATGAAAACCACAAAAAACCCCAAACCCACAAACCCTTCCCTCCTACAAAATCTGATTTTGGATTCAAAGCAAAAATGCCCTGAGAAATGCACTGTGCTATAGACAAACTCACCCAGAAATGCTAATCTTTGTGGGTTCTGTAACTGCACAGCACCTCTCTATTGGGGCAGGTGAATCTTAGAGAGAAAAACAATCAGATATATAGCCAGATTTTCAGTAAAATGCTATTCCACTTGTTTGAACCAGCTGCTCTTGGATGGTTGCCACTGACAAAAGTATGCTGCCAGTATTTTACCAAGGCGCTACCACAACATTTTTCTGCCTGTATTTGTGTGCTTGCAGAGAGCAGGGAAGAGGGCCCCTTCTCCTCATGTCTTCTAGGCATAATGAAGGAAGAAGGCAAGAAAACATGTCAAGCAAACTTATATTAAGAACTCTTATTGGAAATGTTTATATGCTGCACCAGAGAAATGTTTACACAGTTGAAGAGGGGTGAGCGGTAGAAGGGTCCAGGGCTGTCCACCACAGCAACAGTTGGGAAAAAACTTGCCATTTGGTGCAATCAAAGGCAGAAAAAGTTGCTCTTTAGAAGTGGTGTTAAGAGCCCTAGGGATCATTCATCTCTAGCAGAGATGATTTAACAGTGTATGGAGATGGACAAGAAGTCACCTCAACTATCCATCAATATTTTAACATAACAAGGGGCTGTGGAGCAGCAGTGGGTGGTCACTGGAGGCTCATGGGGCTAAGTCACACTACTAGAGCCACAGCTATGTAGCGTGCCTGATATACTTCAGAGTACTATATCTCTTGCTGGCACTGGGGGCTTCTGGCAGAGCTGTCGTGCTCCTGACCCTGGAGTCTGCAGTCTACCTGGCAGCCATCGAGGTACTGCAGGCAGAAGAGGGAGGAAGCACAGAGCAGGGAATTAACAGCTTTGGGTGGGCTAGCCCCACAGAAGCAACATATAAGTCTGTCTGCACATGTGCTCCACTGTAGCTAGTCCTCATTTTCCAGACCCAGCAACAAGTGGTGGTTATGGTGGGTCCTGTTCTGAAGGAGCTTCTGGTCCTGGTGGTGGAGGGTGCCAAATAAGAAGGGGAGGAATTCTGAGCTTGAGTATGTTTGCATTTTTAGCATGGAGGGGTGTTGTATTGTAAGCCGGGGGGGGGGGGGGGGGGGGGGGGAAGGGGGGAAGCAAATTGCTACCTGCAGCCCTATCACTGTTTCTGGTGCCAGCTATCACTGCCCCAGCAGCTTCTAATAACTACCTTCAGCTCAATGAAGGTGACATGATGTTCACTGTCTTTATCTCCTGAACATTGTCAATAGTTATTTAATACATTTTCACATGTGATAGGAGAAGGAGACTGGCATCTAGATGAAGGAATCAAGATACATTTTTAAAAAAAGGCCCAATTCAAACCTCCAAGTGAAACTTGAACAAAAACCATTTTAGAGAATTGGAAGAGTTTGAATAACATTTTCCCCCTTATTCTTTTTCTTTTCTGGGTATCTATCCAATCTTCTTCTGTTTCCTACATCAGGAACCGAGCATGGTAACAAAGGTCCTGAATGCAACCAAAGTTACACAATGCAATCAGTCCGATTGTAGGCCTTACCTCAGGATCAACGAGAGTCTCTGTAGACAAGGAAGATTTTTCTCTTCTTCCACCCTGCCTTCTTTTCTTCGGTCTTCAGAGGAGTTACTGTGGGAAGGCTAAAGAAAAATCATGATGTGTCAACATAGGAAGTGCTAGGTCCCTGTGTGAGAATGCAAGTTTGTTTTGTTGAGTCACCCTAAACTCAGTTGCTAGAAGCCTTCATAAAGATGCATGGTAATTTCTGAGATTCATGCTGACAGGTGGAGTTTGTCACTCCATCCAATATTTCTTTGAGGCTCAGGAAACAAGGGACTGGGGCAGAGGAGGTGTCACAGAGAAAACTCTAACAGCCAAATTGAAGTTGAGTTTATGTTTAGATACTATACTATTTAAGTTACCTGTAAAGTCAAACCTCAGGGAATAAGTTTGGACTACATAGAGCAGGGGCAGGAAAACTTTTTGGCCTGAGGGCTGCATTGGGTTTTGGAAATTGTATGGAGGGCCAGTTAGGGGAGGAGGTTGTGGCCCAGTCCTGACCTCCTATCTGCCCCCCCCGGGACTCCTGCCCCATCCAACCCCCCCCCCTGTTCCCTGACAACCCCCCTGGGATCCTTGCCCCATCCACACACCCCCGTTCCCTGTCCCCTGACCGTCCCTGGACCCCCGCCGCCCCATCCAACCCCTCCTCTCATTACTGATCCCCCCCCCGGGACCCCTGCCCCATCCAACCACCCCTTCTCCCTGTCGCCTGACTGCCCCCGGAACTCCTGCCCCCTGCCATCCCATCCAATCCCTCCTCCTTCCTGACTGCCCCCCTGGAACCCCTGCCCCCATTCAACCCCTTCTTCCCCCCCGACCGCCCTGACCCCTATCCACACCCCTGCCCACCACCCCGAACTCCCCTGCTCTCTATCCAACTCGCCCTGCTCCGTTCCCCATTACTGCGCTGCCTGGAGCACCGGTGGCTGGCGGCGCTACAGCCACACCACCCGCCTGGGGCCGGGCCACGCAACACAGCACCGGGTCAGGCCGGGCTCTGCAGCTGCACTGCTCCAGGAGCTCACAGCCCCACCACCCAGAGCATTGCGCCGGCAGCGGAGTGAGCGAGCTGAGGCTGCAGGGGAGAGGGGACAGCAGGGGAGGGGCCAGGGGTGAGCCTCCCAGGCCAGGAGCTCAGGGGCCGGGCAGGATGGTCCCGCGGGCCATAGTTTGCCCCCCGCCCCCCTGACATAGAGCATGTGTATATTCTGTTCAGAGCAGGGTGTTTACAAATGTCTCTTATATATTTTTCTGAAGGTAGTGTAATCTGTGGTCATTCTAATATAGTGCAGAAGAGAGTTCCATAGCTCTGGTCCAAGTACTGAGAAAGTCCAGTTCCCTGCAGCTGTGGGTTTAACCTTGGGCAAAGTCACTTGGAGGAGGAGAAGTTACTCACCTTGTGCAGTAGCGATGGTTCTTCAAGATGTGTCCCCCTATGGGTGCTCCACTGTAGGTATGTTTGCGTCCCTGTGCTGCTGATCAGAGAACTTCAGTAGCAGTGTCTGTTAGGCTCACATGTGCACTATCTCTCCTTGTGCTGCGCCATGAGGCTAGCTAGCGCGCACAGGCTCACTCCCCTCTGTACCACACAGTCATTGACAAGAATTCCAAAGTAGTGGAGCAGATGGTGGGTTGTGGAGCACCCATAGGAACACACATCTCGAAGAACCATCTGTGACGGGTTGGATCACAGAAACCCACTTGGGAGCTGCCAGCTGATGTGCAAAGACTACTTCTGTTCCTGTTCTCCCTGCCAGCTACCGGTGGCTCCAGCACTCTGTCTTGCTGAAGCCAGACACACCCATCTGCTCCAGCACAGACCCAGAGTCTGAATAACCTGTCTCAAAGCTGCAGGTTTACCTGAGAACAACTCACAGAAGTCTGCTTGCCCTTAGCACTCAGATGCCCAATTCCCAATGGGGTCTAAACCCAAATAAATCCGTTTTACCCTGTATAAAGCATATACAGGGTAAACTCATAAATTGTTCGCCCTCTATAACACTGATAGAGAGATATGCACAGCTGTTTGCTCCCCCAGGTATTAATACATACTCTGAGTTAATTAATAAGTAGAAAGTGATTTTATTAAATACAGATAGTAGGATTTAAGTGATTTCAAGTAGTAACAGACAGAACAAAAGAAGTTACCAAGCAAAATAAAATAAAATACGCAAATCTATGTCTAATTGCACTAAATACAGATAAGATCCTCACCAGTTCCAAAATGTTCCCTTTTACAGGCTAATCTTCTTTTAGCCTGGGTCCAGCAATCACTCACACCCCCTGTAGTTTTCAGTTTCCTTCAAGTGTCCTGGGGGGGTGGAGAGGCTTCTTCTTTAGCCAGCTGAAGACAAAATGGAGGGGTCTCCCACGGGTTTAAATAGACTGTCTCTTGTGGGTGGAGACCCCCTCCTCACCCTCTGTAGAATCCAGTCACAGAATGGAGATTCGGAATCACATGGGCAGGTCACATGCCCATGCATGACTCAGGACTGCAGGTAGCAGCCATTACCCACATGCTGCCTTGAACGTCCTCAGGTAGACTTCTAATGTGGATTGGAGTCTTCCAAGCTCTTTTGTCTGTTAAGTGCCCCCTGACTGAACACCTAATTTGCACATTCCTTTCCCAAGAAGTCATCAAATGTTCTAACTGAGGCCCCTTAGAAATCAAGCAATCATACAGCCAATGTTCATAACTTTGAACACGCAAATGGTGCCTGCATACAACTAGGGTGAACATAACCAGTAGATCATAACCTTTACATAGATATGTTACATGGCCTATGTAGCAAAACCCTATTCCAGTTATATCATACATGCATTTGTGAGCCCCTTTATGGGGTTCACTGTCACACCATCATTACTGCACAAGGTGAGTAACTTCTTCTTCTAGTATTGTCCCTATGGGTGTTCCACTGTACGTGACTCCCAAGCAGTATACCTTCTGGAGGGCTGTATAGAATTTCTATATGCTCGGGTAATCATAACTTTAATAGTAACTTTAATAAAACTTGTAAAACAGATAGACCTTGTACTTGTGAATGTATGTGTGGTCACTACCCTTGGTCTTTATGTGTTCCTAGAAACTCTAAATCTGGAAGCAAGTGGCAGAGGTGACTTTCACTCTGTTACGCTTGAAACTGTAGCCGCCAGAGCCGAACCCACGGTGGTGTAAAACCACATTACCAAATTCATTTTAAATAAAATAAAAGGTTATATGTGCCTCCTGAATGATGGCCTTAAATTGGTCTCGATGCGACTTGGGCAGTTGTTCAATAAAATCATTCCATTTTGAATAATTTATGTAATCATATTTCACTGTGAGGGCTTGGTAAGTGGTAATTTGAAACTGAAGTGTGGCCTTCCTCCCAAAAAGGTCCAAATGCTTCCCTATCATAGGGAGTGGACCTCATCTCATGTGGATGGCCATGGGAGTTAACGGTTTCCCCCACAATGGAGTTGGGTGGAGGGTGGGAGAAAAGGAATTCAGACTACCTTGCTGGGACATAATAATATTTTTGTCTGCCCGCTTGCAGGTAGGTGCCACCGACACTGGGATCTGCCAGATGGTTCTTGCCAGGTCCAGAATGGCCTTGTTAATGCATAGGGGGATCTTTGAGAAAGAGGATGAGTGGAATATGTCAAGGAGCCAATGGTGGGTGTCCTTGACTTCCTTCAGTGGTATTTGGAGAGTGTCTGACATTCTCTTTGCCAGGTCCTGGAAAAGGCAAAAGTCATCTGCCAGGGATGGCAGAGGAGGCATGATGGCCTCATCTGGGGAAGAGAAGAATATGGTCTTTGGGGGTCACTTCTTCCTCAACTGCACCCTCATGTTCACAATTTCTTCCAGAGCTTCTGAAGCTCTGGAAGCCATGGCCAAAGGGGCATGCCTTGAGGGTCCTTGGGTGGGGCTAGATATTTGAGAGATATGGTACCAATATGTAGTCCCTGGGTCCCAGTATGGCCACTGGGGAGGTGGTAGTGCCCATGGGTGACCGTAGCAAGATGGTGGTGATGGGGCCATCTGAGGGTATAGTCGAGGACCTGTTGATACTGGGCACTGTAAGGAGCCTTGGAGGAGTACTGTGATGACACCTCCTCAGGTTCACTATCTGAATCTTCACTAAAGAGAGGGGGAGCATGACAGGCAGCAGGGAAGATGCCTGTGCCAATCAAAGACTTGGTATGGAGGTTCCAGCACCAAGAAGAGGAGACTCCAGCTACATGGAGGTCGTTAGTGTCAGAATTCTGGCAGTGCCGACTGACTCGATGCTACTGGCAGTACTGGGGGGAGATGAAAATATTGTCTGTACTAGTCACTTTGGTGCCAAATGAGGTTTTGATGATGGTACCGATGTAGAATCATGTTCCGGTAATGCCTTCTTAGTGCTTACTGCTGTCCTTGTCCCCATTGACTCAGTGCCCGTATCCTTTGAGGCCATGGGCTTGTCAATGGTACCTGCTGCTGAGGACTTCCGTGAGCCATAAATACTGGAATGAGAAGGTCTCAGTGCCAGCGGTACCAAGGATACTGAGTGTGCTGGAGAACATTTGTGGCTATCTCAGTGCTCACTGTGAAGACCTCACATTCTTTTAAAATGATCTATGAGAGGGGTCAGTGGCTTGTTTTTTTATCCCATAACCTTTAGATGTTGAGAGCTATAGGGAAGACTGACATCTGCCAGGTGACTCATGGTGCGTGTCCAGAGAGGGTCAGAGAGCCGCCTCCATGAAGATAATCTTCTGCATTACCTCTCTATCCTTATGAGACCGGGGCCTGAGTTGCTGGCAAAGACCACACTTTTGTTAAATGTGGCCTAACCTGAGGCAGAAAATGCATTGGGAGTGCTTGTCTTTGACAGGGATTGCCTCTTTGCAAGAGAGACGTTTCTTGAAGTCCAGTGAGCCAGCATTCCCCATTGGGAGAAGGGTCCCCAATGAGGAAAAGAAGCAGGAAAAAAAGAAACTAGTCCTTTATTTATTTTTTTAAAGGGAAAAAAATAAGGAAACAGAAAAAGCTACAGCTAGAACTACGACTAAGAAGTAGGAGGCTAACTTTAGAAATGCAAAGCAAAAGTAATGGCCCTAGCAGACTGTGAATATTTCTGTCTTTAGCCAAGGGTGATTAAGAAGGACCTGATATCTGCTGGGAGAGAAATACAGCAATGCAGAGATAATTCAGGGAGTTTTTGGAGAGTGTTGGGGACAACTTCCTGGTACGAGTGCTGGAGGAACCGACTAGGGGCCGTGCTCCTCTTGACCTGCTGCTTACAAACAGGGAAGAATTAGTAGGGGAAGTAGAAGTGGGTGGCAACCTAGGCAGCAGGGACCATGAGATGACTGAGTTCAGGATCTTCACAAAAGGAAGAAAGGAGAGTAGGAAAATACGGACCCTGGACTTCAGAAAAGCAGACTTTGACTCCCTTAGGGAACTGATGGGCAGGATCCCCGGGGAAGCTAATATGAGGGGGCAAGGAGCCCAGGAGAGCTGGCTGTATTTTAAAGAAGTCTTATTGCGGGCACAGGAACAAACCATCCTGAAGTGCAGAAAGAATAGCAAATATGGCAGGCGACCAGCTTGGCTTAACAGTGAAATCTTCGGTGATCTTAAACTCAAAAAGGAAGCTTACAAGAAGTGAAGTTTGGACAGATGACTAGGGAGGATTATAAAAATATTGCTAGAGCATGCAAGGGTGTAATCAGGAAGGCTAAGGCTCAATTGGAGTTGCAGCTAGCAAGGGATGTGAAGGGTAACAAGAAGGGTTTCTACAGGTATGTTAGCAACAAGAAGGTGGTCAGGGAAAGTGTGGGACCCGTACTGAATGGGGGAGGCAACCTAGTGACAGAGGATGTGGAAAAAGCGGAAGTACTCAATGCTTTTTTTGCCTTGGTCTTCACAGACAAGGTCAGCTCCCAGACTGCTGCACTGGGCAACACAATATGGGGAGGAGGTGAGCAGCCCTCAGTGGTGAAAGAAAAGGTTAAGGACTATTTAGAAAAGCTGGACGTGCACAAGTCCATGGGTCCAGATCTAATGCACCCAAGGGTGCTGAGGGAGTTGGCTGATGTAATTGCAGAGCTATTGGCCATTATCTTTGAAAATTCGTGTCGATCTGGGGAGGTTCCAGACGATTGGAAAAAGGCAAATATAGTGCCCATATTTTAAAAAGGGACGAAAGAGAACCCGGGGAACTACTGACTGGTCAGTCTCACTTCAGTCCCTGGAAAAATCATGGAGCAGGTCCTCAAGGAATATATTTTGAAGCACTTGGAGGAGAGGAAGGTGATCAGGAACAGTCAACATGGATTCGCCAAGGGGAAGTCATGCCTGACCAACCTGATTGCCTTCTATGATGAGATAACTGGCTCTGTGGATATGGGGAAAGTGGTGGATTTGATATATCTTGACTTTTGCAAAGCTTTTGATACCGTCTCTCACAGTATTCTTGCCAGCAAGATAAAAAAGTATGTATTGGATGAATGGACTATAAGGTGGATAGAAAGCTGGCTAGATTGTCGGGCTCAACGGGTAGTGATCAATGGTTCGATGTCTAGTTGGTAGCCGGTATCAAGTGGAGTGCTCCAGGGATCGGTTCTGGGGCCAGTTTTGTTCAACATCTTTATTAATGATCTGGATGATGGGATTAATTGCACCTTCAGCAAGTTCACAGATGACACTAAGCGGTGGGGAGAGGTAGATATACTGGAGGGTAGGGATAGGGTCCAGAGTGACCTAGAAAAATTGTCAGATTGGGCCAAAAAAAATTTGATGAGGTTCAATAAGGACAAGTGCAGAGTCCTGCACTTAGGAAGGAAGAATCCCATGCACCGCTACAGGCTGGGGCCCACATGGCTAAACAGCAGTTCTGCAGAAAAGGACCTGGGGATTACAGTGGACGAGAAGCTGGATATGAGTCAGCAGTGTGCCCTCGTTGCCAAGGCGGCCAATGGCATATTGGGCTGTATTAGTAGGAGCACTGCCAGCAGATCGTGGGAAGTGATTATTCCCCTCTATTCGGCACTGGTGAGGCCACATCTGGAGTATTGCATCCAGTGTTGGTCCCCCCACTACAGAAGAGATGTAGACAAATTGGAGAGTCCAGCGGAGGACAACGAAAATTATTAGGGGGCTGGAGCACATGACTTATGAAGAGAGCCTGAGGGAACTGGGCTTATTTAGTCTGGAGAAGAGAAGAGTGATGGGTTATTTGATAGCAGCCTTCAACTACCTGAAGGGGGGTTCCAAAGAGGATGGAGCTAGGCTGTTCTCAGTGGTGGCAGATGACAGAACAAGGAGCAATGGTCTCAAGTTGCAGTGGGGGAGGTCTAGGTTGGATATTAGGAAACACTATTTCACTAGGAGGGTGGTGAAGCACTAGAATAGGTTACCTAGGGAGGTGGTAGAATCTCCATCCTTAGAGGTTTTTAAGGTCCGACTTGACAAAGCCCTCGCTGGGATGATTTAGTTGGTGTTGGTCTTGCTTTGAGCGGGGGGGGGGGGTTGGACTAGATGACCTCCTGAGGTCCCTTCCAACCCTAATCTTCTATGATTCTATGAACTGAGGGAGATTAGCCCACGCGCGCTGACTAACCTCGTGGCGCAGCATGAAGAGACACCACACCTGCGCGGGCCTAACGGACACTGCTACTGAAGTTCTCCGATCAGCAGCGCAGGAGTGCAGACACACCTACAGTGAAGCACCCATAGGGACACTACTCAAAGAAGCAGCACTACTTGCCCTGGTAATTGCAGTTACAGATGTGGGTTGACCATTTCTGAAATATTTAAGGTCTATCCCATTGAGATCCTTTAAGCTCAAAAGCAGACACTGTACTTACTTTTTTTGTACTCTGTGCTTCCTGCATCGTTGAATGTGACATGAAAAGCTTCCTGATCCAAATAACTCCCAGGATTAAAGGTTCTGATAATTTTACTTCCCGCCTCTGGTTACAGTAATGGCGAGACAAGAATGGACATGGGCAGACAGAGGGTGGCAGAGAACACAGGAATTACCACACTAGATCATAATAGTGGGCCATGTCATCTGGTATCCAGTCTCTGACAGTAGCTGAAATGCTTCTGAAGGAAGTTCATTAAGTCCACACTTCCCCCACACCAATTTATGGAATAAACTGACTACTGAGACCATTCTTCCCTTATATTTAAAAAAAAAACCACACATCTAATATAAATGCCAATGTTCTCATTATCCACATACATGGATAAACCTTTTGAATCCTAGTGTGGCTGGGGACACTGATTGTTCAAAGCCTCATTCCCATTGGCCAGTTGGATCTTTTTCATGATGTCACTCACCTACACCAACTAGCAAAGTGGTACAGCTGGTGCCCCAAGGCTGCCTGTTTATCTTTGTCACCTGCCTCCGTTATCTATCCTCTGCCCATGCTTTTAACTAAATGAGTAGGATTTTTTTGGTTTTCAGTGGCGAGGTTCCAGCTGCAAACCTTTCTTAGTTGGGGTATGTGTCAACACTTCCTGCATCCTATCTTGCAATACTCAGCTCAGGACCCAGTCCTAAAAATCATAGGACTATTTATACACATATGGATTTGCAAGATAATGTCCGTCCAGTAAAAGCTCCTCATGGTAGACTGCATCTTAATATTTCTATGTAAAGGATCATGCACAACTGTGACTATATATACAAATGTTAAATAATATTAACAACTAATATAAATAAATGTGATATAAATGCAATTTCTTATAGTGTTACATCCATAATGTGCTGAACTACTGTGTAATGTGGACTTTCTGATATATAATCATATATCATATAATCTGATATGATGCAACAAATTAAGACATGATAAATATAGTATTAGATTGTTATAAAATCTAAGCATTGGTCCAGTTGTTTCATTGATGTTTCACTGTTTTGTCTGTTCTGAAATGGTGAATTAGATTGGGAATAAACCAGAAGCTGCAAAATATTCTGCAATATGGGTTTGTTGGTGGTTTTAAGACTGCAAGTGCTAAAATGTTAGGAACCCCTGCTCCCATTAGAGTCTCGCTAATTTTAATATACCCTCATTAATGAAGGCTTTGAGTCAATGTGTTGGCGTACAACAACCAGCTTAATGTTTGAAATGAAAACAAAAAACATTCCTTAATGAAATAGCAAATAACATCAGAAAAGCCCCAAGAATGTTTTCCTTCCAAAATATTCTTTTTTGCTGTCAACTCCATCTCTAACTAAAAAACACCTTTGCAGAGGCTAAAATTCTTTCACTTGGAGAGAAAAGTCATGAGCAGTGTCAAACAGTTATGCTGTTCAATTAAAAACAAAAAACAAAATGTAGTATATTTAAATTAACTTTTAATAAGTAGTACAAAAAGAATGTTAAGTAATATTTTGCATGTGGTTAATAAATATTCTTTAACAGCAAGCAAAGTGACACATTCAAACATAAGTCAAGTTATTTCTTTTACACTTTTAAAAAAGTAACAACTCTGTCCAGTTAAAACAAGGTCACAAATTACAGAATATTATCATCCCCTTTATTTATAATTATGAAACCTAATAAATAAGTGAACTGTCACCCAGAAGTTTTTATATGATGTTGATGTTCAAGGTTAAGTATACTTACATTTAACATGCAGTTTCTTTATTGTGCATGTGTTTTATATTTAAAATTGTGACTATTTTTTTTTAAATGCATCAACTTCCTTCTTATTATTTCCTGTTACTTAGCAATATATACTAAGCAGCTATTCTTCAAGCTCCTATACATTTTCAAGCCCAGGTGACACACTGAAATAAACTTACCATCAAGTGTTTAGGTATGTTCTGATTCCCGTTTAGTTGAGAAATTACTACCAATGATTTCTCTCTGAATCAAACTTTAATTTGTAAATGCACGTGCATTAATATTTAGTGCGATCACTTCCGACAAATAAATTTAAAGTGCCCTCAAACAATTCTGAGTAAAGTGACTATGTGTGGAAGTTTTTTTGTTTAGCAGCTGGATATTATTTATTCAATAGTTTATACTGTGTGTACTGTACATATGGATTCTAATCTATAGCTGTAAAGTACTAAATTGCATTCAGTTCTAAAGCTAATCTACAGTAGCCTGTTAACTGATTAATTCAGCCAAAATGAACATCTAAATCCAAAACTACAAAAACCAGAGAATCAAAGCAATATCTTATTCCATTCTGTATTTGAATCCATCCCAGAAAGCCTAAAAACATAAGATGGAAAACAAAGATGACCCTTGAAGCTTACCTCCTTTAACAGTTTACAAAATCATGTAGTGAAATCTTTGAGCACCTTTAATGCATATACATGAGCCCCAGGCCAGCTGACAGAGTGAAGAATTCACAAAGTTATGTAAAATAAGCAATTAACATTTCAAAGTATAGCTTCATTTAAATAATTAATCATCAAGTTACAGAATAAAAATATTTGTATGTGTGTATGTAGACACCAGCATGAGGAGAAGGGTATGAACCATCTTGCATATTTTAAAACACATTTCAAATTACTTTTCACAAGTGTTATTCCCCACTTGTAATCCATAGTATTTTCACAATATTCATGAACCAACATCAATACAGTACTGGGAGTAAAACAGGCATGATCAAGCCCCAATTGCTTGCTTCCTTTATTTAAAAGTTCATCTTCTCAGTGTGAAAAGGTAAATAATCGAGGAACTCCCAGGGTGGGCTGGATCTGACTCCCATTAGTCAATGGAAAGACTTCTATTGACTTCTGTAGTGCATGGACAGGTCCTTAGAATGTAACCAAAGTCCTCTAAAATCAATGGGAGTTTAGCCACTGATCTCAGTGGGAGCAAGATCAGGCCCTCAAAGTGAATACTTCTCAAGTAAGGCTCCAATCCTGCATTGAGAACCACATGGGCACAAGGATCCACCAGGTGGCTCTGAGCACAGAAGCATGACCTAAGTTTAAAAATAAATGCGGGTTTCGTTGAAAATAAAGTGAAAGATAAATATTTATACAATAGAAGCAGAGCAAAACAAGCTATCAATGCAATTAGCATGGGCCATTCCCAAAATTAAGTCTCAAAGTGTTTGCCTTTTGCACCCCTATTTGTGAAGTGGGGAATCTGTCAGCTCACTCATGGATCCCTGAAAATCCTTATGAAGCTGTAATTTAGAAATCTAAATTCAGGATAATAAAACCATATTTTCCAATTGTTAGGGATTTGGATTTATTTACAATAATGAAGAAAAAAGTCACCAGCCATATATAATAAAATTAGCATAACAAAGTATTTTAAAGCTTAAAATTATGTTGAAAATTAGTTATCCAATTGAAGACACATTATACAGTTCCTGAGGAAAAATGTTTGATATTTTTGAATTAATAGGTTCCCCTATTTGGAACCCTAACTAGTAATAGTTTTTCAGGTAAATATAATTTGATTAATGATTCTAGGTTTTTCAAAAGACTTATTTTTAACATCTTTTTTTGCTCTGCTTCATGGCTCTGTGTTCTGCTGATCTGAACTTTGGCAGTATGGGCCATGTCTTAACTCAAAGTGGGATTGGGACTGATCATAATTTCATATCCAGATATGGAATTATTTTTCACATAAACACTTAAATTAGGAGTGCAGATTCTAAAAAAAGTGCAAATAATGGTATTAGTGATTGTGAAGAGGGCCAATGCAACTCTGAGGCTCCACTTAGGTCCTCAAAATAAGGCATTACATACAACCTGAGGAAAATGTATTGGGAACTAACAGGATTTACTTTGTTCCTGACATATCTGTTTTCTTTTCAGGAGTTGTGAAGAGATGGAAGAGCACAAAATTAAGCACATAATATTTATGAAGTGGTTAGTGGCATTGGCAATCCAGAGGATTCAAGATTATGAGTCAGATCACAAAAAAAATCATGATTACAAAAATCTATTGGGGTCTGATCTGCCTTTTAGCCTTTAGTGCAAAGCTGTCTGCCCACAATTGGTGTGTGATAACTGCAGGTTCAAAATCCAACCTCAAATGAAAACACAAAGGTACGTAAGCTTTCCCAAGGGCTGTTTAGAAAGGGACTCCATTTACCATCTCCTCTGGAAAAGTGGAGCTGCCATTCTATCCCTCGCTGCCCCATTTCTTCACAATTGCTCCCCACACTGCTCAACCAATCTCCTGTCCCTTTCACATTCTCACTTCAAGTACCCACAGTGTCCTGAGCCCATATCCTTCCTCTGTTTCCCTTCAGACCCCTTCTCTTCACATTCTTCCTCAACCTTCTCCTTCTCTTGCACTCCCTTCAGTATTCTGCCTACCTCCCACAACTACACAGTTTCTCTTCCAGTTTCCAAACTACAACAGAGCCTTCATGGCAGACATTTTCCCTGAGAGCATCATGGCTCAGATCCTCAAAGATATTTAGACTCTTAACTTCCATTGATTTCAATGGAAGTTAGGAGACTAAATACCTGCGAAGATCTGGGCCCATGTAACTTCACACCAATTGAAATAATAGGACATGGTGGCCATTTTGAATAAGGCCAAAAATTTGCACGAAAGTGCTGGGAGAACATGAGGACATAAATAAAACATCACAATAGCACAGGAGTTTGCAGCCTCATTAAATATAAATGAAAGGTGAAGTTATTTTGTCTGTCTGAAAATATCAACAAGAATGTTTGGAAGCCAGTGCATTACAACAAACGCACTAAGACAGGAGACTACCACAGAGGGTGCCAAGGCTGGTAAACCCAGGGCTCTCTATCTTTTCTCACCCCCTAATTCCAATTAATATTTGGGTACTATTCTCTAGCCTTATGCATCAAGGAGTAAATGTTGCAGTCCTACATCAAAAAGCTATTCTTTAACCCTGGCTTGGAACCCTGTTGAACCCAGTGCAAGTTACCACAATGTTAGGCCATTTTATTTATTATTTTAAACTTTTAAATTATTAGTGTATTTGTTTTTTGGATCATGTAAGAAATGCTATAGAAGGCTTGGGAGGATGGCCTGGGAGGGTAGAGGGGGTGGGAATGAACTTGAAAGGGACAGAAGTTAGGCCAATAATTCAAATTTAGGTTCCTACATCCATAAATAAATCTCTTAAATAAAAGTGGGCTCATTTTTGGAAGTGCTTAACATCAACAAATCATATTGAAATTGATCAGGCTTCCAAGGCTACGTCTACACAGGGATAAAAGACCCGCAGCACGGACGCAGCTCGCCTGAGTCAGCTGACTTGGGCTCACAGGGCTTCGCCTGTGGGGCTAAAAATTGCTGTGCAGACATTTGGGCTTGGGCTGGAATCTGAGCTCTGGGATCTCTGGCTCCAGCCCAAACCCTAACATCTACACAGCAATTGTTCAGCCCCACAGCCCAAGCCCTGTGAGCCCGAGACAGCTGACCCAGGCCAGCCATGTGTTTTTTCGTGTGTTGCAGATGTACGCCAAGTGCTCAGCATCTATAAAAGTGCCTAAATATGAATTTAGGAGCCTAACCTTTTGGTACCAGGTTTGAAAAATCTTGGCCACAGAATGAAGTGAATAAAAAAAACCCCCTAAGGCTGGCATTTCAAAATTCATGTTAAGGTCTTGTGTTCACTTAAATCTTCGCATTCAGCTATACAGTTGTCACTCTTAAGAACTCATCAGTTTTATTTTTAGTCATTTTCATCATCATAAATGATTTAACATTGGAATCATAACGACAACTGACAGACATTGCTTAAAATGCAACAAACAAAAGAAGCCAACGTTAAATCTAGACCAACTGTACAAGACTTTGAGCTGAAACTCTGCTTTCAGATATGCCCTTGCAAATCCCACTGACTTCAGCAGGAGTTGCATGTAGCTCTCTGAAAGCATATTTGTGCACACAGATTGCATTTAAATGGTTTTGTTTTTCTACGTCTAAAGTATGTGCTAAAGGTTTGGTGGTTATGTAATTTACTCTAAGTGTTGCACAAGTCCATAGGGACTGTTCAGTGAATTAAATAGTTGCTCCTAACACATTATTTCTGACCCTGCTCCCCAAACTCCCATTGATTTAGGTGGGAACAGGAGCAGGCCCTCTGTGAAGTGGAGGGTGCACAATTTACAGCAGGCCCAGTGCAGCTATAAAGTCAGCACGTTAATTTTCTGAAGCGATGACAGGACTTACAGAATCAAGCAAGTCAGATACCTCTGTGTGTGTTCCTTTAAAAAAACAAAAACAAGGATACACAGCTCTCTCTCATCACATAATTAAATGCACCTCTGGACACACTCATATACAGTGCTTAATTTGTAATGAAAGAAGTGCCAGAACTCTAGGTGCCATGGCTCAAGTCATTTTTTTTTACATTCATGACTGATGCAGCAAGACCAGAGGTGCTGGGCTGGGGCTCAGCCCTGGCACAAATTAAGCACTGCTCACGTATCTAGAGGGCAGAGTTCTGACTTCCCACTACACCTCTACCTCGATATAACGCTGTCCTCGGGAGCCAAAAAATCTTACCGCGTTATAGGTGAAACCGCGTTATATCGAACTTGCTTTGATCCACCGGAGTGCGCAGCCCCGCCTCCCCTGGAGCACTGCTTTACCGCATTATATCCGAATTCGTGTTATATCGGGTAGCGTTATAGTGAGGTAGAGGTGTATTTGAGACAGCAAACCTAACTTTGTTGAGCTATCTGGGATGTAACTGGGGTAGAATACTTTTTATAAGCCCAAACCTGTGAGGTGCTGAGAGTCCTCAACTCCTGTTGAAGTTAATGGGAGTTGAGAGCTCCCATCAGGTTGCAGGATGGCGCCCAAAGGTACACGAAAACAGTAATCAACCTACTCAGAGTCTGAGAGCAGATAAGCTTGGGCCTCCACTATACCACACAGTCAGAGCCCTTTGCCAGAAACAAAGAGAAACATGAAAGGATTTTTCTACAGGACCCATATTTACAAATATTCTACATATGTACATATGTATATATGTTATACCTGGACACTATGACATTAAGGGATCTTTTATAGTTTACAAATAAAACATTTTTAAAATGTATAATTATACCATGAAAAAACTTTTTATTGCTTGCCTTCAAACCTTACACATTTTATCACCCTATTGCACACATTTCTGAATTACATGGAAGATCTACATTTATATATAAATATATATATGAAAATAAGGACATTTCTATTTTAATGTTTTGAGTAAAGTGCTTGTTTTTCAACTACCGTTGATGAATTAAGATGGATTTATTAGAGGGGATGAAGGGAATACACATTTCATCAGTGGCTCTCCCTTCTA
Source organism: Platysternon megacephalum (assembly GCA_003942145.1). Taxonomy (NCBI): domain Eukaryota; kingdom Metazoa; phylum Chordata; order Testudines; family Platysternidae; genus Platysternon; species Platysternon megacephalum. Next base: position 9,486,984 of record QXTE01000007.1, on the reverse strand, counting down.
TTTTACTGATGTCGTATGGAATATCTTGTTTGACTAAAGTCAAGTCTGTCTTCATTGTAAAGTCTACTAATAAAATGCATTTGTGACCTTGGCATCTATACTGTCATGCAAAGCACAAAATAGAATCACATTAAAAACAAAGAAAAGACAAGAAAATTAAACAGCAAAAAAAGCAATGTTCGATTCTTCTTCTTTGTTTTTGCTAGTTTCCATGTCTTAAGATAATTCATTTATTCATTTTAGAAATATTTGTACAAGTTTGTCAAACTTTGAACATACCTATTTTATGCACTATACTCAAGTACTGTACAAAACTGCAATAAATGACACTATACGATGACATATGTTTCTACTGTAAACACACCATCATAAAGGTGCATCTATTTTAAAAGGTCAACTAATAACTGCTAATGTATATGTGAATCAAAATATTTTTGATTGGCCAAGTATATTAAAATCTAAATACAGTGCACAATTATTAGTTATGCCATAATTTACCAGGCCTTTCAGGGCATAAGGAATATTTGCAATGGTTCAGATGAAAAATAATTTTACTAACATTAAATATTCATATAAAATTGCAAATGGCAGCTCCAATTTTGTTATATTTTGTGTATGAAATAATTGACAATTACTGATGATGCACTGAAGTTTATTAAAAATAACATTCAAATCTTAGCAAAACCCTTTCTAGTATACAAAGTTGTTAAGTTATGTCAGTGAAATGTAAAGTTGCAATTTACAAAAGCAGCAATAAATCTTATCCATGAGGACAACTTCCTGGATTGCAATCACAAACTGCTGTTTCCTTTGAAAACAGTGGCTTCTATGGGCAGATGTGAGGAAGCCTTTTTAAGGCAGATTTTCCTGTAAATACTAAGCAGGAAAAAGAGCATTTTATATTTCTGATATACTTGACCCTGAAAAATTTCTGAGTGTCAATTACCAATATTTATGAGCCTGACATCAATCTAATTTAAAAAAAACCTTTTCTGACCTTGCTGAATATGAGAACTTGGTCCAGCAACCTCAGAGAAACAAACACGGAGGAGAATAAAACAGTTTTTCTAGTGGAAGTTGATTGATGCTAGAAATGTGATTAACCACTACTGCTCACTTAAATGAGTTGGAATACTTCATTAACAAGTTCAAAGCAGGTCTAGAAGTAAGGAACTAATGGCCTTGGCATTCCAATAGTCTTTACTAAGTTTTAAACATAACTACTTTCCAAAATAGTTGTGAACAACAGAATAGTTTGAGCTCATCACTCTATAATATACATGGGCACTTCCATTATATGAAATAAGTTTTTTAAAAAAATCATTTTTAATGACAGCTTTTCCCATTAAAGTAGAATCAGTTATTTTATAGAAAAATATTTTAACTTTAAATTAAAAAAATACTGTTCCTAAATAGTTATGCAGGACCATATTTTCCTCTAATTGTATGGAGAAGATATAATTCTATGTATTTGAATCCCAGTTTTAAGGAAATCCCCTGGGTAGAACTTCTGAAGAGCTGGCTACATTAGCCATGGGTGTTATCTGTTTACAGATCCATGAATAAACATTGTGTGCCTCCTTTGGAGATACACGGATAAGTTATCTATATACACTCTGTACATATTGGTTCACAGATTAGCAGTTATTAGTCGTACTGTACATAGCAAAACAACCTATCGATATAATGATTCTATACATCCCCAGTGTAATTTAGCTTTTAGGTTGAGGGAGCAAACCCAAGTAAGACAGGTTCCCTGTTTAAATATGTAGCCCAGTACACTAAGTTAAAAGTACCAAATAAGACTGGAAACATTATTCTAGACATTCTGTCAATTTTGCTAACACTGTTGAATGTTTTCTTTGCTTCTTGCGGCTTGGCTTCTGGCTTTGCCTTGTTGGGTTCTGTGGTTGTAGCACTCTTGGAGATTGTTGGTAGCACTGAGTCCTTGGTAATATTTGGAGCATAATTGGCAACAGCCACTGCATAGGCATTGTTTTTCTTAATGACAGATGCTTTTTCTTTTTTCTATTGGAAGACAGCATGGAATTAAATATTTACTGCATGGGACATTTGCCAAATCAGATTCAATAAAACAGCATTTCAAAGGTTTTTTTTTTTAAAGTGAAGATAGAAAAATAAATGTCGGCGATTGACAAAGCACATGTAGACGATGCCCTCAGTCTCCCAGATGGAAGCCACAGAATAGTGTCTCAATCTAGTAAAGAAATCTGGAAGCATAGGCCCTTATGCCCACACAGAGTCCCACTGAAGTCAACAGGAGTCTCCAGGGGAGACAGGGTCCGTGATGGTGGATAACTTTGAAGGACTGACTACTACCTAGATTGATTGAGTAGGAGTCAGCTTCAGTCTCTTGTCTTGACTTGAGGCCCAGTGTTCTGATAGAGCCAACAGTAAACAGGAAGCAGGGAATGGATCAGCAAAAGGGCCACCACCAGAAAAAAAAGGTAGGTGAGAATGATACAATCCACTCTCATTGAACTAATGCCCAGTTCCTACCATAGTGAAGTGAAAGGACTATTACAACGACTGCTGGAGGGGATAATTAAAGACTGATTGCACAGCCAGATGACTAAGGTTACCTGTCAGTGCATTAATATAAAAATTAGGAAGTGGGACATCTCTCCCCCCCAAATCTAACGTTTGCATTACTCATACAACGCATAATTCCACACCAATAAAAATACAAACTCGTACTGTAATTCAATTATTTAAGATACTCCGGTTATTCGCATATATTTTTAATTATATTTATATTGCTTGCTCGGGTGGCTAAGGATATTTTAAAATCCTGCAATGGCTAAAACCTGGGGAAGAGACATCTGTGAGTGAGTAACAGCCCTACTTCCCATTATCATCACTACCTGAGGTATGTATCTACTTACCCCTGCCCCAGATCTGATGTCAGGATTGAAGGTAAGGGAAAGGAGGCCTGCCAATGGCCACCTCCGCACCCTGACCCTTCATCCCCTTAATACACAAGAGTACAAACCTGGAGTCTGTACAGGGTAGGTTGGCTGTCTATGTACCGTAACACGGATACCTGAACAAGATGTGAACTAACAAAGCTATGGCTTTTCAACAACTGTGGCCCTAAAAAACCTTTCCACTCTCTTTCCTGCACTACGCAGGATTAGCTCCTAGGTTATACAAAAGAACACATTTTTAAAATCTAATCACCATCTTTCCTATTTGCTTACTTTTTGTATTTCATTCTGCTTGGCACATGATTTTGAAAAATAATTTCCATGTTTTTTTCAATTTACATTTTTTTCTTGTGTGCTAACACAATGCTGCAATGTTTGAGTTGCAAACACTGTAGTGAAATGTTCAAATCAAAAACAAAAAATTGCCTTTATTGGCATTTTTTTAAACAATCCAACCACCTGAAAAAATATTTCTGTTAATATTAAATGTTGTAAAGCTTGAGTTACACAAACTCTATATTTTGGCCTATATTCCTTGATGGTGACATATTTTTGACTACGCAAAAAGCAAATGTAATAGTAGACCTGATAACCTACCTTTTTAAAATGGTGTCAATCAGATATATGAATGAGTGAGCAAATGTAGGTAAACACATAGAAGTCTGAGCCATGTCTTGGGTCATTTTTTCCCCCTGGAAAACAGGCCCTCATCCTGCCAAGTGTTCTGTTTGAACAGAGCAAGGTTGACTTCACTGGCCTGGCTTCAACAATCTGACCACATGCAAGGAGGTTCAAGATCTGGACTTAAAAGGCTCAATTTTCCAACAGAGACCATCACCCATTCAGGCAGCTACACACAGCAGTGTAGACACAGCCTGCCTTTCACTGCGGTGTGTAACTACACATACCCTCACACACAAGAACAGTGGTGTGAACTGTAGATGTAGCCTATATTCCATGGAAAAAACACTGCTGGAGGTGGCCTAGGGGGAGGAAATGTGGTCATATTCCCTTGCTGAGTTTCATTCCAGTTCTCACCTCATGTGGGGTATGGTGTGAATTGGTGTACTGACTGGAGTGTGAATGTGGACTGCTATGTACTGTGGAAATTCCTATGATCCCCACCTCAGTTCCCCCGTGAAATACAAGTTTCAAGCCTACTTCAGAGTTAGAAAAGAACCTCAGTGGAATGTAAACACAGTCATTTCCCCTTGACCCTGACACATTGCTTATTAGCTGGAAGTGGCTGAGCTTTGTGTTGTGTTCATGGTGAGGGTGTGTAAAACCAGAGAGAAAAAGAAGAGAGAGAGATCCATATTAGCTAATCTGCAAAATCCCTTTTTTCATACCCAAGAAGTGTGATTTTAAAATATTTACTACAGTATTTGTAGTCCCATTAATGGGATTTTTTACATAATGATAAATTGTGGGTTGGTATTAGAAACAATTGAAATATTGAAAGCTTAACTTTTAGTCATTAGATGATTTCAGGAAAATAGATATTTCAGTACTGTAGAAAACCCCAATATGATTTTGTTCTGAATGCAATTTCTAATTTTCAAATATTTAGACAATTGGATATGGGAAGGCTAATTATTGAATAGGTTGTTAGAAGACAGAATATTTTCAATTGACAATCGGTAGATAGCCTTTATAGAACTAATCTTGTCATATAAGAACTAGATGAATTTCAGAATGGACAGTTCATGAGCAGTAGAATTAAGGTAGCAATACTGAAAGAAAGGATGGAATGACTTCCTACAGTAGTCACTTACATAGGAACAGAGCTAGATTCCACATCAATACATTTACAAGGAAAGGGCATTTAAGATCAAGAATGACAACCTGAGTAGACACGCTGTTGATGCTGGGTCACTTGAATTTTGCTCGTTTTGCCCAGGGAAGGCATACTTTAGCTGTTAAGCAGCTGCCACTTCTGAGATCATGCAAGAACACTGTTACACTAATTTAAAGAAACAGCTGAAGGATGACTGGAGAGTTCATAAGGTCTTCCTACATCATTTATAATGGAGTGTCAATGTGCCAGTCAGAAAAGCTGCATTTGTTTGACATGCAGATAATCTGTTGGTAAGTGATTCAGGATCTATTTCTAGACTCTAGAAAGTGATGCCTGAAGTTGTGGGTGCCTCATTCTTCACTAGGAGCAACAGGAGTTAAGAAAGGATGCGCTATCACTTTTTCTACAGTTCTTCCTTATTATTAATATAATATTTTGCACTTATATGCACCACTTTACATATTCAAAGCACTGTGCAAACATTAACTGCTAATCTTTGCTTCACTCCTATTAGGGAAATACAGAATATTGTACCCAGGTTTGGGTCAGGAGCAACCACAACTTGAAGTTTTCCTTAGCAGAGATTCTCTCTCATTAACTGAATGAGGGTACGGTAGAGAGAGTAATTACATAATATATTAAGTTAAGAGACAGCAATAGTATTTGTTCTGTGTTATTTACAATAATGATTTACAGGACTTGACACCAAATCTTGCAATAACGCCAATGTAGTCAGGTGATTAAAACACTATTACATTAAGTTAAAAGTTTCCCCACACACTGTCCCCTCTATACCAATATCAAAAGTACTTTATGTTTTCAATTGATTCAAGATTATGTTGGTCTAAGGAGTCCCTGAGGGTATGTCTACACTGCTTTTGGCTAACTGAGTTGTTTTCAAATCCTCTGGAATCCATTACAATTAGCAGTAGGTGTCTGGTATCATCCAATTGTGTTTCTGATCCTCAGACATTACTCATTTTAATATACATTATTTCTCATATTCTGTGATCTCTTTGCTACCTTCAGTTCAATTGGATTATATTAAACTGCACTGGTCTTGAAAAATGACAAGAATCAAATTATAATTTATTTGAGAAACAATATAAGTTAAAGTGAGTAATGTCTGATCAGCTAGAAACACAACTGGACAATAAACACAACTGAACTGCAGTAAACTCAGCACTGATGGCTTAGGGACAAAGTGGCCATGACCAAGGGGCAACAGTGCCTGAGACACAATGTGGTCAGAGCACAGCTGTTTAGATGCAATTCAATCAGTAAAAACCATGAGTATGGTACTGGCATTTTAATGATTTTCCATTACTCCCACTGCTTGTCTGGAGTGTGTTTACGAGCTGCGCTTGAAAGAAACTCAGAGGCAGAGCAGCCACATGGGCCAGCCACTGAGAAATGTGTCCTGAGTTCTAAGGAAAATTTCTCTCACTCCTAGCTGCATAATGCCTTGTGACCTAGTCCGGACAGGCTATTCTTGCCAGCCCACCAGGCTGTCTTTCCTCCTACTCTCAGCTTCCTCCATTATGCTTAGAAGTCTTACAAATGATCACACTTACTTGCACCCTTGCCAGACCGAGCTACTGATTCGGGTGATGATAAGATGGACAAGAAGAAATTTCAGGTAGCGTAAGAGATTCATAAAAACTAAACAGGCCTCATCTTCTGAAATTAAATTGGTCAGAGGACCATTATGTGCTTGCATTTTTCCATGCTTTCTGGGATCTAGATACCAGGCCCATATTCAAGTTCAGTTATTTTTTGCAAAGTTCCTCACAACCAGTGATACAAGTGGAATCCATTTCTTACTGGTACGCCCCCCCCCCACTCCATGGGGGGCACATGACATCCTCATGTGACTCCTCCCTGCCCTGCCCCCAGCCCGCGGCCCCCAGGCTCTCCCCATCCCCTCCCCATGATCCACCCCCCTTACCTGGGGAGTGGAGGGTCTCTGTCCTCCTCCCGCTGCGCAGGAGACGTCTCTCTGTACGGCAGCCAGCCCCGCCAGAGGACAGGGCTGGAGGCGGTATGGCAGCCACGCCAGAGGAGCTGCCGGCATGGGGCCGCCCGGTAGCCCCACGTTCTGCTCCTTTCCCCGCTGGGGTTCCAGGAAGAGTCCTGCAGTTCAGGGCTCTCCCGGGAACCGCAGCAGGGAAAGGAGCAGAACACCGGCAGCATCTCCAGTGGCTGTACCTCCCCTAGCCCTGTCCTCCAGCGGGGTTGGTTGCTGGACAGAGGGAGGAGACCCGGCATGGAAGGGCTGGGGCAGTACAGCTGCACCACATTCTGCTCCTCCTCTTTCCGGTACACCGTACCAGCTATAAATATCTTGCTGGCACGGCGTACCAGACCGGACCACCCTACTTGCACTGCTGCTCACTCTGGTCCATCTAGAATTTGCCAATTTTGCACGTGCCATGGTTAGGGACAGGCTCTCTTGAGTGCACACCTCAAGTAACAGAGCTGGCCTCCTGCACCTTGTTCTGAGAGGAATCACACTGTCCAGCTACTCTGAGACTGGGTCTCTAGGCTGCAGGCCCTTCCCCCCACCCCACACACACCCATTTCTCAACCTGTTAGCTAAACAGCCCCAGTTGAGATTGGCATCTATAAACCTTTTCCCTTCAGGTGTCCGCGACAATATAAGTTTGAAGTGACCCAGAAACAGCGTCTTTAAAACAAAGCATTATTCATTAACCCAAAGGTAGAAAGCACACAGAGCAAAGGGTTAAACAACAAAGAGTCCTACACATATATTGTCCCTTACCTACACTTTAATCTTTCCTTGAACACTTTTGTAAGTTGCCCTTAACCCAGCTAACTCCCATCTCTAGCTGGGAGGAGCAGACTCTCCTGCCTGCAGCATGCGCACTTTGCCTCGGTATCTCCTTGTCTGACTGTTAGCTCTCCCTGTCACTCCCTCGGCAGCCCCCTCTCATTCCCATGGGCAGCATCTTTAAGATTTTGGGACCCCCTTTGATCCTAGGCCTTCAGCCTCAGGATGAGTAAACTATGCATCCTGGTGGGAGCTAAGCAGGGCTATTCCCTAATTAATAGTTTACCCCCCTTAATCCCTTAAGGAGCCACTATTTTGGTTCCTGTTTGCTTCCCCCTTAACACCCTCTTTGATTTAACTCCTGGCATTTGGGCAGGTTAATATCAGATATAACCTGAGGGGCAAATGATATTTATAAATAAAACCCTACATATAACTCCCTCATTCTTCACAGTAATGCAGATAAAGAACAAGAGGGAAATGGATAACTATAAAACAAATAAGGAAATAAAGAAGTTGGGTGAATGTGACAGTGTCTCCAATGTTTTGAAATGTAATGGATGCAAGCGTAGGGGAGCTTATTTTCATTAAGTCTGAATAAAGATTTTTTACAGAAATATTACTCTGATTTTATTCATTTCCACATGAAAGACTCAGGAGCATAATGTGGTGTAACCTCAGATTTTATATTTTTTGATATTTAATGAGACTCAAATAGGCTGTTGATTAATGTGGAGAGAGCCTTGACACAATAATCATTTCTCCAAGGACAGCCTGCTAGAGAAAGTTCCTGTATGCAGTTTAATTTCTGCTAGAGTTTGGCAATTTGAGCACACACTTTACAATATCTTTCTATCCACACCTTCTTTCATCTCACAAGTCAATCTTTCTATTGGTTTGAAAATTCAAGTATTTTTTCAGTAATAACCAACTATCAAAATGTCTGTTAAACTATTTTCTTAGAATTGACTGGAAATATAAATGTGTTTCATTATCGTTTACCTTATCATTGACTACGCTTTTTCCATCCCATGCCCATCCTCGTTTTGTGAAGTAATTTACAGTGGCAAATTCTATCAATGCGGAGAATACAAATGCATAACAAACAGCAATAAACCAATCCATGGCTGTTGCATAAGCTACTTTGGGGAGGGAATTTCGTGCACTGATGCTCAACGTTGTCATTGTCAACACAGTTGTTACTCCTGTAGAGGGTGGAAAAAAAGAAAATGTCAGCAATTTTAATTGAATTTTGAAATTGAATAAGATTCAGAACAGGAACATCTTACAGTACATTTCTAAGAATTATAAAAATGCGTACATAATGTTCATATAGTATGGTGGCATACTAGATGCACCATATTGAAGGTGGCAGCAGACTTTTCCTTTGTAACCTTCTAGTTTTGATTCACTTGTTTTTCCAAATAAAATTTTGGTGAAAAATGGCTGAAGATACAGTCTTGAAAATACATACAGACTGGTTTTTCCCATTTTTTGATTAATCAGACTTTTTTGGGAAAACCCCACACCGAGGCAACTAAATTAACTAGTTTGCTTAATGGAGTGTGTCAAATCACTTTGCAGCAGTATAGCAAAAAGGACATGTTGATGAGCACTTGCAATGCCAATAATCCCTGCCTCCTCCCAGTTTCCTGCCATTTCCTAAGCATAGAACCCAAGAGATGCTCAACTTTTCTGAGGTCAGCCTGGCTTCAACTGCATTGCAAACAATGGAAAAGAATTAATGGCTATCTTTCCAAGGAGCAGTCTGTTGTGTCCACTTTCAAAGACTATACATGTATGGCAGCCATTCTGACTAAGGACAGCCTGTGGTTTCACTCCAATGGGGAACAATAGGAGATTGCAGGTATCTTTGCTAGTGGCTGTCTCACTGCCACATACAATTATTAAGTGAGGTAAACTGGTCAATTTCTCATTGAAGTAAAACGGATAATATTATAGTACAACAAATTAATTGAAACGTTCAGATCTACTATTTGTATTTAAACATTGAAAAAAAACAGGGAAAACAAACAAAAATACTTTGTGCTTCATGAAACCCCATAGTGGATGATAAAGCCATACTCAAAACGATACAAAAAACAGGATATACAGAAAAAAGCCATATACCAATATAAATCATCTTTTAGTCCACCCATTGACACAAATACACCAACAATTCCCCTAGTAAATCAACCCTACCCAACCAGAGTCACCAAAATTACACAAAGACACCCTTAACTCTTCCATCTCTGGAATGCCATTAAAATGTGTGTGTCTACTGGATAAGAAACAATACAAAGTTGTACACATACCAGAGATAAATATATCCACACTAATATTGACATATAGTCAAAAGAGCCTCAGTGACAAAAAAGAATTACTAATAGCATCTCATAGCTCACAATTCAAATATTGCAAACAAAAAATATTTGTTATAACTGGTTACAGTTACTAAGAGGAAATAAAACCAGATCCCTAAAAGAGCAGGAATAAATATTAACTCCACCGGAGTACAGGAAGGAATACCAACATCAAACAAAGAATGGAGAATTCAGGGAGGGAAAACTCGGCAAGATCCTCCATCACTGGAAATCAGTCGTCCAGGCTCTGCAGACTGGGGCTCCTCCATGTAGGTCTCCTCTACTGGCAAGGTGCTTTTAAGCACCATTGGGAAAGGAAAGGAAGCAGAGAGTGGGTCTGTTCAGTCCCCTTCTGCCTTTGCTGTCTCTATTCCCCTTCAGACCCTAAGCAAGGAATCTCCCACTCTGAGAGGATGGTGACGGGAAAAGGAGGCTAGGCAGACAACCTTCATTCTTTTCTTCCCCACAGTGATTAAGAGGCCTTCTCTAGAAGTTACAGAAACACACTGCTTATTGCACATAGTTTCCAGGCATCAGGCCACACATCAGATATTTTTATTTTTAGAATCCACCTATTAGGGAGATAGCAATTGTTATAAAATCAACAGCAACACTGTTGTGTCAGGTGGGAGCTATCACGCTGTACACCGTGGCAATGCAGAATAAATACTGCATGAAAACATGCTGACATGCATTAAATGCTTGTCAAAGCATTTATTTCCCTTCTTAGATTTTTACTATCTGGCTCAAAGAACTTCCCCAAAAACTTAAAAGTAATACATACAAACTGTAATACTATTCTGGTAATTCAGATAAATCAATTTAATTATACACAGGTATCTATGAAGTAATTGCTTCTCAAATATAAGATGACCTGAACTCCTATATAAATATATACGGCAGCCAACAATGTTCTGTTTAATTCATAATGTTTGGAGAAGACTAATTTTCTTGAAGCCACATTGGCTTCTTCGGAATTCTAATTCAAGATTTGTTGGTGACCTTTTCTAGTCTCGTTTTAAATGTCATTAGTTTACATCTTATATACTGCTACTGGTTGCCAATTCCTCTAAAATGTTCAGCTGCACACTTTGCGTCCCAAACACTATTCAAATAGCAAAATCACCAAACAGTTGTTAATGAAGGTTTCTGGACTTTTATTTATCCATTCAATAAATTGAATGATGTCCAAGTGATCAAATTTGTATAACCTGTACTGAATGAAGAAAAAAATAAAGAGAATTTATATTGCAATGCCAAACTTCCAATGTGGAAATCAGCGGCATTCTGTTCTTCAATCAACAGACAACAGATTTTGAATTATTAGGATTAATTCAAATGGAAAAACCTTCTCCATTATAAGGCGTCCCTTAGGACAAAGCACTGTATAAAGATAATTTACCTGTTTTGTATTGTTGGACCTACTATGACTGAAAAAATCAGTAATGCTGAGGAATCAGGCCTAACTAGTGTAAAAGGAAGGACATGTATTTCATCTACCTTACAAAGATGGAAGAAAATTCACATCTGAACATTAGCAAGCCCATAGAATGCATGTTGCTGTAAACAATATATTTTCCATTCCATTACCCAAGTTTTAACTTATTTGAAGAAACACTGGTGTGAGAGTCATGAGTGGATGGGCCCTCTGGTAACTAAGACAGAAAAGCAGTCTCCTGCCTTCAATCATGCAACAGTCTGAACAATGCTATCAACTCAATAGGCCTCATAAACATTGCCCAATATATAATCACTTTCATAAGGGAGAAGGATGATAAGGAGATGAACAGTCTCCAACTACACCTGACCTCAGGCAATAATATCCTACCTCTTTCCCAATCATGTTGCAGGTATGGCACCAAACCGATGGCAAGAAACGCTTTTCTTTTATGTCAGACAGTAAGATGGCCACAAACAGTGATAGACAAAACCTTAATTTTGGCATTTTCTAATTTTACTGTTTAAAATATGGTTCTAGTCTATAAAATGACATTGTGGGATTTCATGTTTAATGTTTCAATGATTTTTATGTCAAATATACTTAGTTTATAAGTATGAAGATGTCTTTTCTAACTGTCAGCCCTGCAAACCCAATCTGTGATCTGAAAATCAAGCTGTTTTTTTTCTTTCTTGTGCCTCACAGCCACTAATAAAAGATTCTGCCAAATACTTCCCTTATTTATACTTGTGCAGCAGCCCCATCTCCTATCCATTCCTGCATTTGGGCAGTGATTCTTTTAAAGAAGTGTAGCTGCAATAGGGATATTATATGATTGCAATGGGAGTGGAATGTGGTTTGCACTATTGCATATAGGACGGGAGATGGTTTAAGAGAAAATCTTGCTATTAAAAAGTATTCCACTTTGAAAACATTTTGAGAAGCCCTGTATTAGTCTAAAACCTATCTATATCTTAGCATTACATGCATGAACTAACAGATGTAGCTCCAAATCAGAAATAATAATAAAAACCATTACTAGTGATGCATAGAAATGAGCATCAAATGGTCCCAGGCCATCTGTATAGCCCCCAAAAGACAGTCCGAATGGCCTATCTTCATTCTCCTATTCAGTGTACAGGAGAGGGACTCACAATGTCCTAGAATTCAATATCAACTCATTACGGTTTAATTTCTAGTACAAATGTCAATACTCGAGAGTGCCCTCAATACACTGGACATGTGTGTAACTGCTACAGTAAACAACACTAGCTGAAGTGTAAAAACATTATATGCAACTTCCTGTTGATGCTCCTCACTTTGCCTTTTCTGAAGGTGATTGGAGTGGTGCTAGAGGAGCTCGCAGGGGCTGTACCACCCCAAAATTTGCCTTAGCCTCCCCGTAGCCACCCCTCCCAGAGCAACGGGTACAGTGGTGGATTAGCCACTGGGCTGGGCCCAGGGGCCCTGGCCAATTGGGAGGCCACTGGCTTCCACCGCCCACCGGGCAGGAGAAGCCCCCGTGCCTCCCAATCCCATAGCCAGCAGAAGCCCCAGGATGGGGGAAACCCCCTGCAGCACCCAACCCCATCCGTCCCCAGCAGAAGCCACAGGATGAGGGAAGTCCCCCAGCAGCCCCCAACACAGTCTCTGGCAGACGAAGCCCCCAGTACTCCGACCCTGTTCCCGGCAGAAGCTGCGGCGTGGCAGGGGAATCCCCTGTGCCTGACCCAGCTCTCTGGAAGAAGTGCCAGGCGAGCAGGGTGGGAGAAGCCCCAGCGCCCTGACCCTGGTCCCCTGCAGAACCGCGGGGGGTGTCAGGGGAAGCCCCAGCACCCGGACCCCTGATGCAGCCCTGGAACTAGAGGAGCTCTCACTCCCTGCTATGGCCCGAGGGCCATGGTGTGGGGACAGAGCTTCTCCGGTCTTCGGGCCTCAGTGGGTGGGTTGCGGGGGAAGAAAGGAGCAAACGGGTTGTATGGTGGGCAGAAGTGTGGGGGGAGGGGGGCTGGGTGGAACAGGGGCAAAGTCCTGGGGAAGGGGAAGAAAGGGGTGGGGCAGTGGGCAGGGCCACAGGCGGAAGGGACAGAACATGGGCAGGCCCTCAGGCAGAAGGGGTGGGGAGGGGCCCCCCACTTGCTCTGGCCCAGGGCCCCAGGAAACCTTAATTCGCCTCTGAACCATGCCACCCTTACTTCTGTGCTGTTGCTGATGCTGGCACTGCCTTCAGAGCTGCGCGCCCGGCCAGCAGCCTCTGCTCTCCAGCCACTCAGCTGTGAAGGCTGTGAATAGAATGCAAGCTGCTGCCTTCAAAGCTCAGTGGCTGGAGAGTGGTGGCTGCTGGCCAGGCACCCAGCTCTGAAGGCAGCGCTGCCGCTAGCAGCATCACAGAAGTAAGGGTGGCAATGCCATATTGTGGCAGTGCTGCCTTTAGAGCTGCGTGCCTGGCTAGCAGCCACCACTCTCCAGCTGCTCAGCTCTGAGTGTTGATGTCCAGGGCCAGCCTTAGGAAAAATGGTGCCCTGGGCGAATGGACGGGGGCAGCTCCCCGTACAGTGACCCCTCCCCCCATGGCTGAGAGCGATGGAAGGAGGAAGTGAGGGGAGATATGGAGCATCCTGCAGTCAGGGGAGGTTCCCAGAAGTGGGTCTGTCCCTCTCCAGCCTGGCCAGGACTAGCAGCTGGAGCACAGTGCACGGTAGGATCCCCTGGCAGGGGCACCCCCAGCCCTGCCCCTCCCCAGCTCCAGGCCCAGAGCTCTGGGATTAAGGGGCCTTGGGCTGGTTGTGTGGGTGTGGGGAGGTTATATGTATAATGCAGTCCCCCCAATTTTCTGCCTAGACCACCTCAGTCCCCCACCCCCCACACTGGCTGGCACTGCCCTGAAAGGGATCAACCATTTCCTCGTTGCCAGTAGACAACTGCCCATGTCACCAAAAACACCATCACAACTGGTATTCTCAAAAAATCACCATTATGTGTCAACAGTGAATGAACATAGAAATTTTACCACCCTGTCACACTATAGATTTATCCATTCAAAGTCAGGGTTGGGTCCATTTGACAGCAATAGATATTAGTACTGCCACTGAGGCTTGTTCTGTGCACAGGACACATCAGTCTCCATGGCTTTAAATCTAATATCTTAAAAATCAAATCGGTCATATTTTGGATTCCAGGATAGATGGATAGCATTCAGGATGTGCCCAAAATTGACAACCATCTTTGGGGCAAATTACATCAAGTACTTAACAGCGCACAGCAACACTACATTTCAGTATAAGAAATAAAAAATAGAGTATCCATCTAAAAATGTAGTGGGAATTTGGGTAGCTAGAATGTAAATAAAAAAGTTGGAATATGACCACATCATATGGGTTTGTGCCCCTGTTTTTGTGAAAAGAGCCTACCAACAAGTCTTTTGATTTTACATCTCATATGAAAGTTCTGTTCTCAAACTTGAATTGTTTTTAATTCAGAGTCCCATTCTAACACTATTACATTTGGCAGCAGCAGCTACTCTGAAAATAACATTAATAAACCTCCACTTAGTAAACAACCACCTGAGGAAGTTCTTGTAAAGAACCATTTTATTTTCCCTTTCATCCTGCAAAAGGCTTTGCAAATAATTTTCACAAGATCCTTGCTTCTTTACAAAAAGGTGTCCCTCTGACTATTGCCTTATGCGAGCTCCCTCAGCTTTAACTTTGCTTCCCTATAATTTCCATGTAAGAACATCTTAGTACCATCATCATCACAAATCCCAAAGGGACATGGGTCTCCTTGGAGATCAATCTCTGGCTAGATCTTTAAGGTGGCCTGGCTCTATGTTCAGTTTATTTTATTGCACTACCAAAGTTTTGACACCCACATGATTGGCAGCCATAAAGGCTGATGAAGGGCCTGAAACATGACAGAAGCTGCTGCTATATGGGTGTCAGAGCCTCCTTGAGCATTGTTTATGATGCTGCCCAGATACATATAATATATGATGATACCACCTGCTTGATTTCCAGTCCTGACAGGTTAATATTGAGCTGGTTATAATCTAAAGCTGGAGGCTGCTTGATGGTAATGGCCAGGGACTTCGTTTTATCCTGATTAATAACCAGACCAATGGGGGCTACTTCTTGACTGACCAGATCAGCCATCAACTGCAGTGATTCCCCGAACTGAGCCAACAAGACAACATAATTGGTGTATTCATGACCTCAAAGCAGAATGGTGCTCAGCTCAACACCATCCAAAACTGCCATCAACCAATCAATACTGATATGGAACAACAATGGTGGCAGAATGCAGCCTTGCCTAACTCCTATGGACATAGGAAACCATGCTATGTAACTGTCATTGACTCTAACACAGCTTTCCGTTCCATTATAGAGCTCTTATACTAATGACGCTTTCTTTCCCAGGGACAGGTCACCTCACCAGATTCTACAAACTTCCTTGATGCACTGAATCAACGGCTTGATGAAGTGTATAAAAAGTGCAGAGCATGACTTATTAAATTCAACCACCGTCTCAAAAAGCTGTCTCAAGGTAAAGATCTGGTCGACAGTAGAACGACCATGTCTAAAGCCACACTGAACATATTAGGAGATAGTTAAATCCCATTTCCTTATTAAGAGGCCTATTTCCAATGTGCTATAATTCTAACATATTATACTATTACTTTTTTCCTTAAAAGGCAGTGGAAATGTTAGCTGGTAAATAGAGGTAAATCTACTGATGCTTTTGTTTTTTCTTTATCTTTCTAAACCCCCAGTGCAAAGGGCATCCCCCAGTTTCTGCCATTTATTTTGGTCATATGCTTGTCTATTCAGGCTTCTGAGCATCATGATGGATTTGGCTTTTTTCTCTACTGTTTTACATAATGTTTCTCTAGGTTGCCCTCTTTTTCTCTTCCCAGGTGGTGTCCATATTATCACATGACGTGAAAGCCCTGTTGGCGGCATCCTTAAATCAGGTCCTAAATATGTCCATCATCATTATCTTACCATGTTTGATGCTTTAGGTTGGTTTGTTCTACCTAAAATTTCTGTTGTTGCAAGAAACTCTTGACTCTGAAAATCTTCCACAGGCATTTATTTTGGAATAAATTGATCTTATCAATTTCCATGATTCTGCTCCATATATGAGGCCAGACATTATACCAGTGTTAAAAATTCATATTTGTGTTATCAATGCCAATTGTACTACTTTTCCAAATCTTTTCAAGTTTATTAACATTATTTGCTGCTATTGAGATTTGTTCTTGACATTGAGTGATTAGCTAGATTAGTATAAAATATTAATATAAAGATAGTAGATTATATCTATGGAATAACAAAGAAGAAATAGTCTTACATAAACAAAAAATACTTTGGCTAACATTTTCAAATGTAGGCATCTAACTCCATATTAGACACCTAAATGAGTGATCTTATTTTCAAAGGGTAATAATATTTTCCCTTTTATTCATAAACACACTTTACTTCTAAATCAATAAATCACATTAGCAGGACATAAATGGAACTCTGAATATATTTCATTCTAAGGTACTTAAACTATCTGAAGCAATCTCAGAAACATTAGTGATTGATCAATTTAGAGAACTCATGGAGGATGAGTGAGGTCCCAGAGGACTGAAAAATGGCAAACACAGTGCCTGTCTTTAAAATAGGGAACAAAGAGAACTCAAGGAATTATAGATTAGTCAGTCTAACTTTGATACCTGGAAAGATAATGAAACAAAATATTTTAAAAAATCAATTTGTAAACACCTTGAGAATAACAGGGTAATAAGGAATAGCCAACATGAAGTTGTCAAAAACAAATCATACCAAATCAGCCTAATTCCTTTCTTTGACCAGGTTAATGACCTAGTGGATGGGAGGGAGGGGGGAATTGTAGGTGTCATATATCTTGATTTTAGTAAGGCTTTTGACACAGCCCCATGTGATATTTGCATAAGCAAACTAGAGAAATGTGGTTTAGATAAAATTACTATAAGGTGGGTGCACAACTGGTTGATAACTACTCTTTTAGTACAATTCTTCAATGGTTCGCTATCAAACTGGTAGGACACATATAACAAGGTCTTGCAGGGTCTGTCCTTCGTCTGGTGCTATTTAATATTTTCATTAATAATTTGGATAATGGAGTGGAGAGTATGCTTACAAAATTTGTGTATGGAACCAAGCTAGCACTTTGGAGGACAGGATTAGAATTGAAAATGACGTTGACAAATTGGAGAATTGGAGTGAAATCAGCAAGATAAAATTCAACAAAGATGGAAAGTACTTCACTTAGGAAGGAACTACAAAATGGGGAATAACTGGCAACAGTACTGCTGAAAAAGATCTGGGTGTTATAGTGGATCACAAGCTGAATATTAATCAACAATGGGATGCAGTTGCAAAAATGGCTAATATTCTGAGGTGTATTAACTGGAGCATCATATGTAATACACAGGAAGTAACTGTCTCTACTTGGCACTGGTGAGGCCTCAGCTGGAGTACAGTGACCAATTCTGGGTGCCACAGTTAAGGAACAATATGGAGAAAGTCCAGAGAAGTGCAACAAAAATGATAAAAGGGTTAGAAAACCTGACCTATGAGGAAAGGTTAAAAAACTGGGTATGTTTAGTTTTGAGGGAGAAAAAGACTGAGGGGGGGACCTAACAGTCTTCAAATCTGCTAAAGGCGGTTAGAAAGAGGACAGTAATCAATTGTTCTCCACGTCCACTGAAGGTAGGACAAGTAGTAATGGGCTTAATCTGCAGTAAGGAAGATTTAGGTTAGGTATTAGGAAAACCTTTCTAACTATAAGAATAGATAAGTACTGGAATAGGCTTCCCAGGGAAATAATGGAATACTCATCAGTGGAAGTTTTTGAAGAACAGGTTAGACAAACACCATTCTGGGATAGTCTTGGTATGCTCGGTCTTGTCTCAGCACAGGGGGCTGGACTAGATGATCTCAAGATCCCTTCCAGCCCCACATTTCTATGACTCTAAGTCATGTAGTCTCTCTGTGCCTCAGTTCCCTATCTGTAAAATGGAGGTAATAGTCCTTCTCTACCTCACAGGGGTGCAGATAAATACATTCGAAATTGTGAGGCACTTAGATACTACAGTAACAGGGGCATGTAAGTGTATGAAATAGACAGAACTCCTTGATCTCAGCTGCTGAACCCATTCACTACCTCCCTCCTTGCGTCACACTCTGGTTTGGCTGAGGGAGAAGGATTTGGCCCAGAAGCACATGTTCACTAGAAAAAGAACTGCAGTTTGCACACTGCAATATTTTGAAATGATGTGGGACTTCCATTCTGCTTAGTTTATAAATAGAGCTAGAAGTATATACAAACCTACACCACAATAACACCTGTTGATAGTATAAATGAAATATTTCAGAGCCAAACCTCAATATAAATGCAACATTTAACTTGAAAACATTCAAGATTAGAACCTTATTACTTTATATGCAAACTGTTCCCTTTAAAAAAAAAAAGTCAAGGAAATATCTGTATGCCACTTTCATATGCTAATTATCCTGAACAATCTCAGGACTGTCAGGAGATCTGTAGCCTGCACCTGAAGGTTCTATGGACAACAAATAACAGCACTTTGTCACTTTCTATAATGAACTTGAATCAGAAAGGATCTATGTAACAAGTTCCTCTGCCTCCTGAGCACCCCTCATGGCCAGAGGTCAATCTGTGGAACCCCACCTCTGCTCCCTCCTCTTAAAGGCCCCTTGCACAGACTTCTTCTGTGGTCAAAAGAATCCTCCTTGGGCTCTGGGTTTATGCACAGAAAGTAAACTGAAAATAAAACAAAGTCCAACAAACATGTTTTCTCAGGGTCTCACCTGCCTCAGCAGGCCACTCCCAGCCCTTCCTAGCTAGAGTCTTAGTCCCAAATCCCAAGACTCTGCTCGCTCCTGAAAGTCTCTGCTCTCCCTAAGCACGCACACATGCTTGCCACTTCGGAGTGCTTTTTATAGGGGAATCATCTGATTCCACTCTTTCAATAAGCAGGGTTGGCTAGCCCCAGGCCCTCCAGCCCATACAGGGCAAGCCACCCTATAAAAAGAACTAAATGGGCTTCAGTTGGTTTCAGAAATGCTTTCTGACCACTGCAGATGTTGCCTAATGCACATGCCATGTGTTCCTCAGAATACTCACCAAAGACTGTTCTTGCAGGTACAGATTCTCTGTTCAGCCAGAACGACACTTGGGAGAGAATGACTGTCATGATGCAGGGGAGGTAAGTCTGAATCACAAAATAACCAATTTTTCTCTTTAAGTGAAAATGAGCTGTCATTACTGTATATTCACCTAGTATGTGAAAGAGAAAAACAAAAAACCCTATAAAATGAACTATTAGCCTCTATAGACAATTCACATTCCTGGCAATTAAAGGTAGCATGGTACAGTAACTCCTCACTTAACGTTGTAGTTATGTTCCTGAAAAATGCGACTTTAAGCGAAACAATGTTAAGTGAATCCAATTTCCCCATAAGAATTAATGTAAATGAGGGGGTTAGGTTCCAGGGAAATTTTTTCACCAGACAAAAGACTATATATATATATAGTCACATACACACACACACACACACACACAGTATAAGTTTTAAACAATTTAATACTGGTACACAATGATGATGATTGTGAAGCTTGGTTGAGGTGGAGGAGTCAGAGGGTGGGATATTTCCCTTACTGCTAAATGATGAACTAGCAATTGGCTGAGCCCTCAAGGGTTAACTCTCTCACTTTACAAGGCAGCAGGAATGGAGGGAGATATGTGCATTCCCCTTTAAGTACACTGCCTTGTTAATTAGATCAGTTTGCTGAGACTGCAGCTGCTGCAAGCTCCCTCCGTCCTCGTGTGTCCCCCCTGCTCTATGGAAGATGGGGTAAGCGAGGTGCAGGAGCAGGGGGGAGGAGGACACCCTGACATTAGCCCCTCTCTTCCTTCCCTCCCCCCCGGCACAGCAAGCAGGAGTCTCAGGGAGCAGCTCCAAGGCAGAGGGCAGGAGCAGCACATGGCAGTGGGGGGAGAGACACAGCTGAACTGCAGGCAGCTGCTGCACAGGGGACTTAAGGGAGCAGGGAGCTGATATGGGGGCTGCCGGTCCACCCTGGTTACAAGTCCCCACCAGCTAGCTGCAACGGGCTGCTCTTCCTGCAAGCAGTAGACCAGGGGTAGGCAACCTATGGCACGCGTGCCGAGCTGATTTTCAGTGGCACTCACACTGCCCGGGTCCTGGCCACCGGTCCGGAGGGGTTCTGCATTTTAATTTAATTTTAAATGAAGCTTCTTAAACATTTTAAAAACCTTATTTACTTTACATACAATAGTTTAGTTATATATTATAGAGTTACAGAAAGAGACCTTCTAAAAACGTTAAAATGTATTGCTGGCACGCGAAACCTTAAATTAGAGTGAATAAATGAAGACTCGGCACACCACTTCTGAAAGGTTGCCAACCCCTGCAGTAGACAAAGCAGGCGGCTGCCAAACGACGTTAGAAGGGAGCATTACACAACTTTAAACGAGCATGTTCCCCAATTGATCAGCAACATAACAACGAAACAACGTTAACCGGGATGACTTTAAGTGAGGAGTTACTGTACATATATGTGAAACAAATGGTCTGTAGATGCAGTCTACAAAACTATTTAGGCAGAAAAATCCTACTGAATGTAAATGAACCTTTTGACTTTGACTCTGTGGGCTGTATCCTACTATCACTGAACTCAAGGAAAGTGTAGTCATGGGCTTCAATGAGAGCAAACTTGGATCCAATATTTGTCCTGCACAATATATTCTAGAAGTGAATTTTTATATTTACAAGGAAAAAACTGTGTGCCATGACAAAGATGGTAGGCTTCAATCTTACATGTTCATATGCATGGGCAGACATTGGTGGACATACAAAGTCCCACTGAAGTCAACAGGGCTCCATTCAGATGCAAGGGTCCACTATATGTATGAGCCTGTGGGATATACCAATAGGAAATGCTAATAATCCATTGTCCAGGAGGGAAAAAAAATCAAATCACATCATGAAAGTAGTAGATTAAAAATGGCACTTCCCATTTTTCACCTTAACCAAGGTTTGGGTTACAAAGATTAATAAAAACCCTTGATATTAGGTTTCACGGGAGCCCTGTGGAAACAGTGATAGGGAGCAGTTACCTCCACTGACACTTGCTATTTCATTAAGCTTCAAGGAATTAGCAAATTGTTCTTACAGGCTGCTCATAGTATACAATATTACTGAAATGGAGTAATCTTATTACTGCCAATACTGGTTTTGGCAACCTAATGACATAATACCACCAGCATCTTATACTTATTATTATAAAGCAACTTTTCTTCCAATGTATTTTACTAACCTGTACTCGATTTAACTGTCTCCTTTCCAACTGTCTGGCCTAGCAAATCATACTGATTCAATCTAGAGCCATCCGGTGCAACCTGTACGGAATCAGATGCATTGTAAGTCCAAATGTAGGTCACTTCTGAAGTTGTGTATGCATCTATGGGAAATATTAAGAAAATATTTTGTCAGCATTTTAGAACAAAAAGTGTCCATGATTTGCAACTTCAGGGCATAAATAATTAGGAGAACTACTTAATTATTTTCCTAAAACCGTCATTATAGTCTAAGACTGACAGGGCAAAATAATATTTAAATTGCTTGAGAATATGTAAGTATGCAAGCCTCATGGTATACATGCAGCACAGGACTATATATTGTTAATTTTCATTGATATAACCAAGTGAACATCATTGCTGTTGAGTTACAAGCAAAATCTATTTATAAACTGTTAAAATATTCGTTGGAGATTACTTATTAAATGTGCCCTAAAATCTGAATCAGAGTGTGTGCCTGTGTCAATGATTTGTTATGTGTAGGACAGATTAACTTTCTGGAAATTTGCTTCTGCTCATCTATGGAGTCTGAAATGAGCTACAAGCTTTTCCTGCTCGTTTGACATTCATATCTAAATATGGTGTTGCAGTGTTAGGCAGACCCAAGAGTCACTGTGCCCTGCTGTCTCTGGGCCTGTTTTTTCCCCCTTAAATTTCACTCCATAACCTGGGCCCTCTGAAAGGAGTGGGACACACAGACTGTTGGAGCTGATCACACAGTACACTCCAGAGGATAGCAAAAGGGAAAATACCCACTTTGCCAAGGAGCACTATGAAGGGGCCCACTCTCACTCCTGTGGAGAGGAGATTAATGAGCTATTCTGGGCTCATTCAGCACCAACCAGGCACACTTGTAAGGCTTACTCTGCCTGGAGCGGGGAAGCTTAAAAAAGGAACACTGCCATAGGAAGGGGTTGTGAACAGGAAGAAGATTGCTACATCTCAGAGACTGCTGATCACAGGGACAGATCAACCAAGAGGGAGACAGTCATAGGCCTCACTGCCCTTGAAACTACATGGAAAGTTCAAAGGCAGGATACCCCAAGAGAAGAAGCTGGATGTAGACCCTAATTAAAGACACTATACCAGCTGATAAGCCAAACCCCAAAGGGGTCACCCCAAAAGACTGCCTAAGAGACATACCACCTTTGCCTTTCTTTTCCTCTGATTCCCCTCTCGCTCAAGGGAAAGAGAGAGAAAAGGACCTTTCTTTTGTTTGTTCAATTTTATTTGGAGAACCCCTCATGAGCTGCAAAGAGGGGAAGGACATTATAAACAACTTAAATTGGGGTCTGGTGAGGGCTCAGAGGAGCCCCAACCCTCCCACAGGATTTTTATTGCAAAACTAATAACACTGCCAACATAAACTAAAAATAGAAGGAACAAAAACTGCCAGCATTAATGCATCTTCAATGACTGGGAGACAAAAAAACACTGAGTATGTTCAGCACTTCTAGCTTCCCTTAAAGGTGGATGCGGTCATACAGAGTGTAAGTGAGTTTTTCTATGTGTTGTTAGGATACTGGCTTAACACTTGCTGCATGGGATGCTTGGGGCTGTTTATTACACAAGAAGTAGGAGAGTGTTTCAAGCCTGGGGTGCAGCATGGAGCAAGACATGAAGAGCAGAGTGGGAGAAAGGTACAAAGGAAACAGTAGAAGGGAGATTTGTGCAGAACAAAGGCAATGAGATGGGAAAGATATTTCCATTGCAATAATAGAAGCTGTACACAACACTTAGAAAGTGATTCAGAAAAATTGTCCATGTAATCCAAATAAAACCACCAAGGGGAATAAAATTCAAGAAATAATATAATCCTGTCCCTTACGTTTATTTTGTAAAAGAAAGGAACACACTTTTCCAGTCTGATATCCCCAATCGGCAAATGGGGCGTGAAGAGAGGAGGCTAAAGCATTGATGGAAGAAATCATGTTCAGAGTCTGATAGTGATAAGTAATTTAAGTCCTATGCTGTGGCTATAGTGCAGGTGGAGAAAGAAATACAACATATCACCTAGCTGAGTTTCAGTCATTTTCATTTGAGAAAGCTCTAGAGGTCATGGAGGAGCTTCTTCATGCAACCAGCCATACCCCACTTGGCTAATAAAATCTAGCAGAGACAAAAATTGCAGAGACTGTTAACACCTCCCTGCAGGATAGTATGTTGCCAGCTTCCTACGTATATGCAGCTGGAAGTCTCTTGCCTGACAAATCATCATTACAGCCTTGTCCCTGACCTTCCCATTTAGGATTAGTTTATTGAGAAGCATGAAGTAAGGCAATTCTGGTATCATCTGTTATCCTATGATTTCTCTGATTCTTTCACTTTGGCTTTTGTCCTGGGTATGGCAGAGAGATTGCGACAGTCTTGCTGGTTGATGATCCTCCTTAGTGACAGACAGAGGATGCATGTTTACACTGCAATAAAAGACCCGCGGCACAGCTGCAGCTAGCCCAGGTCAGCTAACTCGGGCTTGCTTGGGCTGGGGGTTATAAAATTGCAGTGTAGCCATTTGGACTTAGGCTGGAGACCAGGCTCCGAGACCCTGCAAGAGGGAAGGGTACCAGAGCCCAGGCTCCAGCCTAAGTCCAGTGTCTACACTACAATGTTATAGTCCCGCAGCCCGAGTCAGCTGACCCAGACCAGTCACTGGTCTTTTATTGTAGTGTAGACATACCTAAAGTGTCCATTCTGATTGTTTTAGGCTCGTCAGTACCCTTTGATAATAATGCTCCTCATGACAATTTGTTCACACACCCAAAAACCCTAGTTGGCATAGCCAGACTCTCTTAAGCTCTTTCCTCATACAGAAATTCCAGACAGTAATGTTGGACATTGAGTTCAATGGAGCTATGCTGATTTACACCAGCTGAAGATTTGTCCTCATACGTGTAAACCACAGTCCCTTGGGCGCTCAGCTTTATTTTTATAATTATTTGTAGTTTTTTCCTTGTTTTTTCTCCCTCATTAAAAACAGAAATACCCATGGGACTCTAGAAATTATTTTAACTTCGAGAAATTAAACAATGAAAAAAGTAGGAGTAAGAACAAGCGAGACAGACGGAAAGTGGGCATACGCAAAGACATGTGTGAGAACTCCAGCAGTTCTTTAGCACTGGGACCTGCAATGTGCAGGAAAAGAGTCAGCTTTTCAAAAGAGAAAATATTGTGAACAGGTTTCAATTCTTCCTTTTCCTACAGAACCTGAAGCTTGGGAGGATGCCAAATAAACAAAATAAGCACTAGCACTGTCAGACACAGAACAAATCAGTTACCAAAAAGCAGAAGAAACTCACTCAGTCTAACATATTCAGTTCCAGACAGATATGTTTCAAACCTCTGTGTATAAATGAAGTACTGCTATACAGTGATAGCTTTGTCCAAGTATATATTTCAATGCGTTTGTTTCATGTTTTGGGATTACCTCTAGTTTTATATTTTCCCTTTGGAATTCAGCCTTTCATAATACTTTGTCATCAGATCAGTTCATTGCTATATAAAACTTGTTATTTTACTACTACACATGGCAAATATGCATTTATTTGTACCCAAAATCCTGGGCGCTCTCTCTGCACCCAGACAGTACTGGCTGCAAGACCCATATACTATTATTTCTTAGTTGATTTTATGTAACACTTCTGGTGTTATGTTGTTGTGTTACGTAGTTTAGGTAACACATAGCTAAATTAGAATATAAAGCAAAAGATTACTTCCAAAGAAATTTGATATGTATTCAAAGTAGACTTGTAAGAGTCGACCCTACTCAGTCTTCCCTAGGCACAACTCCCATTTGCACACTTTCTAGTTAAATAAAATCAGACCAGAATCTTTAGCCCCTTCTATTTCAGTGCAAAAAGGAATAAAAGCTACCTGTATCTCTGCAACCAGGGATTCCCCCCACATGGAGATGATCCCAGAGGGCATAGACCTAGTGCAGCCCACTCCTATGTCTTTTCCCCATACACATCAGAGGCATGGTCAGAGTGTACAGGTCTCTGACAATGCCCAGCTTATGAACAAAATTACCCCTTTAGTTACCACCCGGTGGAATGTGGGGGTTGCTTTGTACTCTATTAGGCCAGTCTGAAATCAGCCAGAGAATCAGATAGCAGTAACCAACCCCTTGAAATTCACTTTCTCTTTTGTGCTCAGCAGTGAATCTGCCGCTATCTCTTAAAGGAAAATAAAGGCAAGAAACCAAGGAAATAGATACAATATTTAAAAATCCCCAGCTATTATAAATCATGTGCCTGATTCTGATCTGACTTATAACAGGAGTTATGCCACTGAAATTTATGAAGTTATGCTGGTATAAAAGTGGTGTAAGTGAGATCAGGATCAGACCCTACATATTAAACTACAAAATGTACACTGTAACTTTAATCTCAATAAGTCATTTGCTGCAGCCTTCACGGACTAAGAATGAAACAACACATACCATTAAGAGAGTAAATGCACTGCAGTCTAAACTATGCCAGTTAGAATCTTTAGAAACTTCACAGATATATTTTTGAATACGTATCTTTGTTTAGAAAGCTTTAGTTTACTTTGTATAAATACAATATTTATATTCCATACACATAGGTCTTGATTCACCACTGTTACTGAAAACAACAGAGTTACACTAGCATAAAACTGGAACAATGCAGTAGTAAATTAGCCCCACAATATTTTTAGTTAAAGCAGAGTCCAGGAATTTTTCAAATGCCTTACAGGATAGAACACTGAAAAAGATCTCACCATGTCAAAATACATGATACAGTATAACCTTCTGTGCCTACATAAACCTGGGCAATGACAATTTGTGAAACAAAGTGATGTTGAACCACACAAGATATTCATTAGCCAACGGCTATACTTCTAGCTATGTACTTACAGCTGCCAAATTTCAACGGGCATGAATGAGCATCCATAGGAAAGTCCTCCAAGTGCATTGGACATTCAGCTTGGACTGTAAGCCTAAAAGGCAGAAGAACACTACATGTTTAAGTCAGTTAACAAGACAAGAAAATCAATTCCACAAAAAATGAACAGAGTTCATGCTGATTTAGGAGATGAAATTGCAGTGTTATATTAAACTAATTAAAATTTAAATCACCTCTTCCTTCTTCACTTTTATGTAGTCCTTCAGAATACATTAATTTATCACATCAAAAACTTACAGCTGATCTCAAAACTATGAGGAAAGGTCATTTAAATGAAAATATAAATTATATAACTGTGGGTTGTTCAGCATGGTCATTTTCTTCTCCTAATATTCAGAGACACATGTTGCATGGCTCCTAATAATTTGTTACAAAAGCACATAAAGCATAGCTGATTTGCTTATGGAATGTGCTCCACTAGCCTCTGAACCCTTTCTTTTTTTTTACTTCTTAAATGGAAAGTGTGAAAAAAATGCATTCATTTTCAAAAAATGGCTCTTCTCATTCCTCAGCTTACTACAGTGCATACACTAATGCCAAAACACTAACAATAAATACATGGAATGTCCTGAGCAAACGTGCTTACATCAAACTCAAGGATAAACATAATCTTAAAACATTTGAAATAATTTCTCTCAGATTTTTCATCTGGATTAGTTTTGATTAAACACTGAATTGCATGAATGGACAGGTCCCCAGTATAGACCATCTCTAGGTAAGTCATGAAAAGAATAAATACTAGTAATCACAGACTGAAAAACAAAACTGTCTATATTAAAGCAGGCACCTTATTTTCCATTACATAGGTTTAGTGCTTCATTTAGCTTTATTTTCTCAAGATTCATAGTTAGAAGTTAAGCAGAAGGCTTATATTAATCATACGGTAATTTGAGACATGTACATGTACAATGGCCAGTTCTGAATTTATAAAATTAAAGTAATTTAAGACATGAATTTCACAGCTTCAAGAGCAATGTACCTCTAAGTAGTCGATTTATAATCGTACACAATTGCATGATTAATTTTATCTGGCATAATCTATCAGTTTACATTAGCGGCTTCTTTTTTTATTCTCTTCAAATTGGGTGGAAATGGCATTTTCTTTGATTTGCAGCACAGGATTAAAGACAAGTTTCTGGATGGTTGACATTTCAATCAGTTAATACAAACATGGATTCAAATATTGATTTGATCACAAGTGAAAATACTATAAATGGTGATGGCCTCAATTTAGTTCCTAGTAAACTTTTCTATGCATCTTCAAACCATCACATAATTCAATATGATTAGCAGTCTATTTATCAAGACTCAGAAGTGTAACTGCTTGGCAGTTGTACAGCAAATCAGGATTAAGGTGCACTGACAGAGCTGTAAGACTGCATAGTGCCTGATTGTGGAACTCCTTACCTGAGGAGGTTGTGAAGGCTAGGACTATAACAATGTTTAAAAGGGGACTGGATAAATTCATGGTGGCTAAGTCCATAAATGGCTATTAGCCAGGATGGGTAAGAATGGTGTCCCTAGCCTCTGTTCGTCAGAGGATGGAGATGGATGGCAGGAGAGAGATCACTTGATCATTGCCTGTTAGGTTCACTCCCTCTGGGGCACCTGGTATTGGCCACTGTCGGTAGACAGATACTGGGCTAGATGGACCTTTGGTCTGACCCGGTACGGCTTTTCTTATGTTCTTATGTTCTTATTGCTTTGTGGCTCATGATTTATGCCTTACTCTAGCTGGGGAGATGGTGCCCACTTTCACAATCAGTACAATTCATTAAATTTGTTCAAAGAAAATCATTTAAAAATAAGTCAGAGGTTTTTGGAAATTGTTATACAGCGGTTTTAAACTAGGGTTGCCAACTTTCTAATTGCACAAAACTGAACACCCTAGCCCCGCCTCTTCCTCGAAGCTCCACCTTCTGCCCCATCCCTTCCCCAAGGCCCTGCCCCCCGCTCACTATATTCCCTCTCCCTTCGTGGCTCGATCTCCCCCACCCTCACTCACTTTCACTGGGCTGGGACAGTGGGTGAGGGATCTAACTGGGGGTGAGGGCTCCGGGGTGGGGCCAGAAATGAGGGGTTCAGGGTTCAGGAGGCGGCTCCGGGTTGGGGTGCGGGAGCAGGTACGGGCTCTGGGCTGGGGGTGTGGGCTCTGGACTGGGGTCAGGGATGAGGGATTTGGGGTGCAGGAGGGGGCTCCAGGCTGGGGGATGGGGCCAAGGGATTCGGAGTGTGGGAGGGGGCTGTGCATTGAGGCAGGGAGTTGGGGTGCAGGAGGGGATATGTCTGGGCTTGGGGTGCAGGCTCTGGGGTGGGGCTGGGGATGAGGGGTTTGGGGTGCAGGAGGGGGGTCCAGGTTTGGTGGGGGGCTCAGGGTTGGGGCTCAGGATTGGGGCACAGGCTTACCTTGGGCAGCTCCTGGTCAGCAGCGCAACGGGGCTAAGGCAGGCTCCTTGCCTGTCTTGGCTCCACACTGCGCCCTGGAAGTGGCCAGCAGGTCCAGCTCCTAGGCAGGGGAGGTGGGGGAAGGGGCTCCACGTGCTGCTCTTGCCCAGAGGCACCACCTCCGCAGCTCCCATTGGCTGTAGTTCCCAGCCAATGGGAGTGTGGAGCTGGTGCTTGGGACAGGGGCAGCGTGAGGAGCCCTGTGGCCCCCCACCACCTAGGAGCCGGACCTGCTGGCTGCTTCCAGGACACAGCGTGATGCCAGGTAGGAACTAGCCTGCCTTAGGCTCGCAGCATCACCGACCGGACTTTTAATGTCCTAGTCGGCGGTGCTGACCGGAGCCGCCAGGGTCCCTTTTCGACCGGGCATTCTGGTAGAAAACCGGACACCTGGCAACCCTATTATAAACTGACCAGTAAAAGTAAGAGCATTGCAATAGAATACATAAATTGCACATCATACTGAGATACTTTCTAACTGAAGGTTATGTTTTGCTCTTACTAATTTTCTAAGCAAATTGACTCTTTAGGTACATTTTTTTTTCCTAAGGATGACTTTGCATTTTTCTTAGAAACTGATTATACATAGGATGTAAAAATAAAACATTAAATTTAAAAAAAATGTTTTAATAGGATACAAATAAAATGTTATTAATTAAGATATAGTTTTGCCTGGAGTTATTGTTTGGCAGGACTTTGAAAGCCAATCTTTCTCCCTCCTCATTTCTCTTAGCCAATAATCTGGGTACTGATCAATGGACCAATATCACTTAACTCCATCAAATCACTGTCAGTTACACACAAACAATTTGTATAGTAACAAGATGTTTACTAGAAATCACGTGCCAGTTTAATCTCTGTACTATCCAGCTGGTCATTGAAATTGGTAAATTGTTAACACCTAGCTCTTATACAGTGTTTTTCATCCATAGATGTCAGAGCATTTTGCAAAGGAGATTAGTATCATTATCCCCATTTTACAGCTGGGGAAACTGATATACAGGGAGGGCAAGTGACTTGCCCAAGGTCACCGAGCAGGCCAGTGATAGAGATGAGAATATGACCTAGGTCTCCTGAGTTCCAGTCCAGAGTTGTATCCATGAGGCCACAAGTGAAGCAAAAGAGTAGCCTGGGGACTGAAAATGATATGTAATTTTATATTTCCATATTCTATTGCAATGCTGTTATTTGTACTGGTCAGTTTAAAACCATTGTATAACAATTTCCAGAAACCTCTGACTTACTTTTATATGATTTTCTTTGAACATATTTAATGAATTGTACTGACTGTGAAAATGGACTCCATATCTCCAGTTGGAGTAAGCATGAGCAATAAAGCATTATTCCTTAGAAAAGCCATGTAAATAAATACTGTGAATACAGAGAGATAAAAAGATGTACCTCATGGTATACAAGAGTGTTCCATCATCCTGGATTCGTAGTAGTTTGTTTGGCATTGTCATGTTATGAGCTACTGACTTCTTCCCATTGTGAAAGAATGTGTCTGGGGTCCAGATTTTGCTAGCCATTAAGTTGTTCAGTCGAAGGATGTTCATTGGGCCTTTAAACTTTAACCTCTCATCTTTCCATTTTTGACGGAAGAAAACATCTATTGTGTACTCCTATAATGGAAAAAGACATTATTTTTGTCATAATGAACATCAGTCTGTTTTCCAAGCACAGAACACTAAAATGCTGGTTGTATAAAATCTGTTAATAAAAATATTTGAAGGTGAAAAGTGGTCAACAACTATAATTGTATAATATCGAGGTTAATGAAGAGGAACGTAGAGAAAGCATTTAGGGTCTATACTCCCCTTGGTAAGGGCACATAGAGTAATGCTCATTAACCTTAATAGACATGCTACATTAGTATATATAAGCCCTAATAATTAGATGACTGTAGTGCAAATTAGTTTTCATAAACATTTTTCCATTTTGTTCACAAGAAATGAAGATCAATACAGACCAAATTAGAATGCATTACTGCAGCAAACACGCGTGTAGAAGGAAGCCAGTACTTCAGTAGCATTGAGAATGGCCATGTTTTGAGCCAAGAAAACAAGCATGTTCAGAAAGGGCAGGATATATACAGGAATATTAATATAAGAAAGATTATTCCCAAGGGGAAAAAAATAGTCAGTAACAAGGCTGTTGAATAATTATGGGCTTTACTAGCATGAATACATAGATAAGGAACAGTGAGCTATACCACTTCACTGACATCTGATGAACAAAAGGGGGCAGACTGTCTGCTGAAATCCATGCCTATGAAGGGGCTGATAGAAGTATGCCTTGGTGTTTAATCTTGGGAGGAATTTGTGCTCAGAGAAGGAGGTTGTGGAAGAAGATTGATGTTCTACTTCCAGGTGCATGAGTCACTAACTGCTATCCCACTATTCTGTAGACATTCTGTACACATCTTTAGGATTGTTTGTTGTTCTAGCTAAGAAAAATATTGATTAAAAGTATAAGTTTATCAAGTAAGTTAAAATTGTATGTGTAAATTATCTAGTGGTTTGTAACTATCAGTACTGCAGATAAGTTGGAATTTCAAGGGCATGAAAATTTTATAGGCATAAAACTATAAATCGTTCATTTGCAATATTACGTCTTCTGGTGCAGCTGCAGTTTTGTTGTATAGCTGCAAAATGTAGCTGTACATTTAAAATAATCAATATGTTCCAATAATCTGTTCTATTGGAATTACTTTGCAAATACTGCACTTTATGGAGATTGTGTTATGTGCACATTATGCTTGAATGACAATTAAATATCCTCTTATAATCCAATCAGTATAAAAAATAAGTTAAAAGTAGTTTCAGTTACTACACCTGCCTCTGCCACTTTCAGTAGTTATACAGTCGTGTGTGTGTGTGTGTGTCTGTCTGTCTCCCTCCAACCCCTCTGCAAAGCCCCATGCAAACAGAGGAAACTCACACGGGCCCTGATCCTACAGGCAGCTCTCTGCAATGGACTCATGTGCCCACATGGACCTTCAATGGGGCTCTCTTTCAGGGGTCCATCTGCAAAGAGCTGCTTGTAAAATCGGGACCTAACTGACTGTATGGAGCAAACAACAAAACTAGTTCTACAAATATGCAAAAAGTAAATGTACTGGAAAAAAAGAGAGAATTTCCATTTACAGATATTGTAAAATTAGCAATTAAATATTTTTTCAGGCAGATGTGAGAGTTTTAATTTAACAGCATCCCTTTAAAAGGTCCTTGCAAATCCTTAGAAGAAATTTTGCTAAATGCAGCTACTGAATGAACCAAACTGCTGGTGAATTATTTGATAGATTGTTTCAGTATCAAAATAAAATTCATTTCTGTACAAGTTGCAAAGTTTCTGTTGACTGAATCCTAGTATCATTTACACAAGCAAATGATGGAAGAAGTGGATCTCTGAAGTTGACAGAACTTCTCTACAACAGGGAGAAGTAGGGATGGGAGATCAGGCCTTTGACAAAGCTCTCACACTGGCCTCCTATGTTTGTTTACAAATACTAGGGAAGATGGGGGTGGGAGGGTAACCTTGTGGATTTCAGCCAGGGCCGGACCTTGTTGATTTAAGATCACGGGCAGGAACTACACACCTGGGGTGAAATCATGGCCCTACTGAAGTGCCACTGATTTCAACAGGACCAGGATTTCACTCGGATGATCTGCATACAGAAGAGGAGCTATGGGAAATACTGTCCCAAGCACATAAAAATAAAAACATTCCTAGGACATCATCCTTCATAAAAACAAAAAACAACGATGTGGTGCCTGTAACGTGCCCACGTGGCACACTGGGCAACATTAGCGCTCAATAAAGTGAGGAGCTGAAGGCACTGAGCTGAGCCAGGCACAGTAAGAACAAGCACTGGGAAACTTCCTCAGTTTTGCCAGTGCAATCCAACCCTGACCTGCTATTCTGAACTAATAAACATCCTTATCTAAACAGCCACAACTCATACAGAATATTCTAAAACTACAACAAGAGTTGTGGGGAGTCTGGTGTGTAATAATCATAAATCCAAATCTAAAGGTATTCCCTTATTTTTCCTGAAAAAAAGGAAATAAAAAGTTAGAGGCATGAGTAGGCAAAAGAAATATTGTTAATTAGTAACATTATGAAATCAGCAAGTGTTCCTGGGCAGAGGAAGCACATATAACATGACAATTCCCACTTGCAGCGCTCATCACTTGCAGTAGCCTCACTCTCTGCAGAGGTAGAAGCAGACACCTAGTTCAGTGGAACTAGTGTGAGAAACTCTCAACCAGGTATTTGTAATACACCCTATCTATTGCAAACGTTGGGCTTGTGGTTTAACAATAAGTGTACTAGAAGTGTACTAAAATTGCACACAACATGAAATACTAAAGGAAGCAAAATCAGAACTTCAAAATCTATTTGATTTTGAATGTACTAAAATACTTTATTACTCATGGAATCATATAGCTGAAACCTTTGTGGCTCCCATGTCACTGCATTCATGCGGGGGTGAGAGGGGGAGGAAGACACAAAGGTAACTATCCCAGAACTACACTGAATATACCCCAGATAATGATTTACCTTTCACTTATTAGTTCTATTTCCTCTGATGCTACCTTCTCTTTGTAATAATAAAAAGAAAAAGCTGGCTTAAATCCACAAGTTACTCCGGCTTCCTTAGTATTTATAAAACATATTAAAACCTGGAAAATTGTGTAAAATCATACTGCCATATTTTCTCCTTTAATATGCATACCTTATATAACTTTATTTTACCAGCCAATGTGTTTCTCCTCCAGTATTGCTACATGTTTCAGAGTTTGCTGTAAGTACATTTATATATCTTTTGGTATGGTACTGCCTCTGACTTTTTGCTGAATAGTAGACTAGTCTCAAATATGGTGGGACTTCTTTTAAAATACCCTATTTAAACATTACTTATTAAATGAGTGCCCCCATGAAATTAAGATGTGCCATAGTTTTCCAAGATACTATTATGTTTTAGGTTACGAACACCTGGTCTTTGTAGCAGTGAGGACAGACATAGTTCTCAAATATTTAATGTATGACAAGAATGAGGCAAAAGGCCTCTGTTCTTTTCTGTAGACCCTCCCTCATTACTCCCTTTCCTCTATGGCAGGCCAGGGTGAATTGTCCTGAATGTTTAGCTGCTATATTTCTTGTAGATCAAGATCCTATTTAGAAATCCCAAGTTGCCTAACACCCCTGAGTTATCAGAAATCTGAAAGTCAGAGAGGATCAAGAACAGGAACTATTCAATGATGAGAGGAATACATGAAAACTGGCTAAACATACCAGGTAATTCAGAAATGACAATTGTCCAAAAAGCTTCAAGATGATTTTCACCTGAGGTTCTGCCCAGTTCTAAATTGAGAAGCTGTACTAAGTATTCAAGAGAAGAAATCACTGCTGTGCATTAGAAGATTAGTCCGACTCCTTGAGCCATACAGATGTGATTTAAGGTTGTAATTTTCAAAGGAGCCTAAGGGAGTTACATATTGAAATCCCATGGAAAACAGGTGCCTAACTTCACTAGGTTCCTTTAAAAATATCTGTCTGCATATACACAAATCTAAATGTCTGCCTCTGCTATTTCTAGTGTTTCCATAAACAAAATATAGCTAAGGGTCCTATTCATTACTGCATTGCACCTTGTGTACACAATTATACATGTGCAAATCAGAATAGCAGCATTTTACACACACACTTCACACAAATGGAAAAAGTCTACGGAAGATGCAAAGTAGGGGAAAATCAAAGCCTTAAAAGCATTTCTCTGACAAAATTGTCAAGCTCTATAGCTAATTCTAACCTCTCTGAGGAGAAGGGAAAATTTCCCCTCTTCCATCCATACTGTTGCATAGAGTGTTCTGTGCAGAATATGGAGTAGAGCAAGGACTGAGCCACATCATCATGAGTGTGTCTCGTGGTCAACTTCCATGTCCATTTGTAATCACCTGGACCAATTCCTACCCTATCCACAATCATATAATGTCCCCATGGCAACTTCAGCACTGAGACTGGAAAAATATTAGGAAAGTATTTTGGCTGTCTTTAGTGTGATAAATGCTTTGTCCTTTTTGACTAAAGCTAATCTGTGTTTATTCTATTCATTTCATTGCCCTTTTCCATCTTCTCTATTTCTGAGCTTGAGCCAAAGAAGAGAGTCAGCACCTTGAGACTAGCCAGCTCTTAGTGGACCACCAGTAAGTGTTCTACAGACCACAGCATAGGAACCACTGCAACAGAAGATCAAAAAGGATAACTTTCCCCCAAAAATGTGCAGCCTGAGGGGAATGGATGGTATGTAAAGTGACATTCCTTGTGTTGCTCTTTCCTATAATCCTCTATATTGTTATACAGAGGATTGAAATATTTGGTCACATATGCAAGTCTGCAATTATTGAAACATAGTGGTCTCCAGCAAAAAAAGTCAGCATTTGCCAAAAGACACCACACATTTACAGAATGCTTTCCTAGTCTAAATAGAAGGAGAAACTGTGTTCGTAGATACCACTGTGTGGCAAACACTTCCTAATGCAGACTACTGCTTTGTATAAATGTAGAGATGGACTCTAGAAAAAAAGAGCCTTAAACCGATACCTTGAATTTGTATTGTAAATTTTACAGGTACTCTTTCATGAGAAAGATGTAGAGTCTATATACTTGGTACTAGTCAAAATATTATTCAGCACAGTACCTCCATTAAACTAGAAGAGCATACTTTCAGTATTACAGAAATCTTCTGGTGCTGATTTCTGGTCTAATGAATACAGGTTTGTCGCATCTTAGGCGCATTTAACATGTGCGATTTCAGCTTTATGCGGTCGGCAAAAACAAAACAAAACAAAAAAAAGAGAAAAATAACAATTTAAATACTGCTTCTGTAGGGTGGGCGATTCTGCCCGCCATTACACTCAATGTAATTTTGACTATGCACGGTTTTCGCTTTAGGTGCTGACCGTGGAACGTAACCCCAGCGTAAGATGAGACAGACCTGTACTCCCTGTTGATTTGTATTTGAGATCATGGTCTCACAGCTGGATTCTAATACTGTACATTTATACATGGTGCATTAGCTATCAAATTTGTATCCTGCCAATTGCTGTAATATTTTATATTACATGGTTAGAATTGTTGGGCCTGTTTTCTTAGTGACTGGACAGTGGGGTAAAATCATGATAGGGATTTCATTCTTTTTCTAGTAAAAAGTTGTTGTACTTGACGCCTGTGTGAGTGAAGACATTAGATGTAAGTCAGTATCTCTGGAGCAAAGTTTCAAATTGAGTCGAGTCTGTGCAATTCTCTTCCCTTACTTGACAATCTTTATTATGAAGGCTAGATTTGGACAGAAAGGGTTTGGGGAAGGATGGGGTAACAAATTATCTCTCTCATCTGTCCATGGCTGACAGATTGTGGCAGCCTTTGCATCTGGAGGAGAGATGGAAACATTCCAAACACTTCAAATATTGTGAGTGCCCATCAGCATGCAGCACTGACACTGAGCAGGTTGAACATTTATTAATCATGTCCTGTAACTCAGCTTTTTTGTTCTGTGACTAGATCAAGCCAAAATTCCTCATTTACTGACTTGTTCAGATTTGTCCAAGTTGGTCCTTTATGGGCAGATTGGCCTTTTATAATATAGTATTAACTCTCTGAAGCAATACACCGGGGGTCAGCAACCTTTCAGAAGTGGTGTGTCGAGTCTTCATTTATTCACTCTAATTTAAGGTTTCGCGTGCCAGTAATACAGTTTAACGTTTTTAGAAGGTCTCTTTCTATAAGTCTATAATAGATAACTAAACTATTGTTGTACGTAAAGTAAATAAGGTTTTTCAAATGTTTAAGAAGCTTCATTTAAAATTAAATTAAAATGCAGAGCCCCCCGGACCGGTGGCCAGGACCCGGCAGTGTGAGTGCCACTGAAAATCAGCTCAAGTGCCGCCTTTGGCACACGTGCCATAGGTTGCCTACCCCTGCATAATCAATGTAAACTGATTTAAAATAAGATAAGTGGGGAGCAATGAGAAGTTAAAGTACCTTTTTTACTGAATCTTTAAGGGCAGTCAGAAATGTGTGGAGAAACAGTCCCTCACCCTCCCTTTAATTTATATATGTGGTTGATAAACTGATGAGAACAACAAAAGAGCTTTACAAACCTCCTTTTCGAACCAGAGGCCTCACTGGGAGTTGCAGCCATATAGATGAGGGCAGAACTGGGCCCTGGTTATTTATTTACAAACTGTCAGTTGTTTTGTTGGTTAAAGTACCAATGCTCCTGGTGTCACATCTTAATTTTTCTTACTGAGTCTTAAGGCAATTCAGCCTACTAAATTAGTCTTGCTTCAGTTTAGTTTCAAAGCTATTAATAATGTTACTTTGCAGCTAACTGTCAAACACTTCTGTGAAACCAAAGGAGCAGTTTTAGACAAGACCCATAAGAAAAAGCAATTATTCAAACAGACTCATCTGTATTGTATCTGAGCCTTTGGAACACATCTGCCTCCTTGTTATAATGTGATATTTGCCTGAGTGATGAGCACTCAGAGAAAGTAGTGCAAGTCCTGCAACTTATTTTACTGGTGAATAATTCATCACAGCTCCTTTGAATAAATGCTAAACATTTGGGCCCAGCTTCCAGACTCAAGCTGAGGTAAGTTCTGCAGTGGTAGCAATAAGCCAACTTTTATTTGGCTTCATCATTTAATTCTCTGTGGGAAGACTTCACTTACAGTGCAGAGGACCCATTCAAGGCTTTATGCATTGCCAATGTCACACACACGGTTGTGCACAGAACGACAGGCAGATGGTTACCTACACACTCACCATGTTGTGTAGAGAGCTGCCTCCCACCCCACATGTTGGCACTTCACAAATCAGCGTGCTATGTTGCAATGGGAATATTTGTGCTAATCCAATGGTCACCAACAGTTTGTGCAACTTGAATAGCAGGAGTGGAATAGCAGCCAAAACTGAGGCCATAGCACTGAAGAGCAGACAAGGCTTGGCATGGATTTCTCCACCTCCAACTCCTCTGTCCTTTACCACCTGAAGACCAAGTACACCTCTACCCCGATATAACGCTGTCCTCAGGAGCCAAAAAATCTTACCATGTTATAGGTGAAACCACGTTATATTGAACTTGCTTTGATCCTCCGGAGCGCGCAGCCCCGCCCCCCGGAGCGCTGCTTTACCGCGTTATATCCGAATTCATGTTATATTGNAGTCGCATTATATCAGGGTAGAGGTGTTCTTTACATTGCATATCATTAGCTATTAGCCTGACAGTAAGTCCTGATTCCATAAAAGGAAAAAAAAACAATTTCTCTTTCCCCAAAGCCTGACAAGCTTCTGATCTTTACAAGCCAAAGACTATAGAGGACAAGTAGCTGGAAGTCAAATGTTTTCATTCAACCTTCAGGGGATTTGCAGCAATTCTACCAATGTTTAGTGGAGTTACTGTAAATATTGAAGTACTGTTTCCCAGTACCTTTTCTCATAACACTGGACACTGGTCTAAATGTTCCCTGACCCTGGAAAAACATGGGGGAAAAGGCGCTGGGAAAATTTGTGAAACTAAAACTGTAGTTACCAAAAAAGACCCCTCTCATGGCAAAATGTTTGGCCAGAAACCGCATGGCTTCACCAGATCCACAGAGAACTCAAATCTAATCCCATGGGTCCAGGAATGCAGGAGAGCTCCGTGTAACTCACAGCCTCAGCAATATAGTACACTGGCTTTGATCCCTATGCCTGCTCTCTACAACCCAGTTCTGAGGGAACTGGAGCTGGGCTGGCCAGGATTCTCTCTCACATGTATTTCCACAGGGTTTCCATAGGAGCATGTAGCATAGCGTGGCTAGCCTGGCCTTTGTTTCTCTGTCCAAAGATTATCCTCAAATCCATGGATTTCCATCCCTGTGGCATCCACGCTGAGGGACTTATATAGGCTCCTGTGGATCACAGAAAGGTGGGGGAAATGTGGTCTGTAGCCATTCCCCCTCCACTACTTTTACCTCCCTTTAGGCAGACTTCCACCTCTTTGCTCCCCTCCATGACTTGGAGAACAGGGGGCCCATTGCTTTTTGCCTAAAACCAGGCTAACAACTTTTTGCTGTACACACATTTTTTAGGCATTAACAACAAACATACCCTCGCGGATTCTAGAGGAAAAAATAATGCTTACTAATGAAGTAAAAACTAACATACATCTGTAAGCAACAAACTCACTTTAGTTTCATAAAAGGGTGAGATTTATCCCTGTTCGAAGGGCCAGCACAAGGACCCTATTTTGAGGCCCAAATGAAACTTCAGTGGTGCAAAGGCTTTGTGCTAGACCACAGCACCATACAGCTGAATGGAAAAAAATAAGGTTTTTTCCTCTGTGGAAAATGTTTTTGTCAAAACTCTTCTGCAGCAAATGTTGACTTTTCAGTGAAATATAAAATAAACCTACATTTTTTGGCCAAACACTTTTTTGGTTTGGGGCATTTTTGATAAAATATCTAAATTTAACATGGAAAGCAGACACTGTTTAAAAAAAAAATCATTTTGTCAAAAAAATGGGAAATTTTCAACCAGCCCCCCTATGCAGGGGTAAATCACATTCAAAATGATCAGTTCACTTTCAGGGAATTTGTATTCAACTTTTTATTTGAAAAGTAATTTCTGCTACGTTAGAAGTATCAAAAGAGGGTAATATTACTCTATTGAGTTATAGCAAAACCTTCCTATATTTGAAAGATCCATTCCATTACGAGCCTTAATTTTCCATCCAGCTGTATTGTGCCATCGTCTTGTACAAAGCCTCTGCACCAATGAAGTCCCATTTGGGCCTCAAAACAGGGCCGTTGTGAAGGCTCCTGATGCAAAGTTAAGCTTAAAAAATAAAATACAAAAATGTCAGGAAGTCTGTTACAATATTCAGACCAAGCTTAACCCAGTTTTTGCACATGCTTATCCAGATTCTGCTACTTTACACACATTGAGTAATAGCTCACTCTGAGTAGTGCCACTAGAAATAGAGAAAAGGAAACTCCATAAGAGGAACTTGGCTGCGGTTTCCTCTCAGTGGCACTCCTCTACAAGTTTTATGATCTGGCGGTGTATTTTGTGCTCCATATAATGACTATTGCTCAGAAGGTAAAACATAGTATTTTCCACTTAAAATTTACAGGCACTTCTCTTGAGGAGATCAACACATTTTGCTTCTTGAGAAGCTATTGATGGCTGAATGAGAGGGAGGCTGTGTCAGACAATAACTCAATTCTGAGGAAAAGCTGTAAAAACACTAAGAATTGAGGGGGAAATATACAACAAAAAACAAAGATCTCCTTAACTACAGTATTAGATTTTGAAAAGGGCATTATGAGGAGAGGCTGAGGGAACTGGGATTGTTTAGTCTGCAGAAGAGAAGAATGAGGNTTTTGAAAAGGGCAATATGAGGAGAGGCTGAGGGAACTGGGATTGTTTAGTCTGCAGAAGAGAAGAATGAGGGGCGATTTGATAGCTGCTTTCAACTACCTGAAAGGGGGTTCCAAAGAGGATGGATCTAGACTGTTCACAGTGGTACCAGATGACAGAACAAGGAGTAAGGGTCTCAAGTTGCAGGGGGGGAGGTTTAGATTGGATATTAGGAAAAACTTTTTCACTAGGAGGGTGGTGAAGCACTGGAATGGGTTACCTAGGGAGGTGGTGGAATCTCCTTCCTTAGAGGTTTTTAAGGTCAGGCTTGACAAAGCCCTGGCTGTGATGATTTAGTTGGGATTAGGTCCTGCTTTGAGCAGGGGGTTGGACTAGATGACCTCCTGAGGTCCCTTCCAACCCTGATATTCTATGATTCTATGATTATATGATACAGAAAGAGGCAATTTTAATTGCCTGAATTCACAAACCCACTTCAGATTTTGTCATCTTGTCAGCCATGTTCCATTTTAAGTTTTATTATCTTCTACCTCAGAATTTTCAAATGTTAAAGCTTTTTTAAGCTTAATTACAGATGCTGTAATTAACTGCCTTAATTACCATTTAGTCCTATAACTTTCCTTGGACAATTATGGTAATTAACAATTTAGAGATACTGCTTTGTTTTTCAGTTGCTCGGTTTTTGTTTTCTAAGTATTCGGCTTTTTCCTCTCAGGCTAATGTCACAATAAATTTACATCACTGACCTGGATGGAAGCCTTTAGGGCTTTACATCACAATACTGAATGTATACATTTCATAGAAATAACAATGCAACAACTGACGCTCTAAAGGTGCAATCTGCTTTATTTTGCACTTTGGCTTCTCTTGATTAGTCCCCATTACTCGGCATAATGAAGTTGAAAAACAACTCCAGCGTATTCCCATTTTTTCCCCTTTGACACTAAACTCTGTGGCCTAATATACTTCCATATCTTTATTAAGTAGCTAGTACAGGTGGATCTGGATTTCAGATTATATAGAAAATTTACAGCAATTCTCCCACAACCGGTCTAGCACCAATGCATCAGTGGGAGAAATGCTAAAAATTCTTATTGGAGACAAGACATGA
Organism: Platysternon megacephalum; assembly: GCA_003942145.1. NCBI lineage: Eukaryota > Metazoa > Chordata > Testudines > Platysternidae > Platysternon > Platysternon megacephalum. Next base: position 9,445,306 of record QXTE01000007.1, on the reverse strand, counting down.
GGTTAGGTAACATAGTAACTTTAAGTAACACTGTTTACCTTCAGCAAGGCTAGATGAAAAGGTATAGTATTATTTGTAAGAAAGCAATTCTAAGGTCTTGAATTCAGATGCACGTGCCAGAGTTTCAGTGTGGCAGAGGAGAGCACAAGAAAAGGAATTCATAATTTGACAGTAACAAAATGTAGTTTAAAGAAAACGTGCACTAATACACTAAATGATGTCAGGTGACATGCAGCTGTTAAGGTCTTTTTTTAAAAAAAATTCAGGACTAAAAGTTATTTTGACAATTAATGTACAGTTTCTTCTAATCACATATCCACATTCAAAGTGGTAACAGATTTTGGTTTTTAATGTTAGTTATCCAATTTATTTTTTGCTGGAATCAAATCTATCTATTCAAAACCATAGTACTCTGACTAAAAATAAAAAGATGAACTATGTTACAAAGCAGTAGCATTTACTTTATTTCACCAAAAAAATATTCAAAAAGTAATGGGCCCAATTCACCACGGCATTATTCCAGTCATATGCACGTGTACCTATCAGAATTGATTGAGTTATGCCAACATAAAAGTGGAGTAAAGCAGTAGTGAATTTGGCACTTTATCTTTTGTCCATAAGCACTCTGTGTGACAGTGAAAAAAAAGATATCTTCAACACTACAGCCATCTGAAAATTTACTCTTCTTTGAAGCTTCTTTACTAGTAAAGAATACTACCAGGTGACATTTAAACCAAGATCATTTTGATACAAAGGTAGCTGTAGCTATTGAGCTGAAGAATAATTTCCATTAGCTCTCAGTATAGAAATACAAACAACAACTTTTTCTAAGTACTATAGAAGAGAGTCATCCCATTTCACTTTCCCATAATCCTGAACTGCATGAGCCCCAGCTCACAAAGTTTATCCATTTCAGAATTAAACCAGGCATTTATTTTGGTTTGGTTGGCTATTAAATGTATAAAGCAATGATCATGTGAAAAAAATGAAGATGAAAATTGGGCTAAATGGAGAAAGGACACAAGACTCCGGCATTAAAGCTTACCCAGATAGTCTACCGATAATGTAATGAAGATGGCAATATAGCCCATACCTGGTTGAATAATCCTGATAGTCTTTGTGGGTTTTCCCCCCAGGCTTATATCATAACATATACCGGGTAAGTGCAACAGATAACAAGCTAATGAAGGGACAATGGGCAAGAGTGCCTATGACTTCAATTTCCAAGTTCTGTAATTGGTATATAAATGAACTACATTGATGATTTCAGGATTCTCTCAGCCCCGTGTGCTTGTCAAATTCTTAAGAAAAACATTTCAAATAATTAAGAAAAAAAAAGTGTCAACTCGTAAGAATCACTGACATCTATAATGACTCCACAGAAAACAAAATGGAAATGATTAAAGCTGTTTTACAATGGGCAATTTCTTTTTTGGGGGGGTGCAAAAAAAGAAAAAAAAAAATCACAAGTGAGTCATGGCAAGTTTTGATTCAATCACAGATGTATAACATAGATGTGGATTTTTGTTTTGAAGAATGTTCTTTTGTAACTTCTGTCTTTTGTAGTTGGAAGGGAGAAACAAGTATCTGCACCTCCGCAACGAGGCAGAGGTGCAGGAAGAAGTCACACAGACTCCCCAACCTAAATAAAAGCAGAAATGGCCTATCATGACAAAAAACGAGCTCACATGATATAGAATTTGTGACCCACCATGACAAAACATCAGCACTAATGACATTTCCTTCTATTGACACACCGTAAATAGTTTTGAACATCAGAGTAAAAACAGTTACCATAAATGCACACATTCATGCAGTAGTTCTTTTGAAATTCAGTTTGTGCAACAATTCTAAAGCCAACAACTGGGACATTAGGTAACTCACAGTTTATGTACAGGAGATTTTTATTTTTTTTTCAAACTGGTCAAATTAATTAAATCTTGATGAAGACTAAAGCAATGCCCTATTAAAGGATTTAGCACAACTCATTAGTACAAAAAGTCTTCACTTTTTTTTAATTCTTCCAATGTTAAACTATTGAACCACATTTTGTCAGATTTACTCACAATATTTCCTTGACAGCCTGATACCAAGTTTTGAAAGCTTCACAGTGTAATGTTTATTTCTGCCAAAATTATGACTGGTTGAAAAAATTTGGAATTTCAATGGAAACCTGTATTATGGCATTGGCTTCAAGTGGCAGATTAGATACAAAATACATTAGCACTAATGGAAATTGAGCCATAACTGATTCCTATTAATTTGATAAACAGTAATAATGATCATGAACTCTTTTGTTAGCAATGTGAATAACCAATGCTAGTCCACCACAATTCCATTTGCCCCATTCCTACCATTTCCAGTGTGGATCTCCCCTGTTCCGTACAGAGGGCGAGGTCAGTGTGAACCACACCCGCACTATTCCCCAGACCTTTTCTGCAGACCTCACTCCACATGCATCATTCTTCCATCCCAAGATGACAGTGGAAAAACTGGCAAAATGTTAATGCAACCCAAGACTGCAGTTATTGTTCCACGACCCCCAACCCACCTCCAGCTGTGTGTGTGGGGGGGGGGGAGGGGAAGCCTTAAAAAGGAGTCCTAGAAGCACCAGTAGCTATGGGACCATCCTGGCAATGAAGCTGCACTCTCAGAGAACCTGACTTGAAGGTGCAGGACCTCAGCAATAATGATCCTACTTTCCTGAAGATCTCCTGGGATTCAGGTGGTCTGGGAGCAGGACCATTGCCATTCCATTGGAAAACTAAGGCCAGGGGGGATCAAACCCGTCCTCCAGGTGAAACAATTTGGGGAAAACTCTGAAAGGGAACAGTCAGTTTCAGAGCAACTGAAACTGTCTTCCCCTTCTGTAGTCAACCAAGGGCACCCACTTAAGGCTTCCAGCTCCACAGCCATCACCTCTCTTGGGTGGAGACATGCATATCCCTCCCTCCCTCCTAATTAGGGATCTTAAGGCTGCCCAGCTCCCTGCCTTACATTGTGATATCCCCAACAAGCCAGACACCCTAAAAGGCCAGCACCTGCAATTAGCTTTCTCTTTGAGGGCTCTGACCAGTGTATTGTCTGCAGATGTAAGTCACCACACATCTCCTTCGAAGCAAGCACATTTATTCTTAAGGTAAAAAGCATTACAGAGAAGCATATTAAAACAATAAAAGAACCTACATGAATGCTAAAAAGCTTACCAGAGGTCACCCCCATCTCCAATCTAGGGCTCTGGTAGGTTTTAGTCCTTCAAAACTCACAATTGGGTTTTCCCCATGATTACACATTCATACATCTTATATCTAGGACCAGAACGAAGTCTGGGCAGATCAGTCATTTATACAGCTTGGGTCTTTGATCTTGGCCTTCTGTAATAGGTAGGTAATCAGCAGACAATCGCCCTCTCCTCAGGGCATAGATTCAAACAGCTAGGTTTTTGCATAACGGGAGATGTGGAATTTGCATTAGCTACTCTCTAGGGATTCCCCAGGGAATCCACTGAACTCTTATTGTCCCCACAAGTCCATATTTATCTGGCACAATTCAATATAGTCTTTTGAACACCTTTAAACTTCCCAGATTTCACATCTGTCATCATCTCTCCCCCCAAGGGAAGTTACATACAATCTTGGCCCACCTTAATACATAAACTTAATAAAATAAGGTCTTCCAAAGATATTGAAAGAAATTGCCATATCAGTCACGGGAACATCAAAAAGTTTTCCTCCCTTCAGAGCCTCCTCATACAGATATTCTGTGGACCCATGTATAGTGGTTTAAATTTACACAGAGTCCAGCTGAATATAATATTTGCTTGAAAGAAAATTTATGGCATTTACACAAATATTTTCATGTTTGACAGGATACGTGATTACTTGGAAATCAATAATTATTTTGAACTCAGTTTTTTAGCTGACTCCTGGTACGCATTACAAAGTAATTTTATAGGCGTCCGTTTCACATGTTATTTAAGCCTGAAACTTTGGTGTTAGTGCACACTTAAACCACTGCAAACAGATCTACAGCCAATGGTAACAACTGTCATTTTGATTCACTGTATTTCATTTCCACAAGTATCCCCCTGAAAACTGCATTTATAGGACTGATATCATAGGACCTGATTCTCCATTGCCCCACACCTTATGTGGTCATTTACTCCTCTGCAAAGTCAAACTTCTCCACTCACACCAGTGACAAAATTTTGGAGAGGAAGGATGATCAAATGGTTAGCAGCCAAGACTTGGGAGACCTGGGTTTAAGTCCCTACTTAGCCACAGACTTCCTACGTGACTTTGGGCAAGTCACTAAGACCCAAACCCACAAAGGCACTTGGGTGTTGCACTTTTAGGCACCTAGAAAATCACTGGAACAACAAGGGGATCAACAAACCCTGAGCTAGTTGCCTAGCTCCCTATACAATGAATGGGGAGAAGCAGTTGCTTTAGAACTCAATCCACAAAAGCCAGCAGGCTAGGCAGCAAGCTGCCTAAACTAGCCAATGGGAGATGCCCAGGAGAGGGGTGTGTTCTAAGCACAGCCCCTCTCACAGAGTTCAGTGTCTACCTCCAGGCTGCAGGGAGGCAATATTTCTGCTTCCGAGCCACAGCTGGGAACCACTCTGCTGGAGTCAAGCAGTTTGGTGCCTAAGGTGTTTCTTGTGAGTAACAGTTAGGCGGCTGCCTTGCTCCACACAAAATGGCAAGTGGTAGTGATGGTGGTAGTGGAGGAGGAACAGTTAGCCTTGTGGTTAGGATACTCAGCTGCGATGGGGGATCCTATCCTCCGCCCATCTTCTCCCGCTTCATAGATCACTTTGGGGCTTAGGTGGATATAGGTCTCCAAGTGCCCAGAGGGAGGCAGCAATGAGCTGAAACATAGGCGTCTAGGGAACCTTTTCAGACAGAACTTATGTGCCATGTTAGTTTAGGCATCTACAAGTTTAGGTGGCAGCTACATAGGAGTTTTGTGGATCACGCCTGAAAGTGGGACTTAGGTGCCTAAGTCCCTTTGTGGATCCAGGTCTGTCTCTCTGTGCCTCAATTACCCATCTGTAAAATGGGGATAACAGCACTTCCCTACCTCACAGAGGTGTTGTGAAGATAAATGCATTAAAGACTGTGAGGTGCTCAGATATTATGGTAATAGGGGCCATATAGATACCTAAGATAGATAGAATGTTACACCTGTTTTGCCCTGGTGTATATTGCTGTGGAGAATCAAACCTATAGTGCTAGCTAACAAAATACAAATGATTTTAGAAGCTTCATTTCATATCCTTAGGAAAAAAACATTTCCTGCTATTCACAAGAATCAAGGCCATCTATAATGCCACCCAAGAAAACAAACATACTTTTTTTCTAAAATCAGCTTTTTATTTGAAATATCTAATGAAATCCAGTATATAGTGTGTCAGTTGCAACTGGCAAATATTTATTAAAAAAGGTGCTATTTTTTCAAGAAAAAAAATTCGTTTGGTATTTCTTTTCAAAATTGCACCCATCTCATGAATCAAAACCCCCTCCAAAACCTCATGTTATGCATTTCTCAAATTCCTTGTATCTTGCACAGCCCTACCACCAACTAACCTGTTAACAGTTGTCAATTACAGAATGATCCATAGCATAACATGATGATTCAGAGACAGAAAGAGCCCAGAACAGGGAGCCAGTTGAGAAAGCTCTCCATAGACAGGGGAAGAGACCAGACTTAGGGTCAGGAGCTCAGGGCATCTGCAGTGGATGCCAACTTCTGGGGGTGGAAAATTGATATCATTAGGTGAGAAAAATGGGGGAAGGAGATTGGTGTTTTTTTTCACAGCCATTTGGGGAAAACATTTTCCACTCTGGGTGACAGCACACCTAGGACTGGCCCTGTAGGCCAATATTGTTAGCTTCTTTCTTTTAATAGCCATTGGTCTTGATCCTGCTGGTCCTTCCTGACCTGAGTAGTTCCAATGACTTTCAGGAGACTACCTAAGAATAACTTACACAAGTGTTTGCTGGATTGGCGCCATTGTTCGAAACTGCCTGTCAGAAACTCAAAAGTACAAGGGTCCCCTCCCTTCCAGTAATTTTTCTCAGATCATTTCATTGTGGGGGCGGAGTTTGAGGCCCACCCAGAACAAACCTCACAGCTCACTCTCTCTCTCTTTGTCCCAAGCCATCCACCCAAAGTCCTTGAAAACTCCTCAACTTGTCCAGTGATTGGGGATCTATGCTCTTCTTTATAAAGAGTCGATATAAACAAAGCCATTCAATAAGACATTTATAACAACTTGGGGACTGTTACTGGTAGGCTTTCCCTGCCTTGACTTCACTCTGGGTGAAATCCACCCAAGTGCAGAGGACCAAAAGAAAACCTATGACCACCTAAGTCACACTCTACATCTTTTGACATGTATATCAATTTTATATTGCCATAATTCTATTGATTTCAATGAATTCATTCCTGATTTGCTCCAGTATAAATGGGAGCAGAATGTAAACATTCTTTACAGTTAACAGTAGGTCTCCTCAGCCTTTCTGTGCTATGCAAGCAAAAGATTAGTTCACTCAGGAACTCACCATGTCTGTGTCTGAAACAGGTCCAAAGCTGGTTACGTAGATATTAGTGAAGACTTTCGTTATACTGTCTGATAAGAGAAGAGAAAAAAACACATTTTTAGCACATACATTTTCTGTATTCTGCACACAGAGTGATGTGAAACATTCTGAATCAGATTCTGCTCTTAGTCATACTGTTGCAAATATGGAGTAACTCCACTGACCTCATTAGAATTACTCTGCTGTTACACTGGTGTTACTAGAAGGCCCCCCGAGTGCTTCACTTACAGCAAATACAAACATCTTTCTCATTTTCACAGCCAGCAAAAATAATTACATTGCCTGGTATTTAACAATTCTAAACATAAAACACCTTTGTTGCAGAGCTATTATTCCTAGTGTTGTAGATCACTGCTGTTAAAAGCTTTCTAATTCAAGGCTATTTTTTTCAGGCTGAACAGCTTTTTTCAGAGCCAAAGAAACTGTTTACAATACAATTACTAATGGTGCTAAAAATAATTGTGCAACAGCATCCTATATTTTAATTGTTTAAGTGACAGATGTTTAAGCATAATAGTCCCTTCCCTGTGTTCACTCTGCTGCTTAACTGTTATTATAGCTGTAGAAAGAATGTCCTCCTAATGATTATAGCTGGACAGCCATGATACCAGCATATTAATTGTTGTGCTGTAGGGAAAAATAATTGCTCAGTTTTCTATCTTCAGTTTTCAATGAGGCTCAAAACCAAATAATATGCGCTAATAGGGATGGGCCACACCAGCAGAAAATTTCCCACAGCTGTTGCCAAATACCATGTAGGTATCAGGCACCTAGAATGTTGAATATTCTGCCTTACAACAATTTTTTTAGGTGAAAAAGGGGGGGGGAGAAAAGGGTATTTAAATACAGCTAAGTGCAATTTGACAATGAAAGCACCATGCCTTTTCCTAAAAAGAACACTGCACCTCGTAACTGCTCTTTGCTGTATATTGACCTCCATATTTGATCAAAACAAAGGAACAGGCATTTAGTGCTTTCTATTCCTGGTTAAAAGCTGTTCTAAAAAACAATCTTTCGATCAAGATGTTGAATGATAAGATTTAATTTTTCATTCCAGTGATGAACACGGCTTTGCATTAGAAGTCCAGAATGGAGACCTGCATTGATTAGTTTCTTATATAATCAATGTTTTCCTGACAAAGAGCAGTGCAATTGAACATACTAGTGTGCATGTGTGCCACTGCCCTCTACTGAATAAAATCAAAAGTGCTCAATTGTTTATATAGGCTCTATAGCTAACAGTCCCTTTTACTTTTATTAACAGCTAAGGGCCATTATATACTCCTGTGCTTTGGGAATGGTGTAGAGATGCACCCCCACCCAAGAGGGAACACCAGGAGGAACTGTGCTGGTACAATCCCTTCTGGAGCTTCCTGGAGCATAGAGGAAATGCATCCCTGCGTTGTCGCTTATGATGAAACATGCACTCCCCTTCACAGCCAATCAGCTGTGCCCAGTGGGTCCTTAAGAAGCTGTCGAAGGAGAGCACGGAGCTTGTAATTATGCCTTGCTGCTACACATGGGATGTGAAGTGCAAGAAAAGTGGAAAAAGGCTTTTTGCGCCTTGCTGCCTGCACACCTTAAAGTGGTGAGGGCCTGTGATTTTGGAGTAGGGCAACTTAAATTCTGTCCCCACAGCTACCATAAAGTTCCAAGTGGCCATATTCAATAGCAAAAGTTCCTAGGTAGTTACACATTTGTTACAGTATAGTATTCAATATATTCTTTGCTCCTCACAATACTTTTACTTTGGGATTACTTATAATTTATCTGGCTTTTTAAAAAACAAAAAGAAAAACGAGGAAAAGAAAAAGAGATCCTTCCTCAATGTGTCCAAATCAAGATTATTATATATTTGTATTATGTATTAACACTTAGGCGCTCAGTTGTACATCAGGCCTTCACTGTGCTAGGTGCTGTACAAACACATAGCAGGAGACTGTCCCTGCCCCCAAAGAGCTTGCAATCCAAATATAGGACAAGGGACAACACAAGATGTTGGGGTGCAGTCATGTTCTCAGTATTTGGCTAGGAATAAGCATAGGTTTCGCTGAAATAACATGTGGAAACCACAAGTATGGTTCAAAAATACAGAGACTGAATATTGTCTGTCAGAAAATCTCAAAACGAGGATAATTATTTCCAAATGGGCACCTGTTACAGGCTGAGAGGAAATTAAAAGTGACAAGACAGAATCTCTCTCTCTCCAGGGCACCAAACAGTGCTATAGAGATTAACTCTGAAAGTTGGCTTGCACTATTCCAAAAACTCACAACCCTAATTATTATTCTATGCAAAAAAAGTGTTAATGCATTACTGACAATCAAGCTTTCAAAAGGCAGGAAGCCAGATCTAATCTCAGTTACCCTGGTGTAATGGAGTAACACCACTGCAGGCAAAGGAGTCACTCGGGAGTTACTCCAATATAACAGATTTGAATCTGATCCAAAAAAAGTAGAGCTATGATAGGGACCTCAACATTGTCCTTTTATATCTTACAATATATGTTTATATTGTTATACATTATTTGTCAAATACAATATATAATACAAACTGCAATTTCATTACCAGTTTTGCATACAGTAAACTATAATACACACAGTCTTCGAACTTGGCTTCAGTTTTACATCTCAATCCGAGCAAATCAGTCCCAAATTCTAAGAATATAAACACACTAGTAGGGTTAAACTCCTGGTCCCCCTATTGAAAAATAGAAAGTGAACGCACAGTGTTGAGGGAGATCAAAGAGGCAACACTGAATGGCTGAAAAGCTGTCGTAACTATCTGGAGATTCCTCTAGCTGTCCCTAAGTTACATCCTTTAGAGTCCCCAACCTAAGAGCAGGCCAAGGATGTGGCTGGGAGAAAGACAAGCACTACAGTGATTCTCAGCTGCTAGAACTTTATGTCAGCCAGATGCAATTCAGAGCAGCACTTAGGCTGATCTAAAGTGTACCAGGGCCAACTTTGAAAATGTTGACCTGTGTGCGCGTAACAGGACAAAAGTCACAGAGGGAGTCTGTGTCAGCACTGGGATTAGGCCCTTGCTTAGTCAACTTGACCATGCCACCTCTCATGCTCCTGAGCTGGCCCTCCTTGTGGCCTCAAGTCATGCAGTCTGGCTGGTAAGCAGAAGAGCTGACTCAGCTGAAAGTAGTTGGCAGGAAATCTGCAGTGGCCTTAGTGCCATCAACAACAGCCTGAATAGAACTGCCCCCTTCAGCTATGAAATTGATCTGGTATCTTCCCCTGCCCCCCCCTCCCTCCCCCCAATGAAAGAACCTATGCCATGGTTTTACATGGACCCCAAAGCCAAGCTCAGATTGGCGGTGTTGGGAGGATCTATGAACAACCTGTGGCCTTTAGGAAAATATATTATTTTAACAAAGCTAAATACCCATTTTTTTCTTAATAGGACAGGGCATCTAAAATATGCAAACACACAATTCTAATGCACAGCATGCAACAATTTCTCTTTATAGTATAAAGATTATTTTGTATGTGCAATAAATAGTACCCTGGAGAACGCTGCAATGTTGTAATTTGATTGAAGAGCTGTTATGGCATAAAAAAAGTAAAAATGAAGCACTGTTTATTAATTATGTCAACATAAAATGAAAAAGAGGGTCAAGTTTAAAGTGCTGTGGGAGCCTTAAGACAGGATTTCCAAACTTGGGTAGAAAAGCTGTCAAAACCCTGATGTTATTTTAATTATTTTTGATTAAAATATATTATTTAACTAGAACTGACATTGTTCTGACATTGTAATATGGTCTCCACAGATATGCTTGGCAATTTTGCCCAAAGACACTGAAATTGTGATTCACAGTACAATCCAGGAGCTGCACAAGTAAAACAGCCAGAGCCTTAATCCATCAGTTTTCCAACTCAACATTCTCTCCTTAGCTGACAAGCTTGTTAGTTTAGCTGAAAGTGCCAGCTGAAGACACTTTAGGGCTGGGGGTTGGATAATTGGGAGCTCCAGGAGTGGAGGAAGGAAAGGGAATGTAAATATTTCAGTGTATATTTTGCTTCAGTGATTTAAGGACAGCTGTACCTGTCCAATTATTCAGCTCTTTCTACTGTTACCCACTGTCATCAGTTATAATAAAACACTTTTGAATCACTTATGGGTACTTAAGTAAGGATGTACATAGGGATTTCAGCTTGTAAACTGAAGCTGGGTTTTGGGAGAAGAGGAAACAGATTCATTTTCCCCACTCCTAACTGCAATACCTCATCTGCCCTCGCCTCAGCCTTCCCTTGATCTGTTTTCAAGAAGATTTCTTAATGGGATCTATATGTGACAGTACCCATACATATTCTGTCTACTTGACTAGACTATTTAACCACTCCTGTCCACCCCATCAATAGCAGTGCTTAACAAAAAGCTATTTAAATGGTATTGCCAGTTCCAAAAAGGTAGCCACAGAACAAAGCTACTTGATGGCCATATTATAGCTTCAAAACTGATGCCATGATAAAGCAACTATCATGCCTGACTCTAATCTCACACCAGAGTAAATCAGGAGATACTCTTATTGAAGTCAATGAAGTTACACTGGTATAAACCTGGCAAAAGTGTGAGGAAAATCAATTTCACTGTTTCTTTGGAACAGAAGTAGGAAGGGTCTGATCCCACTTCCACTGAAGTCAGCAGCAAAATGCACATTGACTTCAATGGGAATAAGATTGAGACAAAAAATTATAAATTGTTCTTTATACCTCCTGAAGTGTAAGCATATCAAGTTATGCAATCAAAAGGATCACTCAGAAGGAACTGATAGGATATGACATAATAAAAACTATTAGTGAATGGCAATACCATATTACAATTTCAGCCTTATGTAAAAACCCAAAGAAAGAAGCTAAGTTAGATATTTGAACAGAAGATGGCACCTATCACCAACGAGATAAAGACAGAGATAGCTATGTTGCAAGTAACCTGATCACAAGTAACCAGCCAAGATGGAGATTCCTTAAGACCAGTTGCTGAAGCATATATTTGTGTACACACACACAGTGAGGAGTGAATGAGAAGAACAGGAAGATGAGAAAAGATTGATGAAATGGCATATGAAGAACTAGTCCTAGACCACAAATTTCCAGTGATGCAGACCGGAAAAGTGTTGGAGTCCAGAAAACCAATGAATCTGCATTGTATTATTATTATTATCTATTTCTATACAGTAGCACCTACAGTTTTATAGATCCCAGAAGGGATCATTGTGATCATCTAGTCTGACCTCCTTTATAATACACAGCGGCAGTTCCAGGCACCAGCGCTCCAAGTGCATTCCTGGGGCGACAAGCCGCGGGGGGTGCCCTGCCGGTCCCTGCGAGGGCGGCAAGCAGGCTGCCTTCGGCGGCATGCCTGCGGGAGGTCCGCCGGTCCTGCGGATTCGGCGGCGGGTACGCCGAAGCCACGGGACCGGCGGACCTCCCGCAGGCATGTTGCCAAATCCGCGAGACAGGGGACCTCCCACAGGCATGCCGCCGAAGGCAGCCTGCCTGCCGTGCTTGGGGTGGCAAAAAAGCTAGAGCCGCCCCAGATAATACAAGCCATAGAACTTCCCCAAAATAATTCCTAGAGCATAAATTTCAGAAAAACATCCAATCTTGATTTTAAAATTGCCAGTAGAGAATTCACCATGACTCTTAATAAATTGTTCCAATGGTTAATTATCCTCACTATTAAAAATTTGCGCCTTATTTCCAGTTTGAATTTGTCTAGCTCCAACTTCCAGCCATTGGAGTGTGTTATACTTGATTCTGCTAGATTGAAGAGCCCATTATCAAATATTTGTTCCCCTTATAGGTACTTAAACGGTGATCTAGTCACCCCTTAACCTTGTCATGATCCACTTCCACCGAGTTTGCCCTTGGGGAATTCCAAACAACACTCCCCAATCAGCAAGAAGGGAAGAGACCCAGGCTGGCACAGCAGTGTGACGTCATTTTTAAACAGGCTTCCCTTTGCATGATCCTAAAATATGATAGTTCTGTAAGGGCTTCCATGTCAAAATATCAACGAAGAGCCTCAGGTCACATCCCAAGGCAACTCACCCAGTTCATGGAGAGTCTTTAAGTATAAATGCATTGAGCCACCACTAACTGGGCTGGAGACCTAGACTGACACATCCAAGGGAATGACATACATAACAAGCGCTAGAGATCCTGACCTGAGTCTACTCCTGGCTTTGCATGGGATAGATAATGCTGTTGTTCTATTGTTAAGTGTGGTGCTTATTCCAGGGGGTTACTCTGACCCTCCTAGGGGCAGAGTTGGTGTTTGTGCAGAGGTACATAGCTGGGATGTGAGATCCTTGTCCCAACCCTGGGAATCCCCCATGTGACAATTTATCTTAGCAAAGAGAAGATTAAAGGGTGGTTTGATTACTGTGTGTAAATACCTACATGGGGAATAAATATTTGATAATGGGCTCTTCAGTCAAGGAGACAAGGGTGTAACACAAGCCAATGGCTGGAAGTTGAAGCTAGACAAATTCTGAGTGGAAATAAGGCATAAATTGTTATCAGTGAGGGTAATTAACCATTGGAACATTTAACTAAGGGTCATGGCGGATTTTCCATCACTGGCAATTTTTAAATTTAAGATTGGATGTTTTTTCTAAAAGATCTTCTCTAGGAATTATTTAGGGGAAGTTCTACAGCCTGTGTTATATAGGTGGTCAGATTAGATGGTGCCTTCTGGCCTTGGTATCTATGGATCGATGAATCTATGACAAACATTGACACAAATAGAGACCCTTCACTTAAACTTTTCTATTTTGTTCTTGTTTACCATCACAAAGATATACTTTGCAATCCTATTTACTGTAATGAAATAAACTTAATTTATAGATGGTCCAGTGGTTAGGTCACTAGTTTGAGACTCAGGAGATGTGTGTGCAATTCTTCGCTCTGCCACAGACTTCCTGAATCACCTTGGGAAAGTCACTTAGTCTCTCTGTGCCTCTGTTCCCAGCTGTAACAGCACTTGCCAACCTCACATGGATGTTGTGAGGATAAACACATTAAAGACTCAGTTGCCCAGACAATGGGGGCCATAAAAGTACTTAAGATAGTGTACTTCATTGTGCATGAATTTTTGTATTAACTAATGGGGAAACTGATAAGATGCATAATAAACAAGTGAATAAGTTACTTGGGAGGTAAACATGGGAAGGATATAGGATAGCTTGTTCTTGTGCCTTTATTAAGGGCACAAGAGCAAACTATCCCACTGCATAGGAAAAATAGGAAGCATGGAAAGAGACCACCCTGGCTTAACCAGGAGATCTTTAATAATTTGAAATTCAAAAAAGAGAGTCCTACAAAAAGTGGAAACTAGGTCAAATTATAACGGATTAATATAAACCAACACCACAAGCATGTAGGACAAAATTAGAAAGACCAAGGCACAAAATGAGATTAAACTAGCTAGAGACATAAAGCTAACAAGAAAATATTCTACAAACACATTAGAAGCAAGAGGAAGACCAAAAGACAGGGTGGGCCCGTTACTTAATTGGGGGGGGGGGGGGGGGGGGGGGAGATGAGACAATAACAGAAAATGCGGAAATGGCAGAAGTGCTAAGCAACTTTTTTTGTTTCAGTTTTCACCAAAGTTTGATAGCAATTGGACATCTAATATAGTGAACACCAGTGAAAATGAGGTCGGATCTGAGGCTAAAATAGGGAAAGAACAAGTAAAAAAAATTACTTAGACAAGTTAGATGTCTTCAAGTGGCCAGAGCCTGATGAAATACTATTCTAGAATATTCTAGAATACTCAAGGAGCTGACTGAGGAGATATCTGAGCCATTAGCGATTATCTTTGAAAAGTCATGGAAGACGGGAAAGATTCCAGCGGATTGGAAAAGGACATATAGGGTCAATCTATAAAAAGTGGAATAAGGACAACCTGGGGAATTACAGACCAATCAGCTAAACTTCAGTACCTAGAAAGATAATGGAGTAAATAATTAAGCAATCAATTTGCAAACACCTAGAAGATAATAAGGTGACAAGTAACAGTCAGCATAGATTTGTCAAGAACAAATCATGCCAAACCAACCTAATAGCTCTCTCTGACAAGGTAACAAACCTTGTGGATGGGGGTGGGGAGGGTAAGTGGTAGATGTGGTATATATTTACTTTAGTAAGGCTTTTTATACTGTCTTGCATGACATTCTCATAAACATAGGGAAGTATAAAGGGCTGCTAGTAGTTATGTTGGCTGGATTGGATTCACTTGCTCTAAGCCAGGGGTGCTGAGCCTCATCTATCCATAGGGACCAGCTACCCTGAGGCACTTCCCTGTGCTGCAGATCATAAACAAAGTAGGGAAATACAACCTAGATGGAGCTACAGTAAGGTGGGTGCATAACTGTCTGGAAAACCATTCCCAGAGAGTGATTCATAATCAAGCTAGAAGGGCATATTGAGTGGGGTCCTGCAGGTATCAGTTCTGGGTCTGGTTCTATACAGTATCTTCATCAAGGATTTAGATAATGGCATAGAGAGTACACTTATAAAGTTTGTGGACGATACCAAGCTGGGAGGGGTTGCAAGTGCTTTGGAGGATAGGATTAAAATTCAAAGTGATCTGGACAAACTGGAGAAATGGTCTGAAGTAAATAGGATGAAATTAAATAAGGACAAATGCAAGTATTCCATGTAGGAAGTAACCATCAGTTACACACATACAAAATGGGAAATGATGCCTAGGAAGGAGTGCTGAGGAAAGGGATTTGGGGGTCATAGTGAATCACAAGTTAAATATGAGTCAACAGTGTAACACTGGTGCAAAAAAAGCAACAAATTTCATTCTGGAATGAATTAGCAGGAGTGTTGTAAGCAAGACACGAGAAGTAATTCTTCTGCTCTACTCGGTGCTGATAAGGCCTCAACTGGAGTATTTTGTCCAATTCCAGGCGCCACATTTCAAGAAAGATGGGGATAAAATAGAGAAAGTCCAGAGAAAAGCAACAAAAATGATTAAAGGTCTAGAAAACATGACCCATGAGGGAAGATTGAAAAGAATGAGTTTATTTAGTCTGCAGAAGAGAAGATGATGGGGGACAGGATAATAGTTTTCAAGTACATAAAAGGTTACAAGGAGGAGGGAGAAAAACTGTTCTTGCTAACCTCTGAGGATAGGATAAGAAGCAATGGGCTTAAATTGCAACAAGGGAGGTTTAGATCAGACATTAACTATCCTGACACTTAGGAAGTTTTTCCTAATCACTGGAATAAATTGCCTAGGAAGGTTGTGGAATCTGGGTCATTGGAGGTTTTTAAGAGCAGGTTAGACAAATACCTGTCAAGGATTGTGCAGGTAATACTTAGTCCTGCCTTGAGTGCAGGGACTGGACAAGATGACCTCTCAAGGTCTCTTTCAGCCTTACACTGCTGCGATTCTATGACTTGAAGATAAAACTAATTCTCTCTCCATAAAGCTAGCTTTTGACTAAAACAGAAATGGATTAGTTAAAATGAAGATAAAACACTCCTCACAAATTCATAATAAAATCCAGGCAACTTACCCACCCACATGCTGCAAAAAACAAACAAACAGAAAACTCCAAAACAGGGAATATCCAGTTACATATAAAAATCTTGCTCTGAAATGATAATTAAAGAACATAAAGCTTAACTGTTGAGTTGGGTCCTGTTCTGCTGGTTTCTTTTCAGTCTGAGGTTATGTAAAAAAAGTGTACTGGAGATTTAAAATTGGAAGCTGAAAGGAGATTAGAGTCTGGCTCTAAAATGTCTGATTGTACCGATAGTCCGACCGTCACAAGACTGAGGTAAAGCTTAGTTATCTGGTGTGAAAAAAGGTGTTTGGCAGTGGGCCAAAACTATGTCAACCAAACTAAAAAGCAAACCTTTTGGCATTCAGCCTCATCCATTGAGCCATTACAGCTTCCCCCAGGATCCAAAGAGCTTGCACATAATAACCAGGTCTGAGTTATTAGTGGGGCTATTACCATGTTTAGATCAATAGGGTGGGCATGATGTAAAGCTAAAAAGGGCTGGAAAGCCCAAGGGCTTGCATCATTGTCCAAAATAGGAGAGAGAGTTCTGGGGTGAGTCTGGGGGTGGGAGGATAGAAGTCTCTGGTGAGAGAGAGGTGGGGAGGGATTGATATGGGCCAGTTTGAATCAATGCTGTTTGACTGGCAAAAAAAGGAAACAAAATATCCATTCCCATCCTGGTATGCAGTAGTCTGTCCCAGAATATTAGAGGTGCAAGGTGGGTGAGGTAATATCTTTTATTGGACCAACTTCTGTCGGTGAGACAGACAAGTTTTCACATACACCACTCTTCTTCGGGTGTGGGAAACATACTCAGTGTCACAGCTAAATACAAGGTGGAACAGATTGTATTTAGCTGTGACACTGAGTATGGTTCCCAGATCTGAAGAAGAGCTCTGTGTAAGCTCTAAAGCGTGTCCCTCCCATCAACAGAAGTTGGTCCAATAAAAGATTTTACCTCACCCACCTTGCCTGTCATTGCCATCCTGGGGCATTTTCCTCTAAGGTTCCTACTCTTTTCAGGGGTAGTTGGAATGGTACCATAATACACATGCAGGACAAAGTGGTTTATACACTGGAAACACACCAGGTCAGCATTTCAGGTTAGAAATTAATATGCAAAAGGCTTATCTGATTTTTTTAAATGCTGGAGTTTGGCAACCTTAATTTGTTTGCCAGTCAGGAGCACCCTTGTCAGTCTCTGCAGCAGTATCTCTTTGAGGACATTCCCGGTTTAACATCTCAGTGGCATGTGCAAGGATGTAGTGTTCTCTGATCAGCAAATTTGGATCTTTGCACCTCAGAACCCAGTCTGCTTCTGTTGTTTCCACCAATCACTTCCCTCTCCCTCCAAAGAAGCAATATCATATTAAAAGGTATTTAAATAAGCTATGTCTACCATAACATTTTGCTACAAAGTAATGAAACTGTCCCATCAGACATTGCTTTCCTTATCTTTCTGAAGGGCTGTGGGTGCCTGTTTCTTCCCCTGACTGTGGAATATATCTCAGGGAAAGAGTGCTATGTTTGCATGCTCCTCCTTAATTATTACTGGACTTAAGGATGCACAGTCTCAGAATTCTTCTGGACTCATCAGTACAATTAGCCCTCCAAACAGAAGTAGTTCCCAGAAATGTGTTTTCCCCATCTTCATAAGCCTAATGCCCCTTCCTTTCAGGTGCAGACAAAATCTTCTTCACCTCCAGGCTGGACTGAAGCAATATGATCTGACTTAAATTTGACTCTGAATTTCAGACAGAAGCTTCGACTAGTCCAATATGCAGTGGGCTGCCTACAAGATAACAGGCTGACAAACGCACATCACACCAGCATTGGTACTCTGCACTTGCTCCCCATCCAATTCCAGATTGGCTTCAAGCTCCTGATATTTCTCTTTAAAGTTCATCAATAGGTTGAGGCCTGGCTCTCTTAGGGTAGGATGGTGGCTATTAGCCAGGATGGGTAAGAATGGTGTCCCTAGCCTCTGTTCGTCAGAGGATGGAGATGGATGGCAGGAGAGAGATCACTTGATCATTGCCTGTTAGGTTCACTCCCTCTGGGGCACCTGGCATTGGCCACTGTCGGTAGACAGATACTGGGCTAGATGGACCTTTGGTCTGACCCGGTACGGCCTTTCTTATGTTCTTATGTCTTCCCTGCAGACTTAACCTGGTCTCTCACTCAGCTGTTGCACCTAATCTCCCTCCCGTCCCCACAAAACCCTCTCACCCAAATTTAGTGGTGCTTTCAACCCAGGCTAGCTGGCACAACTGGGGGTATGTGCTAGAGCCCAGGTGCTACTTTCACTCAGATGGGTAAGCCATCTACTTTACAATGAAGACACAGGCTAAATCACCCAAGTGCTGATAGTCCTTCCCACATTTTGCCCCACATGCCCAGAATGACAGCCAAAGTCTCCCACAATTCACTGGGAAAGAATCAATCAGAGTGACTCATTTAATTGCAGCACAAAGAACCATGGGTTATGCCCCCAGAAGTCCTAGTGACACACATGGTGAGTACACCACCAGGTAGGACTGAGTAACTTGGGTATGGCTTTGCAGTGTGGCTGTTCATACCTGGACTAGGCTAACCCAGGTGCTCAGACCTAAGTGTCCATTGCCCAAGTTAACTGTGCAGTGAAGGGCAAGCCAGAGCCTATTGGTATCAGTGGAAAAGACTCCATCAATGGGCCTTGGATGAGGCCCTTAGAGAACAACCTTTTCTCTCCCCCGCCTCTTTCTGTGATCCACTATCACACATACAATCAACTGGGCTGTTGCAGTTGATGGAGCCCAGGATGAAACTCTGGGAAGCCAAAGGCCATGCTTGCTCTGTGACAAGCCCTCATGTGTCACCAGAGGTCAGCATGAGCCCATGTCTTTCTGCCTTTATGTTTCTGCACAAGCCTTCCATGAATAAAACATCTTTAGAACGGCTGACACGGTCTCTCCTAGAGACAAAGTGAGAACATTCACTTATGAAAGTACTGCAAATGATGGAGACTATGGTCCTTTCAGACAGACTATTTTATTATAGTGATGGGTGGATTGAAAATGCACACACATCTATATTTTCCATTCTTAGCTCAGTATTTTAAATACAGAAGCTTTTCTACCCTGGTATCAGTAGCTAAGTGTCTTCATTAAGTATAGCTTTTGTGTCAGTGGGGCACTAACAATGTACTGCTGCAATAGGAGGCTCAAAAATATTTGTTTTATTTTAATCAGAAATGTTGTAAAATTACAAAAGAGAATTTCAGCAGAGGATGCTGAGGCAGAGCAATTAGAGAAGCCCCAACAAAACTAGAGATCCTTTGAATCTATTTATCAACCTGACAGCAGTTCCTATTTCATGGTAGGTGAAAGAACTAGTAAGTACAGGAAGTTAATCTTGAGCCAGAGTATTCTAATAAATACACTTGCAAAAAAAAGTTAGCATAGACCATCTGTAGCGAGCCAACTGTTGTTAATATGTTAGTAACTATATTTCTGGGTCTGGAATCTACTTGATATTCTCTCTACAAGAATTAGAAGTTTTAGTATCAGGGCTGTCAATTAATCACAGTTAAAGCAAGCGATTAGCACAAAACAAATTACCGCATTTTTTAACAAGAGTTAATCACACACCTCTGTTTTGACCCTCTTCACTTACTGTACTTCATCGCTTGGCGGACATTGGCACAGTTCTAGTGATTTTTCTCATGATCTGGAGTGATTAAATATCAGGAAAAAGTTAATGGAGGAAAGAAGCAAAAGTTCAGGTCTTTTGAATGGGAAGTTTATTTTTAAAAAACTTCTGGATGGTTCTCTGGATTTAAAAAAATGGTTATCGGTAGCTATTGCAAGGCTGAGTTCCAATACCATCAAAGTATTTCAAGTCTGCAGTGCCACTCGCTTTTGCCTCCAGTTCTTGTGCTACAGATAACCCACCGTCAGCAAATGAATGCTGGCAACCACGACAGACTACACTTACAGAATTTCAGGATCGCTACAAGCCCATGGATCAAAGTACTTGTATGAGGTGAACTGAAAAATACTATTTCTTTTGTTTATCCTTTTTACAATGCAAATATTTGTAATAAAAAAATATAAAATGAGCACTGTACACTTTGTATTGTGTTGTAACTGAAATCAATGTATTTGAAAAGGTAGAAAAATATCCAAAAATATTTATAATACATTTAAATTGGTATTCTATTGTTTAACAGTGTGATTGAAGTGACGATTAATCATGACTTTTTTTAATCTCATGAGTAATTGTGATTTTTTAAAAAATCATTTGACAGCCCTATTTACTACTCATTTTTGTACGTATTATGGATGAAATCCTGACTCTACTAAAGTCAACAGTAAAGCTCCTATTTATTTCAATGGGGCCAAGATTTCACCTCATATCTCCTTGTTTATATATAGTTCACTGTGTAGCTAAACCTTAACTGGGAGCTACTTCAATGCAGGGAGCTTTGCAGTGTCCTTGCTGAATTTGTATAGATTTGGGTTTAGTTTGTATTATTTGTGTGTTTTACAGTAGCTTTTTTTAGGGCCAAATCCTGAACTCTTCGCTCCAGCAAAATTCCCATTGAAGTTAACAACTCAGATTCTCAGATGGACCAGAGCAATTAAGTAACCTTTACACTTCCCTGATCCCCAGGGCTGTATCCTAGCACAGGTCAGAGCAGACTCAGGCCTGCCTTCTCTTGATCCTGACACACCTCATTCATCAGGATTTCCCCAGAAATCAAAGGGGTGGGAGAAGGGATCGAGCTTCTTTCCAAATAATAGATTTGACAAAGCAAGGGGTTCAGGACTGGGTCCATATTAAAATTTAAACAAATGTTAAGAATATTTAGTTTTTGACTTAATTCAAATGGAAAAAAGTCATTATCAAGAAGCCAGAAATCAGAATTTGGACATTTGGGTAACTGTACATCTTTTTTGTAACCAAAGTTGAACATGTCATTCATATGTAAGTTACTGTTTTCAGTTATTTCTCCATTAATACACATTCATAGTTAAAACTTAAAAATAAAAAGAACAACAAAGATTTAGGGAGAGTTTCTGTGCTGCCCCTGTAAGCGTCACAGCACAGACCTCACAACCCTGCGTCCAAGTTACAGCATCTTCCCCAGGCTGTCTTATGGGTTGCCCGGAATCCTGGCCCTTGACACTTCTCCCACCTTCAGCATGCCCCCCGTGATGGGGTTTGCAAGGTGGGCCCTCAGGAGGCAGCCTTATGGCTGTCTTCCACTGTTTCTGTAAAACAGGAATCCTCCGCTGGCCAGATATGGGGCTTTTGGAGCTCCTTTATACTATTTCAGCACTTTTATGTGGTGTAAACAGGCTGGAATGGGGAGGGAGGTGAAGATCTCACCCTTAACATTTAACCATGAAGCTTTTGCACATAGAAAGCACAAAGTTTAATTGTTCTTCAAAATGTTCTCTAACAAATGTGTAATATGAGTCCATCACTTTGAATTAATATGATCCAGTTTCTTAGCTTGGGAGCTCTTTGGTGCAGGGATCGTGCCTTCATGTGTATACGGAGAACACCTAGCACATTGTATGCACTAACAAAGAACACAATATCTTGTTTTATAAGTATAGGGTAACCAATTATTTAGTAACCAACAAAGTTTTCTCTTTGATTGTCCTATGATCAACAAAGGAATGAATGAGGGGGAATAAACTATGCTACACTCGGTGACAGCTTTAAAACCTTACACAGAACAGGATAGTTAATGATGTGATGCTCTGTAGTCCAATATCACAGACTATTATATTTTCCCCCTTTCCTTCTTTAGAAACTTTCCCAGTAGTAATACTTTCCCTTTTGCCCACAAAAGGTACCTTGTGACACAGAACCAAGCCCAAATAAAAAGACCCAGCAGCAAGAAGCTCATCATTCTGCACTTTATCAACCATGTGGNTTCCTTCTTTAGAAACTTTCCCAGTAGTAATACTTTCCCTTTTGCCCACAAAAGGTACCTTGTGACACAGAACCAAGCCCAAATAAAAAGACCCAGCAGCAAGAAGCTCATCATTCTGCACTTTATCAACCATGTGGACACTGGTAAGGATATGAGTGAAAATAGCATGGTATGTCCTCAGCCTGATATAGGGCTATTATCAAGACAACATTGAATCCAAGACTCTCCCCTCTCCTTTTTCACTGTCATTTACTCCCCATTACAGCCACTTACTTGTGTTTCACCCAGAGATGTCTAATCCTTCAGTCAGTGACCCTGCAAATTGTGAAGGAACTTAATGACCCACAAATAGTGAGGATAAAAGGATATCTATATTGCCCATTAAACTGTCAGTCAGGAGGAAACATCTAGAACGTGTGGTGGATGCTGTGGAAGAACCACAGACTTTTCAGCCTGTCTCTGGAGTCTTAAAGAAAAATCCAGACTCCTCCCCCATCTCCTCCTTCCCCCCAACTGTCTCCAGCTCTGTTGAAAGGCTCCGATACTAGAAGGGGTGGAAATGGATGTAGGTCTAACCACTCTATCTCCTGGCAAAAAGTGGTGTAAGGAATCTATCATCTCAGGGCAACAGAGGATGGGTGCAAGAGCAATGGATGTGTTGAGAGCCAATTGCCTCTATTGGATGAGACACTCAGCAACACAAGAATGACCAATTCAAATAATTCAGGATATGCAGCTCATCCATAAAAATTATTATCTATTTCCGAGAAGTCATTCTGTAAAACAGTGAAGTTCCCAGACCGTCATTATGCAGCTGAAGGGAAGAGCATTATACAGGTCAAAAAGAGCATGAAATACTGACAGAAGTCCTATGTAGACCTGACAAATTAACAGACTAGGGTCACCTTTCTTAAAATTTTGTGATAGGATAATTATATAATATATATAAATACCCTATCACAAAATTTCTACAACTTCTCCTATTTTACAGTTTATCTTGCTTTTCCTCTATACAGAGACCCAAGAAAGAGATTAGGAATTTCTAAATGACAGGGCAGTCATTTGATCACAAGATATATTGTTTTTCTCCCCATCTTTGTGAAAGAAAACTGATCTAGGTGGGTGCATTTTTTTTTTTAATTCAAACTAAAACCAAAAACATCTTTGGGACACACATTGTTCTACTCATATTAGTCGCATGGAAACCACACAACTACCTGTGTGAATAGGTCCTTTATGTGTACACTGCCTTTGTATATTTCAATGAGAAAAGTAATCTGTATAAAAAAGAGAACATATATAGAAATAATATATTCAATTAAAAATATTATGTTTACATACCTATGCTATTTGGTATTTTAGATCTACATCTGATATTTCTGATTTTAGTTATGGGTCTGAGACATGCTATGAGATGTGATTTTTTATATTTTATATACACAAGTATTTATGCTTCTTAAACTAATTACGTTTAGATAACGGTGTGTGGAAAATTTTGAATGTATATACAAGAATATAATGATTTTCAAAGGTCAAGTGTCTGAAATTTGGTATGCAATGATTTTTTTCCACTAGTCATATATTTATGAGATTAATAAATACGTAAACACTTTTACTTAGCATTTTTACATATCACAGATTGACTTGCGTAACTATAAGGCACACATCAATTTTCCTAAAGAAGTGCCAAATTCAGACCTCTGACATATGCACATAACTCTCTTTAACTTCAACAGAAATTGCACATGTGTAGCCAATGACAGAATTTGGTCCAGAGAATAGAGAATATCTTTCCTAGAATATTTTGTGGCCCAAATTGCACATAATAATCCAAATAACAGAATGCTGATTTGGGGCATATTTTACTAAAATACCTGCTTTAAGTATGTAAGTGTCTGAAACATTTGGCATGCAAGAGTAGAATTTATATTCAAGAGCTCTCTTCTGCAAAGCATTAATGGAACCACATGCATGAGAGTAAAGGTTAGCAGGATCAGGCCCTACCAACAAATCCAAATTTTTAGAAACCTGGCTCCGATAGATTTTGAAATATAAAAGCAAATATTTTGGGGAGTAAATAAAACTTTCCTTTCCCTGGTGATTAACTTAATTTGTGTATCAGCCTGAAAAGATGGCATTTAAAACAAAAATGCATGTGGGGATTTATCTTTGCAGTGTTGCTATAGCCATGTTTGTCTCAGGAAATTAGAAGACAAGATGGGTGAAGCAATATCTTTTATTGCACCAACTTCTATTACATCAACTTCTATTGGTGAAAGAGAGAAGCTTTCGAACTTGCAGAGATCTTCAGAAACCTGAAGCGCTCTGAGTAAGCTTCAAAGCTGGTCTCTTTCACCAACAGAAGTTGGTCCACTAAAAGATATTACCTCACACACCCAGTTGCTGCATTATTTATCTTGACATATTAAAGCTCTCCAATTCTTATAATAAAAACAATTAGATGATTTACTATTTTAATTCAGATTCGTTGTCTGTTGTTCTGATTTAATAGGTTAGTGAATTACAAAACAACACAGCAGCTTAACTAATATATCTTCCATAGCTGCTTTTGAGACTGACTCATCATTCAAATCCATTAATGTCAGAATGAAAAAAACTGCATAGACCATCATGATCCAACTGATTATGTTAAGTGTTTCATTTTGAAGTTTTGAGCTGGGTTTTTGAAAATACTATCATCCTTAATTTGTCACCTGTTTAATCCACTGACCAATGTACGGTATCCCCTTTTTCATAGATTCATAGACTCTAGGACTGGAAGGGACCTCAAGAAGTCATCGAGTCCAGTCCCCTGCCCTCATGGCAG